>JANAVB010025598.1:29039086-29375216 GCA_029216955.1 Iris pallida | reverse complement strand
TCCGTGCATAACCATGCTCCCCCCATAAACGACTCGAACTTTCTGTACCACTGCCTCGGAGCCTGCTTCAGACCATACAAGCTCTTCCTCACCGGCAGACCAAATGTGACTTGCCCTTCTCACAGAATCCCTCCGGCTGCTCCATGTACAACTCCTCCTCAAGATCACCGTGGAGGAACGCCGTCTTCACGTCCATCTGCTCGACCTCCAAGTCGAAACTGGCTGCTAATGCTAGCACCACCTGAATAGACGAATGCTTGACGACAGGCGAAAAGATTTCATCATAATCCACGCCTTTCCGCTGACCGTAGCCCTTGACTACCAGCCTCGCTTTGTATCGAGGGCGAGTAGCATCATCCGTCTGCTTCACTCTGAACACCCATCGATTCTTCAAAGCCTTTTTGCCCTTTGGCAACCGCACCAGATCATAAGTAGAATTGGTGTGCAATGAACTCATCTCCTCCTGCATAGCCACCATCCACTCCTGCCTGTGTTCGTCTTCCATAGCCTCTGTGAAACTTTCGGCTCTCCCCCGTCAGTCAGTAGCACATACTCATCCGCGAGTATCTCGTAGATGGTCGACGATCCCTGTTGCTCCTTCTCAGTGGAGCCACTGGTGCTGGCTGTATACCGACAGCCTCCTCCCCTTCAGGAACTACCTCTCCGCATGCTCATCCTCCTGAGGGACACCCTGACCACCATCAGCAGGCTGATGATCAAGGTTGGGAGCACTCCATGTACCGGCTCCCCCATAACTGGATCCTCTGCGATGTCCTCTGGAAACTGCTCGAAGCGAAATGACTCTAACTCAGGCAATTCCTCAGCCTCAGAAGGCGTCTCGAATCCTGAGTGTTGGTCATGGTCTGATCCTCGACGAACACCACGTCCCTGCTTCTGTAAGCTTTCCTTCCACTGGGTCGTAGAGTCTATAGCCAAACTCATCCCGACCGTAGCCGACAAAGACGCATCGCCTCGTCTTCGGCTCAAGTTTGGTCCTCTCGTCCTTCGGTACATGCACGAAGGCTTTACAACCAAACGCCCGCAGGTGATTGTATGACGACTCTTTGCCGTACCATACTTTATCAGGCACATCACCCTGCAAAGGAGCACTAGGAGACAATTAATAATATAAGCAGCTGTGAGAAGAGCCTCACCCCAATAACTGCCCGGCAAGTTTGCTTCTGACAGCAAAACCGCACCCTCTCCATCATGTCCTGTTCATGCGCTCCGCTACACCATTGAGCTGAGGTGTCTTTGGCGGAGTCTTCTGGTGTCGTATCCCTTGCTCTCTGCAATACGCATCAAAGGGACCGATGTATTCGCCGCCATTGTCGGACCGAACACACAACAACTTCTTGCCCGTCTCCCTTTCAACGGAGGCCTGAAACTCCTTGAAAGTAGGCAGCACCTGATCCTTGGTCTTTAAGGCATAGACCCAAACCTTCCTGGAACAGTCATCAATAAAGTCACAAAGTAAGAAGCACCACCAAGAGATTTTACCTTCATAGGACCGCAGACATCCGAGTGAATCAACTCGAGCACGCCGGCTTCCTCGAACTTGGGTGACTCTGGAAAGACACCCTACTTTGCTTCCCAGCCAAACAGTGCGTGCATTTCTCCAACTTTGTAGACTTGAGCCCCGGAATCACCTTCCTGTTCACCAAGTAGCTCATCCCCTTCTCGCTGATATGGCCGAGCCGCCTGTGCCACAACTCGGTAGACGCGTCACTGACGGCGTTCACCTCCTGTGCCCCCTCTGCGCTCCCCTCCATATAGTAGAGACCGGACTTCTTGCTTCCTCTGGCAATCACCATCGAACCTCTGGAAAGCTTCCACTGACTATTCCCGAAGAGACTGAAGAATCCCTCGTCATCCAACCTTCCAACCGACACCAGTTGAAACGGATATCAGGGACATGACGAACATCCTTGAGAACAAGAACCGCACCCGTCTTCGTTCTCAAATGCACATCTCCAACGGCAACCGCCTTCGACACATCTCCGTTGCCCATCTTCAACACGCCACAGTCACCTGTCGTGTAAGTGGCAAACAGTGCCCTATTGTGAGATACATGTGCTGAAGCCCCTGAGTCCACCAGCTAAGAATTGTCATCGCAGGCGAGGTTAGTAATGACCTCATCACCTACGACGATCACATCGCCTCCATGCATCGAGGCCGCCGCTGTAGTGTTCTCCTCTTGCTTCCCCTTGTCGTCCTTCTTCTCTCTCTTCCAAGCGAAACAATTCCGCTTGATATGGCCCTTCTTACCGCAATGATAACACTCTGAGTCCTCGTACCGACCTTTGGACTTCCCCCTGCTCTTGTCTCTGCCACCACCTGGACCCCTGCTTTTGCCCCTTCCGCGGCTCTCTGAAACAAGTGCCTCTGAGTGGTGGGATGTGATGAAGTGCCCTGAGAACGTCTCCGCATCTCTTCATTCAACACCCCGCTCTTGGCAAACTCCAGACTGACCACGCCCTCTGGAGCAGAAGCGATCATAGATACTCGTACGGTCTCCCACGAGTCTGGCAAGGTACACAGCAGCCACAGTCCCTGAACTTCGTCGTCGAACTTGACTCCCATAGAAGATAGCTGGTCAACCACGCCCTGGAAATCACTCAAGTGATCCGTAATAGACGCCCCATCCTTGTACCACAGACCCATCATCGTTCGGATCAGGAACAACTTGTTTACCCCGGTCTTCTTCGCATACAAGGATTCCAGCTTATCCCACAACGTCTTCGCGTGCTCAATATTGGCAACGTGGTTGTACACGTTCTCATCAACAAACTGCCGTATGTACCCACACACCTGTATGTGCTCGAACTTCCAGTCCTCCTCGATTTATCACTGGGCCTCTCGGATGCAAACACAGGTAGATGCAGCTTCTTGACAAATAGCAAATCCTTCATATTGCTCCGCCAATAATGATAGTTTGTGCCATTAAGGTTCACCATGCGCACCGGCTTCGCGTCCATCTCTCCTCTCTGGTTCCTCTGTCAACTCCTGACACCCTTTGAACCCAAAGCTCTGATACCACTCTGTTGGTATCAGCCAGAACAAAACCTATGCTCTGATACCACTCTGTTGGGAAAGAAGCGCGAAAACCTTTCCCCAAACCGGAGAGTACCTGCGAGAGGACCGAGCAAACAACCACGAACCCAAAAACAAGCACACAAAAACAATCACGCAGACACAGAGAATTTTTGACGTGGAAACCCTTGCGGAAAAAACCACGGGACGATCGGAGTCCAACCCTGAGAAGCCTCCACTAATGGAATAGAAGAATTACACCCTCTACAAACTCCTCCCGATCCAAATCGGATCCCCACAACACTCAGAGACAAGAACAATGATTACAAGGCTACGAAGAGCGAGAACGACGAGTAGATATTACCCGAAACACGATCTCCTTCGAAAACGACCTTCAATCCTCCGTCTTCTTCTCCGAAGTTGCAATGGCACTCTTGCCTCCTTCTCTCTCAAATTTGTGTTATGTTGCGCTTATGAATTAGGGTTGAGAAAACTCAATATATCTCCCTAATCCTGCAACCAACCTGGACCGTTGGATTAGATCCAATGATGAAATCCAGAAATCCGCTTCAGCCCCCCGACACACAGAATTCGGCCAGAACTCTGTGTGGGGCAATCAGCACTGGATGGCCAAACCCTGGAACGGCCAGACCGAGTTCGGCCAGAACTCGGCCTGGGACCGAGTTCGGCCCGAACTCGGCAGACTTGATCCAGAACCCCCTTTGGGGCAGCAGCAGCAATCAACTACTCCCGAGCTTCTCCGACATCGGACGGCGCTCGTCGCACTCCGGGATCTTCTCCACATAGGTTGGGAACCCCACCCACTCCAACAGCATGCTCTCACGAAAGAATTTTCATTGCCACAATGAAAAAGGAATAACATTCTATGTACTCAACCTCCAGAGTGGCAACTAGAAAAGGCAGTATTACATGTACGAAGAATAAATTATCTTTAGCAGCATACTCTAAAGATGTTAATATGTGATTTACAAAAGAAAATACCTGGGCCATGCACAGTACATATACAGTTATCTTAATTTTAAATTTTAATTTATAATTGGTTCGGAAATATATACATTGTCAATACTGTACAGGAGGCAAAAGCCAGAATATACATTTTTAACTTTGTGAGATGCATATTTATGTACAGAGGTATGCTTCTCAGTTAAGATTCTCATGGTCCATGAGACTGCTATAAAATAAGCCAACAAGAGACGTGATATTTGCAGATAATCTTGACAAATATGAAATCAGAAAAAGCGAGAGTCACAATAGAGAAAGACAGGACTGGGAGCTGTAGGAGGCAACTTATCTACGTAAATAAACAGTCGCTTCATATTCTCCCTAGAGATCAAATCCATATCGACAACTTCACTATCATCAATGAAAATCCAAAGATCAGATGGGTTCACCCTCTTCAGGCTATCTCGACAGAATGGGCATGACTGGGACCTTGCATGCCTAAATCATGTACCAAGAATGATCAGCTTCTTCTTCAAATGTTGGAAGAGAAACCAATATAATAATATAAAATGAAGAGAAATATGTAGCATTAATTAGGGGAGTGCCACAGATCATACAAAGCTTCAGTTAAGACTGCAGGAAACAACAAATGGGATAAAACAGCTAAAATTTAATGGCTAAATTATAGAAAACCCCATTGAGGTTTCACAAGAAAAAAGCGAACCCCTCTCAAGGTTTAATCAACTGTACCCCCCCCCCCCCCCCCCCCCCCCCTTTCTTTCTTCTCCTCCTCTCCTCCTCCTCTTATTATGGAAGTGCTAATCTACTTAATGTTTATTTTGCTATTAAACAGTCATCACTCCTTAACACAAATGATGGAGGATAAGTGCTACATGACTAAACCTAATAATCCAGTGTAAACATATTTATGATTAATAAAGATAAAAAAGGCATCTTACTGAAAATTGAGAGGTTATACATAGAAGATTTTAGTTGTGTTGAATATTTGAATTGATGAGTCTCGAGCAATTCGCAAGTTCACTTTTAATCTTGACGTGATTATGCATTGTTTTTTTGTGAAACCTAAATAAATCAAGACAAACAAAAGTAGGTATTTAGAGACCATTACCAATCCTCGTAGCATTTCATACACATGGCGTGGTTGCAGCTGGGCAAGACAATCTTACTGTTCAACTCCATGCAAATCCCACACTCTTCCTCTCTCTCCAAGTCTGCTTCACAAGATTTTCCTTTCATCATTTCCGTCCTCACTTCTGTTTTTTTCTGATACCTCTCTATATAGATTTTTCTCTGCTCCCGATATTCTACATCATTAATTCCTCCTTGGAGTTGCAATAGGGAGGGAAATATAATGCCTGCAAATATTAAGACCTGGTGCCTTAAGGTGATGCAACCAAGGGGACCAAAGTCGCATCTTAAAGAGAGAGAAAGCAAAGCACCAAAAAGGGAATAGGCTTACTGTAGAATTCTCTAACTGTAGCTTTCCTCTCCTGGAAGGACATCGTAGTCTTCTTATCAGTGTAAGCCTGCAATAAGCCACAATGTTGAGATAAAGAGAAACTAAGGATGCTATGCTCCAGAAGAATTGGGACTAAACATCATTCTAGGGATATAAAAGATTTACCTTATGAATAAGGATTCTGAGCAGTCCAAGGGCACCTGCTAGGCGATAGTCGGCCCATCGCACAATAAATAGGAACAGGCGAGCTACTGGACTGTAAGAAAGCCTCATCTGGAGTACAGCACCATCACATTCCCTCGGGTAATCTCCAGCCCTGCAATTCACAAGACCAACTGTTATTACAGTACATGAATAATTGGTCAATGCAGCAAGTATTTTTCCTTGGTTATCAGAGCATTTGGGTTGGATAGGTCACCAAATGTAGAGTGAGTCAGTTTACTCTAATTTAGTGCCAAATTGAATAAGTTGTAGGAAGGTTTTCCTCGTATAAATATATGTACTCGAACCACTTCAATGGAATATTCCAAATGTAATATTCTTACAACATTTTGTATATTTCAATGATGTGGTTGAATAAATATAGTGTTCCGTACGGGTTCCCTTCCTATGTGGACCCTAACCTAATTAGCAGTAGGTGGATATCTTGGATGGGCTTATACTATTGGATGTGGCTTGTGTTCATTCAAAAAGCTACGAGGGCCAGCCGAGGACTCTGTGAAGCTTGAAAAATAGCGAGTATCAGCAAAACGGTATACCGACGACATGCTTGAAAATGGCCAAAAAGTCCAGTAAGTTTTGGGACATTATGGGTCCAACAAACGGCATACCGCTGCCATGCCATCGGGTCCGAATCTACTCATTTTAATGAGCGGATCATATCAAAAGTTTGGGTTTCGACGGTCCATATCACTCCAATACCTACCTTAAGTTGGAAGGGGGGTGGGGGTATTTAATACCTCCGCCAGCCCACGTTGGGGGTTGGAAAGTGCTTGAGGCCATTGATTACTAAAAGCTAGGACTTTCGAGGGTTTTGCTAGAGAGCCATAGAAGGAGTCTTTGAGAGAGGTTGAAGGCGTTGGAGATCTCGCTTAAGGAGAGGGTTGTCATTGTGGTCTGCGTTGTACGTTGTAACTCTTCTGTAAAGTTCTCTCATTGATTCCATAAAGATCTCCTCTTGTCCTGTGTAGTAAATCGATATTTTGAGATGGAGTAACAAAGTAATGAAACAAAGTTCGAGGTGGAGAAATTTAATGGAAATGGGGAACTTTTGTAGCAAAGAAGAGTTAAGGCTCTAGTTGTCAAAGAGGGAGTATTTAAGGCCGTTGAGGGGAAGGATAAAAGGCCTTTGGATATGACAGAGGATTCATGGGAAGACATGGATCAGAGGGCGTAAAGTACAATTGAATTTTGTGTGACGAATGAGGTAATGTACAATGTCATGGAAGAAACTTCTCTGACCGGTTTATGGTTGAAACTCGAGGGCTTGTATATAACAAAGTCTTTGTCTGAGAAGCTATACCTTAAGAACAACTCTATAGTCTACACATGAAAAAAGGGACCAAGATTCTTAAATCATTTGAACAACTTCAACACGATAGTTAGTGACCTTATGTGTCTCTAAGTAGAGTTAAAAGAGGAGGATAATGCACTTTTACTCCTCTCTTCGCTTTCGGGGTTGTACGACCATTGGGTGACAACAATTCTCTATGGAAAGAGACTCTTGAGATTGAAGAGGTCACTACTACTCCCCGATAATCAGATCATGAAGAAACCAAATCCTATCGACGGGTCATTCGGGTTGATTGCTAATTCAAGAGGAAGGTCGAAGAGTAAGGATAGAGGAAATACTAGCCGAGGGAAGTCAAAATCATCTGGCTATGAGAACGATCATGTTTCCTTTGCAAACAGTTGGAACACATAAAGAAGTAATGTCCAAAGTACAAATAATGGCTAGAGAAAAGGTAGAGGTGTCAGTTCAAGAAGTCAGAGTCAAGCCAGTGTTGCTCAAGAAGCCGAGGAGCTGGTGTGTGATGTACTTATCGTGCATAACGGAGAAAAACTTTCTTTGAGGTATGGATTAATCTTGATTCCCGATGCTCGTATAATATGTGTCCGAGTAGGGACTGGTTCTGTACTTAGAAGAAGTTCAATGGTGGCGGTGTTCTTATGGGAAACAATTCATCTTACCGACCATTGGAGTAGGGAATATCATGTTGGCCCACTGGTCATGATCATACCTGATTAATGTTCTAAATTTCGCTACGCGGGGACGGTGCGCCAAGCCCGCCTAGCGACTAGGGCGCCTAGGCGCCGAACTGATTTTTTTTTATTATATGTATAATATGTTACCCCATATATATATGTATATGTCATTTGTAAACAAAACTCATGGTTGATAAGTTGGTTAGCAGCTTGTGTTTAAGATTGTGGTTTGGTAGTGGGGAGGCCACGGTTCGAGTCCGGTTTGTTTAAGTTTTTTTTTTTCACCCTTAAAAAGGGGATGAGAGGAGAGAGAGAGTGCAGTAGCAGCAGCACCACCACCACTCCTCTCCTCCCTCCCCCTTTCCCTCTCCCCTCTCCTCTCTCCCCCTCTCCCTCTCCCGCCGCCACCGCCGCCGCCAGTAGCACCACCACCACCACCACTCCTCTCCTCCCTCTCCTCTCGTATCCTCGCCGCCGCCGCCACCACCACCACCACTTAGGGGTGAGCATTATTCGGTTTTGGACCGAAAACCGAACCGAACCGAATAAGAGGTTCGGTTCGGTTTTAAAAAAAATCGGTTCGGTTTCGATTTTGAAAATACTAAATTTTTTTATTCGTTTTCGGTTTCGGTTTTGGGTTTCGGTTTCGGTCCAAAACCGAAAACCGAATAAGAAAATTTAATTAATTAATTTATATATATATATGTGTGTGTGTGTGTGTACTATATATAGGTACATACTAAATATATAGGTATATACTAAATATGTCTATGTATATTTAGTTACTATATATATTAACAAAAAAAGCTCAAAAAAATCAAAAAAAATATGAATAAACCGAAAAAAACCGAAAACCGAACCGATTTAATTCGGTTCGGTTTGATTCGGTTTTGGGCCAATTCGGTTCGGTTTCGGTTTTACTTATTCGGTTTCGGTCCAATTCGGTTTTGGGTTATTCGGTTCGGTTTAAACCGAATAAACCGAATGCTCACCCCTACCACCACTAGCAGATCCACCACCACACCACTAGCAGATCCACCACCACCACCACCACCCCCACCCCCTCCTCTAGCAGCAGCACCATGTCCACGACTTCCACCACCACTAGCAGCACCACCACCACCCGCCGCCGTCACCGCTGCCTCCTCCGTAGCCGCTGCCGCCGTCACCGCTCAATCTCTGACAAGTGTTGATTTTTTTAAAAAAAATTCAGACCGAAATGGCCCGTCTAGGCCCGCCTAGCGCCTAGACTGGCCGCCTAGGAGGTTTCCGGTGCGGTCTAGCGCCTAGGCGCCGCCTAGGTGGCCGCCTAGGCCGAAATTTAGAACACTGTACCTGATTTTGATAATCAACATCAACTTTTGTCGATACATAAATATATATACAGTTACAGGTTACAGGTTTTAAGTCTTCACCTACTACTGCTACAAGATACAAACGTCTCATCGTCATCAAGAACCAATAGCGATGGAATCAAGATCAAGAATCTTTCATATTTCTTCTATATTTTTAATTTATTTTCTAGGAAACATATATAAGATTGATCAGGATCGGTACTGGCTTAGCTAAATCTCAGTCCACAAAAATATATCCTACCATCCACATATTCATATCCAAAGTCCACAATCAAAAATAGCCCAAAATCTAGCAATTTGGCCCAAAACAGTTCTGTCAGAACTCAGGCAGAACTCGGCCCGAGTTTGCCCCGAGTTCGGTTAGGACAGTTTCAACAGATTTTTGTATCCCCTTGATATCTGCATCCAACGTTCGAATGCGAGATTTCTGCATCCGAACTCTGCCAGAATTCGGTTCATAAAAACACTAAAAATAGAGAGAAACTTTCACATTTTCAAATCACTCATTCATTCTCCTCTATATTCCTCTTAACTGTTTTTCTACGAACTACACTTTCAAATCTAGTCTATACTACTCTTAGCCAAGCCAGTACAGTTTCTTTTAATCTAGAGTTTGACTTTGAAGAGTTGTATCGGAGGCTAAATTTCAGAAAATGTTCCAGTTTTCAATTGCTTTCTGGAGTCGGTCGTGCACTCGTCGCCAAGCACAATATTGTGAAGTCGGTCGTGCACTTGTCCCCAAGCATAGTGTTGTAAGAGTTACAAGCACTCAGTTAAAGCTTGTGCCATAGTGGATTAACATCGAGAAGGAGTACTCGAGACTGAATTAGTCCTCTACGAGGGAAACCAGTATATATCGTTGTCACTGAGTTTGATCTTCTTAACTCTTACTTTACTGCAATTTATTTACTGTTATATTATTTGCTCCTGCTTGCCATAGTACATAATTTTTAATTGTGATACTTTTTACTGCACGCGCACACACTCTATTCACCCCCCTAGAGGTACTCAACAGTCCTACAATTGGTATCAGAGCAGGTTATACATAACCATCTAGAGAGTATATATGGCAGCCGTTAAAACTATATTCAACAGTGAAGGTCAATCCACAAATAGACCTCCACTAATTGATGGAACAAACTACACATATTGGAAAACACGAATGAGTTTCTTTCTTAAGTCACTGAACTTTGATCTTTGGTTGATAGTTATAGACGGTTACAAGAAACCGCCTAGAATAGTGATTGATGGTGTTTTAGTAGACAAGTCCCATGACAAATATACTGAGCATGAAAAGGCACATGCTAGTCTAGATGCACTATTCTATGCAATTGATAAAACCGTTCAATCGTGTATCTACTTGTGCCACATCTAATAAAATTTAGAAACTTCTTGAGATAACTTATAAAGAAACTTCCCAAGTGATCAGTAGATTGGCACAAGAATACGAGGCATTTAAGATAAAATCTGGTGAATCAATTACATAGATGTTCACTCGTTTTCTTGATATTACTAATCCTCTATACTCTCTTGAAATGATTACAGCAATCACGAGAAGATCATGAAGGTATGCGGGCTCTAACCAAGAACTGGAACCTGAAGACCATCGCAATCATAGAAGAAAACGACTTCACCACAATGACATTGGAGACACTTATGGGCAAACTCATAACCCATGAGCTGGACTTACAAGACTTTGAAGCAGCAACCCCCAAAGAAAAATCCATTGCCTTCAAGCTCAAGCCAGAAGAGTCTCATGCAATGATACTGATGAAGAAGATTCGATGGTAATGAACATGCCCTACTGGTCAAAAACTTCAGAATTTTTTTAAAGTTTGAGCGATCAAACCGAAAGAAGAAGAATATCCATGAAAGCAACAAAGAACAAACCATTTGCTTTGGATGCAAGAAGTCAGGGCACACGAAGGACTGTCCACTTGTGAAGAAAAGCAGTCCATACGACCGATCAAGATCGAGCAGAAAAGCAATAACTGATCGAAAGTACAAAACCAGCATCTACATGAAAGTGAGGCCAGTGATCAGAAGAGGACAGACCCAAGCAGTGCAAATGTCTGTCTATTGGCTTACGATAAGGTATCAGAAAATTCTCTTTATGATTTTTACATTCGATCAGTTAGAAAATGCCTTTAGCGAATTACTTGAAGAGCATATAAATGTGTTGGATAAGTATAAGCAGTCTCGCAAGGAGATAAAGGCATACACAACCGAAGTAGCTAGACTGTCAAATCTTTTTTAAGATATCAAAGAGACGTCTACTACCGGTAACACGGAGGAGATAGCCAAAATTAGATTGGACTAATCATGAGGATATCCTTACTATAGAACGAAAAGAAAGAGACTATGTCAAAGTGCAAGAACTATATGACATAGAGAAGAAGAGAAACAGTCACTAAGCAAAGACTCACGGATATGACTGCAAAATTCGAAGAGTCTTGTGTAATCTCCAAAAAGTTAGAGATCAAATTAGACAAACAGGTCACCCCTGTTATACAGCCTAAGGTTAGTCCTAATACTATACATATACCACAAACGACTAAACCTAAAGGCACATAAGCAACACGTTTCTCATAACTATGCTTTCACATACAGGTTTCCAAGAAAGACACACAAGAAGCATGTCAACACAGAAATAAAGAACACTATTTCAAAAATCACATGCACATACTGTGGTGAATACGTGCACATATCACAGTATTGTAGAGCTAGAAAGCTAATTGACACAAATGTACTTATTTGGATTCCTAAAACTAATACCAAAGGTTACATTTACTCGTTTTATAGGTGGATCTTCAACCCTCTCATGCTAAAAGCAAGTGGATCCTCGATAGCGGATATTCGAGGCACATGATAGGTGATGCATTCTTATTCGCTACACTATCAACGAAGAGAGAAGGATATATTTCCTTTGGTAATAACTATTTTGAGGTAATATTATAGGAATAGGTATTGTTGGTATATCTCCCTATCCAGAAATAAAAGACACTTGTATAGTCACAGAATTGAAACATAACCTGTTGAGCATTAGCCATTTGGTAGATAACGGTTATGGTATCAACTTTGTGAAAGACAAATACTCTATATATGAAATGTCTACTGGTAATCCGTATATGAAGGGGTTAAGGAAGACGGTATATATGTTTTCTTTCTAGAACGTACTAACAGTGCAGGTAAGTACCTATTAGCCAATCAGGATAAAAGTTAGCTATGGCACATGAGGCTAGGGCATGCCAACATGGATACTATCTAACGGCTACGACTAAAAAGCTGGTAAAAGGACTCTCAAATATCGTTCAAGAGAGATATAGTATGTTTAGACTGTAAAAGAACAAAGCAACTAGGTCATCTTTTAAATCCATCAATTTTGTAAGCACTTCTAGACCCTTGCAATTGATT
This sequence comes from Iris pallida, assembly GCA_029216955.1. Taxonomy (NCBI): domain Eukaryota; kingdom Viridiplantae; phylum Streptophyta; class Magnoliopsida; order Asparagales; family Iridaceae; genus Iris; species Iris pallida. Next base: position 29,362,766 of record JANAVB010025598.1, on the reverse strand, counting down.
CATATGGATTTGTTTGGTCCTAGTAGAGTCGCTAGTCTTGGCGGTAAGTTCTAGCTTTTGTTATAGTTGATGATTTCTCTTGATTTACCTGGGTTTACTTTTTATCTAATAAAAGTTATGCCATTTTTGAATTTCAAGTATTCTTTAAAAAGGTACAAAACAAAAAAGGCTTCATGATTACTCGAATCCGAAGTAATCATGACGGCGAATTCGAAAATACTGATTTCAAAAAGTCTTGTGATGATAATGGATATTACCATAAAAAATTTGTCCTAGAACTCCTAAACAAAATGGTGTTATGGAGCGGAATAATATAACTCTTAGAGATATGGCTAGAGTCATGCTTAACTAGCATAATCTTTCTAAATATTTTTTAACAGAAGCTGTAAGTATATCTTGTCATATTTTAAATAGGGTATTAATTCGACCTATATCGAAGAAAACCCCCTACGAATTGTGGTTTGGAAAGATTCCAAATATTTCTTATTTTAAAGTTTTTTAGATGTCGCTATTTTATCCTGAACACCAAGGATAACTTGGTAAGTTCGACTCGAAGGCAGACGGAGGGTATTCCTCGGTATGCTACCAAAGCAAGGGATATAGAATTTTCAATAAGAGATCAATGATTGTTGAAGAATATATTAATATTTCCTTTGATGAGCTCAACAATCAGAAATATAGCGATAGTGATGACGAAGATATGCGAAACCAATCGGCACCTCAAGATATTGCTACCAACGAGAACTATCTGTAGAGTCTGCCTAAGAAGATGAAATTCATGTCAGACCATCCAGAGACACTTGTTATAGGTGATGTATCCAAGGGAGTAGGTACGCGTTTTTCTACTAGAGACATAATAGCAAATGTAGCTTTCATATCTTAAGTAGAACCTAAGTCAATAGCAGATAATTTTCTTGATGAGTTTTGGATTGATGCCATGCAAGAGGAACTTAATCAATTTAAGAGAAACCAAGTTTGCGAACTCGTTCCTAAACCTATTGGTCAATCAATAATTGGTACCAAATAGGTGTCTGAAATAAACTAACTGAGGATAGACATGTTCTATGTCACGTCTAGTGGCACAAGATTATAATCAATAAGAAGGAATTATTATGACGAGACATGCTCCTATTGCTAAACTAGAGTCTATTCGCATGTTCTGTACATTCACATGTTTTCGTAATTTTAAACTTTTTCAAATAGATGTTAAGAGTGCATTTTAAAATGATTTTAAAGGAAGAGGTTTTTGTAGTGCAACCCCCTAGTTTTGAGGATTTTCAAAAACCGGATCACGTTTTCAAGTTAAAAAAGACACTTTATGGACTCAAACAAGCACCGTGTGCTTGGTATGAACGTCTAAGTACTTTCCTACTTGAAAATAATTTTTCAAAAGGAAGGGTTGATACAACTTTGTTTATCAAAACTTCATATGATAGTATTTTGCTTATGCAAATATACGTTGATGACATAATCTTCGGTTCTACTAACGAAAAACTATGTCAAAATTTTGCTAAGTGTATGCGGAGTAAGTTTGAAATTAGTATGATGGAAGAACTCAACTACTTCCTAGGACTTCATATCAAACAACACTCGCAGGAAACCTCATCAATCAAGCCAAGTACACGAAAGACTTACTAAAGAAGTTCGACTTCAACAACGTAAAGCCTATCGGCATGCCAATGGCTCATCAACTCGACTTGACATTGATGAAAGTGGCAAACCAGTCAACCAACGTAAGTATCGAGGTATGATTAGTAGTTTATTTTATTTAACTGCTAGTCGTCCTGACATTATATTTAGTATTTGCATCTGTGCAATATCAAGCTAATCCTAAGGAATCACACTTATGCGCGTTAAGCGTATCTTTCGATACCTTAAAAAAACTTCTACTGTTGACTTATAGTATCCCAAAAACGACATTGTTTGACCTAATTGGTTACTTGGATACTATTTTACTGGATGCAAAATAGACCGTAAAAGTACAAGCGGTACGTGTAATTTCCTAGGTAAAATTTTAGTTTCATGGTTTAGCAAGAAAAAATTCTGTAGCATTATCAACAACTGAGGCTGAGTATATCACAGGACGTCGTTGTGCTCAAATTTTGTGGATGAGCAAACCTTAGAAGACTATAATCTGCACTACACTAAGATTTACATATACTATGATAACACTAGCACTATTAATCTAACTAAGAACCCAGTATGTCACTCACGCACTAAGCACATAAAAATCACAACTTTTTACGTGATCACCAACAACACAGAGATATTTGTTTAGAGTTTATTGACACAGATCATCAACTGCCAGATATGTTCACAAAACCACTAGTCAAAGATCGTTTCAACTATTTGCATCGCGAGCTAGGCATTCTTGAATTTTTGGAGTCATAATGTGTTATGATTAATAAAAATACTTAAAAACTTAACATTCAACGATTTATTAGTCGAAGTTACTTTGGGTACAAGCCGAAATGGTCATTCTGTCAACAAGACATAAAAGCCTAAGCGACACGGTGCAAAGTATCTTCGGACTATCGCTAGCTGGGATCCGACCCCTACAGCTAATTCAAGGTAATGGATATTAATCGATGAATTACAAGTTTTCTAGGTCATTTTTATCATTCATTATCAAATATGAAGTAAAATTCAAGTGGCCGAACTCGGCCCGAACTCGGACCGAGTTCTGACCGAGTTCGGGCCGAACTCTGTGGGAGCTTTTTATATAATAGTAGTTCGAAACAGCAGGCCCCCTACTTCTTCTTCCTTCCCAAAACAGCCGACCAAGAGCTCCAAAACCCTAATTTCCCAAACCCTAGATCCTAGAATACTCCTTCTCAAGCTTCCCAACTCAAAATTCCTCGGATCTAAGGCGTTCTGAAGGCATTCTCTTCCATCTTTGATCATTTTTTGAGGTATAACTCTCTTTTCTCTCTTAATTTCGTAATGGCTCCTAGAATATTAAGAGAAAGAAAACTAGGGATACTGCCTCATCCTCTACGTCTGAATACGAACCCGTTAATCTATTCGGTCCCTCTCGTCCTGATGACGATGAGGATTATGATCCAAACATATTTGTTTTACTAGAAAGATCTACCCATTGGTTTGATTATTTCCGATACCGGAAAATCTGTCCAGGTAAAACGATAAATTTTACCATTTTTTCGAAATATTTGACTACTTTTGAAAACTTAGGACTTCGTGATTTTTTAGAAGTTTCAAATCCTATTCACAAGAATGCAGTTCGTATGTTTTATTGCAACATGCAAGAATCTGTCGACTGCATCCATTCTTCTGTCAACGGGAAGGAATTTGACTTCAATTCTGTCGACTTGAACGAATATTTTCAAATGCCAAATAATGGTGATGCTCTTGTCGACATTATTAAAGTTCAATTTCCTGACGGCATACTCTTGAATCCTTTAAGGTCGCGGTGTGCCATCCGGGTTCGGTTCCCAAAAGATTATTTGCACGCAACCTAAACCAACATTTCTATGAGTTACATCGTATCATCATTTCATCTCTTCTATCCAAGAGAGGATCTACTGACGAGATCACGTACTTGAACTATATGTGATGTATCACATTCACTTTGAGATTTTCTTTTCCTTTACCAAGACTATATTAGCTCTCATGATCAACTGTCGGAGGGTAGGCCGTAACATCCTATATCCTATGCATCTACGGCAATCTTACAGAAATTTGATATTTCTTTAGTCTTGTCCCATCTCTGGAACGCCTTCAGAGCTACTTAGGTCTAGGAGATTCCCTCATCCTCCTGGTGATGCTCTACCTCCTCCAGCTCCAATCGCAGCCCCAACAGACGCTCTAGCTGATCCAGCTCCTGCAGTCCCGGGTCACACTATTAACGAGTTGTATAAGCAGTCGATGCTTTTGTCATTCTCCAGGGACAGCAGCGTCAGGCAGATCTGACTCGCTATAGTGACACTGAGTTCCGCCACATTTCTTAGTTCAGGTCTTGAGAAATGCTATGGCTGACATTCAGTGGACGATAGCTTATCATCCGACTGCACTAACGACTATCATCCGTCACGATGCTTTTGACGGACTGTAACTTGAGGATGATCCGACTTTTGTCTTCTTTGATCCGACGACTGCCTATTTTGATCCGAACAAACCACCTGCTGATGCTCTGCATGCTGATGCTCCTGGTGATGCTGATAGTAGATTTGATGTTTTGGATTTTGTGGATTTGTCTGATGACGATGATATGTAGCAGCACATTGTAGTTTTATGCACTTTTGACTTATTTACTTCAGTTGTAGTAACACTTTCATTTTTTATGTGAGCTGTTAGTTGTCATCTACTTCTGATGTTCTATTACTGCGACTGCTGATATTATAGTTTAATACTACTTGAGTTTTTGACTTGTCATTTCATATCATATTTGGTATCACTCTTTCTTTGTTGTTACTTGACTCATAAATTATGAGGGAGCCATATTTTTTTAGTACATGACAAAGGGAGAGAATGAGCCACATACCAAAATCAAAATTTTAAGGATTTCAGATAAGTCAGGTATAATTTCAAATTTTCAATATAATATTTTGGTATATACTCAAAGTTTGTCAATTATCAAAATGGAAAAAATTGTTGGTCCACTAGTCATGATCATACCTGATTTTGATAATCAACGTCAACTTTGGTCGATACATAAATATATATACAGTTACAGGTTTACAGGTTTCAAGTCTGCACCTACTACGGCTACAAGCTACAAATGTCTCATCGTCATCAAGAACCAAAAGCGATGGAATCAAGATCAAGAATCTTTTATATTTCTTCTATACTTTTATTTTATTTGAGTCTAGAAAACATATGTAAGATTAATCAAGATCTGTACTGGCTTTGCTAAATCTCAGTCCACAAAAATATAGCTTATCTATCCACATATTCATATCCAAAGTCCACAATCAAAAATAGCCCAAAACCTAGCAATTTGGCCCGAAACAGTTCTGTCAGATCTCAGGCAGAACTCGGCCAGAGTTCGGTCAGACAGTTTCAACAGATTTTTGAATCCCTTTGATATCTGCATCCAACGTTTGAATACGAGATTTCTGCATCCGAACTCTTCCCGAATTCAGTTCATAAAAACACTATAAATAGAGAGGAACTTTCACATTTTTAAATCACTCATTCACTCATTCATTCTCTTCTCTATTCCTCTTAAGTATTTTTCTACGAGCTACACTTTCAAATCTACCTTATATTACTCTTAGCCAAGCCAGTACAGTTTCTGTTTAATCTAGAGTTTGGTTTTGAAGAGTTGTATCGGAGGCTAAATTTCAGAAAATGTTTCAGTTTTCAATCGCCTTCTGGAGTCGGTCGTGCACTCCTCGCCAAGTACGGTGTTGTAAAGTCGGTCGAGCACGGTGTTGTAAGAGTTGCAAGCACTCAGTTAAAGCTTGTGCCATAGTGGATTAACATCGAGAATGAGTACTCGAGACTGGATTAGTTCTCCACGAGGGAAGCCAGTATATATCGTGTGTCACTGAGTTTGATCTTCTTAACTCTTACTTTACTGTAATTTATCTACTGTTATATCATTTGCTCTTGCTTGCCATAGTACATAATTTTTAATTGTGATATTTTCCGCTGCACACGCACACACTCTATTCATCTCCCTCTAGAGGTGCTCAACAGTCCTACACATCAAGCTGAAGATGTTCGATGGGGTAACGCAGACACTTGTGACGTGAGACACATTTCGAATTTGAAGAAGAACCTCATTTCTCTTGACACGCTGGACGCGTCGAATTGCAAATTTGTTGGACAAGCTGATTCATAGAAGATTGTAAAGGGAACTCGGGTGGTCATAAAGGGACATAGATTGTCATCGAACTTGTATCAGTTGAACAGTAACACAATTATTGGTGTGCGGCCTTTAGTGTAGAAAAGGAGCTGGAGGATAGCGCAAGGCTATGGTATTTGCGTCTAGAACACGTGAGCGAGATGGGTCAACGTGTGTTGCAAAAAAGGGGTTTGTTAAAAGGTCCGAAGGAGTGCAAATTAGAATTTTGCAAGTTCTGTAAGATGGACAAGCAACATAGGGTTCGCTCCAAACAGGTAGTTTATAAGACCGTAAGAGTCTTCAACTATATTCACTTGGACGTATGGAGGTCGTCACATGTTCGATCTAAGGGAGGTACCGAGTAGTACGTCACCTTCATAAATGACTTCTTGCAAAAGGTTTAGGTTTATTTCATCAATCACAAGTCAAAAGTATTTCGTGAATCCGAGAGTAAAATTTAGTCATAGAGAAAGAGAAGGGGAGAACGTAAAAGTATTTGCGGACATATATGAAGGAGAGTACACCTCCACGGATGTCACTCCCCATTATAATTTTCCGTGTTTATACATATATTTTATTTTGTATATTGTATCTTTATTATCATATATCAAGTACCGACACAGTATTTTGTACTCGTATTGAAAGTCCAGTATCTGATACTAGACATCTATATCTTATTATTGATTTGTTGTAAGTGTATCAAGAGCCGTACAAACATATCCCATGTAAGGCAATCGACAGGTCTGAAACTGATCAACTGACTTATGTAACCTGCTTTGAATTTTATTTTTCGGCAAGATAATTATATGATAGACTACCCTAGACCCCTAGATAGCGCCTTAGCATTGTCATGGATCCATACTAGGCTCCATACATAGAATGATACACCCATAAAACTCCAAAATAAAATTTCCTGAATAGACAGAATACTGACAGTATAGTATTTGTAGGCTGCTTTGTCAGTCAACAGTGTTGAATGGGATGCTCACTGCCCATTGGGCATTTGTGCTTCTTGGGGTGACTGTGCTTGGGTAGGGATTGGATTACTGACGTGTCAGCCATTGGCTCATCCCATACCAACCCACTCTCGCCTTTGTCCTAAAAGTTTCTCCTCTTCATCCTTTAACTATTTCTGACACTTTTTTTTTCCATTTCACTTTCTTCTTTCTTGAGCCAACCATAGAAGTGAATCCTAAGCTTGAAGCTTGTCTTGAGACCAAGATTGAGGTTTCTAGACCCACCTAGGAGAAGATTTGAAGACCTAGAGCTAGGAGCATTGGATAATAGACAATTACATTTTGTACTTATGGATAAATTGAGTTTTTGTTGATTTAATTCTTTATGCATTGTTGTTATTTAGATATAAATCTTTCCTTTCAGTTCTCTTTTAATTCTTGGTGATTGTTATGCATTAATGTTGGATTTTTGTAGTAGTTTGAGCTACGGTTGAGTTTATGGTAAATTCTAGGATACAAAGTGTATAACCATGGATTTTTTTTGTGTGATATCTGGGTTTTGATCTCAAAACATAGTCCTAAAATACTGTAGAAACCTTACCCTACCTCCCCTACTTACTGAGGATCGACTTGGTAGAGTTTGTTCACTATTTGGACACCAAAAACCCTAGTCCGAGCAGTTGTTTGCACTTAATCGGTGCAGATTATATACTGACATTATATTGTGTGACCTAATTATTTTTTTAACAAGTCCAGAAACTGTTCTGTGAGACAGAACAATATACTAGATAATGTCAGTATATCATTGGCCTGTTGTTTGTACATGATAACTCCTAGTTTGTGTGTCGTTTCACCCTGTGGGCATTTAGTCTTCCTAAAAATATTCCTAGTTCCTACCCGTTGTCCCTTAACCCTGATATCCGAAAGTTGTTTAGCTTTCGGGGACTTTGCCTCCGAACTCTCAAAACTCTGCGTAGGGTGATAAATATTTGATTGCTAGAACCCACGAGTTAACTGGTAGATTTTGTGTGATCAAATATGCCCTAGAAAATCTATGTTGGGGATTATTATAGTGTTCATCGATCATATTGTAGATTAGAATATTTGATTATGTAGTGGTTCGAGAAGATATTTATTATAATGAATCCGATTGATTACCTGATTGTCTATGTTCCTGGCCTAGCTACATTGTAAACATGCTATCTATTACCATGATACCCTTTGAGATACTGGTCCATTTACTGTACCAAGGTATTCTTGTTACTTGTGTACTGAAGTGCTATACCATGTCCTAGTTATTTTATATTATTTCTTGTGCGGATACTCTTATAGTAAGTCTGCGATCGTAGTATGAATTAGGAGTAGGATGGTAGATCGATTGTTGCAGCTAAGCTCAACATGAATTTAGGTTGGGACTCTCGGAAACCAATTCAGATCCACACCCGGCATACACGTACTCCGATACGACATCTAAGACATAGTTGTGTGTCCACGACACGGATTTTATATGACAATGTATGGTTAATTAACTAGTTAAATGACAAGATCATTGCTATGCAAATGATTTCGATTTCTAGCTTTCTTGCTGGTCATCCCCTAGATACTATGACATATCCTTATATTTCGGAGCACAATCTCTCTTATATTCGTAGTGTCAACCGAGTGTCTATCTTACAGAAGCGTTGGGACTATTATATTATATTCTATAGCATCAATCTCGTGACTGTCTTGTGAGTAGTACTGTAGACTGTTGCTGATTATTATATTCATGCTTTAGGCAGTGCACGATTAACGAATCATATTATTGCATCTTAACTGGGACAAGCTATATACTAATATAGCAAGCCGTAGGAACTTTTTGACTGCTCTATTAAATCAATTGTGATTATATTATATTGCCTACTAGCAGTCTTGGAGATGTACGTTGTCTCGACGTAGGAGTTCCCCGCTTGTCCTTGTTTGGTGTAAGGGTGGAATACTATCCCGACAATAAATTACAGACCTAAGCTACTACCCGGATTCCTATATATTGTTTTACTGGTTGGATTTTCTACATTATTCGCTCGTGCATTCTTGTAGTACATTCTATGAAGGGTTGATCCCTCTGGTTTTGTTTGGCTAGACTTAGTAGTAGATCCGAGGATCTACCGTCACTCACATACGATGGTGCATACTATTTGGATGACCGCATAGGGGCTTGAGTGGGTGTCTTCTGCACTATTCTTGATATCATCTTGATTCTTTTGAGGTTTTTAGCCACCGGAAATCTGCTTATCCCGTGTATTCTAGGAGTCTGTTCCTCAACATGATTGTAAATCTAGAGAATGAATATTGGCGACGGCTGATATACGTCGCCTAATAGGGACAGCTCAGCGGCATCTTGACGACCAATAACAGTTTAGAAATTTTCATAAATTCCGTCGCCAAGTCGTTGCGTGTCGTCACCAGGTTGTGCAACATTCTGTGGGAACAATGCGGTAAACCATTACAACGTATTGACGACGAATACTCGATTTTGGCGACATACTTAGACGTTGTTGATCCGTCACCTATGACTATGCCCTAAGTTAAAAGAAAAGGCGACCGATCGAAAATTAACATTTCAATCGACAACTCTCTCCTCTCGCACTTGACGAATCTCTCCCTCTCCTCTCTCACTAGACGACTGTCTCTCTCTCCGGTAGTCCCCTCTCTCAGGTGACCCCCTTCCTGGTCCCCTCTTCTCCGGCGATCCATCTGTTCTCTCCGTTGAGCTCCTCCTATGGTCCCTCTCTTCAGTGTTCCCCTTCCCGTGGTCCCTCTCTTCGGCTACCCCCTTTCCGTTGTCCCTTCCCCTATCCCACTGTAAGTTATCATCCTCGATATCTGTGGGTGTTGTTAATTTCTGTGGCTACACTTTTGGTTGTTGGTGGTGGTATTCTTGTTGTTGCTGATGTGGAGGTAGGAGGACTGTAAGTAGAAAGAAGGTTGTTGGTGTTATTTGGGTTGTTGGTGACGGTGTTCGATGTTTGTGGCTACTGTTTTGGTTGTTGGTGGTGGTGTTCGATGTCTATGGGTGTTATTTTCCAACATAACCAAAATAAATATCTGAATAAGTTCACTCTCTTTGCATACGCATATAGTCGTCGACTATGTCCGAAAAAATTTATAATTGATCTTTACAACCTTGAGGGAATACTTCAATAAGAAGGAGAGATCTTTTTGACAACATGATTGTGTGCGTATATATATATATATATATATATATATATATATATATATATAAATATATATATATATATATATACACATTATTGATCTTTACAACCTTGAGGGAATACTTCAATAAGAAGGAGAGACCTTTTTGACAACATGATTGTGTGTGTGTATATATATTAGACTGCAGTTGATGATGCGATCATGTATGACTTGATACTGTGCTAGCTTTCTATTTTATATAGCTAGCTTCATGGTCATTTTGATACGTCGGAAATACCTTAATGTTTTATCTTATATGTTCTATATTACTGCTTTGTTCGGTTGATTGAGACATACCCTGTGAGACAATATGAGACTTGCATTGTAGTATATACCCCTTTTTCTAGATACAATTGTGACTGTATTGCAGGATACAGACGTATACCGTAGTGTGCAGCTGACTTATTTATATCCATGTTCTCTGTATTTTGGTACTGGAGCGTGGCAATGAAGTTTTAGGATTATTGGAGAGAGCATGACATATAGAGACAATAGACAATTCTACGATGTCCAGAGCAAAACGGGATAGTTAGCACATAAACATAACACTACTAAAGAGAGTCATGAGCATGCGGCTGGAGTCCGGTCTTTCGGATGACCTCTGAGAAGAGGCTATTTGGTCAACAAGTCACTTTCTACAACCATTGATCTTCGTATTTCTGAAGAGGTATGGAGGGGAGCACCAGTCAACTATGATTCATAGATAGTGTTTGGGTGCCCTGCCTACTCACATGTAAATCAGAAAGACCAAGTTGGAGTCAAAGTCAAAGTCAAAGAAATGTGTTCTCTTGGAATTCAAAAAGAAAGCCAAAGGCTACAAGTTGCGTGATCCAGAGAGCAAAGGAGTGTTCACAGCCATGATATGGTCTTTGATGAAGCCTCTATGTTCAAAGATATGGAGGAAAAGTTAAAGGGGGCTAGTGATACATTAGGTAACCAAGACTATGTGGAGGTAGATGTTTATGTCACTTATACGAATGTGAACTTCGAAACACCTATACAATATATGGTATGGACACGAACGAGCAGATTACAGAGATGGAGGACGAAGACCAATCCAATGAGGCTCGCAAACACTAGCATTGCGAAGATCAGGACGTAAACACAGAGCACTAGCACAATATGGTTTCGAAAATATGGTTGCATTTGCTTTAGTCACGAAAACAGATGATCCAAGTGATTATAAGGAAACCATTCGACAAGATGACAGAGATCCTTGGATAGTGGTCATGACGGAGGAAATAGTCACTTTCTGATAATAGTATATGGAACATGGTTTAGCTATCTAAGGACAAAAGGGCTATTAGCTGTAATAATATTCAAGAAGAGGAGAACGAACGTTACAAGGCGCTCCTAGTCGTAAAGGGGTATGATCAGAAAGAAGGAATAAAGTACAACGAGATTTCCTCACTCGTAGTCAAGCATACTTCTATTCAGGTGTTGTTGGCATTAGTGGCTACTGAAGATATGGAGTTGGACAAAATCGATGTCAAGACAACATTTCTGTACAAAAAGATGGAAGAGAATATCTTCATTAGACATCATGAAGGTTTTATATGGCCCGGCAAGGAGGACTACGTCTGTGAGCTCTTACGATTTCTATATGGGTTGAAGCAATCTCCGCGGCACTAGTACAAGCACTTCGATTCATTTATATTGATGACCAATTTCACCATATGCGAGTATGACATATGTGTCTACTCAAGGAGACTCAAGGACAGGTCATCGATATACCTCCTTTTGTATGTCAATGACATGCTAATTGCTTCCAAGATCATGATAGAGATAAATACACTCGAGTCTTCATCAAATGCAAAGTTTGATATAAGGACTTAATGGAGTAAATAAAACCCTTGGAATGGAAATAAGATGAGGCAGAAGGATTGGAAAACTATTGTTGTCCCAATGAATTATATAGAGAAGATACTGGAGATATTCAGTATGTAACACTAGGCATGTGAGCATCCCGATTACCGACCATTTCAAGTTATCCTATGAGTGACTGAAAACAATGAAGAAAAATGTGAAGATGTCTCGAGTTCCGTATACGATTGTGGTAGATTCATTGATGTATGCGATGCTATTCACACGTCCCGATTTGTCGTATGCGGTCAATTTTGGTGAACTGGTGCATGTCAAATTCAGGAAGGCTTCATTGGAAGGTCGTGAAATGGATACTTAGGTATCTAAGGGCTCAAAGGACCTAAGTTTATTGTTTTAAACATTAGAGCATGAACCGTGCCAGTTGCAAGGTTATGTGGATGTTAATGACTCAAATGATTAGGACAAAAGAAGGTCAACTAAAGGATATGTTTATACTCTTGCAGATACTCCAGCAAAGTGGAAGTCAACACTTCATGATATTGTATGTTTTCTACTATTGAGTTTGAGTACATGGCGGCAGTTGAGGCATCTAAGAAGGCTCTATGGTTAAGGGACCTGATTAGCGAGTTTGGGATCGAGAAGGTGCAGGTTCTAGTGTTTTTGTGACACTAAGAGCATGATAAATCTTGCTAAGAACCAAAGTATCACAGTGAGACGAAACTCATTAACGTGCGATACCACAAGATATGGGAGTAGTGTAATAATGACATTGATCTTTAAAGATTGACACTAATGTGAATCCAACTGACATGCTAACCAAGGTTACTCCAGTTGAGATGTTCAAATTGTCCTTGACTTCTATCCAAGTACTCCGCTTGGAGGAAGGTTTGTGGCCTCGTAGAAAGTTGAGGTAGTTTCACAGTTCTGGACAAAATCGTAGCAGCGATAATTTTTCGATTTCTTTTCAAGACCGTCCAAGTGATTTTACTTCAATTTTAGACAAGATTGAAGTAGTGGTCGTTTCTTAGCTCTAGCCAAAAACCATAAAATGAATAAATAGGCAAAAAAATGGAGCTAAACTTAAAAGGAGCATGTAGTATCCCAATAGTCTCATAAGGTAACCAAAGGAACATCTTGTCAAGGTGGAGAGTGTTGGATATGGCTCGTGTTCATTCGGAGAGCTACGAGCGCCTACCGAGGACTCGGTGAAGCTCATGTATCAAAACCAACATAAAAATTAGTATCGGTAGAACTGCATATTGGCAGCATACCATCGATAATGCCACCGCCATACTTGAAAGTGGTCAAAAGTCCAATAATTCTGGGACAATTTGGGTCTAACAAACGACGTATTGGTGGTATGTCGCTGGGTCGGGATATGCTCATTTTAATGAGCGAATCAGATCAAAAGTTTGGGTTTCGACGGTGAAGATCACTTCACTTCCAGGCCTAGGTTAAGTTATTGGGGTATTTAATACCTCAACCAATCCACATTGGGGTTGGGAAGTTCTTGAGGCCATTGATTGCTAAAAGCTAGGGCTTTTTAGCATTTTATTAGAGAGCCATTGAAGGAGTCTTTGAGAGAGGTTAAAGGAGAGCTTGTTAGAGATCTCGCTAAAGGAGAGGGTTGCAGTTGCGGTATGCGTTATAACTCTGTTGTAAGGTTCTCTAATTTATTTAATAAAGAATTTTTTTGCCCCGTGGAGTAGGTTGATCTTGGCCGAACGACATAAATCCTTGTGTGCTTTGTGTTTATTGTTTGATTATTATAGTGTTTTTTTATTCTCGTCGGTATAAGAGTATTGTTTTGTTCTCGCTTCCTCGTGTTGCACAACATAATAGAGTAAACAATCCTAATCTAATTGGTACTTCATTTTTTGATAGACATATATATTGCGTGGTTTAATTAAATTATTAGTTGGGATTTTGGATATGCTATATATTGTAAGCAATCCTAACCTAATTGGGAGACTTCTACAACTGGGTGATTTCATCCAAGTTGAAGGAAGCAATTTTTACGATTATAAGAAAGGGAGAGAAATGAGAGTTGTAAGGATCCAAGGGGAGTTCGTATGTGGAGATTCACGTAATCGGCTTTAATGAAGCAAAGGATTCGACGTTGTCCTGTTCTTCGTCATTCATTTATCGTTCCTTGCAATTCCTTGTCAGTACGTGTTGGCCTATATCCAATGTGGGACTAAAGTAGACTACATACAATTCCTCACTCTATCACTCCTTCAAGCTGGAGCTTGTGAAACATGTCAATCTTGTGTGAGCTACATAAACTAAAAAGGAGAAACTAGCACAGCTAAAGAAATACAATAAGATCGACACCAGAAAGCAACAACCATTCCGAAACTTGTCGGCTAGGATTAAGAAAAAAGAAGTAAGGGCATGATAAATTCAGAGAGCTGCAGAATGAACAGACACAACCTGTGCTTTAGACATAATACATATTCTCTTATACGATTGACGACTTGAGAGAGCAGATGCATGAAATATGAGGGGCAAAAGTTCAACAATTATGGATGTTATGAACACTTATGAGTTACAAAGTCTACTAACCAGTTTGTTAGTTGTCTAGAGAGCACTGTTTAAAATTCCAAATTGAACCCAATTCATTTCTCGTCATGAAATGTTAGAAGTGCTACTAATTTCAGAATAATCCTTGCAACTTGATACCCATCTCAAGTTATACAGAAATAGTAAGCAGAGAGGAGGGGGGGGGGGAAGTAGCGTACAGGGTGTTAGCATAGTGAAGATCAGCCTCCAGAGACTTGACAGAGTCCTTAAGTGACTTCCTCATCTTCTGTGAGGATCTTAGTATAATTCTTCTTTTTCTTCTATGTTCTACTGACTCAAGATGAAGAAGAAGTAGCTGTCTCTTTCAGCAGGAGAAGAAGACGTGTTCCCCTTTTCTTCCCTTCCCTAAATTAGAACCCCTGGATGAATTTTTTGAGTTTGGTAGTGTCTGTAGGAATCCCAATAAAGTCACTCTCACTCGCTCGCTTGCTCACTCCCACAAACAAAAATCCATAGAAAACTCGTGCGATAATTTAATACCATCAGCTATAAAAAAAAAAATTCATCTTAATACCATCAATTATTAAAATTTCAACTTGATATTCAAAACAAAGAAAAAAAAAAAAGAAATATACTCTTCTCCATCCAACACCATCCTACCCGCCACTGTCCCGGCTGTCCCACCCTCTCCCCCCTCGGTTGCACCGACCCATCCCCTCCTATCTCCGCGCGCACAAGAGAGAGAGAGAGAGGGGGGGGGGGGGGGGGGGGGCGGGCTCCGGGGGGGGGGGGCGGGGGGGGGGGGGGGGGGGGGGGGGGGGCAGCTGGGGCCGGAGAGGGGCACGGGTTGGACAGCAGGATGGAGGGGGGGGGGGGGGGGGGGGGGGAAGAGAGGAAGATAAACGGGGATAATAAAAAAAATCGGATATCAAGTTGATGCTTATCTAAAGTTAGGGTATCAGAATAAAAAAAAATAGAATAGTTGAAGATATCAAGTTGAAATTAAGTCTAATTTTAAATAATCAGTCATTAATAGTCATTGGATAACATGTATCTCAATTTCTTTCAAGGATCTAAACAGAAAAAGTCCAAGGAACTAAACGTAAAAAAAAATGATGTCACGCGTAGCAGCCATGGCAATCCTATTTGAATTGTTATTTGAGTTTCTGTAGTCGGACTGCCCAGTGAAAACCTCTCCAATCCAACTCTACTTATAATACTACTTACAGTCTACTACTACAATAGTACTGTAGTGACATTATCCATAACTAGATATCTAAGTTATCCTTATGGAATCCTGTTTTATACTTGCTGGATGGAACTCAAAAACTCCACCCACGCTTACCGACATGCCAAGTGGTGCCACATTCACGGTTATCATTTGGGCGCGTGGCATCAAATCAATAAGTGGCGATGGAAGTTCAATAAATGAAATAAAATTCAATGTTTATATTGTACTACTTGATACCGTTTGGTAGGGACTCTTGTTATATCAACTATATTTTTATGGCCCATTTGTTAAGTCTTTACGTAGGCACCATATATAGTTTCTTCTTGTGTCTTTTTCTTCATTTATTTGTTATATGTTTAATTTGGTTGTTTCTTGCATAGTAGATGATGATGGGCCTACTATAATGTTTATTTATTGTTCTTGCTATGATAATCCAGTGATAAAATATGGGCAGAAATAGGACCGGAAGAAAAATGGTTTTGGTTTCCTTGCTTAGTCATGTTGGTTCATCTGTTACTTCAGTACAAGTTATTGGTAGAGTGCAAAATTTTATTCCAGTTAATTATGAATTCGCCCACTTTTCTGATGCGTACCTAACTGGGTTATCTCTTTCTTCTAGACACAAGCAATTGCGACAACTTTGATAAGTTGACCCATGTCTATGATCAATGAAATTGGATTAAAAGATCGATCAAACTCGTCTTTTCCACCTATGGAATGAAGTGAGCTCCGAGGATCACACTAGGCATTCAAACTCATGACCAGTTGCTGAACCATAATTCAACAATGAGGCTGAAGGAATGATTTTTTTTACTGCTCTGACAATGCAGTAATATTCGCAGTCTTAACAAAAGTTCCAACTTGTGTTGAGATACTGAATTCAGTAACATATAGGAATGGAAGAAAAAAGTTCCAAGGATAGTTGGTAACTAATACAACACATGCAAAGTAATTCTTCTCTCTGATCAAATATTACATTGAAAGGCTCAGCCAGTAGTCAGTGTAAATATGCATCTAGTAATGCTATCTGTTCGATTATTCGTCATCTCCAGCTAGAAATCAAGTAAAATGGGGGGCCAAGCGAATCGAGGCACTGGATGCTTAACTCTTGCTGCTGCAATATCATCAATACTTACTGCTCATGTATTGCTCGTCGTACAGCAGTGTAGACATTCTTCAATATCAAGATACATCTTTTCCATCAGATAAGCATGCAGAACTTTCCAAGCCGTCATATGAATAACCGAGCTATACTAAGAGCTGGAGAAGAGGTTGCTGTATGACCGTCAAATAAGGGTTCTGCAGCAGAATTCAATATCTATTGTCAGGTTAATCATTTATATTATGCTTGCAAACCTAAAATCCTGTTTGGTAGTTTTGCAAATAAATTATTATTGCCAAACACCAAAAACAAAGGTTATACCATCTTGTGTCGCTTCGTAGACCAAAGCGTTCGCCCTTGGAAAGAAAGCAACGCCTCAGCATAATCAGCTTCTCCAAAATCTGGCCAATGCTTCTTAGCAAAGTAAAGCTCCGCATATGCTGATTCCCAAAGTAGGAAGTTACTCAGCCTCTGCTCACCGCTGGTTCGTATAAGTAGATCTGGGTAAGGATATTCGATGCTGCAGTTTGTTTCCAGTTCCTGAGCAATCACAGACTCGGTTATGTCTGGTGGTCCAAGTGACCCTGCTCTACTTTTTGAGCAATCTTTCGGCATGCCTGCACTATATCACTTCGTCCACTATAGCTGATTGCCACAATCAAATTGAGCACTGAATTATTCACTGTGGTCTCCTCAATTTCTTTCGTCAGTTTGAGTAGAGATTTTGGGAGCTTTGAAGAATCTCCAATAATGGATACTCGGACACCGTCCCTGTCAGGAAGAAACAAATTTCTAATACATAGATATGTTTTTCTTCCTAAGGTATGTATGTTATAACAACAAACAAACATCTACTGCAAGATCTACAGCCAAGCTATTGTGTGATGTAGCTTTTGATTTTTTTTTTTTTTTACTTGATATGACAACAAAAACTTATAGCACAGGGTTCTCATTTCTCGACTGTGGTAGACCATATGTCAGACGACGTAAAAGAATACCAACAGTTGCAATGAATAATAAATACCATATGTATTAAGAAAGCTAGCAGAAAAAAGAAGGAATCTAAGCAAGAATCCTGAGTTTTAAATTATTCTTGGTTTTCTCTGACATTGCAACTTGAGATCTTTTATTGAAGCTGGATTCTACAAGTTTTTCACTTGCAATACCTACCCCTTCATTCTCGTTTCTCTTTCAGAGTAATTTTACAGAGTTATGTTGGGGCACACTTTCTTTCAAGCAGATGTCAACAGTTGGTCGTCCAATTACACCTACTACTAGGAAAGATGAACCACATCTATCGCGCAACAACACTACATGTGATACCAAGGTTGTGCTGACACAAATATGATGTGACACGGTTCGGACACAACAACACGGGCAGGACACTAATGTTGGGGTGTCCTAGCATATTTTGGAGTGTATATGTCATGTTTGTCCGGCATGATGTGACACAGATATGCAACAACACGGGCAGGACACTAATGTTGGGGTGTCCTAGCATATTTTGGAGTGTATATGTCATGTTTGTCCGGCATGATGTGACACAGACATGGTACCGATTTTGGTGTCGGTGCTTCATAGAAAACTAAATATTTGCCTCAGTGAAATGAAGATAAGACGAGTTCTCCTAGTGAAGTACTAAGAAGATGAACATAGGATAGTCGTTGTTGAAGATAAATATAACTATAACTAGTTGTCATTTAAATCAAGATGACTATTTCCATGGTTGGAAAAAAAAAAGAGTATAGCCATGGTTGAGTCTTTAAGCTTCAGAATTAGGATAGTCACAGTTAAAGATAAATGAATCTACTCATTTTCTCAACTTCCTGTTGGAAATAGTAATCCAAATCCTATTAGGCTATTTCACAGCAAAAATATGTGTTTTGTATTAGGAGTTACTAAAAAAATTTATTGGTAAAGGTGAAAGTTAAGATTGATGGAGTCAGAGTCAGTTTTGAAGTAGGCTATTGCATAGCAAAAATTAAGGTCAGTTTTGAGTCCTATATTGAGAAGGACAAAGTCTGTTGTTTATATAGGTGTGGTTCGGTGGAGCTTCTTATATTTATTGGTATAGGTGTTGCTTAAGATGTGGATCCCCCTCATATTAATATATATATATATTAATATATATATATATATATATATATATATAATTTAGTAGAATATTTGACTTGTTTATTATTGTGGTGGAGCTACACTTATATAGGAGAGGCTAACCCTCTCCCTATTATTTACCCGATGTGGGACTAAAAGCCCATTAATACTCTCAACACTCCCCCTCAAGATGGCGATAGATATCAATCATCCCCATCTTGTTACATAGTTTAGCGAGACTTAATGAATTAAGTCCCTTAGTAAGACAATCTGCAACTTGTTCTTCTGAGCGAACATGATCGAGCTTTAGTATTCCTTTCTGCAGCTTTTCCTTGATGAAAACCGATCGATCTCGATGTGTTTCGTTCTATCATGTTGAACTGGATTGTTAGCTATACTCAGTGCTGCTTGACTGTCACTCAGAAGACGCAATGGTGTTCCTTGGTCCAGCTTCAACTCTGTCAGCAATACTTTTACCCACAATAATTTGACACTCCCAGAGCCATAGCTTTATATTCTGCTTCAGCGGTTGATCGAGCTATCACAGACTGTTTCTTGCTTCTCCATGAGACTAGGTTACACCCCACAAATACACAATACCCTGAGGTAGACCTTCTGTCATCCATGCAACTTGTCCAATCTGCATCACAGTATCCCTCAACACTAAGGTGTTCATTATTCTTGAACCATATCCCTCTTCCAGAGCCCCTTAGATATCTCAAAATATGGAAAACTGCATCCATGTGGCCCTTCCTTGGGTCGTGCATGTAACGACTCACTACACTCACAGCAAATGAGATATCAGGGAGTGTGACCCAGATAAATCAATCTACCTACAAGTCTCTGATATCTTTCACGATCAACCGGCTCTCCTGCCTCTACCCCCAATTCATCTTTCTGGTCAATCGGAGTGACTGTCGGACGACATCCCAGCATACCAGTTTCTGTGAGCAAGTCTATATACTTCCTCTGAGAGAGGACGATTCCATCTTTTCCTCGAGCTACCTCGATTCCAAAAAAATACCTCATCATTCCCAAGACCTTTACTTCAAATTCTTTGGCAAGTTTCTTCTTCAGCTGGGTAATCCTCTTCCTCATCACCTGTGATCACTATATCATCCACGTATACCGCAAGTATGGTAACGTGGCCTCTCGCATGTCGGAAGAAGACTGTGTGATCTGCATTAGTCTGGCTGTACCCCATGCCCGTGACAGCTTTTCTGAATCTTTCAAACCATGCCCGAAGAGATTGCTTGAGTCCATACAGTGATTTCTTCAGCTTGCACACTTTTTTGCTGACTGCCTCGTGCAAAATCCAGGGAGAGTCTCCATGTATACTTCCTCTTGTAGATCTCCATGAAAAAGGTATTCTTCACATCTAATTGATGAAGTTGCCATCCATGGTTGGCTGCAAGAGAGACCAGGGTTCTTACAGTGCTCATCTTCGCTATAGGAGCAAACGTCTCATCATAGTCGATGCCATAGGACTGAGTGAATCCTTTTGCAACCAATCTTGTCTTGTATTGCTCCACCTTTCCTTCTGGCGTCTCCTTCATCGTGAAGACCCATTTGCACCCGACTGCCTTTTTCTTTAGGTAATGAACAAGTTTCATGTCCCATTTTTTTCAGTGCCCCAAGTTCCTCCAATATTGCAGCTTTCCACTTGGATCTTCCTTCGCTTCATGCCAACACTTAGGCAAAGAAGTGGTATCTAACGATGTAATGAATGCTCCATAAGTAGGGGATATTAGAGTATGATAGAAAATGAGCAATAGCATATTCATAACCAACGAATAAGAGATTTTTCTGCATTACTACGAGAAGATCTTCTTAAGGGAATATGAGATAGTGGAGGAGAGATCATACCATCCGAATCAGAGGGATCCGCATCCGAATCAGAGAGATCGGTGCGGAAGGCGCATTTTCAGGAGTTGGGACAGGGTTAAGCGAGGGACATGGCACAGTTGACACAGTAGGGGCAATAGGCACAGTAGTGGATTGTTGATTCCTTCTTCTGTAGACTTAGACTCTGTAGTTCTTCCTCCCCCTGTTCTGTAGTCTCCTCTACACTGGAGCATCACTTCCTTCCTCCTGATTGTATGCATCATCACTTTCCTCACTCTCGCTATCCCCCTGCTTTTCTTGGACTAACTTCTATCATTGGGCATAGAACTGACCCAACAATCATGCTTAGGACTATCTCCCCCTCACTCCTAACACCTCTGTATTAGAGTGTCACCAAATGCGGAGCCTTCACCTGAACCATTGTGATAGTATGGTTCCATCTCTCTGAATGTAACATCCATGCTCACAAAGAGTCTTCGCTCCACTAGACTCCAGCAAGAATATCCCTTCGAGTCCCTGAGTAGCCAACGAAGACACACTTCAGCCCGAGGGTCCAATTTTCCTACTACATGTCTATTATCCTTCACAAAGCATACACAACCAAATACTTTTAGGGAAACAATGTACTTGTTCTCACCTGTAAGCATTCAAACGGTGTCTTCCATCCTAACATGATAGGGCATCCTGTTGATAAGGTATGCAGCAGTCAACACGGGTGTCCCCATAAGTGTTTCGGAACATTCATAGCAAACATCATCGACCTTGCCACTTCCAATAGGTGCATGTTCTTCCGTTCCGCCACGCCATTTTATGTTGTATAGGCACATGAAGTCTGATGATATCCCATTGGCTGATAAGTACTCCTCAATGGCTTTGTTGGTATATTATGTCCCATTGTCATACCTTAAAATCTTCACTTTGGCACCGTACTGTATTGAAACCCTGCGATGGAAGTCTTGAAAGCATGCAAAGACATCACTCTTACTCTTCATTAGGTATACCCAGGTGACACGAGTATGGCAGTCAATAAAGGTGACAAACCACTTAAAACCATTAACAGCAGTTGCAGGACAATCCCCACACATCAGAGTGTATCATATCAAAAGCAGCTAAACTTCTATTTCCAGAACTCACATAAGAGCTTCTGGTGTGTTTTCCAAGTTCAAAGCATCACAAACCAACTTTGCTTATTAGCTTTTTGATACATAGATGGAAACATTCGACTAAGTAGACTAAATAAAGAGTGTCCCATGCGCTGATGTTGGAGTAATAATTCTTCTTCTATGGTACTTCGCGGCTCTTCTGGTTGTGCTTCATCCACCAGTGCTGCCAGTGTTGTATCCAGTCCACCCCTGTCCAAGTACCATAGCCCTTTATGCCAAGTGTCAGTCCCCAACTGTCTCCCGTTCCCTTCTCCTGAAAAATAACCTTTGGAATGTCAAAGAAAACAACACAATTAAGTTGAAGAACAATGTCACTTATGGACAATAGATTAACAGGAAAGGATGGAGCACAAGACATCAGTTAGACACATTGAAGGGGTGCATTCAACAGTCCTTTACCTACAGTAGGTCTAGCAGTACCATCAGCAGTCTGAATGCTTTCAGGTGTCATCAGGTGAGTGTAATCTTGGAACTCATCACGGGCACCCGTAACATGGCAGGATGCCCCAGAGTCAATTATCCAATTTACACTTCCAAGTTTGTGGGTAGATGCAACGGCATGAGCAGGTATACCTGTGCTTGTACTGGCATAGTATGTGACGTTATCCCCAGAGGTGGTTGGAGTCGATGTCCCAGCAGTGTTAGCGCGAATGTCGCTGGATTCAAGCTTCATGTTCCTCCATATTTCCAGCATCCCCTCTCACTAGGGGTACATCGGATGACTGATTTTCACCTCCCCCTTCTTCCAGGTTTGCCTTGTGCCCTCCAGAATAATGTCCTCTGCCACCGACATAGCCTCCTCTGCCACCTCTACATCCTCCACGGCCGCGTCCACGACCGCTGGACTGGCCTCTCATAGGTTTCGTACAGAATCTGATGAAGTGTCCTGGGTCTCCACAGTTGTAGCACCCTCCCCCTCCTGAAGGGTTTGGGTTAAAAACTGTTAGAGCTGATTTCTCTCACGGATGTTAGTGGTGATGGACATCAGCTTCAACCGTGCTTCTTGTGCCATAGCAGCAATGGCATCCTCTAGTGATGGCAGGCCGGGGTGTGGGAGTAGCACATTCCTCCTTTGCTCGAATGCTAGGTTGAGCCCCTTCAGGAACATCATCCTCTGTCGCGAGATATACTCCATGAACTTCTAGTAATGCTTCGCAAATGCTGGCTCCACTTGCTCATCTTCCACACCAATAGGATCATAGTGGTCGAGATCTGACTAATACTTCTTCAGCACAGCCGCATACTCGGAGATGGTGTGATCTTCTTGGACCACCTTATCAAGTTCATCCTGCAGTTAGAAGACTCTCATAGGGTTGCCCATTCCCGAGTACGTCCTTCAGCGTCATCCAAATATCACTGGCTCCCTCCATTGCCTCTACGTTGCCCGATACTTGGTCGGTCAAGGAGACGGTCAACCATCCTGCTACAACATTATTGACAATCTCCCACACAAACTCCCGTGAGGAGTGATCTTCATGTGCCTTGGTTTGGCCATTCACATAGCCCACCAAGCCTCTTGCCTTCAGAGTCCGCATCGCCTGACGCGACCACTTCAAATAATTGGAAGTACCCTCCAATTTTACTTCCAGTTTCTCCAACTTCACCATTTTGTATGGTGAAGGATCCACGTCTGTGTGTGCAGGACGGAAACTAGTCTCGGTCAGCCTCCTGGAGAAGAGATCCACCAAAGCCTTCATCTCTTTGGCCGTCAGCTTGCCGGATCGTCTCCATCATCTTCGTCTTCTCCTCTTCCATCAACAAGATAGATCGAGACCGTTTGCACCTTTGGTCACCGTCCTCTCCACGTCTACTGTTCCTCCTTCAGCGGTAGCGGCGTCTCTGAGAGCCTCTCCTCATGTCCCATGCCAGATTGCGACTGGAGGTCGCATGGTCGGACGAGAAGGAGAAGGGCCGGTGGGGGGAGAGGGGTGGAGGCCGACGTGAAAGGAGATGGGGTGGGGCGACAGTGGGGGACGGTCGACGGTGCTGGGTGGGGCCGGCGGTGCTGGCAGCGAAGAAGGGGAGGCGGGCGGAGGCCGGGTAGTGCTGAGGGGGGAGGAGAGGCGGGCAGAGGAGGGGCGGTGGGGTCGGAGAAGGTGGGAAGGGGTTGGGGGGTGGCGGCTAGGATTTTGTGGAGTATGATTAGGGTTTTGTGGAGAGGGATGACGGCTAGAATTTGGTGGAGAGAGAGGTGGTGGCTCTGATACCAAATAGAATTTAGTAGAATATTTGACTTGTTTATTATTGTGGTGGAACTACACTTATATAGGAGAGGCTAACCCCTCTCCCTATTATTCTACCCGATGTAGGACTAAAAGTCCATTAATACTCTCAAAATATATATATATATATATATATAATATATATAATATATGTGTGTGTGTGGTGTGTGTGTGTGTGTTGTGTGAAAGAATTGGTAAATATTTATTGATCAACAATCTGTTACAAAATTAGCTAGTGGGACGGACCTTTTGAGGTCGTCTCATATCAGTTACATCAATGTCAATGTTGTCCAGCCCAACCGAGGAAGTGATGGCCCCCTCAAATATGGGGTTGTTTCTCTCCCTCCAGACATACCAAACTGTAGCACTCAGTCGAAGTCGAGCCTCGCGGAACCACTCCCCACCTCTATTCCTTTGAGCTTTGATCAGCCCAATTATCTCCTCAACCTTCCTGACGCCTCCACAGCCCCTCAACAGTTTGTTGCTCTGCATCTCCCATACCTGCCATGTGAATGGGCACTCAAAGAATAGATGCCTAATAGTCTCCAAGTGTTGTGTATATAGTACACAATGTAGGTTATCCACTTAAACACCAAAAGAAGCCAGTCTATCTTTTGTGAGGAGTCGGCCTAGTAAAAGCCTATACTTGCAAAGTTGTAGCTTACGTGCCATATCTTTACACCATATGAATTCAATATTAACCATTTTAGGATGCTTCTATTGTAGGATGCTTCTATCATAGCGATTCGTAGCACGCTTTGGAGTCGAAATCCCCTATATCTTTCGTCGATTGCTTCCATCTCCACCGATCCCTCCCTGCATCTTGTCTGTATCTCTTCCGCGTACCTGGTCGTGAACCTACACAGGTCGGGCCACCATTGGCCTTCCCGAATGATGGTGCTAACCTGCATTCCTCTTCCCGCCTCTGTGTGCATTCGGTCGCCCATGAGGTCGAGTAGGCTACGGTGTCCAAGCCAAGGGTCCGTCCACATATTAGTGTTCCGACCATCATACATCACACGACTAATCGACTGCTTTAGAACTCCCCTGTGCTTTAAGATGCATTTAAAAGTAACAGAGTCATTGTTATTAAATCTGTAATTCTAGAAATTATTCCTCTTCAGATATCTGTTCTTCATCCATTCTGCCCACATCGAGTCTCCTTGTATGAATTTCCATGCAAGTCTCATCCCTGCAACCTTACGAAGCGTCCTCAACGAACGCAGCCCAACACCACCTTCTTCTTATGGCTGACATAATTGGTCCCATGAGAAAGCGTGGAGACTCCCCCGCCATATGAACTTGGCGCATAAACGTTCGATTTTGTGAATGGTACATGTTGGCAGTTGGATAGATTGCAACCAGAAAGCCGCAACAGCAGAGATAACCGACCTTAACAGCTCAATACGTCCACCAAAAGATATCCCATGTGCCTGCCAACCCTCCACGCGTCGTTGTGCATATTCCACCAAACTCATACACTCCAGCAACCGAGCATAGTTTATCGAGAGTGGGATGCCCAAATATCTAACCGGGAGTTCTCCCTTCTCAATATCTAACACTGCAGTCCGTTCCTCCTTTAAAGTGCAATTTGCACCAAAAAACATTTGCTCGTCTTTATTGAGATGTAGCCTGATACTCGACCAAACTTCGACATAATGTCGGATACAACAGCAAGCCCGTTCATCGTGGGGTTCATAAATAACAGGAGATCATCTACATAGATGAGATGAGAGATATGTGGTTTGGTCTCACGGAATAGAGGAATAATCTGTTTCCTGTGAACCGCGTGATCCACCATGCAAGTGAAATACTCTATCACCAACGTGAATAAGTATGGTGAGAGCGGATCGCCCTGTCGTAGTCCTCGGTTACTGCTTATGTAACCGTGAGGCAGTCCTCGGATTAGTATTGAAAAGGTAGCAGAAGAAATGCATTCCCGTATCATTTGAACCCAGTGAGGAGCAAACCCCATATCAATCATCAGCTGTCGATTTACCATATCGTATGTCTTCCGCAAGTCCAGTTTGATACATGCCTTCATCCCACCCGCTTTGTTGAAATCCCGTACCATCTCATATGCGAGCAAATTATGTTCTGCTATCGATCTGCCCTTTATGAAGGTGGCCTGGTTCCGTGAGACCAACCCCTGCATCACTTTCTCCATCCTCCGAACCATTAGATTGGTAATAATTTTAAGCAAGTAGTTGCAACAGGCAATAGGCCTGAAGTCGGCCAGATTATTAGCACCCTCTTTCTTTGGAATAAGAGTCAGAAAAGTGTGGTTTAACTCTTTCAACAACCTGCTTTTAACGAAGAACTCATGTACAGCTGCAAACACCGGCCTTTTTAGAGAGTCCCAGTGAAGTTTAAAAAATTTACTATTGAAACCGTCTGGACCGGGAGCTTTATTAGGATTAGCCCCATGATTATCGCTTCCACCTGCTCCATACGCACCGGGGCCAATAGTTCAGCATTGCCATTATGATTTACAATCCTTTTACAAACCAGATTGGGAAAAATAGAGATATAATCCGACTGGTTATAAAGGGCAGTGTAATACCTGATCGCTTCCTACTGGATACCCTCCGTGGACTCCACCTGCCTCCCTTCGCTGTCTAGAAGTTGGCTTATGCTATTGCGGTGCTGCCGACTTCGGACCACATCATAAAAAAATTTGGTGTTTTTGTCTCCCTTCTTTAGCCATGTACATTTGGCGCGTTGGACCATTTGTATTTCCTCCTTCACTCGACGAGATCGGACTTCCTGTATCAGACTTTTCTCCTTGCACGCGAGCTCCTCGTTAAGCATGTCCAGCTGCATAGAGTCCTGGACCTGCCGTAGCTCCCGCTCCAGGGTATCCAGTTCCTTCTTTGGACGGCGCCAGCTCCAATACTTGATTTCACCTTGACGTGCTTCAACAGCTTGGCCATACGAAATTGAGCGGCCCCCTCTGCCTAGCGTTGTAGTCCACACTGAACAACATCTTGGTATCCATCTTCAAGCACCCAACTGTTATTATATCGGAATGGGCGTCCTCTTCCGGTGGCCTTGTTAGTAAGCATGATTTGTATTGGCGAGTGGTCGCTTTTCCGGTCGGCAATCCTGTCGCAACCGAGTGCGGGAACAAGTCGAACCATAGATTGTTCCCGAGAGCTCTATCTAATTGGCATGCCACCCTTCGTCGAGTGGCTTTATTATTCCATGTCTAGACATGACCACTCCTCTCAATACCTCTCAAGCTCGAATGTAGTAGACACTGTTGAAAGTCCTGCAAGATAGGGTCACGTATCGATCGTCCCCCTAGCTTTTCACGGCCATATAAAAGCGCGTTAAAATCCCCCATGAGCAACAAAGGTAATTTGTTGCCCTCCGCCAGTACGCTCAACTGTATGATTTCCTGCCATAGGCTTTCGCGCCCTCTCATGTCATTGTGTCCATACACAGCACCAAATATGAGTTTAAGTCCGCCTTTATTAGTAAGTTCTACCACTATCAACTGTCCCAACATATGCAATACCTTCCCAGCCCAGGTAAGGGTATTCCAACGTACCCAAATCCTGGCCATATGGCATAGCTATACACCAATTAGAATGTGTTCTCCTTTCAAGTATTCTACTCGACTTGACTTTGGTTTCCAGGATCGCATGAACAGAAGCAGAGTGCTTATCTCCCTCCATCTACCCAACGAACACGTCCCTCTAACATTCCAAGTGAGGATCGACATTTAAATATCAGCGATATCCCTCTGTAAAACTCCAGTCCCAGCAACCGAGGATGTTGTTGGGTCCATCTGGTTCATATCTGCATCTTCTCTACCTTGGTTCATCGCCTGCTGAAGTAATTGTCCCAGGCGGGGTTGGCTTGGTAGACCTCCATACTTCCTTTGCATGTTGTGTCTTCTTGTATTGAGGTTGCTTGCCGCTTCCTGCTTATGAATTTGTCTTCCTTCTGTCTTTGTCCTCCTAAGCTCTCGTTCCTTCTAGTAGGGGGCACACCACTCGAATCCGGTCCTCTTGAGCATGAAATACTACCATTTGGCCCATCTCCCCTCCATATTGTGTACCTGATCCGTTCTCTCCTCTACCCCGACAGTATGCTCTTCCGCGGCCACTCCATCTTCGTCTGGTGCAGGCGCACCGCTCTCATCAACTGCCATCGACGACTCCTCACCCTGCGGAGGTGCAGACGTGGGTTCTCCTCCCACCTCAGCTGCGTGATCGGATGAATGGATGGCTTTGCATGCCGTGGTCTCGTGGCCGAAACAGGCACATCTACTGCATCCAGGGGGATCCATTCGTATTCTACATCCTGAGTGAGAATCTCGCCAGTAGGTATCTCATACTCCACTGTTCTAGGGAGGTCTCTGTCTGCTCTAATCTCAACGAAGACTCTAGCGTACATTAGCCTGGTGCGGTAGGCTGTGGCCTCGTCTGCCTTTATAGGGTTGCCAATAATGCTCGCGAGCCTCATTAGAAGTGGAAGGCTCCAGAATTTAATTGGGAATCCAAGGAACCTTATCCACACTGGGACTGTGTTTAACACATCTTTCTCACATTTCAGGTCCGGTGTCCACTCCTTCAGGATGATAAGCCTTCCGTCGAATGTCCATGGCCCTCCCTGCAAGATGTGCATCACATCTTCCTGTAGGCTAAACTTGACAAAATAGAATCTGTTTTCCCGCACGAAGAATTCCATGGTGCCCTTTGGTCGCCAAACTCTTTGCGCATATGCTCGTATCTGCCCGAAGAAGGGTTTATCACCCAATACATATAGTACAATGGTGTCCGTCCAGTATGTTGTGACCTCCTCGATCTCCTCGGCAGGAAAAGTAGCCCGGTACCTATTCCCTACTTTCTTTGTCTCGACGTACTTCATCCCTGTATCCGTGACAGGTGCCCCCGGGCGGCATATGTCAGCCCATGATCTACCTACCATCGTGGTAGTCCCCGCATGCCCCATCCTCTCTGAATTTCCTCTACCGGAAGTCCCTACTCCAGTTTCCTCCACCGGCATGCCAACGATCCCCTTTCCTTTATGTAGTCGAAGGTTTGTATCATGTCGAGCCTCACTTCCTATTTGTTGTCCCTTGCGTCCAGTACCCCATGGCGTCCTATTGTCCAATGGTGGATGATCCTTCCTCGGCTGGGGGTGTTAGGGCCGCCCAATCCCCCAACAGCTTGCCGGATCATGCCTCCCTTCCATGTCTTTCCTCCCTGTGTCCCTCCTACTCCAGGCTCCATGGAGGTCTTTGTTCGCCTCTTCCTAACAATTGTCGTCCATCCTCCTCCACATGCAATGTCGTTGCCCCCCCAACCCAAGCCTGCCGCCTTCATCCAACTTTCCGGGGTCCCAGGCATCCGAGAAGTCGAGATCGCCCATGGGGGCGCCTGCGCTGCTGCTAGGGCGAGGGTTTCGCATCTTTGTATATTTCAAAATGGGGGCGCGAGGATTTGCTCCTTCGGGCGTAGGCGATACAAAGGCTGGAAGTTCGGGGCTAATCATTAGAGAGAGGAAGAGCAGGATGAGGAGGAAGGGTTTCCAGACTGGTGATCCGTCCATTAGGGAAGCCGGAGGAGGTTTGGACGACAATTGAAAGGCGGAGGTGATCCAGGTCGATGCTGCCTCGAACCAGGGTCGAAGAAGTTGAAAGCACAGAGAGGAAGGGTGCGACGCACCATGCTAGAGCAGTGCCGCAAGCAAGTCAGCAGAGGATGTTCCGCCAACCACGAGGGGTATAACAGGACATCTATGGCTACTCGAAAGTCGAATGGTCCGGAAGGACAATATAGGGAGGGAGCGGTAGTGTTGCAAAGGATTGGAATATGAAAGTGAGTTCAGGCACTGCACCAAAGCCAGGTCTATGGGAGAGCACGAAGGGAGCAATGCCCAAGCCGGCTGCATGTGTGGATCTTTGCAAGCCAACGGAGGTTCAGGAGGAAGTTGAATTGCAATACGTTCAGCCTAGTGTTGTCAACGGGAGGAAAGTGGTCGAGATCACAAGCGATGACATGTTGGAAAAGAAGCGCGGAAACCTTTTCCCAAACTAGAGAGTATCTGCGAGAGAACCGAGCAATACAACGCACGAACCAAAACACCAAAACACAATCCACGCAGGCTCAGAGAATTTTTGACGTGAAAAACCCTTGCGGAAAAAAACCACGGGACGATTGGAGTCCAACCCTTGAGAAGCCTTCACTAATGAAATAAAGGAGTACACCATCTACAAACTTCTCCCGATCCAACACGGATCCCCACAACACTTGGAAGCAAGAAATATTGATTACAAGGCTACGAAGAACAAAGACGACGAGTAGAGATTACCCGAACACGATCCTCCTTCGAAAACGGCCTTCAATCCTCCTTCTCTCTAAAAGTTGCAATGGCACTCTTACCTCCTTCTTTCTTTTTCTCTCCGTTGTATGTATTACATATGATTAGGGTTAGGAAAAATCATATGTAACCTCCCTAATCCCGCAGCGAAATCTGGACTGTAGGATACGATCCAACGGTGTAAAAAACACCATGAAATTAGCCTCAGCCCGACGACACAGAGTTCGGCCAAAACTCTGTGTGGGCGTTCCATAAAGGTTCTGGACACCAAGGGGCAGAACTCGGCCCGAGTTCGGCCTGGGACCGAACTCGGCCCGAATTCGGCCTCCCTTGTTCCAGAAAGTTGTATGGTGGCTCCCGAGCTTCTTCTCCATTTCTGAATGGCCTCGTCACCTCCCCGAGCTTCTCTGACATACAAACGGCGCTCGTCACACTCCGGGATCTTCTCCATATAGGTTGGGAACCCCACCCATTCCAACATTTCTCCCCCTTCACAACTATGTGGAGGGGATCGTCATTCCGACGATCTGCCTGCAGAACTCAAACTTTTCCCTTGGTAGAATCTTGGTGAACATATCTGCTCGTTATCATCTGTATGAACCTTCTCAAGCTTCGCGTCCTTCTTCTCAACCACATCCCGTATCCAATGATACCGAGTCTCGATGTGTTTGGACCTGCTATGAAAGGTCTGATTCTTCACAAGGTGAATAGCACTCTGACTATCGTAAAACAGAGTATACTGCTCTTGCTTCAGCCCTATTTCCTGCAACAGCTTTTTCATCCAAAATAACTCCTTGCAAGCCTCTGTCGCCGCAATGTACTCTGCCTCTGTCGTCGACAAGGCAACACACTTCTGCAACTGCAACTGCCACGATACCGCTCCTCCAGCAAACATCATCACATAGTTCGAAGTTGATCGCCTCGTGTCTACATCTCCAGCCATATCAGCGTCAGTATATCCAACCAGCTTCGGCTCGTCACCACCAAAAGAAAGTCTCAAATCGACAGTGCCCTGAAGGTATCGTAGAATCCACTTAACCGCACTCCAATATACCCTTCCAGGATTTGAAAGATACCTGCTAACTGTGCCAACTGCATGAGCGATGTCTGGTCTCGTACACTCCATAGCATACATAAGACTTCCTACAGCTGAGGCATAGGAACCCGCTCCATATCTTCTTTTTCGTCCTCGGTAGATGGACACTGCTCCTCAGTAAGCTTAAAGTGAGCCGCAAGGGAGCAACTCACTTTTTTCGACCCGTCCATCCCGAAACGCTGAAGTACCCGGTGAATGTACTTCTTTTGGGACAAGTGTAGCAGCTTGGACTCTCTCTCTCGGCTGATCTCCATTCCAAGAATAGTCTTTGCTGCGCCCAAATCCTTCATAGAGAAGGCCGCGTCCAGTTAGCGCTTCAACTTCGCTATCCTAGTGGCATTCCGACCTACTAATAGCATATCATCAACATAGAGCAATAAAATGATGAAATCATCCTCGGCAAAGTACCTCACAAATACACAATGGTCCGACGTCGTCCATGCATAACCATGCTCCCCCACAAACGACTCGAACTTCCTGTACTATTGTCTCAGAGCCTGTTTCGGGCCATACAAGCTCTTCCTCAACCAACAGACCAAATGTGACTTGTCCTTCTCACAGAATTCCTCTGGCTGCTCCATGTATAGCTCCTCCTCAAGATCACCGTGGAGGAATACCGTTTTCACGTCCATCTGCTCGACCTCCAAGTCGAAACTGGCTGCCAATGTTAGCACCACCCGAATAGACGACTGCTTGACGACCGGCGAAAAGATCTCATCATAATCTACGCCTTTCCGCTGACCGTAGCCTTTAACTACCAGCCTCGCTTTGTATCGAGGGCGAGTAGCATCATCCGTCTGCTTCACTCTGAACACCCATCGATTCTTCAAAGCCTTCTTACCCTTTGGCAACCGCACCAGCTTGTAAGTAGAATTAGCGTGTAAGGAACTCATCTCCTCCTGCATAGCCTTCATCCACTCCTGCCTTTGTTCGCCTTCCATAGCCTCTGCAAAACTTTCAGGCTCTCCCCCGTCAGTTAGTAGCACATACTCACCCGGTGAGTATCTCGTAGATGGTCGACGCTCTCTGTCGCTCCTTCTCAACGGAGCCACTGGTGCTGGCTATATACCAACAGCCTCCTCCCCTTCAGGAACTGCCTCCCCGGCATGCTCATCCTCCTGAGGGACACCCTGACCACCATCAGCAGGCTGATGATCAAGATTGGGAGCAACTCTATGTACTGGCTCCCCCATAACCAGATCCTCTACGATGTCCTCTGAAAACTGCTCGAAGTGAAATGACTCTAACTTAGACAATTCCTCAGCCTCAGAAGGCGTCTCGGAATCCTGAGTGTTGGTCATTGTCTGATCCTCGACGAATACCACGTCCCTGCTTCTGTAGAGCTTTCTTCCCACTGAGTCGTAGAGTCTATAGCCAAACTCATCCCGATCGTAGCCGACAAAGACGCACCGCCTCGTCTTCGGCTCAAGTTTGGACCTCTCGTCCTTCGGTACATGCACGAAGGCCTTACAACCAAACACTCGCAGGTGATTGTATGATGACTCTTTGTCGTACCATACTTTGTCAGGCACATCACCCTGCAAAGGAGCACTAGGAAATAAATTAATAACATAAGCAGCTGTGAGAGGAACCTCACCCCAATAATTGCCTGGCAAATTTGCTTCTGACAGCAAACACCGCACCCTCTCCATCAGTGTCATGTTCATGCGCTCCGCTACACCATTAAGCTGAGGTGTCTTGGGCAAAGTTTTCTGGTGTCGTATCCCTTGCTCTCTGCAATGAGCATCAAAGGGACCAATATATTCGCCGTGGTTGTCGGACCGAACACACAATAACTTCTTGTCCGTCTCTCTTTCAACAGAAGCCTGAAACTCTTTGAAAGTGGGCAGCACATAATCCTTGGTCTTTAAGGCATAGACCCAAACCTTCCTGGAACAGTCATCAATAAAAGTTACAAAGTAAGAAGCACCACCAATAGATTTTACCTTCATAGGACCGTAAACATCCGAGTGAATCAACTCGAGCAACGCCGGCTTCCTTGAACTTGGATGACTTTGCAAAGACACCCTATTTTGCTTTCCAGCTAAGCAGTGCGTGCACTTTTCCAACTTTGTAGACTTGAGCCCTGGAATCACCTTCATGTTCACCAAGTAGCTCATCCCCTTCTCGCTGATATGGCCAAGCCGCCTGTGCCACAACTCGGTAGACGCGTCAGAAACTGTGTTCACCTCCTGTGTCCCATGTGCGCTCCCTTCCATATGGTAGAGACCGGACTTCTTACTTCCTCTGGCAATCACCATCGAACCTCTAGAAAGCTTCCACTGACTATTCCAGAAGAGACCGAAGAATCTCTCGTCATCCAACCGTCCAACCACCATATTGAAACGGATATCAGGGACATGACGAACATCTTTGAGAACAAGAACTGCACTCGTCTTCGTCCTCAAATGCACATCTCCAGTGGCAACCGCCTTCGACACATCTCCATTGTCCATCTTCAACACTCCATAGTCGCCTGTCGTGTAAATGGCAAATAGTGCCCTGTTATGAGATACGTGCGTTGAAGCCCCTGAGTCCACCAACCAAAAATTGTCATCGCAGACGAGGTTTGTGATAACCTCATCACCTACGACGATCACATCACCTCCATGTATCGAGGTCGCCGTTGTAGTGTTCTCATCTTTCTTCCCCTTGTCGCCCTTCTTCTCTCTCTTCCAAGCAAAACAGTTCCGCTTGATGTGGTCCTTCTTGCCACATTGGTAACACTCCGAGTCCTCGTACCGATCCTTGAACTTTCCTCTGCTCTTGTCTCTGCCACCACCTGGACCCCTGCTTTTGCCCCTTCCGCGACTCTCTGAAAGTAGTGCCTCTGAGTGGTGGGATGTGGATGAAGTGCCCCGAGAACGTCTCCGCATCTCTTCATTCAGTATCCCGCTCTTGGCAAACTCTAGACTGACTACGCCTTCTGGAGCAGAAGCGATCATAGATACTCGTACGGTCTCCCACGAGTCTGGCAATGTACACAGCAGTCATAGTCCCTGGACCTCGTCGTCGAACTTGACTCCCATCGAAGATAGATGGTCAACCACGCCTTGGAAATCACTCAAGTGATCCGTAATAGACGCCCCATCTTTGTACCGCAGACCCATCATCGTCCGGATCAGGAACAACTTGTTTAACCCGGTCTTCTTCGCATACAAAGATTCCAGCTTATCCCATAACGTCTTCGCGTGCTCAATATTGGCAACGTGGTTGTACACGTTCTCGTCAACGAACTGCCTGATATATCCGTACACCTGTATGTGCTCGAATTTTCAATCCTCGTATTTATCAACTGGTCGCTCGGAAGCAAATACGGCCAGATGCAGCTTCTTGACAAACAGCAAATCTTTCATCTTGCTCCGCCAATAATGATAGTTGGTGTCGTTCAGGTTCACCATGCGTACAGGCTTCGCATCCATCTCTCCTCTCTAGTTTTCCTGTCAACTCCTAACACCCTTCTGAATTCCAGAACCTGGCTTTGATACCACTTTGTTGGAAAAGAAGCGCAAAAAACCTTTCCCCAAACTAGAGAGTACCTGCGAGAGAACCGAGTAATACAACGCACGAACCAAAACACCAAAACACAATCCACGCAGACAGAGAATTTTTGACGTCGAAAATCTTTGCGGGAAAAAAACTACGGGACGATCGGAGTCCAACCCTTGAGAAGCCTTCACTAATGAAATAAAGGAGTACACCCTCTACAAACTTCTCCCGATCCAACACGGATCTCCACAACACTTGGAAGCAAGAAATATTGATTACAAGGCTACGAAGAACAAAGACGACGAGTAGAGATTACCCGAACACGATCCTCCTTCGAAAACGGCCTTCAATCCTCCTTCTTCTCTCCCAAAGTTGCAATGGCACTCTTGTCTCATTCTTTCTTTTCTCTCCATTGTATGTGTTACATATGATCAGGGTTAGGAAAAACCATATGTAAACCTCCTAATCCCGCAGCGAAATCTGGACCTTAGGATACGCTCCAACGGTGTAAAAAACACCCTGAAATTAGCCTCAGTCCGACGACACTGAGTTCAACTAGAACTCTGTGTGGGCATTCCAGAAAGGTTCTGGACACCAAGGGGCAAAACTCGGCCCGAGTTCGGCCTCCCCTGTTCCAGAAGGTTGTATGGTGGCTCCCGAGCTTCTTCTCCATCTCCGAATGGCCTCGTCACCTCCCCGAGCTTCTCTGACATAGACGGCGCTCGTCGCACTCCGGGGTCTTCTCCATATAGGTTGGGAACCCCACCCACTCCAACATGACATTCAAGAAACCACGGAGTATTGGAAAGATACCCTTATTCTATATGTGATGGGTAACAAGCCGTTCTATGGTAAGTTGAGGGCGTTTGTTCTTAGAGTATGGCAACCAAAAGGAAAGATGGAGATATTCTCGCGTGAAAACGGTTTCTATTTCATCAAATTTTTTCTAGTAGAGAATTTAGATAGGGTGCTGAAAGGAGTCCTTGGACGTTCGATGGTAGATTGGTAGTTCTCAAATGTTGGTTTTCGAAGTCGAGTTTCGAAAAGGATCGTCTATCGACAATGCTTATCTGGATTACGCTGCCATGGCTCTAGCTACATTTATAGAGTATTTCATCGATTATATATGAAGATGACAAGCATGGTAAGTAAGCTCATTCGCGCAGGTATCCCTATAGCTCATCGTTAGAGGTTGTCATACGCCCGAGTATTTGTAGAGATTGCCCCAATAGGCGAACTACCACGAAAAATTGATCTAATTTTGCCCAACGGGGAATGGATAGTTCAGAGCATCGACTACAAATGTGTTCCACCTTCCTGTGCGAAATGGTGATGTTTTGGACGTGCAGACTCATTGGCGTGATCCCATAGACTTGAATTCAGAAGAAAACGTCCATTCGGCACAGTATGATGGCGGGGATGATCTAGATGGCAACCGAGAGTTCCTAATATCAATCAGGGGGAGAACATGGAAGAAGCACACGAAAAGGGAGATCATGCAGGTATTCAAGGAACTAGTATGCATTCCTCCTCAGTGTTGAGTGTTTGGGGGAAGAGACACGAACCTGAATATAGAACACAGCCAAGTAGCAAGTACAGTTCCAAAGTAGGGCGGATGGCTCTTCGGAGGGGGGCAAAGAATCAAAGGTTAATAAAATGCTTCATGGATCTTG
This sequence comes from Iris pallida, assembly GCA_029216955.1. Lineage (NCBI taxonomy): Eukaryota > Viridiplantae > Streptophyta > Magnoliopsida > Asparagales > Iridaceae > Iris > Iris pallida. The sequence goes on along the minus strand of JANAVB010025598.1, from coordinate 29,326,169 downwards.
AACTATAGGAACTGGATGAACGAACGACGCTTCATGGATCTCTCTGCTAACTCTCTCCTCGTCGTGGATCTTGAACTGTACGACCTGGATGAACGAACGATGCTTCATGGATCTCTATGACTGTTGCTAACTCTCTTCTCGTAGCAAATATCTTCTCTCTCTAAAGAGAAGAGAAGAGAATATATATATAGGGGAGGCACAAGCCAAACCCTAATCAGCTGCTACCCACTTAATCCGAAGATAATCCCTATGGATAAGGGACGATTACTAACTATTATCTCAAAATTCCAAAAGATGAGAGATTAAAACGAAAAATATACTTAAACAACCGCCAAAACCTCCGTGCGGAAACGTAGCACCCGCACGGAAGTCCACGTTGCGTGCCTCGCAGAAGCTCACACGAAAGCCTACGCTACTCCCGTACAAAAGCTTACACTGTGCCCCGCACTGCGCTCGCGTGGGTGCAGTTGGAAGTTCACGCGGCACCGGCACGGGAACGATACAATGACGTGCAAAAGCGTCATCTCACGCTTGGTGCGTGCGAAGTACAAAGTGCACCACTTTGCGTCATTCGTTCGAGTCCGAGTCGCTAGCTCCTAAGAAAAATCCCAACTCAGTGACAAAATATATAAATATTTATAGGATGCTCTGATCCTTGCCCTTTAGAAAAAAAATATCCCACCATGTCAACCACATGAGCTACCAGTCCCCAAGGCAGAAGTCAAAATAAGAAGAATCGTATATTGAAATACACTTATAGGGTTGCCACATAGATGTGAGAGAGACCATTTTATAAAATTCAAGATCAAAACCCCAACGCTCGTCACAATCAAACATTATATATATTGAAATAAACTAATGGGTGTGTATATATATATATATATATATATATATATATATATATATATATATATATATATATATATATATATATAAAAAGAATCTTATATTGAATAAACTCGTGGGGTTGCCACATAGATGTGAGTGAGACTATATATATATTGAAAAATAGGTTTCATTGTGGATTTATTTTTCCAAAAATACCTTTCAATATATATACAAGGCTAAATTACAACTTGAGACCTTCGACTATTTCAGTTTTTCAACTTGATACCCTCAACTTTGATAGGCATCAACTTAATACCCAACCCCCAATTTTGTCCTAACGGTGTTAACCGAAAGAAGGAAATGACAAATTGTCCTCACCTTCCTCTCTCTCCAGCTCCATCCCCCCCCCCCTTCTTTCTCTGCGCCAGCATCCGCAGGGGCAGGGGGCGCACAGCAGTAGCAGTAGCAGCAGCAAGCAGCTGCCAACGGCGGTGTGGGCTAGGGCTTGGGCGGCAACGATGGGGGGCGGTGCGGCGAGGGCTAGGGCATGCATGGCGAGGGCGGGGGCACACGGAGAGGGCTAGAGCGTGTGCGGCGAGGAAGGGCGGGGGCGCTGAGGAATGGATGGGGCACGCAGCAAGGTCGGGGGGCGCTTGGGGAGGCCGGGGGCATTGGGGAAGGGAGGGGGTGCGGCAAGGGCGGGGGGCGTACGGCCAGGGCCGGGGGGGTCTGTGGGGAGGGAGCGAGGGTCGTAGAGGCAGGTGGCGCGGCGGGGCCGGGTGGCGTTGGGGGATATCTTTTAGTCTTCCTAAATAGTCTTTTGATCTTCCTAAATAGGGTTAGCTAGGTAATTAGGAGAGTTGTCTTTTGATCTTCCTAAATAGTCCTACATGCATGTACAAAATAATATATATAATAATATAATTATACTAATATAATAATAAGTTTAGGATACTTAAGGTGGATATCTTTTAGTCTTCCTAACAATAATATAATAATCTATACTATTATTATTAGCTCTTTCCAAGTGGTATAAAACATGTGCAACGCATGTGCATATATACTGGCATATATAATGTCAAAAGTTAAGCTTCACTGTGGATTTTTTTCTTCCAAAATACCTTTGTATATCTATTTCAATACAAAAATATCAACTCTACAAGGAGTAGTTAGGTATTTACAAAAATATGTATTTTGGTATTCCGACGAATTAGTTTACTTTTTGAGTGTATTTTGCTCTTTCCAAATACATACAAAATTAATTAAAGAATAATTAAGATATGTACATTGCACGTGCACACACACACACATGTGTGTGTGTATATATATATATTTTTTTACATTGCACGTGCACACACACACACGTGTGTGTGTGTGTGTATATATATATATATATATATATATATATATATATATATATATATATATAAGGAACTGTCATCATTCCATATAGAATTTAAGTTCAGGCTATTCATACCTCGTGGGCGTATAAGAAATGTAAAATTTTGTGACTTGACCATACGTGTCTAATGGAACAAGTAGTATAAGAACCGTTAAATCAGCCACGCCGTCTCCTTGATGGCGATCATCAACTACTTCCGTCATTGCTGATCATCCCTTCTCTCCCTATAGAAGCTGTCATCCTCTCCTCCAGGATAATCCTCCCTTCTCCACTTCTCCTCCCTTCTCTAATTCCTCTGTCCCTTTATGTCATGGTTGTGTCTCCAACTTCTGCTTATGAAGAATTGCTCTCCAAACTCGCCAATCTCTCCTCTCCCTCCACCACTGATAATGATAACAACTTGAATTCTTCCTCCAGCAATCCTCAAGCAAATTGGAAATTCTACTTATTCTTCAAACCTCTTACCCAAAAGAATTATCCATTCCAAATCATATCTACCACTGTTCCCAAATTGTGGAAAACCAAGGGCTCTGTCAAAGTTTCAGAATACTACGATGGATCTTACTCTGCCAAATTTGAACTAATGGAAGACTTGGGATATGTTTTCAACAATGGTCCATTGAAAATCAATTATCATATGTTAATCATTGAAAGGTGCTCTCCTAACAAGCTTCCTAGTGATTATAAATTTACTGAGAGTGAATTTTGGGTGCAACTTCATGGCCTACCAGTTAATCTACTTACCATCGAGTTCATCTCCGCTAGTGCATCGCGGATAGGCATTATCACTCCACCAACTACTCACGATGCCAGTAAGTGTATTATTTTTGCTCAGATAAGAGTCAAAATTGATATCTCAAAGCCTCTTCCTCGCAGTCTTAAGGTGTCAATGGGCATTAATATGGATTGCAATGTTCAATTGAAGTTTGAAAGACTTCCTAAATTTTCCCAATTCTGCGGATGTTTGGGGCATAGTGTCAAAAAGTACAGAATTCATCAAGAGTATACCAATATGATTGACACCAATTGGTCTGAGGAACAACAAAGTCATGTTCGTTCTCTGCTTGACAAACGACTTGATATATCCATATGTGCCAACCATGATGACAGATTCAAATCCAAATTTCAGAGTCGAGGTACCTCTCATCATCGGCCCTCTAAAGCTAGAGACAATTCCCATTCGAATGACTCTAAATCTAAGATTATCCACAAGAATGTCGACCTCCCAAGTCCCCACCCTCCTGATTCCTCACCTATGTCCATCGAACCTTCCTTCCCTACATCATCAACATTGTCTCACCCTCTAGTCGTTACCCCTCCTCTACAAAATGACTCCCGACCCTGTCTTTCTTCATCCATACCAATTAGTTATGTTCCTATTTCTGTAATTCCGACGACGGGTTCAGTTACCCCAATAAAGGATTCCAGGAAGATGATGATTCAGTCCACTATCCCACATATTCTGAAACCAATCCTACATCCCTCAACTCCCCTTATAACTGTCAGTGTACATCAGTCCAATGTATCCAACTGCAACATCTCTGAATCTATATGCAAGTCCAAACAACCCCAAGTCCAAACAACCCTCTGCACCACTCATGTGGCCAACTTCCTTCACTGAAGCCCACCTCACCCGCATTAGTTTTACCCAAACTGGTACTACACCATTGAGTCGCTCTATTCAAGATACACAAGAAATTCCATCAAACAAACCTCCTACTATTCAGGCAGAGCTTCCACCTTCACGATCCCAAGTCCCCCATACAAAACTGGCCCAATCAAGCCCTGTGATCATCCTTCTTCATACCACTATCCACATGATGCAGAGACATCTTCCCTAGCTATTGCATCCTCTTCTCCCAAATCCACATTCACTTCCCTTATAAATGCCCTTACCCCTATATGTTCTTCTCCATCATCTGACATCGCCACAAAAGATATTAATGTCAAATCCAATACTGATTTAATGATCAGTGCCAAGAGATCAAGGCTTACTAGTTTTGGTACAGATCTAGATGTTGACATTGAAAGACTGTAACTCCTCTTCCAGCAAATTTTTGAAATATTTTTATTTTTTTATTTGATTTAAATGATGATTTTTAGAATTTTATAAATAATTATTTAGTTAATTATTATGGTAGATGACTTTAGCCATGGTTGAGTTATGAAGTACCAGATGACTAGGAATCATGGCACGGATAGTGCAGTGGCGTGCCTTGACTAGTGTATTAGCCATGCCAAGGAAGACCCAGCCATAAGTGTGCCCTAACTAGAAAAACCAGACAAAGTTGTGACATGACCCTATAAATGATCTAATTATTTAACTATTATTATAATATTAACTTGTAGGAGACCCGGCTGCACCAATTTAGTTCGAACTGGACCCAAACCAAACCAGAGCCTGTGTAGGCAAGTAGTGAGACCAAATACACCCATGTAGACATATTTTTAAGTAGATGCAATGCCTATTATTGGTTATTGTATTTTGTTGTTATTATTATTATTATTATTGTTGATACTTTGAAGGAATTTATTGTTGATGCTATAATTAATATAAAATATATTTATTATCGATTACTTGTGTTCTCAGGAAAATATATATTATCGAGTAGATAGATTTTATATATAGACACTGTCCATGAAAAACGTATTATTAGGAGTCATTGGTGTTACTGAACATTTACGCATATATAGGTATATCAATTGATATACATAAGTAGATATAAATTATAGGCATATATATATATATATATATATATATATATATATATATATATATATATATATATATAGGCATATAAATATATTTAGAATTTATTAATGTATATACATATATACATGTTATATATATATATATATATATATATATATATATATATATATATATATATATTATATATATATATATATATATATATATATATATATAAAATATATATATATAATATATCTATATCATATAATATATAATATATATATATATATAATATATAACATGTATATATATATTATATAACATGTATATATATATTTTATATATACATGTTATATATATATATATATATATATATAATATATATATCTATATATATATATATATATATATATATATATTATATATATATATAACATGTATATATATATTATATAACATGTATATATATATATTTTTATATAAAAAAAAAAAAAAGAATATATATATATATATATATATATATATATTATATATATATATATATATATATATATATATATATATAATATGTATATAACATGTATATAACATTAATACATGTATAAAAAATATTATATATATAACATGTATATAACATATATATATATATATATATATATATATATATATATATATATATATATATATATATATATATATATATATATATATATATGTATATAACATGTATATAACATTAATACATGTATAAAAAAATATTATATATATAACATGTATATAACATTAATACATATATATATATATATATATATATATATATATATATATATATACACACACACATACATAATAGAATAAAAGAAACAAATTGAGAAGCCCAGCCCAACCCAATCCCAGGCCCGAGCCCCCAAGCTCCCCACAAAGCCAGCCCAGCAGCTAAACTCGACCCTATATACATGTAAATGTATATATTCGTCGAGCAACAGAGGGTCCTCTCCTCGAAATCCTAACTCTACATCTCTAACCTCACGACCCTGACCGCGATCCCCACCCTGCGCGCCACCCGCCGCCGGGGCCACCGCTGTGCGCCGCTGGAGATGGCCAGAAACGCACGCGAATGCAGCAGACAGCAGCAGCAGTGACAGCCGCGAAGGTATACATTGAACCCTCATTTTCTTCGTAAATTCTCGACCAAAATTCGATCCATAAAATCATATAGAGAGCCTGTATAACCATCTAGGAACCCACCTAATTATTTCGTATTGAATCAATCCAGATTCGAATAGAAATCGATCCCAAAATCGACAAAAACCTGTTTTACGAATATCAAACAGGGCAGCCCCGACCCCGTTTTGGAAGACCAAAACTGGTCGAACCATTGAGAAATCTAGGAAACTAATTAAAGGCAGTCCTAGACAACCTATAGGGCTCAGCAACCCAATTTGCAGAAGTTGATTTTATCGAATACGTGCCGAGAAATTGGATTCCAAAGATTGGCGAAAAATTGTTTCCGAAAATACGAAAACCTTCGATACGACGTGCGTTCCGCCAATTCGGGCAACGTGGTCGCGAACCGAAAGTATCGAAAGGTGCGTATCGGCTTCGTGGACGTGTGGACTTTAACGGAATTCAAATTGGTTGCATGTGCGCGACGAATTTGATACGTATCCGTTGAAATTTACCGTATCGGTCTCTTTGCAAATTTTACAATTACTTTGTGCACGTTCGTCAGATCGAGACGAAACTTACGCCAACAGGACCGTATCATGTTTCTGGTCCTGTATGCCAAGTTTGGTCCGATTCAGAGACCAATGATCGGATCGTCGTTTTGCGGGCCCCACGATCCGGCTCAACGGGCAATTCTGTGCACGGCCTGCCGGAATCCAACTTTGGACATACGATTGGGTTCGTATTATCAAAACGAATCCGTAGACATGTAGTTTGACAACTTTAGAGACCATTGACTCTGACACTTTTTGATGCAAAGCGGGTCCAACGACGGACATCGTTTTGGCCCGAAATGACCGTTTTTGCCCCTGTGTCCAGAATTGGACTTATGGATAGGCAATCCTTGCTAATTTGATTATTCTGAAAACGTGGGTAATATCTGTTTTAGCATCCGGAGACTGTTGTACCAGTTTGACTGTTGTGGCTCACTGAGTAGTATAGTATTATCGGTTTCACCAGCAAAGGACCTCAGGCAAGTACACTTTCTGATTGCTTTCGATTCATAGTAGTCTTTCCATTTCATGGTTATATATATGTCTTGCTGCTTGTTGACACGCTCGTCGCACGGAGATTAGTATCATGGATTTATTATACTTCTTGACTGTTATTACATGATTATCATGCTTGCAACTTGATTCCATGAGTACTAGCTGGGCGGGAAAGTATCCTAGTAGACATGTGAACTACCCAAAAATATCCTAAAATGTCTGATCTTGACTGATAGCAGCTACACCCGACACGTACAGGGTGCCGTATTTAGCCGTTCGCATGTCGAACAAGGTATTTTAAAACACATAGATAGTTTTCTTTTACTTATTTTTCTTGTTTTTCTCACCACATGCCATGACATCAGTTACTTTCTAGTTTTGTCTCACATATGCTATTTTCATGACTTGTGAATTCTATTGTGTTTTCGCATTGTCGTCGGTTTGTGTGCTTGTTCCATTCCTGACTGAAAATCAACATTTTTCAGGTTAGTTGTGGCTTCACTTAGCATTGGGAGATACGGGTGTACTTGCAGGCCAAAACTTAGATTTTAGATAGATGTTGTAGCCATTTCAGATATGTGTAAGAATTTTATATTTTCTTTCAAATATAAATTTTGTAACTGTTGTAATAAATTTTAGAAATGTGAATGAGCAATGAAGTTATTCTTTATGTGATTTTGAGCATCATGGCCTTGACAGCGTTCTACCGCCGACTCTGCGGCATAGGCTGGCTTGGACACGTCTCGTATCCGAAAAAGCGGATGCGGATCGTGACAAGTTTTTGTGGTGGCCCGTACATGTCAGTTTTCGTAAAATATACGAACTCGTGATGGTACTTAAGTTAGTCGTACTATTGCGAGCCTGCGACTAGAAAATGCTCATTCACAACTTAGAGTTAAATTGATTTAAGAGAATGACTAGGACTAGGAGTCCCTTGTTCAAATTGACCGTTGGGTAGTTAAGGTTGTCAGATAGGCCATGCAATTTAGATAAGAAATTATTAAAATTAGATAGCTTGCCAGATCTCTATAGATACACTATTACTTTTGATATGACGATATGATCCAATGTGGATATTCCCTTGGTAAGTTAGGTTTTCCTAGAATTAAGGCTCTAATCTTGATAAACTGTTCAATTTTCTTTTGCTCTATTAGATATAAACCTTATATCATAAGTTAGAATTGCCTATTTAAAATCATATTTTGTCGTAAGGAATTAGTTTATAATTCTTGATTCTGTTATTCATATACGAATCTCGAGGTAGATTAATTCAAAGTTTTCCCCCAACCATTTGAAATACATATGAAATAAAGATTAGGATGTTCTTACTTCCCTTGTCTTCAGTTATTTCCTCCCCGATCAATCTTTTACTTTAAGGATTGAGACTTATAGGCAGATGTTTATGTTTTCTACCATAGTCAACTAGTTTGAATCTCTAGCAGCTCCTTGAAGTTCTTAGGAATATAGTTGGAGTAATTTTAACGACTGCGATGGCTATACAGCAGCGCACTGTCGCCAATTACTTGAGAATGGAGAGTGTGGGTTCACTGCAGCCAGTAGCGCACTGGCGAAACATGACCCATAGAGTTGAAATTATTTCAAAGAATCGTAGGTTATGGAATATTGCTAAAACTATGTCTTCGTTGACCTCTTTAGACCTTGCATCAATGTAAGGTAGAGTATCTGATAGCATATCACATTTGAATCACGGAACCAAGGGTTTACCACAGCCAGAGTATACGGGCGAGGCATAATTCTCGATAAAATAACTTCAGACGTGATTACAAGTTTAGGATACTATAGAGGATAGAAAAATGCCCTGTATGTCCCCTAAGATCCAAAGCCAATACTAGTGAAAGTTCTGTAGGTTGGGTAGCATGTCTCCCAACCTAGCATTTCGTGGTCCTCGTGATCTATTAACGAGGTAATTGACTGACACTAATAGCTTTACCTAGAATATAGAATTTAGAGGTCCATAACCCATTAGTCGACGAAGGCCTTATGGATAAGAAGATAGTAGGATGACTGTATAAGCAAGAACACCATGTAAGGTTTTGATTCTCACAAAACTCGAACTACTTGTGCCTTCTTTCAAAAATCTCGCATACTTGTATTTTGACTATCTTGACCAATACTGCTATTACAACCTAGTTTTGCAAGCTTACTCTTTTATCGAGCTTGATTCAAGACATATGTTTATTGGGGACGCCTACTAATATATTGTCTAATCAGAATCGATGTATTACGGTCTGATCAACCTTAGTGCACTCGGTTCGCTCTCCCTCTGATTAACCTACGTGGATTGAGATGTTGATGTCTCTAGGATCTCATCCACAACTGCCTTGAAAACTCTCTCGAATTATGCGATCCCCTTTGGAATCCCGTATTCGCATTCAATTCCCTCTCCCTGGAACTCTTTACTATTATTTTTCCCTTTTTCTTAATGAAGAAAGGCAAATGCCCGTATTTGAGCAAAGTTATACCCAGAATGTTAACCTTAGCTCGCCATATCATCTATGGCCATGAAAGTTATTGCGGAATCACTTCTATCTATTTGAAATTGGAAAACGATCTTCAAACTTGATCCATATCTATCATATCACGTTATCTATTACCCCTTAGCCGTTCACATGTCGAACAAGATATTTCAAAACACATAGATAGTTGTCTTTTACTTATTTTTTTTATTTTCCTCACCACATGCCATGACATCAGTTACTTTCTAGTTTTGTCTCACATATGCTATTTTTATGACTTGTGAATTCTATTGTGTTTTCGCATTACCGTCGATTTGTGTGCTTGTTCCATTCCTGACTGGAAACCAATATTTTTCAGGTTAGCTGTGGCTTCACTTAGCATTGGAAGATATGGGTGTACTTGCAGGCCGAAACTTAGATTTTAGATAGATGTTGTAGCCATTTCAGATATGTGTAAGAATTTTGTATTTTCTTTCAAATATAAATCTTGTAACTGTTGTAATAAATTTTAGAAATGTGAATGAGCAATGAAGTTATTCTTTATGTGATTTTGAGCATCATGGCCTTGACAGCGTTCTACCGCTGACTCTGCGGCGTAGGCTGGCTTGGACACGTCTCGTATCCGAAAAAGCAGGTGCGGGTCGTGACAAAGACCAAGCAAAAGATGTACACTTCCTTCAGTGGAAAAAGAAGACGTGACTGGCCTTGAACAGCCTCCAGCATTATGATTCTCTTTTGGAATTGTTGAGGACTGAGGAATGATCCGATTCTGGCTGTAAATGGAGATAACTATTGAATCAATTTCCCAGCCTTGGATTTGTATTGGTGATTATAGTATACTCAATGCAGATAAGAAAAATGGAGGGTGTAATTTTAACTACAACCATCACAAATTCTTTATTAAATGGTTTCAAAGAGTTGCAGCTATGGATACTGCCTACACTTGGAGCAATCGAAGGAGAACCCAATACAATGTTGCGAAAAGACTGGACAGAGCTATGGTGGATACCCAATGGCGCTCTCTCTATCCTAATGTTAGACTACTCCACCTTCCCAGCCTTAATAGTGATCACAACCTAATTCTTCTACTACTCAACATAAACTCCAGGAGAAGGACATGTCATACTCGTTTTGAAGCAGCTTGGGCTCTTTATACTGACTTTAATCAGTTCCTCTCTGATTCTTGGTGTCAAATTAATTCCAACAATCTTCAAAGAAAACTCAAGGCTTTGCTAACTTTGCACATGGGGTCAATCTCGACTTGGTAACATGAATAATGACATTAAGTATTATGAAGATAGACTTCTGCAGATCCAATCTCAATACCCTACTGATGAAAGATACATAGAGGAAAGAAGAATTCAAATCCTGTTCAACAAACTTCATCTCCAAAAAGAGCTCTACTGAAAACAAAGGTCTAGTGTATCATGGTTGAAAGAAGGAGATAAAAACACTCAATTCTTCCACTTGTCTGCTACTACAAGGAAGAACAGAAATACAATACACAGTATCTTAAAATCCAATGAAGAACAGGCTACTGCATAAGAAGAGATTTTTGATACCTTTGTTGACCATTTCAGTTCCTTATTTCAAGTTTCAGACACCCATCCTATTCATGAACACATCATAGCTGAACTCTCTCGAATATCTGATGAGGAAAACAATTCCCTTTGCTCGATTCCTACTGAAGATGAAATTAGAGTTACTATTAAAAACATGAGTCCATACAAATTTCCTAGACCAGATGGGTACCCTGCCTTCTTCTATAAAAAATATTGGGCATTAATAGGCAGTGAGGCTTCTTATTCAAAATTTCTTCATTTCTAGTATCATGCCTCCTCTTCTTAATCACACTCACATAGCTCTTATACCCAAAATTCATCACCCTACTAAACCAGTGGATTATCGACCTATTGCCCTTTGCAATATTCTCTATAAGATTATCACTAAAATAATTGCAAATAGGCTTAGGCCTCTTTTGCACAAACTTATCAGCTCCTACCAGAATGCTTTGTTCCTTGTCAATTTATTGGTGATAATGTTGTCATTGCCTAAGAGCTTTTTCATTCCATTTCCAATCTTAGTGTCCACAACGGTTCCTTTGCATTAAAAGTTGATATGTCCAAGGCTTATGATAGGCTAAGTTGGGGGATCATCAGCCAAGCTCTATCCGGGTTTGGTATCACAGGACAGTCTCACAAACTTATTATGTAGTGTGTGGATATGACTTCATTTGCCATTCTTGTCAATGGTGAACCCTCAAAAACATTCCTCCATAGTTGAGGTATCCGTCAAGGGTGTCCTCTTTCACCTTATTTGTTCATCATGTGCATGGAAATCCTATCTACATTCATTTCTATTATGGATAGAACTTACTCTATGAAAGTATCACACTATCTCATTCTCCAACTACCTATTCCCATTTAGCATTTGATGATGATCTTACAGTAGAAACTCTATAAAATAATACACTTGGGACCACCAAAATTTATTAATTAAAAGAGTTATTAATTAATCGATAAATTAATAATTATTAATTTATATATTAATTAATATTTTATTAATTTATAGTAAAATACTTACGTAGTTTACAAACACCTTTCAAGCTTCCACTTAATTATTGTATACAATGCATGCGTATATCAAATGAAGGGCCCAATTTGAAAGAAACCTTCAATCTCCCACCTTATTATGCTTCTTGTGTTCAGTGTATCACTTTATGGACATTAAAAATATTTTCTATATAGTAGTTTACAAACACCTTTCAAGCTTCCACTTAGTAGTTTACAAACACCTTTCAAGCTTCCACTTAATAGTAGTTTACATTGAACAATTTCTTGTTGAGCTATGAGAAAACAACACCAAAAGTTCTTACCATGCTAAGGAAAATTAGAGACGAGATTCAAGGGGAAATTGATTTCAACAAAAAACAAAAGATAATTGAGTCATTTTTCAAGAAACCTTCATAAATCATTCATGTAATATGCTATATATAAGGAATTATTAATTTATATTTTATATGGGGTCTGAAGAAATTATCAAAAATGTATTATCTTATAATTTTAGCGAATTATTAATTTAGCACCCTATCCCCGAGTCGGGACCGGCCAAAAATATTATCTTAGAGAGTTTATTAAATAATCGAGTATTAATTTATAGAGTTTCTACTGTATTATTTTTGGTAAATTTTCTCTTCATAACATCAATCAAGTAAAGATCATTATCCAAACATTTGAACGTTGGTCTGGGCAATGTATCAATTTTGACAAATCATCCATCTTCTTCTCTAAGAAAATGGATCTTGTCATGCATCAACTTTATCTCAACCTTCTGGGTGTTAAACTGATGAATGTTTCTGATAAATACCTTGGTCATCATCTCCTTCAATCCAAAAACAGAGCTACCACCTTCACTAATCTTCTTAATGCTAGCACTTCCCGTCTCCAATGTTGGAAAAGAAAGTGTTTATCCCATGCTGGTAGAACAGTTCTCATCAAGTCCACTCTTGCTTCTATTCCTACCTATTATCTTTCTTCATATCATATACCCAAGAAGATTACAAAGAACTTGACCAAACACCAAAGAAATTTTTGGTGGAATTCTATTGACAAGAGGAAGATTAATTACACTGCATGGTCCACACTAACCAAGCCTAAGTATCATGGTGGGTTAGGTATAAGGGATCCTTCTATTATTAACCTATCCCTTCTTCTTAAACTTACTTGGAGGCTTCTCACTGAACCGAATTCAATTTGGACATCCTTACTTAAGAACAGATATCTCCATTCAGCATCGTTTTGGTTTGCATCCCCTACCCTTTTTTCTTCGTGCATATGGTCAAGCATTCATCGAAGCAGAGATTTTCTTACTGATAACATCATTTGGTCTGTTGGAGATGTGACTAATATCAACATCTGGCTTGACCCTTGGGTTCCTTCTTTGCCGTATTTAAAGTGAACGGCTATCATTTTGCTAGTAGATGGACTGACAAAGTGAGTGATCTCATTAATAGAGATACGTTCAGAAGGAAGGAACATCTCACACAAATCCTCTTCCTCCTGTGGAAGCAGCAGCTATACTAAAAATTCCTCTATCTCCCAATTGCTTGAATATTCAATTGAAGTGGATACACACTAGTGATGGAGTCTTAACTACTAAATCAGCTTATCGGGTAATCCACGCCAAATCTGTCAAGGACCAGAGTAGCATAAATGAACATGGCTTTAAGGAATGGCAAAAACATTGGTCTTTCAATCATATTTGCCCAAGGGTGGTGCTATTTGTTTGGAGAGCTATCACTAATTCCCTTCCTACCAACGACAACATCCATAGGCGTACTAGACATATTGATGCAATATGTCCTCTTTGTAAGGTACATACTGAAACTTTCGACCATATAATTCTTCATTGTCCCATTACAACAAGAACATCTTGGCAGCAACACCCATTCCTTACAAATCATATCAAGCATGACACCACAGTTTCAATGTTCATTACTGATCTGCTAAAGGAGGGAGATCGAGAGAAGGTGACTCACTACTTCTATCAAATGTGGATCATATGGAAGTCAAGGAATAAAGCAATCTTCGAAGACCAGCCAACCTATAGCAGCAACATCTTTGCAGAGGCCACTAGCTTAAGGATAAATATGAAGCTTGCAACAATGGAGATACTAACACTGGTACCTCTCTTGTCAAGTCTCAACATCTGGCACATTGGACTCCACCTTAACTAAACAAATGGAAGATCAACTATGATGGGGCTTTTTTAGAAGGGAAGATGGTTGTTGCTGCTATTCTCCGAGATGCGAATGGATTCTTTAAGAGAGCTCTATCAACATATGAAGAAGGAGGCAATCTAATAGAAGCTGAAGCTATGGGCATATGCTTGGCAATGGATATTTGTACCAGTTTAAATCTCACTCATGTTACTATTGAAGGAGACTGCAAACTATTGATCGACTCCATAAATACCAAAGGAACAACTCCTCCATGGCGAGCTATGCACACTATTGAAGATGCAAGGAAAGTCACATACTCTACAATTGACATATCCTTCTCTTATGTCCCCAGAAGTGTATTGGAGCTTTTCCTTGAAGATGTAGAGAGAGCTTGCTCTCAACACATACCTAGTATTATTTAGTCCCACATTAGAAAAGTACCATGAGTTGTATCTCAATATATACTTGGTATGTTGTTGAGATGTGCACATGGGGTGGTAACTCTAAGGAAGGAACCATGTGGGTGATTTTACTAGGAGGTAAGGATAAGACTCCATGGTAAAGTATTAATGCTTTTTGCTCTTGGAATTTATTCGATTAGAGCTAAGCCCCGTAGGGGCTTAGCGACTCGGACTCTGACTTGGGCTCATGGCCTCATGAGGCATAATGTGGCATTTTGTTGGCGCATTTTGTACTTAGCATGTCAGCATCGTCGCTAGGAGCATAGTGCGCTTAAGTTGCGCTCGTTGTGCGAGCCTCTGTGCATCCGATCATGCGCCCGTTCGCGTGGTCAGATGACACGACCAATTGGTGCGACCCAGTGGCGCGCAAGTTGGCACGGCCTGATGGTGCTGCTAGTTGGCGTGCAGTTGGTGCGTAGTACGCGTGTGTGCAGTTGGTACAGCGGTGCGCGATTGCGTGTGCTGTGCACTGTTAGCGCGCGCTATACGTTAATTGGCGCACGTTGTGCGCTAGTTGGTTCAATCGTGTCTGTGCACGATTTAAGCAGTTACAGAACGTTCGGAGTAGTTTTTCCCACGTCCTAAACGTTCTGCATACCGAACAGTTACTAGGTGCACCTATATAAAGTCCCTCTATTCTCTCTCAGGGAACAGTACTAAGAATCTTCCTTACGAAATTCTCTAAGTTCAGGGCAGAGAAGAGAGGTACTTTGTGAGCAGAGTTCTGCGCCATCCGAGGAGTCAGAAGAGTGGAGTGTTCTGAAGTTCCTTGTCGAACTTGCTGGTTCCTTGAAGCTGTTCGTGTGGGGGCGAATCAAGCTTTGGCCGGTGATCATTCACCCCAGCAAGCCATTTCACCATTTCTGTTCATTCACTTTTATTGGGTCTGCAGCTACAATTACTGCTGCTACTAAAAGTTAGACCAAATAGAGAAGGGAGAATAGCCTCTGTAGGCTTCTCATTCTAAATGCTATGGAGGACTCCCTGGTAGAATCATATTTTAAGAAAACTATTGCCAGAGAGATATGGGAGTCTCTGAAAAACTATACGAAGATGATAAAAATAGGAGCAAGATATTTGTCGTTGAAAAATATCATAAATGGCTCTTTGAAGACGAGAAGACTATGCTGCCGCAGGTGAAGGAGTTCCTGAAGCTGCGACAGAAGTTGGAAGATGAGGCGATGTCCCTCACCGACAAGTTTGTTGTTGGAGACATCGTCTCAAAGCTCCCCGCTGGTTGGAGCAAGTTCTATACAAACATGCATAGAAAGAAATTGGAGATCAGTCTCGAAGATCTCCTACAAGAAATCTATGTTGAGGACCAGATGAGGGCTCAACTGAAGGTGGACGCTCTGTCCAAACAAATGGCTAACGCTAATTTGGTTCATACCAAGGAATCCAAGGAAAAGCAGGCGGCTTCCCACAGTAAGAAGAAGGACCCCAACAATCTGAAAGTGAAGGGGACTTCCTTCAAACAACAGAAGCCAAAGTCCCATTTGGCTTGCTTCAAATATGGCAAGATCAAGAGTGAATGCAAATCTAAGCCCAAGCAATCAGAGCAAGGTGAGCCTATTAAGGTTTCTATGATCACTGACGTTGTTGCAATGATTGCGCAGGTCACTGCGGTAGGGGCTGACTCTGACTGGTGGGTAGACACTGGTGCCACCTGCCATGTCTGCTTAAGCAAGGAATGGTTCACCACCTACACACCAACTTCTGAAGTTGTTATGGTGGCAAATCAGGCACAAGCTGAAGTGCAAAGGAATGGGACGGTGGTGTTGAAGCTGACTTCAAGGAAGTCTCTGACGCTTCAAGGTATGAAGCATGTACCTGCTATCACAAAAAACCTGATCTCTGGAGGCCTACTTTATAACGCGGGCCTAAGGATGGACATCAATGCTGGCCAGATGGTGATGTCCATGAAAGGAATGTACTTCAAAAAAGCATTTTATACCGAAGGAATGTTTAAAATTTAGTTTGTAAATCAGTCTAATGTTGTTAATGCAATCACTCATTCTGCTTATACTCTTGAGTTATGGCATAATAGACTAGGACATGTTCATTATAACAGAATAAACAAAATGTCTAGTCTAGGACTTATCTCCAAATGTGGGAGTAAGGTAGAGAAATGTGAAGTATGTGCTCAGACGAAGATCACAAGGAAACCCTTTCCTCGGGTTAATCGAAACACAAATCTTCTGGAGTTGGTATAGTCTGATATTTGTGACTTCAAACAGTTCTCTACAAAGGCTGGAATAAAGTATTTCATATCCTTCATTGACGACTTCTCAAAGTACGTGTTCGATTACTTGCTGAAGGCTAAAAACGAAGCGTTCAAGAAGTTCAAAGAGTTAAGGGCCGAGGCTGAATGGCAAACTTGACAACAACTCAAGAGAATAAGAAGTGGTCGGGGTGGAGAGTATCGGTCTCATGAATTTGTATCGTTCTACAAAGAACATAGAATTATCAACGAGACTACTGCTCCGTACTCTCCTTAATCTAAAGGAGTAGCAGAAATGAAGAACAAAATATTGACAGAAATGATAAACTCAATGCTGTTGACCGCGGGTCTTCTAAAATGCTACTGGGAGAAGCTGTATTGACGACCACTTTTATTCTAATTAGAGTGCCTCATGTAACGTCAGACGTTACACCTCATGAACTCTAGTTCAAAGTCAGACCTAACTTGAATGTCATTCGAGTGTGGGGGTGTCTGGCATATGTGAAGCTTCCATATCTGAAGATTCAGAAGCTCGGGACAAGGACTATGAAGATAATATTCTTGGGTTATGTCGAGAAGAGTGATGCTCGGAGATTTCTTAATATTGATTCAAATCACATCATTGAATCTCGCAACGTAGAATATTTTGAAGACACATTTGCAAGGGACAAGAACATTGTTCTTGCGGATATTCCGGAGAACAATAAGGGTGCTCAGGAAAATAAAGCTTCCAATGAGAATATAGTCTAAGAATAAGTTTGTTGAAACAACTATTGAAGCAGAACTCGATAAGTCGTCAACTAAGCGAGTGAGGAGGCCGAAGGACTTCAAAAATGACTTTGTTACCTATTATGTGAAAGCAGATCCGCTTACCTATGATGAGGCGATGAAGACCAAAGACGCTATTTTCTGGAAAGAGGCGATAGATGAATTGATTCAATCACCTCTAATAACACTTGGGTGTTTGTTGATCTTCCTGAAGGAGCAAAACCCATCGGATGTAAGTGGATCTTCAAGAAAAAAATAAAAGCAGATGGAACTATTGACAAGTTCAAGGCTAGGCTAGTAGCCAAAGGGTTTTCTCAGAAGCAGGGGATCGACTACTTCGACATGTATGCTCTAGTAGCCCGGATGACCACCATCAGAATGTTAATTACTCTCGCAACAATACATATGTTGGTAATACATCAAATAGATGTAAAAATGGCTTTCCTAAATGGCGAGCTGACCGAAGAGATTTATATGCAACATCCATAGGGATTTGTCGTCAAGGGTCTTGAAGACAAAGTCTGCAAGTTGGTGAAATCTTTGTACGATCTTAAACAGGCTCCCAAGATGTGGCATAAAAAGTTTAACAAGGTTATAAGGTCAAATGGCTATAGGGTCAGCAAGACGGACAAGTGTGTTTACACAAAGTTCGCTGATGGAAGAGGTGTAATCGTTTGTCTGTACGTGGATGACATGATGATCCTAAGTACGGATATGGGCTGTGTCACGGAGACAAAGAAGTTCATCTCGATAAGTTCAGTCTGAAGGACTTGGGGGAAGCTGATGTGATCTTAGGGATCAAGATCATCCGGACAGACACTGGACTGGCGTTGTCATAGTCTCATTACATTGAGAAGGTGATCACACGCTACGGGTATCAGGATCTTCCAGGAATCGATACGCCTTACAAGTGTGATATGAAGCTGAAGCCTAATTCGAGGGAAAACGTCATGCAGCTGGAGTATGCAAGCGTCATCAGAAGTTTGAT
This sequence comes from Iris pallida, assembly GCA_029216955.1. Classification (NCBI taxonomy): domain Eukaryota; kingdom Viridiplantae; phylum Streptophyta; class Magnoliopsida; order Asparagales; family Iridaceae; genus Iris; species Iris pallida. The sequence goes on along the minus strand of JANAVB010025598.1, from coordinate 29,307,393 downwards.
ATATGCTACTACTGCCACAAGGCCTGACATAGCTTTCGTCGTGAGAATGCTGAGTCATTTTATGAGTAACCCAGGCATTAAGCACTGGAAAGCCATGAAATGGGTAATGAGATATCTCAAGAAGACTCAGACATATGCACTGCATTACAACGGAGATCCGTCGATAGTAGAAGACTTCAGTGATGTCAGCTGGTGCTCAGAGTTGGAGAGCGAGAGGTCTACAGGTGGATTTATTTTCACAATGGGTGGAGCTGCTATATCCTGCAAGTCGAAGAAGTAGACTATGCTCTCTCGTTCCTCCATGGAATCTGAGTTCTATGCACTTGATATCGCAGCAGAGAAAGCAGAATGCTTCGGGAGCTCATGTATGATCTTCCAGTGGTTGGGGCGTAAATACCAGGGATTCTGATATACTGCGACAACCAGGCGACTACGGTAGTAGTATCAAATGACCTCTTCAACGGGAAGAAGAGGACTGTGCGGTTAAAGCACAGGGCAGTACATGATCTCATCAAGAGAGGTGTTAATATAGTGATTGATGTTCGAAGTCAGGAAAACCTGGCGAATCCGTTCACCAAGGACCTCAAGCGTCAGCTGGTCGATAACACAACTTGTAAAATGGGCTTGAAGGCATTATGATATTGTGTTATTGCAATCCTACCATAAAGTTTTACGTTACTAGTTCAAAGAGAAATCTACTAGGCATCTAGCTTCTGGTCACTACCAGAATAAGTCATATTAGCGACGTAATTAGCGACGCTTAACAAAACCGTCGCTAAAATTTAACAATTTAGCGACGTAATTATGAAACGTCGTAATACGTCACTATTAGCGACTATCAGCGACGTATTACGACTACGTTTTGTACTAAAAAAATATACATTGTGGATAAGTCGATGAACGTCGCTAATATGACTAATAATAGCGACGTTTACCGATGTATCATAATGACGTCGCTAATATGACTAATAATAGCGACATTTACCGACGTATCATAGTGACATCGCTAAATTGAAAATATAGGGCATTTGAGTTTTCTTTTCCCCCATTATTTTGATCGATTCCCACCGAAACCCCTTCCCCCCAGCCCTCGGCGACCATCTTCCTCCGGCCCTCGGCGACCCCCTCCCTCCTCGACGACCCTCCCCCCTCGGCCCCCGACCCTCCGCGACCCCGCTCGACGACCCGCTCCCCCTCGCCGACCCGCTCACCCTCGACGACCCGCTCCCCTCCATCTCCAGCTCCCCACCGGCGACCCCCTTCCCCCTCGACGACCCGCTTCTCCGGCCCTGACTAGGTAAACCCTAACCCTCTTTCGGACACGACACTTTGACACAGGACACAACACTTTGACACACACACACTTTGACACACACACACACACATACACACATTTTTTCTTCTTCTTTTTGCTGTTTGATAATAAATCAAAAACAATTTAATTACATATAGCTATCAAGTTGAACCGACATGACCGAAATTATGATTTTGGTTGAGAGTCGATATGTAGCATTCTGCTTTTGATTGAGCCTGTGTATGCAGAGAACTGAAATTTTTGTACTCTGCTCTTGTTAATCATGTCTAGAGCTTGTGCCAAGAGTCCTTGAAATCTAGGCCTTACAATTCCCTTTTTGAAAACATATACAAGCTGGTGAGCCAAGGAACGTAGACAAGACAAATTTTCTTAGAATCTAGCTTCTCTCGAATGAAATGTCCATCAACACCTATGTGTTGGTTCGATCATGGGTCACTAACACTAGTTATAATTTCTCAGTTAACACTCTAAAGTTGAATATTACATTCAAGAATGAGTCTTTAAATCAAAATTCCTTCTCCAATCCCTTGAGTTAAAGTTTTGTACTCCACCCCAGCACTCGATCCCAAACCACACTTTCTTTTCGTCTACATGCTACTAATTAACTTACTCCAACATAGACATAGTAATATGTGATAGACCATCGATAGAACCTGTCCAATTAGCATCTTTAAATACCTCAATCCGTAGATAATCATTTCGCTTGAATAAGATTACTTTTCCAGGAAAATGTACTTTTGTGTCATGCGTAAACTAACTCTCAATATTTCATTACATATTTTATGTATGAGCGAGTGAGTGACAAGTGAAGAAGTTTTCCAACCAATCTTTGTTACTGGCTCGATATCTTTAATGGATCTCTCCTTGTGTGGCAATAAGATGCTAATTTGCATCAATAGGCGACTTAACTGGTTTCGAACCCAACATGTCAGCTTCCTTTAACAAATCAAGTACATACTTTCGTTGACATATGAATAGAATGAGGGCTCCGAGAAACGACGACGGATATCAAGAATCTAATGATGGAATACTGAAAGTATTCAATGCGTCCGAAAAGCCTTCGAGGAAAATAAAGAAGAGATATTTGAATGACGAAGAGCTAAGGGCTGCTCAGTTGTATATATTACTCAATTATGACGAAGATGAAGTGGAGAAGCTAGAGGGGTAAGTAATTAATGATGAGTTTACTCCATCTCAATGTAATAGTATAAGCTAATATTATTGTACTAATCGGCGGTTGCTTCGTTGTTTTTCAGCACATATAATGATGAGTTGAGGTCGGTTAGACCCTACCTAACAGACGAAGCATTAGAACAAGAAATGAGATATCATTTTCCTTCTTGGTTGAGCGAATATGTAAGCATCTCGATAATTACTGGTCTCTTATAATGCAACTGTGCAATAAATAACTTACTATCTCTTCTTTGGTATTTAGGTCGATCGTCACCCGAGATTGAATTAATTAGAACTCTTGCCAAGGGACCAATTATTGTCGTTAAAATATGGCCAAGTTACTGTGTGAATGGCTTTAGGTTCAAGTCGACAAATGCTCCGATCAGAGACAGCTTCCTGGATCTTGATTCCACGAAAAATAGTTGTTTGCGTATCAAATCTTCGAACTACAAAGACGTCGATCCAGGAAATGATTTCTTTGGCATCTTACGAGAGATTGTGGAGTTGACATATAATTATGGCAGAGAACCTGCAAAGATCGTGTTGTTCAAGTGTGAATAGTTCGATCCGATTAAAAATCAAGGTTAAAAAATTGACAAGCATGGTCTTGTGGATATAAAATACAAGCGTAGATATCAAGGCTACGAACCATTTGTCTTATCAACTCAGGCTCAGCTCATGTACTTCACAGCTTATCCGAGACGGGAAGCAACGAAGTCTGACTGGTGGGCAGTATGCAAGACTAAAGCTAGAGATACTTTTGATGTTGACGAAAAAGCTTATCAGGAGGACGAGCTACCTCTTGTAACCAATATTATTGATGTGGACTCCACGAAAGTTACGCATTACACGACTAATGTAGAAGATGTAGAATTATTCGAAGAGGAAGGCGAATCTGACGAAGGCGAAGATGAAAGTGAAGATGAGGAGGAAGAGGAAGATGAGGTCGAGGAAGACGAACAAGATGAATATTCTGAAGATGATTGAGAGAGATGTACTTCTATTTTCTTATTATGTAGAGTTGGTTATTATCTAGTCTTGGTTATTATCTGAACTTAGATGTTTCTTGTAGAATATACTATCTGGACTTAGATGTTCCTTGTAGAATGTACTATCTGAACTTAGATATTTCTTGTAAAATATATCATCATATGTTGTCTTGGTTATTATCTTGTCTTTGTTGTACTTTTATATTTCTAGTCTCTATTATTTATTGTATCATCATATGTTGTTATCAGGTATGACAGGTCGTCGCGGATCGTTCTGCATGACCCGACGTGGGGGAGGACGTGGTTCTCCTTCGGTACCTCCTACTGGTACTGGCAGAGGACGGGGTTCTCCTTCGATACCTCCTACTGGTACCGACTCTGGATCCTCGTCGCCGAGTACTCCTATGTATCGGACAGTACCTCCGCTTGCCACGACGCTACGTGGTGTATCTCCTGGGACGAGTAGTTCCAAGCCTGAGACTGTTCCCGAGTCTAACGTTCCTTCTGTTGATACGACGATGGAGACAGATGAGCAGATGGAGGAGGCTGAGCCGACTGTCGACCAGTATTAGGTATATGATGCGTGCGCACCTCCGGAGGAGAGGAGGACAGAGATCTGGGCCGACGGTACAAAGTAAGTGTTTTGGTTTATCATTTTTTTCTGTGTTTATCATAAATTAACTTTTCTCATGAATATAATATGTCTGTATAGATATCGTCCCCCGTCAGTATAGAGACGCCTAGGCTACTTATTGAGGAATAATTATGGTGGTCCTTGGATAAACTACTCTGATCCTCCGGACGATAGGAAGGCCTACTGGTTTGCGCGCTTCAAGGTTAAAATATATTTATTTTTAACATAAATCATATAATTTATGTATATTATATATAACTGATAAATATTTGGTTTGCACTCTTCCAGAATATGTTTTTCTATCCACCACACTGGGCCGAGATGATCGAGGGGATGTTTCCTGCCGTCGCTGCTAAGCTGATCCGCGATGCTATTAACGATCAGAAGACTCGTGATCGTGCTGGAAAGCCGATCCAAGGTTGGATCATCCCTAATCAGTGGACTATGATGAAGGCTCGATTCGACGAGCCAAGGTACAAGGAAAAGTCTGAGAAGGCCAAGGCGGCTAGGAAGCAGGGATCAAAGTGGTACGGTGGGTCAATTCCGATGACGGAACATTTTCGTCATTTGGTATGTCTTTTTATTTCAGAAATATTATTTAAATACAAGTTCGATAAATTAGTAAAAGGTGATATATTTAAATACAGGTAAATAGGGGTGGTAACGCCAATATGGTAACCGTCTTCCTCGTAACACATCGGAAGGGTGGGAAGCTTATTGACGAGAGGGTCGAGAAGGCTTATGTAAGTATTACAATTCTATTTATTAATTTTAATACTTCGTGTTAGTTTTGATATAACTTAGTAAATATGCATGCAAATAAATATTCATGTAGTTAGTAATAATAAGTGCATTAGACATTAGAAGTTATAGAGTATCCATGCTTTCTAGGCCGAGTTTTACCGGCTTATGGAGCGGGCGGCTGCTAGTGCACCTGCTGCGGGAGAGGCCGGTACTTCCTCTCAGCCTGCTCTAGCTCCGTCAGAGGATGAGTTGTGGGTGACCGCCGCTAGTGGTCTCCACAGGGGTACGTACTACGGTACGGGATCATATGGCGTCCTAATTGCGACACAGTCCTCTAGGACCTCCCCTGCTAGTGTGCATGGCCCACAGCCCTCCCAGGAGTCTGCCCGAGTCCAGCAGATGGTGGAGTCTGTCCGTGACGAGCTGCTACGACGGATCCAGGAGCAGCACCATACGGACGATGCTGTGCTCCTAGCACGATTGGATACGCTTGACCGCAGCATTATGGAGCTAAGGGATATGACTGAGAGGACAGAGCGGGGCGTCACTGATCTTAGAGCGTCGACAGAGAGCAGCGTGACGGATCTGCAGGCATCACAGCTGTCTATGGGCGATAGGCTAACGTTGATGCATGATTCGATGGTTGATAGTAGTACTAGGCTGTTATCTACCATGGATTCATACCACCAGCGACTAGCAGCGTTGGAGCGTTATTGTCCTCCGGGTGCGCCTTCATCGTCGTCGACTCCGTCGACGTCACTACCTTCTTTATCGACACCGACTCCACCGACGTCACTACCTTTTTCATTGGTGACAATTTCACGGGAGGAGTTCGAGATGCTTCTATCCATGAGGCGCGGCGGTGCCCCTCCTCCAGATCCGCAGTAGTCCGAGTTAGGACTGTTTGATGAGATGATATTTTAGTGTTTGTACACTTTGAGTATTGTTTGTGTTGGTTGTACACTTTGGATATTGGTTGTAGACTTCTATCCATGACGATTTCATTGGTTGTGTAAACTTTGGATATTGGTTGGTTATAAACTTTGAGTTTTGTTTGTGTTGGTTGTACACTTTGGATATTGGTTGTAGACTTTTAGTATTGTTTGTGATTTATCGGTGTTGAGTGTTCCACCGAAGGGGTCGACGAACCAAGGAAGAAAATGTGCTTCTGTGTATTTATTGTTATTTATTAAACTGCAGGAAGAAAATGTGATTCTGTGGAGAAAATGACATTCTGTAAATTTTTTTTATTTTTTTGGCAATTTAGCTACGTTTAGCGACGCTTACCGACGCAGAAAAACGTCGGTAAACGTCGGTAAGTCAGCAGGTATACCGACGCCTACCGACGTAATGTAGCATCGGTAAACGTCGCTACACGTCGCTAAATGTTCCAGGATTTTTCCTTATTTACAGAATCGACAAACGTCGATAAGTATTGTAAGAACGGCGCTAAATGTTTCAGGATTTACCAACGTTTATCGACGTAATAAACGTCGCTATGTTACCGATGGTACGCCGGTGAACATCGGTAAATGTTCCAGGATTATCGACGTAGTTGTGCGTCGGTAAGCGTCGGTAAGAGCGACGATTAGCGACGTTTTCCCTGTTAGCGACCATGCTTTCCGTGACAATAATAAAATGTCGCTAAATACGTCAAAAAGTGAACTTAGCGACATTTTTATCCATTTTAGCGACGTTTTTGGGCATCACTAAAAGGTGATATTCTGGTAGTGGGTTCAAGGGAGGACCACTAACTAGGAAAATATCAGGAACAATAGGTACATGTCCTCTGTGGCATGGAAAGGTTACGGACCTACAACCACTGTTGTCTACTATATATTTTCTGTGAAAAACAGATCCTATAAAGAGGATGGCTTAAACACCTTAATGAGTTCTCAGACAGAGTGAATGTCTGATGTGCTTTACAGGAAGCACGGTAGAGCAGCACTACCAGGAGTGAAACTCCATGCTACATTGGGATGACTCTACCATGAGGTTCCCAGATAGGGGTAATGCCTCGGCTTTGCTAGCCAAGTCACAGCTGCATAGCACCGCAAATAGGCAGGTAGCCTAATGCTGTATAATGAAATTAAAGAGTTGTAAACAATACTACAAAGGGGAGGATGTCCTCATGTTACATTAGAATGACACCACGATGAGGTAAAGCCTCAGCCTTGTAAGCCATGTCGTTGCGGCATAACACCGCAAGGAAGACTAAAGCTTCATGCTGGGTAGTTTGGTACTACAAAGAGGCTTGTGACCTCATGCTACAGTAGTATGACACTAAGATGATGTTCTCGGGTAGGGGTAATATCTCGGCTTTAGGCCATGTCATAGCGGCGTAGCACCGCAAGGGAAGCGCAAGGCTTCATGTCATGTCTCTTTAATAAAGAACTCATCTATAGTATATGGACAGAGATAGCAGGCCGTCTTTTGAGGGTAAACTTGTAGACGTCCAAAATTATAAACTGAAACCAGGCTGGCACATCACATGGCCTTTAATATGCAGCCAGAAGCACATGTAACTACATTATGTGAGTGGCAAGAATTGTAGCTATGGTACAGAATTCAAAGCTTAGTCTATTCTTGTATTATAGTCTATTGTTTGACCCATGCGAAAAGATTCAAGTCATCAGCGACATCTCTCCTAATGCATGATGGCCAGTTACTGTGGAGAACACTCAAATCCATATATCGAGATATGTGGAGGATTGTTGGAGCTTTTTCTTAAACATCTAGAGAGAGCTTGCTCTCAACACATGCCTAGTATTATTTAGTCTCACATTGGAAAAGTACCATGAGTTGTATCTCAATATATACTTGGTAGGTTGTTGATATGTGTACATGGGATGGTGACCCTAAGAAAGGAACCATATGGGTGATTTTACTAGGAGGTAAGGATAAGACTTTATGTAAAGCATTAATGCTTTTTGCTCTTGGAATTTATTCTATTGGAGCTAAGTACCGTAAGGGCTTAGCGACTCGGACTCGGACTCAAGCTCATGGGCTCACGAGGCATAATGTGACATTTTGTTGGCGCACTTTGCACTTAGCACGTCAGCATCGTCGCTAGGCGCATAGTGCTCTTAAGTTGCACGAGCCTCTGCGCAGCCGATCGCGTGGCCGTTCGTGTGGCCCGATCACGCGGCCAGATGGCGCGACCAATTGGCGCTGTCCAGTGGCACGGCCTAGTGGCGCGCAAGTTGGTGCTACCAGTTGGCGCGGCCTGTTGGCGCGACCTGATGGCGCTGCCAGTTGGTGCGCAGTTGGCGGGTAGTGCGCGTGTGTGCAGTTGGCACAGCGGTGCACGATTGTGCACGTTGTTAGCGCACTCTATGCGCTAATTGGAACACGCTGTGCGCTAATTGGCTCGATCGTATCTGTGCACGATTTAAGCGGTTACGAAACTTTCGAAGCAGTTTTTTCCCACGTCCTGAACGTTCTGCATACCGAGCAGTTACTAGGCGCACCTATATAAAGTCCCTCTCTTCTCTCTCAAGGAACAGTACTAAGAATCAGAAATTTTCTTACGAAATTTTCTAAGTTCAGAGCAGAGAATAGAGGTACTTTGTGAGCAGAGTTCCTCGTCATCCAAGGAGTTAGAAGAGCGGAGTGTTCCGAAGTTCTCCGTCGAACTTGCTGGTTCCTTGAAGTTGTTCGTGTGGGGCGAATCAAGCTTTAAGCGCCGGTGATCATTCACCCCAACAAGCCATTTCACCATTTCTGTTCATTCACTTTATCTCGTTCTAAACGAGAACGTTTCTGATTTAATCAGAAAACGTTAGTGGAATTTCGCTACTGCTGCTACGAATTCTTCTGTGCCTTTTTCGAAATGACACATTAGTGTTCGTTTCTCAGAATCCTCCAAGGATCTCTGTCTTGCACCTTCTTCGAAGTGTTATATAATTTCAGTTTTCCATCGAAAAATTACGTCCCAAGAATAACAAAGTGCAAATCAATGTGCACATCATCTGGCTTCTATATAATACCCTTCTACATAGTCATTCAAACATAATCTCCATTTATGAAGATATTCCGGATTGTATTTCAACTATGTCCTTGAATACATGAATCATGTATTCCCTTAATTCATTAATGAAGTACTTTTCTTATATATATATATATATATATATATATATATATATATATATATATATATATATATATATATATATATATATATATATATATATATATATATATATATATGTGAAGAATATGTATAGGAAGGATATGCATCTCCTAACTTTTGTATCCTCTCATGCATATCCTTCCTATACATATTCTTCACATATATATATATATATATATATATGTATATATATATATATATATATATCCTTATATATATATATATATATATAAGAATATATATAGTAAGGATATATATATATATATATATATATATATATATATATATATATATATGAAGAATATATATAGTAAGGATATATATATATATATATATATCCTTACTATATATATTCTTCATATATATATATATGAAGAATATATATATATATATATATATATATATATATATATATATATATATATATATATATATTCTTCATATATATATATATATGAAGAATATATATATATATATATATATATATATATAGAGAGAGAGAGAGAGAGAGAGAGAGAGAGAGAGACTATTGCCTTAGCAATCTGAAACGTGAGCAAACCTCAATAAGTCGTTCATGTTGTCCTTCAATATTCTCTGGAACATCATCATCAAGAAATCAACTTCCACCTGCCAGAACCCAACCAATTATAATATATACAAGAGCGTCACGGAAGAGGAAGGTTAGAGAGGAGAGGAGAGGAGGGGACCTTTGGGCGGAGCCAGTTCTCGGTGGAGAATGCGTAGACGGTGAGTGCCCTTATCCCCCACTGGCGCGACATCCTCACCATCTCCCTCAGGGCCCGGAATCCGGCCTCGTGCCCTGCCGAAGCAGGTAGACCTCTCGCCCTCGCCCACCTCGAGTTCCCGTCCATTATCACCGCCACGTGCCTAGGGAGCAAATCCCTCTCCAGTCCCGCCGGAAGCTCCGCTTCCTCCTCCCCCTCCGTCGCCGGTGCCACTGCCGCCTCTGCCGAACGGACTAGGCAGCAGCGTGGCACTTCCTGCTTATTATAGAGGAAGACAGGAGCAGCAGCAGTACAATACTCACGAGGAGGACAACGGAGTGTTTGGCAAAGCTTTAACCGGGAAGAGCTACGAGTTGGCAGTATTGGAGGAGCGGAGGTGGGTGGACATAGAAGAAGTTGAAGAGAGGAGGCCATTCTTTCTTTCTTTCTTCGACTAGTGCTACACTGCTACTAATAACGAGAATGCATAACGATGGAGTTTGTCAACTTAATATTTCTTTGTACCAAGACTGGGTGACATACGTAACAGTAATAAATGCATAGATAGTGTGTGGTTGTCTAACAATAGTTTATCTCCAGATACTGAAGGATAAATTTATTTATTGCTCGGAGTCCAAGTGAAAGGATCTCAATATCAAGATACCGAGTTCATTTTTTTCACCTACCAAACTAGATGTGATATTTATCTTTTAATAAAAATATAACACTTGGTACAAAATCATCAAGATACATCTGTTTTATCAGGTAAGCGGGAAGAGCTTTTCAAGATCTATACTAGCTAGATCTACTTATTCCCAAAAGATACTGCTGGTTAGAATTTGTAAACAAAACCATCAAGATACTGCTGGTTAGAATAAGTAGATCTGGGTATGAAAATTTGCTGCTGCAGTTTGTTTTCAGCTTCCTGAGCAGTCACATACATACTGGGCAATCTCAGCTGGTTCAAGTAGGCCCTGCTCTACTTTCTGAGCAATCTTTCGGCATGCTGTATCACTTCATCCACTATAGCTATAGCTGATTGCTACAATCAAATTAAGCCGTGCTTGCTCATTGTGGTCTCCTCAATTTCTGGTCAGTCAGTTCTTGTAGGCTGTGTTTGATTGGGCTTTTTTTTTCCATGAAAAATATTTTCATCACAAATAATGGCAATCAAACACTCAAATTAAGTTTTTCATGAAAATTGAAAAAAAAAATTCCTAGAAAAATAATTTTATGGAATTAATTTTTTTTCCATATATTTTTCACCTTGCAATCAAATGCACCCGTAGGGATTATTTGGGAGTTTTGATGTCTAATACATAAGCTATAACAACAACAACAAACAATATCTACGGCAAGCAATTAAGTGATGTAGCTTGTGAAGTTATTTAACTAGGTATGACAATAAAAAACTATAGCACATGGTTCACATTAAAAAAAAAAAGAAGTCACTGCAATTAATTAACGGGACAGTGGTAGACCATATGTTGGTAGCTTGACATAAAAGCACCAACAGATCCACTTGGAACGAGTATTAATATTATATAGTATACACTGAGAAAGCGGAAATCAAATGAATCTAACCAAAGATCTTGACTTATGATTCGTGGTTCTCTAAAATAGAAATCTTTAAGCTGCATATAAGTTTTTTATTCGCAATATATCCTTACCCCCTCCTTCGTTGCCTCCATTTTGCTAGGGGCACACTTTCTTTCAAGTAAATGTCGACAAAGATTAATCATACTTTAATCTTAGATTTGGTAATTACAATTGTTGGGCACATGCCACAAGGTTGGCAAACGTACGTCATTGATATTTGAAGTAGTTTGTTGCTGCAGGTTGGTGAGTGATTCCACCTAATCAAATTGGCAAGCGCTCTGATACCAATTATTGGGCACATACGGAAGCGTTTGCCAATCCGTCTGATCAAAACCAACTATCGTCTAACGAACACCAAGTACAAGATGAAGACAAGTGTATGGCGGTGACGTACGTCACCTGGACAAATCTCAACCTTTAATAACTCAGATGAAATTACAAGATTGACAAAACTCACGTTGAACCCTTTGTCCTACTAGGTTCAACCCCCTCACCACTCTCAAGAAGAAAAATAGAAGATTATAATTGAGATCACTCACCAACCTGTAGCAATCTCATTAAAACAAAGTTGACGACTTCTCGATTAGATCTTCTTCTTCCTTCTGTCTTGGATGACGAAGTCCTAGGAGCAAAGTACGGACTTTCTCCTATATTTTCTTGTGGACGAGCACCCCGTCATAATATGATTTCTTAAATAGGAAGCCCTCAAATAAAAATCATATTACACCTAAAATAGCCTATCAATATCCTATTTTAGATCATAATAGAATTTTCTAAAATAAGAATCCTATTATATCTAAAATAGCACAACACCAATTATAGACATCCAAATCTAATCAAATTAAATATTTAATTAGATTTATATTCCACAAATATGTTGTTACCAAATCCAGACTGGACTCCAACAATCTTCCCCTCCAGACTGATGAGAGGGTACTGACCCTATGGGTCCTCAACTGGACTCCATGCATGTCGTCTCGCGACAGAGTTCCTACTCCCCCATGCCACTGATCTCCGACCCCCCGAGCTGCTTTGCATCTTCCTTTGTCTCCAGCTCCTCGACCGTCATGTCGATGCTAGCTACCATGCGTAGCACCTCATGCACCACTTGAATCCTGATGATATCAATGACATGACCAAGACCGAAGTCCCTGACGATTGTAGAAGCATAAAATTTTAAACGCATCAAAAGACCAAAGTTTCTATGTGTCACTTACATCATGCGCCGAAGACTCAGGAAAAATGTCAACGCATCGTCTAAAGACAACAAAAATAAAAAGCACATGAAGAGTAGATTTTTTTATTTCATATAAAAATCTATTACATGGCTAAATGATTACAGTAAAAAGTCTATTTTCGAAGAAGCCTAAACTCTACAACTAGGCGCATCGACTCAGTTAGGCGCATCACTTTGGCGTCTCAGTTCAGGCGCATCTCCCTTCCTCATCAGAGCGAGTCACTTCCTCGTCAACACGTGAGTGCTTCGGCTAACGAAGCATTTATTGAGCAGAATACGGGTTGGCAATCAATCTAAACCCGGTGGTTCTTCCAGCATGACGAAAGTGGGACACGACGACCCCGATCTTTGGATGCAACAGGCACCCAACGCCATCTCGTAGAGGAATAATGTCGACAATGGACTCGAACATAAGCTGTTGTGTCCATAGCTCCCACGGCGCATCTTAGTCTTCTGAAAGAGTTCGTCGTCAAAATCAAAGTTTTTTTGAACGAGGAGATCCACAATCTACAGTGCAACATCTTGCCAAGGAGGAGGATCGGTCGAGTTCATCTCAAATGAGAAATTTGGATAAAAATAATAAGCAAACTCTCTACACTGCTATTTATAGCCCAGGGCAAATCAAACCCATGCGCCAAGTGTCAATTTCTCGAAAGTCAGTGCAATGAACTTGCATTAATGACGATGAATCTGCCACCTCAAACTTAGCTAAGTTAAAGAGTCATCAATGCCTCGAAAGACTCAACAAAATTGACCAAAGCAGGTGCGCCACGCAGTTTATGTGCTCATCAGCTCCATGCGCTGCACATCTGATGCAACCTCCTAAAGCTCTCCACCCATCAAAGCATTTAATGCTAAAATGATCGAAATGACAGCAACACGCGTCTCGAAGTCTGAGCAGACAACTTTTGTAGAAGACGAAGAGATGCAATCATCACTCTTTTGTTGGTTACGACTGTGCTCTGCCACATGGCCAACTGATAACTTGCATGCGCCCCCGCAGTCATGCGCTCAAACTCTGCATGTGCCTCAAAATCCATGCACCCAGACTTGTCCTTGTCAGAAGCCAAGTCTCCTCATACGCCAGATCCTAAACGCATCCACTCAAATCAACTAGCAAAGATCTTTGAGCAATAGGCACGCGCCACGTGTCTTTGACTCGGTTTTGCCTACGAATGGGTGCCAACCACCCAAGATTTCAGCAACAACTAAATCTCAGCAACTGCTATATGTCAGCTCCTCCAAAGCCCGACAGCGCAGTAAAAACAAATTCAGTTCCAGCTCCCCGGCGCATCGCCCATGCACGTGGCATCGCTACGTGTAAAACCTCTATGCACGCATCGCATATGCGTGCATAAGCAGATCATTCTGCTGCCTATAAATAGAAGGATGATTCCTTTATTCAAGGTTTTCAGCTTCAGCTTCGATTCTTCAACTTTTTCAACCACTTCAGCATCAAGAGCACTTATAATAGTTTCAATCCTTTTCAAGTCCCTGCCTATTCCAAAGAAACTCAGACCTTCATAGAGTCCGAGATCGTCGTCAGATCATCAACGGAGTAAAAAAAATTACCACTCGCTCCATCGACATGGTTTCTAGATAAAAACAAAGATCCTATATTGTACTCTGTTCTGTTTGTGATTATATATAAAGTTCATCCGGAACGCATGTAATGGCAAACAAGCTGGCGACTCTGCTGGGGACTACTTTCTCTTCCAACGAGAATTTTGTATCGCAGTTTGACAAAAATAAGCTTGACTCCTCCCAGAAGACACTGGTGGTACGCCTCAATCAATAGGCATATAAGGAGTTTATCTCTGAAGGTAGCACGAGTCCTTTGATGCGGCTGTCAAAGTTGAAGAAGACTCGCCAAGTCTGGATGCACAAAGGCGATGCGGCAAGCACCACAACTGAAGAACTGCGCCGGTGCAGCTAATCCTTCATGCTGATGTTTTCAGCAAGCAAAATGCTGCTACTAGTGAAGCACATCTGCCTGGGAAGCATAGTGCTAACTGCAGCTCCCAACCTTATTCTTTTCAGTCAAAAAAGATGTGGCGACGGAACAAGGGCGCAGTTGCTCTCCCGTACATGAGCTCTGATGGACAGGAGAAGATTTCTGTCTTTGACAGAATCACTCGCTGTCATGGCTAGGAAAAATTGGATTCTGTGTACTATGCGCCTTTACGGGCTAGTATAAAGAAGTCCAAGACAGTACGGGCCATGTGCCATCAACATGCCATGCTAACAGTGGACCAGCAATGCACGCTGAAAGTCATGCGCACAACTGATAGACAACTGTACAGAGTCGACTTGGGTGCTTCGACACCAGCAACGAGTCAACTCTTAAAGTCCCTCTCCCACTTGGGTGCATTTCATTCGCTTGAACCAAGTCAGGGGTCAATCCTTACGGCTCTGAACCCATACGCCCACGTGGGCTGTGCGCATAAAGTGGTTTCGATTTGCAATACATGTTGGTCTCCCACTAATGATCTGGGTGCATCTCATGCACTGGAACTAAATCAGGAGGCGCAACATTCACATGACCACCCCGACGCTTGGCCCTGTCATGCGCCTGAAAGGGGTACGAATATAAAAATCTTCTCACAACATCTGCATAATATGATCACTCACAGACGTAGATTGGGAGAGATGACCTCTATGCACAATATTCCCTTCGTAGGGCACACTTGTGCTACGGTCACCATCAACTGCTGCTGCTATAAAATAGTGGCTGCCCTACCAAGACAGTCTGTATTTCAGCGATTGCAACCAGTCGCAAGGCCTAATATCGCCTCAAAAAGAGGGTGCCAATCAATAATGAGGAGGAACCCTTGGTCGCCTCATGCCACATCATCTCCAAATCTCCTGCACCCGAAAGAAAAGCAAATACGTTCAACCCTCCAGCCTCGGCAGGCTCAGTGAAGGGCCAGCCAAAGGAAAGGACCAGAGTACTCGGTTAAGGATGAAAAAGACATCAACGACGCAAGCTGGGGGTGATCAAACCCCGACTGTCTACGACAACCTCTCATTCGAGGATGGGGGTCTCCATCAAGAAATCGACACTGAGGTGACTGGGGATAGCCAGGTTGAGGGGTCAGAAGAAGAAGCATGTATGCCAACCTTTCCACAAGAATGCGAGACTGAAAGTGAAGCGTCGACCAATCCATCCACTTCAGTCCATGTCATGCCTGTATAAATGGCAAGGGGTGGCGACGAAGAAGAAGTAGACGCTTCAGCTCCGGATCTCGTACGATGCATGAGCAACCTTGAAGATGGCCTTAAAACCCTCTCTACCACCATGTAGTCTTTAACTCAGGTCGTATTCGAGATCCGGAGTACCCTGACAGCCCAGTCGTCAACAGGGGCCCCTATATCTGCCAGTCCCGATCCTGGGGCTAATGGAGAATCGAATAAACCCCCTCAGCCGGTATCTTTAGGGACGGTCCATCACACCCTGCTCCGAGTATTAGCCCCCTCGGGAGCTAAATATCGCACCTTGCCTCAATCACCTGCTTCTAACTCTACAGAGGAATTGTTTGAGATGGTGAGGGACTTGCGCAACCATTTCGAGGCAAGAAACAAACATGAGGAATGCCAGAAGCTCGGGATCCGGCAACCCTATCCTCCCAAATAGAATAATATAGTTTATCCTCCCAAGTACAAACCACAGTCACTGATACCATTTGATGGAAAGGAGTCCCTTTGTCAATATATGACCTACTTCCACTCCATGACCGGTCACCTACCGAAAGAGGATGCTCTACTCACAAGCCTATTTATCGGGGCGGTGAAGGGGGTAGCTTACGACTGGTACTGCAGCCTTCCTGATAACTCTCTCTCTCTTCCTTCGAGGACCTAAAGTGTCTCTTCCTCTCCCAATTTTATGACAGTAGAAAGGATATGACCATGTCTTCCCTCATGGAGATAACCCAAAAGGATAAGGACAGTTCGAGCTTTCATCGAGCGCTTCCGACAAGTATGTCTGAGGTTATCTTCTGGTATTTCTGAGCCCGTGTTAATGGATTCTTGTTAGAAGAATATGAAGCTAGCAATTAAACTCTAGGTCGACTCCACCCAATATGCAGACTGGACCACGTTCGTTATCAGCACCGAAGTCGTTGAGATGAAAGCTCGCGATGCCCATCTTCTAGGTGTTAGCTTCCCTTCCTTTACAGACAAGGGGAAGCACACCGCCAACAACAACAACAATAGGCGCGAGCCAAAAGGAAAGAAGGCACTGACAGTGAATGACTCGAAATGTACACTCGATCCTGCCCATAAGCTACCAGTCGCACTAAGGCAGAAGGAGGTCTACTCCTTCAATGACAATGACACCTTACAGCTCTTCGAGATACTAAAGCAAGATGAAAGATCAAGTTGCCTGATCCAAAGCACCCCGATGAGGTGGACAGGGTAGGCGACCTGAGGTATTCTCACTACCATCGGTTCATCGGGCACTCGACCCGAGCCTACTACATCTTGAATAACTACATACAATGCATGATCAATGCGAATGTCTTCTCGTTCGACTATGAGAAGAAGACAGTCTTGACGAACATGGTGTCTCTCCAGTTCGGCACTCTGCCACCTACTGAAGCTCAAGATGGCATCATCTCCATCCCAAAGGCGACAATGGCAGTAGTCAACCTTCCACCGACTCGTGACAATATAAGTGGACTAGTACCACTTATGACATCCCAGGGAGATATCCCGTTGGTCCATCCAGATCTAGCTCCAGAACTGACTCAACCGGAGGTACGTCCTACCTCCAAAACTAAGGGCAAGAAAACCAAGTCTTGCCGAATGGTTACTTCCTCCCACGAGGAATCCCTTCCTGTACAGACGGGTTCACTGCAAAATGTTTAGCAAAAGGAGGCTTCGACCGAAGTGACGCCTTATGTCACCACTGCGGCCGCTCCAGGGGAAGGTTCATCCCAACCTCTAGCAGTCGACAAACAGAAGCAGAAAGAGGCTCATTTTGACAGGCCTCTACGAAAAGACAGTGCTTCAGGGTTGATTAAACCCCACAACTTTGACATACTAACGCAGCTCTCCAGTACCCCGGCTCGACTATCACTATTTGATCTCCTCCGACTATCTAAAGATACCCGGGAAGCTCTATGTGAAGCACTGAAGGATGCTGAGTCTCTCATCAACCAGGTCAAGCAGCTTGAAGAAGATCCAATAGAATGTCCGCACTGCCATAGTGTGGGGAAAATTATTCCCAATATTATGTTCGCTCAACAAGACATGCTACTCAAGAACAACTGACATAACAGACAGCTGTATTACACAGGGTACGTCGGTGCCATCAAGGAGGATTAGATCCAGATCGACCCGGGGTCTTCTCTTAGCATTATCCCTCGAACTCTGCTCCAGATATTAGGGATCCCGATGCATCGCCTGACTGCATCCAACACTACAATCAGCGGCTTCAATTCTAATAAGAGCGAACCGCTGGGTAAGATCCGGCTGAAATGTCATATCGGTGAGCTCCAAACGGAGGTGACTTGCTATGTCATTATCACGACCCACTCCCGAATAATCGGGTACATGTCGGACATGCCCAGCCTTCGTCGATGGACACGACGAAGTAAGCTGTAACAATTACTAAGGAAAACTCCAAGGCACAATATAATATAATCATCACAGCTTCGAAAAATGTTCCAGAAAGATTACCACAATCTACCAAGTTATTTGTACAATGTCATCCGGAGACAAATTTGGTAAAATAATATATACAATGATGAAATCCAAAATACAATGTCCAGAAATGAAATCTAAACAATGAACTAAATCTTGCAATTTCCAATAATATCTTCGTGCTCCATGTAGCCTCAAGCTCACCTGCAACGTATCCTGTCAGAAAAAGAGCAAAGCACAACTGCGACAAGAAACAACCTACAATGTAATCTGAAATACAGGAAAACAATATGGACCACAATATAAAACAAGGGTACAAGAATTGTAATATGAAACTACAGTACCAGAGCTGGAATACGAAACTAAAGTGCAAGAACTGAACGATGAACACGACAATCAATATGAACAAGACAATAAATACGACAATCAATGCAAGAGTAAAATTTGAAATGTTAAACTAATGTGTGAACGGCTGGGGATGTAATGCCCTAGTCCCAAAATACGTAAGACTAGAAACGTAGCATGCTAGCTGCATGTATATAAGATATACTCCAATATATAGAGATCTCGAATACACACATAAGTTGTATTATAAATAATAATAGTCAGTAATAGAAAAAAGCTACATCTCATCCACAATAGAATATAAGGAAAATGGTATCTCATGAATCAAAGTAAATATCAAAATATAGCTGTTGGCCGGGCGGAGATAAATCCACTACCGGTACTAGAATAAACTGAAGAGAATAGAGTCCAACCTCCAAGATAAACAGAATAAGGAAAAGATGACTAAATTGGCTTTTCGACCCAATAGGGGTATTTGCCATTGATTATCAAAAGAACAGAACAGTTTTATGAGAGGACTGGACTTTGATTCACAATACAAACTCACTCGTACAAAGAGAGCCTAGGAATAAAACCTAGGAAAAGTAATCTAAGTACAATTGTTTAGTTTTTCTGGGGAGTGACGGTAGAGGCTCGGAAAAGTGATATCAACTCTGCCTTACTCCTTGGACGATCGGACGTAGCTTCTGCTCTGGCGAAGAAATGCTCTTTGTGTGTGCGGGGGTTGCTAGTCTCTCTGCTCGGGCTCTGTGCGTATAACTCTGTGTCCTTTGCAAAGAAATAATCCCCTGCTATTTATAGGGCATTGTGATAAGTAGGGTGTACAGTAATTGCTCATTGAAAAGCGGGCGGTTGGGGATTGGTTAAGATTAGCTTTGATCTTGTTTGTTGGAAATCAATCTGGGCTGTTTATGTTGATTACAACAAATCTACATTATTTGTTGAAAATCGATCTGGGCAGTTATGATGATTGCAATAAATCTGCATTATTATGATTTATTGGTTGTTAAATCCGAGTGGATAAGTCTTAGTCAATCTTCTGCCACGTGTCCCAACTGTTATTTATGCTGCGAGCCGCATGAATGGGGCGTCCTGGCAGAGCCGCATGAGTGTGGTCTGCTAATTGAGCCGTATGAGGGTGGCCCCACAACCGATCCGTATGAGGATAGCCTCCCACTGAGCCGCATATGGGTGGCTTCCAACTGAACCGCATAAGGATGGCCTCCAACCGAGCCACATAAGGGTGGCCTCCAACTGAACCGTATAAGGATGGCCTCCAACTGAGCCGTATGAGGGTGGCTCCCAACTGAACCGCATAAGGGTGGCCCCCACAACCGAGCCGCATAAGGGTGGCCCCCCATCTGAACCGCATAAGGGTAGCCCCCATAACTGAGCCGCATGGAAGTCTTTAAGCGATCCGCATAAGGAGCTATGGAATTGGTAGATTGTGCTAGCCATAAAGATTTTCTCGTCTCTCTAGGGGCACATCATTATTTCAGAGTCATCATTTTACCTTTATGTCAGAGCTGTCAATCGTTTGTGTCAGAGCTGCCGTATTACGTCAGAGCATTTAATGAGCCAGCTGCACAGAGCAGTTATGGCCAGCTGTAGAGGCCTATTTTTGGACCATATAGGGCCACGTGGCTTTTCCCGAGCCGCATGGAGCTATTGGGGACTTTCCAGCCGCATGAAGCTTCTAAGGGACTTTTGAGCCGCATGAGGCTCTAAGGGACTTTTGAGCCGCATGAGACTCCCTCTGTTTTGAGTCGCATGAACTTTTCTGTTCTTTTCCATACTTCTACAAGACCTCCTTCAAAGTTTTCAATTTATAAAAATTGAAATACTTTGAATAAGAAGCATAGCTATGTCCGGATAAGCTCTTCTTACCGCATAGGCTCCTCTGGCCGTATAGGATGTTCTGGCCGTATAGGATGTTCTGGCCGCATGGACTGTTCTAGCCGTATGGACTGTTCTGACCGCATGGACTGCTCTGGCCGCATGGACTTCTCTGGCCGCATAGTGGTCATGTGCCACATAGGCGTCTCATTTAATTGCCTTTGATTTGCTTTAATTTAAAGCCGTCTTTTGGGATAGGATCCCAAGAGTCAGCTTTAAATATTTAGATTTGTCTTAATGATTACGAGTAATCTTTTGCATGCAGGGGATAGAAATCCAAGAGTCGGTCTTATCTTCTAGGCGGCACGTAATGCGAAGCGTCCATCGATTCGCACGTCCCTTGTCAGCCTATAAATACGAGTACTTTTGGAAGAGAGAAACTCTTTACTTTCTTTTCTCTTCAACTTTTCTTGCCTTTATTCGCCGTCTTCTCTTCCTTCTCCGATCAGCAATGGCTCACAAAGCTTCCTTTAGCGCCGCAGCGAAAGGGTAAATGAGCAGCTTCCTCGTCGACTGAGGCGCCCACAGTTCATCCTGACGTCCACCCCGCCATTGATGGTAAGGATATTGGGAGAAATTGTATGAACTCAAAGCCCTAACCATCATGGCTATGCCGCATATTTTATGTGCGGGCCTTCTTCGTCTTCATTGAACTGTTCAAGTTCATTGATGAATCCGCATACTCTGCTGCATGTGCCGCATGTACATCTCATGTCCGAGCCGCATGGGGGTATGCCCCATGTCCGAGCCGTATGAGAGTCGTCTTGTGGCCGCATAAGCACTTTGCAAACTGGGCCGCATAAGCTCCCTTTGAATAGTGCCGCATAAGCTCCCTCGAACTGTGCCGCATAAGACCCCATCAAATCAGAGCCGCATAAGCGCTTTTAAAACTGGGCTGCATAAGCTCCCTCGAAGTAGAGCCGCATAAGCTCACTTGAACTGGGTCGCATAAGACCCCGCTAAACAGAGCCGCATAAACTCATCTGAACTCGGCCGCATGAGACCCCACAAAACAGAGCCGTATAAGCTCATCTGAACTCGGCCGCATGAGACCCCGCTAAACAGAGCCGCATAAACTCATCTGAACTCGGCCACATGAGACCCCGCTAAACAGAGCCGCATAAACTCATCTGAACTCGGCCGCGTGAGACCCCGCTAAACAGAGCCGCATAAGCTCATCTGAACTCGGCCGCATGAGACCCCGCTAAACAGAGCCGCATAAGCTCATCTGAACTCGGCCACATGAGGCCCCGTTTAAACAGAGCCGCATAAGCCCCATTAAATTGAGCCGTATAAGGACCCGCCTGATCATAGCTGCATAAGCTCGAAAACACTAAGCAGTTCTCCCTGGCCATCTTCTGACTTATTTTTTTATCCCTTTTTTCAGTGAATTTGCCAGTCAATCCTGCGGGAGAACCTTTGGTGGGTCTCGCCCAATCTGCTGTAGGCTATAGGTTCGACCACATAGTCGAGTATGTGGTGAACCAGCTTCCAAAAGACGAACCTGTGGAGAGGCTGGAAGACATTAAAAAGCAGTCCTTCTTCTTTATCTCAGGAATGATGAACTCAGGACTGCTGGGGGCAAACACTTGAAGCCTGCGTTCCTCTTCGGGGATGCCTTAACTGTAAAGAACTCCCAAGTTTTGGACATATCTGAGAGTTGGAGTTTTACTTCTGACGGGATGGTGATCCATATTCCTCTGATGGAGCATCACTTTCCGCTATCGTGGTTCAACATGTTACCCATGGACAGAAAGATGGAGTATTCCTTGACTCCGACCCGGAATAGGATATTTGTGGGCGAAATTCACTATAACAATAACCTGTGGTCAGTGTACGCGGGCAGGGTACCGGTCAGCCGCTACGTGATGGGGTTGGCCACGGGTAGTTTCTTGAATGTGCAGGGTCCCAACTTCAAATTCTCTCAAGCTGACACTTTTCTGAACCAGCTTGCTCGGAAGGGGTCCTATCCCGTTGGCCGGTTATCGCTACCGAGTTGGATACACCCCTCCCTTCATGGACCAACCTATCTACGTAGATCGCGCGGAAATACGAGACTCTCCTGCACGAGATTGGACTCTACCATGCTATCCGGGGTACCTGTTACGGCTTGCCCATAAACAAGAAATTGTTCATGGCTCTGCTGGAGATGTACAAGTGTACAACTGCCGTACAGGGACTTTCTTTACACCCGTAGGGAAGATGGGGCTTGCTCTACATGAGATGCATGACGTCTCCAAGCTGCCTTAGGGAGATAAAGTCTTTGAGGTGTATACCCCGACGAACGAAGAGTTCAAGAATTTGGAGGAGAAGTTGTCACGCCTCGCTCCCGTAGGAGCGATCGTCCTTGCTAAGGCGTGATGCCGCACGGGCCTAGGTTGCGCCCGTGCAAGGCCAAGTCCAGAAACGGCCGATTTGAGCTAGGCTACAGAGTCGTACAGAGTGTCCCCATTGCAGCGAAAAGTAAATAAACACAAGTAGAAGCGAATTCGAACTCTTTATTGATATTCAAGAAGGTTACAAGCGGCGCTAGGCCGATATTACAAATCGCTCGAGCTCTCTCTGAAACATAAAAGGCGTGCCAAGTGGCTTACAAGATAGAATGATACATGGCGATATTCCGATATATTATGTCCTGTATAGGGTACTTCAGCTTCTGCAACGTTCCAAGGCCCCAGAGATAGCTCCGTGCCTTAGCACATTCGAGGAAAGCTCCGCACCCGCCAACGTTTTTTGCTTTCTGCAAGCAGACTGTGGGGTTATCAGTACATTATTATGCACTGGTGGGAAGACTAGCTCGTCCACAATGCTATCACTACCAAACATGTTTTATTTACTTTTGTGCACTGTCTATCATTCATTGTCTTTCTAATCTTGCCTTAGGATCAGTTTCATAGCATATGTCGTAACCTATCTCGTGTTGCCAAATTCAAGTGTCGCATGGAAATACATGCACGACTTACCCATACTTACCGTCCGGCCTTCCCTATCCAAAGTAAACCAACTTAGTTAACAATTCATGTATAATAACATAACGTGATTCTTGGAAACATTCAATATCAAGGGCGTGTCCCTGCCTCAGTTTCTAGCGTATCATATGCACATTCTAGCGCGTCGTAGGCATGTTCTAGATGTCACATTTCCAGCATGTTCAGGACGTTACATTTCAAGCATGTTCAGAGTGTTATATTTCGAGCATGTTCAGGAGTGTTACAGTTCGAGCATGTTGAGGGGACACTTGTTCATTTTACTTAGACTACTTTGATTTCAATACAAGGACTTGCACGTGGATAGCCACCAACAAAGCCCACTTAATCTATATGCACTGGTCGCTGGCATCATAAGCCATTTGGACATATCCCCTTGGTAATTCTCAACTTAGCGTAGGGTGATGGCTGGTACACCCCGTTAAGTCTCTTGAATATACCCTGCACTTACGTCTTCTGGTGCCCAAGCCCGTACCCAGGCGGACCGTAAGCCCCGTTTTTGATTCCGCCTAGGCCGGCCACGGTTTCCCCCCATCACCCGTGCCGCAGAATCCTTCCTCATGACGGCTACGGTATTTCCCTCCATCGCCCGTGCCGTTTGTCCACGACCATTTCGTATTTTACTTGTCATTTAACATAACGACTGTCTCCGAGCCATAGGCTAACCCTTAGCCATAATGCGTTATCGACCAGGTTGGCGTCCGTGCAGCGTGTAGCGAGCCCCGTTGTACGTGCCCGTCACACCTGTCGCTAACCATTCTTTTCTTTCTTATCTTTCATGTATTCTTTCTTTCATTTCTTTCTTTCACTTGTTCGTTCGTTCATAGATTCACTCATGTATTCATTCATTCATTCGTTGATTCATTCATTCACGCATTACGCAACTCCCAGTGTGGGAGTCGCCTTGGCGACCCATCGGTCCCATAGCCTTTCAATGTTGCTATACTCTACTCGGAACGACTATATTGATAGTCTTCCCATTTTATTGTTGTAACCCATTCATCGTTTCATTTTTGTAACCCATTCATTGTTTCATTGTTGGCCGCATAAGGAACATAAACGTAAGCTTGTGCCTTAGCACGAGCGTAGAGCGCGGTACGAGAGTTCACATTTTCCAAGTTCCTTTCCATATTCTATACAAACATACAAGATGGGATTATTCCCTTAGCTAGGTGCGTTGAGTCATTTATTAGCATGTACGGTGTTATCGCCTAGCGATTCTCGTGATAGTGTCCATATTGTTATGTGTCTAGGCTAAGCAAAGACGGGTTCATCGAAGCCACCCACCTTAGCGATGTTCGCATCGGCCGAGCGATACTCCGAGCGTGCCTTTGAAAGTCTAAGTCTGGATTCATCTTGACAGGCCAATGCAAGCCTTGCATCGATTCTACCTCTGGTCGAGGCCAACTCTTCGGGTCGACGGCTCGTTTGAGTCGTTGAACTTGCCGTTTGAATCGACGTTCCGCTAGGGCGGAGCGGATCGTTACATATTACACCACTCAAAATAAGTCTTGTCCTCGAGACTTTCTGAGTGCAGGTTATCCTACCATTCCTTAACTCGTGTCGTCGTATTTCTTAGACAATTTCATCGAACGGCTCTATCGTTCGATGGCATCGAACCATACTTGATATCTTTCTAAGTTTCGTGTCGCACGTATTTGGTCGATTTTTATTGAATAGCCTTACATTCATTTTAGAGTTGATGGTACTTATTCAATTCAAGTGTTTCTTCGTCTTGGTTGCTATTTCTCTGTCTCATGGGACGGAAATGGTTTCACGAGGCACGTTGTAATTCGTCAAATACGAGGGTCGTAGGCTGAGACAAACTCACTTTCATTTATCTCGGTCATCGAGATGACCCGATTCGCTTCTCAAGCGTTCGTGTCCACGAAATCAGTATGATTTCTACTTAGCGGGGTCGACCAAGTCTATGTAATTTTCGTCCGATTTAGGACCACGTATTGTACTATCATCGAGTATATTTTTCTATCAATGCTTCAATTTTGTTATACCAACTTTTACTTGCACGATATCGATTCCATATCATTCACTTATTTAGGGCCAATCTCGTTGTCATTCACGCACACTCCGCTCACACGTTTCTTGATTCCGAGCCACGCTCGTACTAGTATCATTCCTTTCTTTTAACACAATTTCAAGTTCTCGACACTCATCCATTCCTCAAGTCTCGTTTGAACTCAATATATCACTTGGCTGGATCGTACATGCATTCCAAGCGTCCCCAAAATACATGCATTCAGCCAAGCCATATGATCTAGAAATTTGTCATTCTCACTCGAGTCGCATCGTGCACATACTCAAGCGTCCCTGAAATATATGCATGTCAGCCGAATCTCGTGAGGGGTATTCCTATATTCGTGATTCACATTATCCATCCATGCCAATCCTCAAGATCAATCTTTTGATTGATAACTCATGAAACAGGACGTCTCGCCTAACCACTAGGCCATCTTTTCGAGGCTAAGTCAATGTCAGGATTGGAATCATAGTTCCCCAACAATAATGCCAACACTGACCCCAATCCTAGGGTCAAACCAAAGTCAGTAGTACGGGATTTTCTACCCAAGCTCGCGTCATTCAGATTTTTAAACATCGAGCATGATCACCTATTCGCATCCAGGCATTCGTCGCACACCGCAACGAATTCAAATCCATTCAAATCACTAAATCGACATACTTCACATATCCATTCTAACCAATTCATGTATTCGATCATGAGTTCATCTAGCTTTGACAATATGTTGTGTCCCAATCTCACGCGAGTTCGATTATCCACGGTGGTTCATGAATCACCATGCAACGCTCCCGTGGAATAATCATTCTCATCGGGGCGTAACTCTTACTTGCGTCTAGACTAATTCATTCTCGATACGCAGATTGGATCTACGCAATCCTTAAGCTCAATCATCAAGCACACCGAATCATTCTCAAGTTTACCTTCGCGTCACCACAAGTCGAAGCACACAAATTGCCACGCCATGCTAGTTCAATTACCCCCGCTGTATGAATCACCATATCAGCGCTCACGCGGAGTAATCGCCCTAATCGGCGCGATGCATGTGCGAGGCTGGAGTTGTGCTCGCATAAGACAAGCATGTCGACGTTGGGGTTATCGTCGAAGTAAATCCAAGCATTCATATTTTTATCCAAGCCAAATCAATTTAACAGTCTGACCGTCATGCATTTAACTAGAAAATCCTCGAGCCAAGTCTATCTTTTCCTCGACACATTTTTAACATCCCAAGTATAGCATCCAACGGAACAATGACATTTGCACGATCGTCATTCGCCGAGTCAGAGTACCCCCGAGTTATCGCATATCGATCTTTGATATGCCTCAATACCATCGACGATATGCGTAACCTGACGATCTTCTTTTGCAACCGATTTTGAGTCGTGCGTTGATGCTGCTGTCCGAGTTGGATATTCCACAATTTCATTTAATATTCAAGATCACGTTCAACTGCTATTCCTCAAGCTAGTTTCAAGATCGTTGTTCAAACTCAAGTCACAATTCATTTGAATCGATCCGAAATCGTACGCGCGATCCTCTAAGTTTCCTCGATCAAGACCATTCATTTTCATTCATCGTTTCGAGTCATTTTCTAGCTCGTGTTGCCCATTGACAAGTTGTCCAGCAACATCTCGTTCGGGACTTTTGAAGTCACGGCCAACTAAGCGTGACACGTTCTAAGGCTTTGCGCGATATCATCGCTTGCCGACATACTCGTTGTATCTGCATATCCTTTAGTCTTGCTCGAACAATTTCTCTGTTGTCCATACACCACTCAGGGTTCGAGCCACTCGACTAGCCATCGATACTTATTCTTATTCTTCCTCAAAGCTATCACATACACCACTCGGGTTCAAGTCATTCTATAAATCCTCAATCACATTCGCATCATTTGCTAAGATATTTTTCAGATTCGTTTGACGAATCTCTAGCGTAATCGCTCACATCGTATCGACGTACTAGGTCGTTCGTACTATTCTTCAAGATCTAAATTAATCTTCCATGCATGCCTAAGCATGAACTCGATAGCATTCCTATCGACATACACTCTAAGTGTAGCTTGTTCCCGATCGAGCGGTACTTGATATCGCTCGTAACTCGATTGCACCAAAAGTCGAGGTGCACGATACGCGGACTAAGTTGTGCTGCATAACCATCTCGTACGGACTATATTTGAGTTTGCACACTCATTTGCTAGGTCGACGCAAGACTAGTCAGGCACGCACGCGACATGTTAACTTAGCATGTGTTCTCTATCGAGTCAAGTTTGCGACGTTCGGCACAAAGGCCGTCGCCTATCGATCCCATTCAACCAAGTACTTGTATGAGCTTTTGAAAATATTAGACTTATTGTATGGAACATCCCAAGGCACAACGAGAGAGAGCGTACCCATCTTTTGTTTCCAAACGAGCTTTCAAAACTGAGAAAATCGAATGAAGTCCAAGGACCTAAAGCCGTGCTCTGATACCAATCTGTCACGCCCCGCTCCCATAGGAGCGATCGTCCTCGCTAAGGAGTGATGCCGCACGGGCCTAGGTTGCGCCCGTGCAAGGCCAAGTCCAGAAACGGCCAATTTGAGCTAGGCCATAGAGTCGCACAGAGTGTCCCCATTGCAGCGGAAAGTAAATAAACACAAGTAGAAGCAAATTCGAACTCTTTATTGATATTCAAGAAGGTTACAAGTGGTGCTAGGCCGATATTACAAATCGTTCGAGCTCTCTCTGAAACATAAAAGGCGTGCCAAGTGGCTTACAAGATGGAATGATACATGGCGATGTTCCGATACATTATGTCCTGTATAGGGTGCTTCAGCTTCTGCAACGTTCCAAGGCCCCAGAGATAGCTCCGTGCCTTAGCACGTTCGAGGAAAGCTCCGCACCCGCCGACGTTTCCTGCTTCCTGCAAGCAGACTGTGGGGTTATCAGTACATTGTTATACACTGGTGGGGAGGATAGCTCGCCCACAACGCTATCATTACCAAATATGTTTCATTTACTTTTGTGCACTGTCTATCATTCATTGTCTTTCCAATCTTGTCTTAGGATCAGTTTCATAGCATATGTCGTAACCTATCCCATGTTGCCAAATTCAAGTGTCGCATGGAAATACATGCACGACTTACCCATACTTACCGTCCGGCCTTCCCTGTCCAAAGTAAACCAAGTTAGTTAACAATTCATGTGTAATAACATAACGTGATTCTTGGAAACATTCAATATCAAGGGCGTGTCCCTGCCTCAGTTTCTAGCGTATCATAGGCACGTTCTAGTGTGTCGTAGGCATGTTCTAGATGTCACATTTCCAGCATGTTCAGGACGTTACATTTCAAGCATGTTCAGAGTGTTATATTTCGAGCATGTTCAGGAGTGTTACAGTTCGAGCATGTTCAGGAGTGTTACAGTTCGAGCATGTTCAGGGGGCACTTGTTTATTTTACTTAGACTACTTTGATTTCAATGCAAGGACTTGCACGTGGATAGCCACCAGCAAAGCCCACTTAATCTATATGCACTGGTCGCTGGCATCACAAGCCATTTGGGCATATCCCCTTGGTAATTCTCAACTTAGCGTAGGGTGATGGCTGGTACACCCCGTTAAGTCTCTTGAATATATCCTGCACTTACGTCTCCTGGTTCCCAAGCCCGCACCCAGGCAGACCGTAAGCCCCGTTTTTGATTCCGCCTAGGCCGGCCACGGTTTTCCCCCCATCGCCGGTGCCGCAGAATCCTTCCTCATGACGGCCACGGTATTCCCCCATCGTCCGTGCCGTTTGTCCACGATCATTTCGTATTTTACTTATCATTTAACATAACGGCTGTCTCCGAGCCGTAGGATAACCCTTAGCCATAATGCGTTATCGACCAGGTTGGCGTCCGTGCAGCGTGGGTAGCGAGCCCCGTTGCACGTGCCTGTCACACCTGTCGCTAACCATTCTTTTCTTTCTTATCTTTCATGTATTCTTTCTTTCATTTCTTTCACGTCCCGCTCCCGTAGGAGCGATCGTCCTCGCTAAGGCGTGATGCCGTACGGGCCTAGGTTGCGCCCGTGCAAGGCCAAGTCCAGAAATGGCCGATTTGAGCTAGGCCACAGAGTCGCACAGAGTGTACCCATTACAGCGAAAAGTAAATAAACACAAGTAGAAGCGAATTCGAACTCTTTATTGATATTCAAGAAGGTTACAAGCGGCGCTAGGCCGATATTACAAATCGCTCGAGCTCTCTCTGAAACATAAAAGGTGTGCCAAGTGGCTTACAAGATGGAATGATACATGGCATGTTCCGATACATTATGTCCTGTATAGGGTGCTTCAGCTTCTGCAACGTTCCAAGGCCCCAGAGATATCTCCGTGCCTTAGCACGTTCGAGGAAAGCTCCGCACCCGCCGACGTTTCCTACTTCCTGCAAGCAGACTGTGGGATTATCAGTACATTGTTATGCACTGGTGGGGAGGCTAGCTCGCCCACAATGCTATTATTACCAAACACGTTTTATTTACTTTTGTGCACTGTCTATCATTCATTGTCTTTCTAATCTTGCCTTAGGATCAGTTTCATAGCATATGTCGTAACCTATCCCGTGTTGCCAAATTCAAGTGTCGCATGGAAATACATGCACGACTTACCCATACTTACCGTCCGGCCTTCCCTGTCCAAAGTAAACCAAGTTAGTTAACAATTCATGTGTAATAACATAACGTGATTCTTGGAAACATTCAATATCAAGGGCATATCCCTGCCTCAGTTTCTAGCGTATCATAGGCACGTTCTAGCGCGTCGTAGGCATGTTCTAGATGTCACATTTCCAGCATGTTCAGGACGCTACGTTTCAAGCATGTTCAGAGTGTTATATTTCGAGCATGTTCAGGAGTGTTACAGTTCGAGCATGTTCAGGGAGCACTTGTTCATTTTACTTAGACTACTTTGATTTCAATGCAAGGACTTGCACGTGGATAGCCACCAGCAAAGTCCACTTAATCTATATGCACTGGTCGCTGGCATCACAAGCCATTTGGACATATCCCCTTGGTAATTCTCAACATAGCGTAGGGTGATGGCTGGTACACCCTGTTAAGTCTCTTGAATATACCCTGCACTTACGTCTCTTGGTGCCCAAGCCCGCACCCAGGCAGACCGTAAGCCCCGTTTTTGATTTCGCCTTGGCCGGCCACGGTTTTCCTCCCCATCGCCCGTGCCGCAGAATCCTTCTTCATGACGGCCACGGTATTCCTCCCCATTGCCCGTGCCGTTTGTCCACGACCATTTCGTATTTTACTTGTCATTTAACATAACGGCTGTCTCCGAGCCGTAGGCTAACCCTTAGCCATAATGCGTTATCGACCAGGTTGGCGTCCGTACAGCGCGGGTAGCGAGCCCCGTTGCATGTACCCGTCATACCTGTCGCTAACCATTCTTTTCTTTCTTATCTTTCATGTATTCTTTCTTTCATTTCTTTCACGCCCCGCTCCCGTAGGAGCGATCGTCCTCGCTAAGACGTGATGCCGCACGGGCCTAGGTTGCGCCTGTGCAAGGCCAAGTCCAGAAACGGCCGATTTGAGCTAGGCCACAGAGTCGCACAGAGTGTCCCCATTGCAGCGGAAAGTAAATAAACACAAGTAGAAGCGAATTCGAACTCTTTATTGATATTCAAGAAGGTTACAAGCGGCGCTAGGTCGATATGATAAATCGCTCCAGCTCTCTCTGAAACATAAAAGGTGTGCCAAGTGGCTTATAAGATGGAATGATACATGGCGATGTTCCGATACATTATGTCCTGTATAGGGTGCTTCAGCTTCTGCAACATTCCAAGGCCCCAGAGATAGCTCCGTGCCTTAGCACGTTCGAGGAAAGCTCCGAACCCGTCGACGTTTCCTGCTTCCTGCAAGCAGACTGTGGGGTTATCAGTACATTGTTATGCACTGGTGGGGAGGCTAGCTCGCCCACAATGCTATCATTACCAAACACGTTTTATTTACTTTTGTGCACTGTCTATCATTCATTTTCTTTCTAATCTTGCCTTAGGATCATTTTCATAGCATATGTCGTAACCTATCCCGTGTTGCCAAATTCAAGTGTCGCATGGAAATACACGCATGACTTATCCATACTTACCGTCCGGCCTTTCCTGTCCAAAGTAAACCAAGTTAGTTAACAATTCATGTGTAATAACATAACGTGATTCTTGGAAACATTCAATATCAAGGGCGTGTCCCTGCCTCAGTTTCTAGCATATCCTAGGCACGTTCTAGCGCGTCGTAGGCATGTTCTAGATGTCATATTTCCAGTATGTTCAGGACGTTACATTTCAAGCATGTTCAGAGTGTTATATTTCGAGCATGTTCAGGAGTGTTACAGTTCGAGCATGTTCAGGGGGCACTTGTTCATTTTACTTAGACTACTTTGATTTCAATGCAAGGACTTGCACGTGGATAGCCACCAGCAAAGCCCACTTAATCTATATGTACTGGTCGCTGGCATCATAAGCCATTTGGACATATCCCCTTGGTAATTCTCAACTTAGCGTAGGGTGATGGCTGGTACACCCCATTAAGTCTCTTGAATATACCCTGCACTTACGTCTCCTGGTGCCCAAGCCCGCACCCAGGCAGACCGTAAGCCCCGTTTTTGATTTCGCCTAGGCCGGCCACGGTTTTCCCCCCATCGCCCGTGCCGCAGAATCCTTCCTCATGACGGCCACGGTATTCCCCCCCATCGTCCGTACCGTTTGTCCACGACCATTTCGTATTTTACTTGTCATTTAACATAACGGCTGTCTCCGAGCCGTAGGCTAACCCTTAGCCATAATGCGTTATCGACCAGGTTGGCGTCCGTGCAGCGCGGGTAGCGAGCCCCGTTGCACGTGCTCGTCACACCTGTCGCTAACCATTCTTTTCTTTCTTATCTTTCATGTATTCTTTCTTTTATTTCTTTCTTTCACTTGTTCGTTCGTTCATAGATTCACTCATGTATTCATTCATTCATTCATTCGTTGATTCATTCATTCATGCATTACGCAACTCCCAGTGTGGGAGTCGCCTTGGCGACCCATCGGTCCCATAGCCTTTCAATGTTGCTATACTCTACTCGGAACGACTATATTGATAGTCTTCCCGTTTCATTGTTGTAACCCATTCATCGTTTCATTTTTGTAACCCATTCATTGTTTCATTGTTGGCCGCATAAGGAACATAAATGTAAGCTTGTGCCTTAGCACGAGTGTAGAGCGCGGTACGAGAGTTCACATTTTCCAAGTTCCTTTCCATATTCTATACAAGCATACAAGATGGGATTATTCCCTTAGCTAGGTGCGTTGAGTCATTTATTAGCATGCACGGTGTTATCGCCTAGCGATTCTCGTGATAATGTCCGTATTGTTATGTGTCTAGGCTAAGCAAAGACGGGTTCATCGGAGCCACCCACCTTAGCGATGTTCGCATCGGCCGAGCGATACTCCGAGCGCGCCTTTGAAAGTCTAAGTCTGGATTCATCTTGACGGGCCAATGCAAGCCTTGCATCGATTCTACCTCTGGTCGAGGCCAACTCTTCGGGTCGACGGCTCGTTTGAGTCGTTGAACTTGCCGTTTGAATCGACGTTCCGCTAGGGCGGAGCGGGTCGTTACAGAAGTTCCCGGGCTTTGTTGCCGTCTATCGGGAATTGCTGTGTCATCACAGCACGTGCCAGCAGCTGTCGAAGAAAAAGAACGACAGCTCAGAAGGGAACCTTCCGCATACAAAGGCCTGGCTCACTTATCTTTTTAAGCTCGACGTCTCAGGCCGGGTTTCTCCCCGAAGTCCTCGAACTCTGAAGGAGGTGCAGGACCAAGTGTCAACCGCCAAGAGGGTAAGAACCACTGGTGACAGGTTCGGGAGTAAATCTGATTCTTTTGCTTATTTTTATCAAGACACTCAGCCGTTGTCCGAGAAGGCTCTTATTGTCGGATTCCTGATGGTGTGGCTACAAAATTACGTAGTTTCAGGAGGGGCTGGTTCTATTGAGAGGATCAGCCGTAACTTTATCCTCGCTGCTGTAAAGCTAGTCTTCGGGGTCAGACTAGCTCTTCTCTCGGCCATGGTGTGCAGCATACATCGTGGCCTTCGCACTTTCACGTCCAAGGTCATCGCTCGTGACACGATGAAGGATTTTGAACGTATTGAGCTGTCCTATCATTATCTGATGGGGTGGCTGTTGATGCATTGTCGATCTTTGATGAGGCCTGGCCCCGAAGATGGCGTAACTGCTGATGATGCTTTCATCTTCCAGTATCGCCGCATGCCTTGGGATTGCGAGACTATGCGTGCCTGTCGGATGGCACTGGCGAGGGTGGACAGATACACTTTTTTTGTGTCTGTTCCTTAATTTACTGCTGAAGAAGTAAGGGCCGTACATCTTGATGGTATTGGGCCTCCCCACTTCTTATCCGGCAAGATGCTCCTTTGGCTGCATAACATTCGTCCTTCCCACCTGGTATACCGCAACTGTAATACTGTCTATTTGGAGCCTTACTTGCCCAGTAGGTTCTCCTGCCAGTTTGGGTATAGCCAGCTATTCT
The DNA here is from genome assembly GCA_029216955.1 of Iris pallida. Lineage (NCBI taxonomy): Eukaryota > Viridiplantae > Streptophyta > Magnoliopsida > Asparagales > Iridaceae > Iris > Iris pallida. Next base: position 29,273,395 of record JANAVB010025598.1, on the reverse strand, counting down.
TGGATAGTTCCAGCTCTTGCCTGGGTTTTGAAGGTAGCGTCCTTGACGGTATCAGAGCCTGGCACTATTATAACACGGTTCACACCCGTACCAGCTTCTCAGTTCCTGATGCTGGGATGTCAGGAGAGATCTTGTATTTGGCGGCTCTATACCATGTCATGGCGAACAAGCCTCCTGTCGATTTTGACCCAGGTACCAGCTTCATTGTTGGTACTGGCTTGGAAGAGAAGCCCAAGGGGTCCAAGGCGAGGAAGAAAAAGGAGAATACAGTTGTTGTGTCGGACTCGGAGTCTGCCGACGCGGATGAAGAGGATGACGAGTATGCTCCCGATAACTCTCTTCCTCTCGCGGAAGATGTGGTGGCGGATCAGCCGTATGTCTTTCCTGGTCCTTCACGCAAGTGAAGTAGGCGTGAGCCCGCCGTTAGCGGTATAACTTACTCCGTGAAACGGGCTGCATTTAAGCCTCGCGGGCTGCTTATTAAGGAGAAATGCGAGGATGATGCCGTTTCAGAGGTGAATTGAATTACAACCATCTTCTTCTTTAGCTCTTGTTTTTCCTGAACTATGACCTAACATTTTTCTTTTCTCTGTAGGCGTCAGGAGAAGGGGACTTTTCAGAGCCGACTGCTGTCTCTGAAGTCGACCCGGCTCTAACTACTCTAGTTAGAGATATGAGTGCCGGGATTATTGTCGCCGAAATTCTTCCAGCGAAGGCCGAGGTTTCTCTAGTTGTTGACGTCCCAACCCAGGACGACGTAGTCTCTACTGAACCCGTCCCCGAGACAGCTGAATTTCAGTCGGGTGACGCTGATCCAGTCGTATCTCCTTCCGGGGCGGCTGGGGCAGATGAACCAACTGTATTCAGTTCGGATGTCGCTGGTGAAGAGGCTGCGGTGGTTGTGAGCGAACCTCAGCCTCAGCAACTTCCCTCTGGTAAGATAAGCCAAGTCTTGGCTAGTAAGGAGGTTTATTTGCTCTATCATCACATCCTTCGGGTTAAGCTGATTGATGGTTGCTTCAGACATACAGGTCCTGCTCCTTCACTGCCAACGACGGACATTATCGGAGGAAAGTTCGCTAAAGGGGATCTGGTGGAAGAAAATATGCCTCCTCTTCCTCCAGCTTACATTGAGGGGCCTTCTGCTGGATCGAGTTCAGGTGAGCAAGCAGCGGAACGATCGGAGCAGGGAGAACTGGTCCCTGTACCCTCTTCTGTTCATGTGGCTCCGGAGATCGACCTTTCTGTCCTGCCGAGTCTCCAGATCCTTCGGGCTGCGGAAGAGGAATTGGCCGCTATTCAAGCGTCTTTTCGCTCGGAACTTGTTTCCCTTGTGGCAGGGGCATCAAGTTCCGGTGCCTCTTCTTCGACACTGCCAGCTACCCTTCCTTTGACGCTGTCTTCTTCAGAAATCCTGGATGAATCATCAAAGGATGTGGTTGACAGTTTCTATCGCCACCTGAGGCGAGGGGTTGAGGCCACCGTGGAGAGGGGGACTTCTTTTGCCTTGGCCCGTCAATGCGCCAGTAGCCAGATTGAACTCCTTAGAACCCTCCCTGGTGGGGCAGGGATAGTTGAGCTCCTGGAGCCCAAATATTTAGAGGCGGATCAGCTTGTGGGCCAGTTTTAAGTATTGCGGCAAGTTGATCTATCTTCAGCTATAGATCAGGAGAGGGCCTTCCTCATCACTGCCATGGAGAAGGTAAGGGTTGCACGAGAAGCGTCCAAGCCGATTATAATGAAGGACCTCCGCGATCTCTCTCTGCAGTATGATCAGCTGAGCCGCCGGGGAGAGGATTGCATTGCTCGGGAAGCGGCAGCCTCTCGCAGGATAATCGACACGAAAGAGCAGATCCTTGAGCTCCAGAGGAAATTGGCTTTCTTGGAATCCGAGCTCGAGACCTCCCGTACGGATAAGAAGGTAATTGTTCAGGAGGCCGACAAAGTCACCCGAACTTCTGCTGTCTTGGAGCGTGCTCTGAAGAAGCTTGAGGATGGCTGGCAGGCTCACGCGTATCTGGAGGATACGGAGCGGTTGACTCAGGAGGCCGAGCGCCGAGCCAAGCAGCGGTTTGAGCGGTCGACGACCGTACTGAGGGACCGTCTCAGAGAATTATGCATCGCCGAACCATAGTCGGCTTTTTTCTTTTCTTTCTCTCTTTATGTTTCTTCATCTTTTTGGCAGGGACGTGGTCCCAAAGAATGTAGTACTTTTGATTTGATTTGAATAAATGACTTTGCTTGCATCACCCTTTATCTGTCGTGCTTATACTGCATTTATGTGTTTGCCCCACTGGGGGCTTTTTTGTGGACCTATTACCCTTGGCATACCTTGGTTTTTGGTATAGATAATAAGTTTGATAGGGATACCTAGAACAACTCCGCGATAAGGTGGATATGGAAGTTCTTGGTATCGGGCGAAAGAATGCCATGGAACAGCTGGGTTCCAGAGGCATGTGATAATGAGAAAAGAGGCGCATGTACTAGGGGACCTAGTACATCATTTGTGGTCAACTGCGGACATTTGTGGTCAACTGTGGACATTTGTGGGCCTATTATCCTTGGCGTATCCTGATTTTGGGTACGAATAATAAGTCGAGAGAAAACCAACATACTTACTCTGAGGTAATGAGGACGTGGTAAATATGAGGGTTTCTTCAATAAAGTCTTCCTTCTCAGAGGTAATGAGGGCATGGCAGGAGTGGACACCATGAAGGGTACGTAGAACAACTCAGAGGTAATATGGACGTGGAAGTTCTACGTGAGAGGTAATTTGTTTTTGATGGAAGTGAAACAACTCAGAGGTAACATCGACGTGGTTGTTTCGGGAAATTTGTGGATCTGTTACCCTGTTTATGCACTGAAAGTGCGGGCACTAGATCATGAGGAAGATGCTCTTTTGGGAAGGAAGTTCAGAGGTATGATCATACATGACTTACTACCCAGAAGATGCGATATAGATTCATTTGGGATGACCAGAGTATAAGTTCAGAGGTACCTACGGGCACATAACTTAACAGTCCGGTAGATTTAGAGGATGTCGTTTAAACATAATACTTCTTCAGGAACTTACCGTTGACGGGCAACATGAGCAAGTCTCCATTTTGTTTTACGAGGCGGTAAGCACCATTGGAGAATATAGCCTCGATAACAAATGGGCCTTTCCACTTTGGCTGGAATTTGTCGGCGGTTTTGTGAGTCATAACCATCGGCCTCCGAATTGCCAGCACAAGATCGCCCACTTGGAATGTTCTGAGTTTAACCTTCCTGTTGAAGGCTCCCAAGATGCGTGCTTGATACATCTCGATTCGTTGTGAGCTAGCAGGCGCTTCTCATCTAAGGCCTCCAACTCTTGTATCCGGCGACGATAATTATCATCCGTCGTCAATCGATAGGTGAAGGCAACGCAGAGCGAGGGGATTTGGGTCTCTTGTGGGAGAACTGCCTCACTCCCATACACCAGAGAGAATGGTATGTTCCCGGTGGCCGTCCGGACTGTAGTACGATACGCCCATAAGCATTCGCCAAGCTTTTCATTCCAGTCACGTTTGTTGGAAGACACGAACTTCTTGAGCAGCTTGATTATAGTTTTGTTGAACGCTTCTGCCAAACCATTTGCCGCCGGATTGTACGGTGTTGAGGCAACATTCTGGATCTGATGTTTGTCGCAAAATCGATAGAAGACGTGGCTTACGAACTGCGGACCATTGTCGTGGATGATCCTTCGAGGCAGTCCGAAGCGATAGATGACGCGATGCTTGAGGAAGCTGATCACGTTCGATGTCTTTACTTATGTAAGTGGGACAGCTTTTGCCTACTTGGAGAAGTAATCTGTAATTGCCAGTATAAAGCGGTGTCCTCGGGACGAAGGCGGAGTGATCGGACCGATGATGTCCATTCCCCATGCTTCGAATGGCCAGGATGCCGCCGTCGGATGTAAGAACTCGGATGGTTGGTGGATGAAATCTGTGTGGACCTGACAGGCTTTGCACTTTCTTGCAAAGTCTATCGCATCTGCTACCATCGTGGGCCAGTAATAGCCCATCCGACGAAGGTGGTCTTATAATTTCAGGCCAGGCTGATGGGCCCCGTAGACGCCGTCATGTGCTTCACGTATAGCTTCTTTGGCTTCTGTATTGGATAGACACCGAAGCAGTAATCCATCATATGACTGCCGATACAGCATCTTTGTTTCTTTAGTTACATTTATATATGAAAAATCGCGATCTGGTGACATAACACAGGGTCTTCCAAAAATGGAACAAATCTTAGAAGTGCATTCGGTTGGTTCAATATCGATGAACCTTGAAAGGAGAGTTGAAAGTTGGAACGGCTCGCGCACGTGTGTGCATATAACGTGCAAAGGAGAGCTAATGAGAGGAAGGGACGCTAAGGTGCCGTGGCAAAGTAAGCTTAGCCTTTCTCCGGTCAGCTGATATAGACTCCCCCCATTGGCACTTGTAAGTTAGCACATCAATGAATACGAAGTTTGTTGTCAAGAGTGAGCACTAAATATGTATGAATTTCCTTGATCAAATTTCCCAGCTTCGTAGAAGAATCTGAGAGAACATCTTCTAATAGAGGTGGCTTCTTTCGGGTTCTCCGGCAAGATGCCATAAACTGCGAAGTCGATAAATAGGAGCCTCCAATCCTGTGTTTCATCGAACGTCAGGACAGAATAGCTCTCGACAAATTGGACATTATTCTTGGGACAGACCAGCTCATGGCCTATTACGTCCACCAAATGATGAGTATATTTTGGGACCGCCAGGGAAGCGGCCAGTCCTGCTAAGGCATCGGCTTCAATGTCTCGGAGTCTCGGAACATGTTCTATGAAGAACCCTTTCAGAGACGTAATAATGGCGATCGCTACCTGATGATAGGGGATCATGTCTTCATGACGAACTTCATATGAACCCCAGATCTGATTGACGATTAACTGTGAATCGCCATATGCCTCTAGGTATTCTACTCCCAGTTCTTTTGCGAGTCGGAGGCTGATAACCAATGAGTTGTACTCGGCCACGTTGTTCGAACAGGGTTTCGTAAGGGAATATGCCCAGTTGATCACCAAGCCAGAGGAAGAAATCAATACCACTCCGACCCCAACGACAATGTTGCCATTGGGTCCGGTTCTTGAAGCACCGTCGAAGAACATTTGCCAGACGGAATCATCGGAAGCCATGTTTGAATTGGCGACCTCGTCTGGAATCTCTTCATATATTCTGGTTGACTCCGAACTTGGATGGGCTGCTAAAAAGTCTGCCAGAGCTTGACCTTTAACAGCCTTTTGCGGAACGAAGATCATGTCGTAGGAAGACAATAATATCGCCCAGGTAGCGAGGCGAGAGCTGAGTGCACCCGGCTTGGTCATGAGAACCCTGAGGGGGTTAACTCGAGATATGACATGGATGGTTTGTCCTGTAACATAGTAACGCATTTTCTGGATAGCGAACACCAGAGCAAGACATTCCTTCTCCACGGCGGTGTATCTATTCTCAGGCCCTATCATCATTCGACTGAGATAATAGATAACATGTTCATGCCTTGCATCATTATTCTGTGCTAGTAGAGCACCGAGGGAATGCTCTATCGCTCGTACGTAAAGCAAGAACGGTTTTCCAGCAACCGGGGCCACCAGAACTGGAGGATTTGACAGTTATTCTTTGATGTTGTCGAACACGTATTGGCACTCTTCATCCCATACGAATGAGGCGCCCTTCTTCATGAGGTGGGTAAATGGTTGACATCGCCCGAGAGGTTGGAGATGAACCTCCTGATGTAAGCTAGCCTCCCTTGAAGGCCTCGGAGTTCACAGAGATTTCTCGGGGGACCCATCTCCATGATTGCCTTCGTCTTCTCCGGATCTATATAAATTTCCTGGGCAGTAATGATAAAACCCAAGAATTTTCTACTAGATACGCCCAAAAAAGATTTGGTAGGATTCATCTTCAAGTTGTGCGCTCGCATCAGGTCGAATAACGTCCTCAGATCCTGCAGATGGTCTCCCTTAGAGCGGCTTTTGACAGTGATGTCATCAACATAACACTACACGGTCTTACGTAGGTGATCTCTGAAGATGACACTCATAGCTCTTTGATATGTGACGCCGGTATTCTTTAAACCGAAGGGCATGACGGTGTAACAGTACACGCCAATCGGTGTTCGGAATGATGTATGCTTTTCATCGTCAGAAAACATCTTGATTTAATTGTATCTTGAGAAGCCATCCATGAATGACATGCGCTCAAAGCCACATGTGTTGTCGATCATGATGTCCGTGATGGAAAGAGGGAACTCATCTTTAGGACATGCTTCGTTTAGATTTCGGAAGTCGATACAAATTCGAATCTTTCCATTCTTCTTGAGGACTGGTACTATGTTGGCAACCCAGTCTGGATGTTGCTCCTCCCGGATGAAGCCGCTGGCTATCAGTTTATTGACCTTAGCTTCGATGGAGTTCATGATGTCTGGACGGAACCGTCGTTGCTGTTGCTTGACCGGCTTTGCGTCCGGATGAATGTTGAGTTTATGAAGTACAACCTCGGGGTTTAGCCCTGGCATGTCTTCATAGCTCCAGATGAACACGTCAATGTACTCTCTGACGAGTTGTAAAAGTGCCTTCCGTTCTTCGTCTGTCAGGCTTTTGCTGACGAAGATTGGCTTTGGAGAGGATTCATCGCCGAGGTCAACTTGCATCACCTCATCTTCAGTGGAAGGTTCACGAAGTTCGAAGCATTTCTTCTACTGTGCATCTAGTTGCTGGACCCAAGGTTCTAACTCGAGAAGTTCTGGTACGTCTTCGTCTTCTTCGTAGGCATCGGCAAATGTCATATTGACAGACAGAGCTTGCCTGAATACGTCCCCAATGCTGATAACCTAGCCCTCATCTGGTCTTATTGTAATAATCTCGTGGTTTTCCAGTCGGGACTGGAAACTGCAAAGGTAATTGTCGACCAGTGCCGCAGTTTAAGCCTGGCATAGTCTCCAGATCATACCCCTGTTTTTGTATGAGGTACTTGGATCGGGAGCTATACAGATAAAGGAGCAGTCTCCTGGTGTCGGGTTCGAGATCAACTTCTTCTATCCTGAAGGGCTGTGAATCATTCTTTTCGCCAAAGATGATTGGATAATCCTCTCCCTCGACTATGAAGCAAGCGTCTTCCACGAGAGTAAGTTGGTTTGCGGTGTAGACATTTGTCACCTGTGTGTGTAGGTGGGTGCCTATACCGTGTTCCATAGCATACATTGTACAAAGCTTATTAAGCTTGAGGTAGTTCAAAGATAGTCCTTTATTGATGAAGTAAGGTATCTTTTTTGGTAGAATTACATCATCTGCGGACGGAACATTAATGTGAGCAGCCACATACTTGGCCAGCTCTAACTCTTCTTCGGCCACCCCCTATGTCAATGAAGACTGGGAGGACGACCTGGGCAGCTTAATCATTAGGGGCTCTACTGGTAGAGCAGAACGAGGAGTCATTGGCACACTAGCGACCCCCAGTTTGGTGTTCGGTGCTGGGTGGGGAGTTGTTGGCTCGCTAGCAGTCCCCGGCTTAGTGCTCGGCTGTCGACTCATTCTGGAAAGACGAATCGTCATCGGCTTGATAGACGGATTGGGCTCCTCTGTTTGTTGCTGGCTAACTCTAGGCAGCCTGATTGTCAGTGGCTCCGTAGTGGGTCTCGGCGCTTGGCCAGACCTTGGCAGTCGGATTATCATCTGTTCCTTTTGTGCAGTGAGCACCGGGAGACTCATTGCTTCTCTACGCAGAGTAGCTGTGAGAGGTGCCGTCTTTCCTGGTTTACGGGGTTGGAGATGGATTCTCAAGGGTTCCTCCGGCCCCACAATTGCCTCTGTCTGCTCTTGAGCGTCCTCCTTGATCAGGTGCCTCTTCGAGTTCTTGTACAAGCAGGAATCCGAATAGTATGATTCGACCCCTTTGAAGGGATCGATGTCAGCGAATTCTGTTCTGACGAAGCCATGCTTGTCGACGTACTTGAAGTACTGGTGCAATATGGAGGGCACAATCATGTAATCGTGTATCCACGGACGCCCCAGAAGAATGTTGTAGGAGGTGTCTGCGTCGATGACATAGCAGGTTACTTCCGACTGAAGGTCGCTGATTTGGCACTTTAGGCGAATCTTCCCTACGGGATAGCTTCTCCCGGAATTGAAGCCGCTGATGGCGGTGCTTGTAGAAGTCAGCCGATGCATAGGGATGTGCAGATGGTGAAGCAAGCTCTTCGGAATAATGCTTATCGAAGAGCCGGGATCAATGTGCATCCGATCCACCTTGATGTCTGTCACGACCCGCACCCACTGTGAGGGTACGAGTGCGTAACAACGCCCAACATACGCCACAGTGTTGGCGGTAGAACGCTGTTCTAGGTCACTATCTAACCAACAACTTACGCAATTATATAATGTACTTTTCAAAATCTCAACTCCGAACGGAGGACAAGTATAGATATAATGTAATCTCAATCACAGTCTAAGCACGATATGATAACACAGAAGATTATAACTAAGACTAAATAACATAAATAAAACCAACAACTAAATAATATAATCTCAGACAATCTCAACTACAAAACTCAACTTATATACAACTCCAGTTCTAAAACATGAAAGCTAAAACAAGACAACTAGCTAAACTCCCGATCACTCCTGAGTGTCGGGGCCATAGGTAGCTAAGCCGTCTCCTGGTCCATAATACGTAGGGCATGTATCCTCAGGGCAATCATCTGTAAAATTTTCAACAGGTCCAGTCAGAACAGGAACGAGTACAACTCATCAAGAAATCCCAAGTATATAACAGAGAACTATAAAGCAGTTATAGACAGTTTTATTGATGAACATGGTAGTTTGTATACAGGTGATGGTATAGAGAAACAGTTAAGATACAAAGAAAGTAAGGTAAGTAAAAATAAGAGAATAATCATAGCAATAAGGACTGTAAATAGAAACTAGCTGAACTAGAGCAACATGATATAAGTCCAGAATGTAAATGTAAACAAGTGCAAAACCCAAGTAAATCCAGACTACATGAATCTGATACCAGGTGATTCCAGTACAAGATTAGTCCAGTATAAGACGATTTCAGTCATAGTGATCAATGATTCCAGGGTGAGTCCAGCCTATACTCTAACGGTGTGTTTTAAAATACCGAGGTCGACATGTAAACGGCTGTAGGTAATACGGCACATCACACACCTGGCCGGGTGTGAGATAGCTATCATTCCAGTAGATTCCAGTTGGAAGATTCCAGATTGGGGTATGTCTACATGTCTTACTCAAGTATTTTCCCTCCCAGCAAGTACAAGTAAATCCAGAATACGACACGACAATCGAGATGAGTCCAGCCAAATGTGATGATACCAGCAAGTGATTCCAGGGTGATTCCAGTAATAGAAGCCAAATATGATGATACCAGTAATAGAGGCCAGACAACATGGTATGTGTTTCGCATGCATGAATCCAAAAATATCTATACGTGTTGTAAGAATCACATAAAACTAACTAGAACTGAAGTACAGTAATTGATAAGTAAATGAGAGAACTATCAGAGAAAGTACTCGCCTGGTACTCTGGAAAGAGCAGTGTAATATCAGATGTCTGCATCGGAGTCACAATATCCTAAACAGAGAAGTATAGGTTATAATGTGTTTAAAATAATACAGATGATATTTATGATGCAATCTACATGTTTTCTAGGTCAAACTAGGTCAAAGTCACCTCTTGGTCAACTCTGCTCATTCCAAGTCAACTACACTAGTCAAACTAGGTCAATTAGTCACATCTAGACTCAATATTTACTTTTGGTCAACTCTAGTCAATCCCGAACTATCGGGTCAAACCTTGGTCAATTCTAGGGTTTTGGTCAACTATCTAGTCAAAGTGGGTCAACACTAGACTATTGGTTAACTAGGCTATTCCTAGTCGTTATCTTGCCATACCCTAGCACTAATACTAGACAATACTAGCCAGTATCCTAGAGTATCATATTTCTACCATAGGCTTATATCTAAAACATATGCCCCATTCCCAAACCATATGCTAATACTTATACATATTTAAACATAACCACAGCCTAATCTTATAACCTTACCTACCCATAACACTTATACCCTATAGTATATATATACCAAGCCACAAGTTATCCTTAGTGCTTACAATTATGACACCATCAACCACTACCAATCATAGGTTATATGCATTCAGTTACCTCTCCCAAGACTTTACTAATGGACATATACCATGTTATCAAAATAGGAAATAGAAGGAAGAGAGGACTAAACTAATGTCCAACAAGGGGATGTATGATTTCTGATACCTAGGCATCTCTACACCTCTAATACTAAACAAGGGGACTGGTACCTACTAATATAGGTGACTAAAGATCTTATAAAGGTCTGAACCAAATGGTGAATTGGTTGATCCATACATATAGCATGGACAGGGCAATACAAATCTCTGACTAAAACACCATGGCAATATTGGTTCCCTGCCTACACAGGGACTGATGTCTAAAGGGGAAAGGAACTAACATCTCGATTAATATAGGCTACTCCTCACAACACTGCTAATGACAGCACACTGCTGTAATGCATAATAATGCAGGCCAACTGCTAATGCAGTGAGCCATGGCCAAACCCAGGGCCAGAAAATTTCTACAGTGCAGTCCAAGTGCACAGGCCTCCAAGGCTCTGCACAAGAGAGCAGAGGTTAGGCTCTTCCCAAGTCCTGAACCATTCACAAATCTACATCTATAAGGCACATATAACTTTCAGGAACCTGAGTACACAGTCCCATAACAGGGAATAGAATATGTATACTGAACACTAAGGTAAGCAAGGGAATTGATACTCTAAACAAGAATGATGCTCTACATTGGATTTAGAACAGAATATAGGCATGGACAGATGCTAATTGCTATTTCCTCATCCTACATTTCTAACCTAGCCACATACAACATAGGTAAATACCCTTCATTAGATTACATAAGTAACCTAACATCTCAGTTCACTGTCATGCATTTTATTTTAGGAATTCTCAGAAAATAGGTTCCTCATAACCTAAATCTCAGTTTAACCTACACATATCAGTTCCAGGTTTGAATGTCCTGAACCCATCTCAGGTTTTAAAACAATCTAAACTCAGGAATACACATTCAATACAGAAATCAAAACCCCATTCACAATTGTCTATACCATTCTCAGGTTTTCCTTCATTAATCAGTGAACCTCATTTAATATCAGTTTTGATTCCTAACTAATCTCAGGTTTACACAATGAATCTCAGTTTAAAAACATCCAGTTAAACCTCTAATCAGTGAATCAATATGTTCAACCCAAACCTATCTCAGTTGTATCAAGCTCATATTTGTGTGTGTGTGTTAATGTGTCATTTGTGTCTCAGGCTTTAGCTAAACAGTGTGAAGGTTAGGGGCTTCAGTGAAATGGGGTGTCGACCCATTCAGGTGGGATAGGTGACTGAGTGTGTGTCAAGTGACAATGGTGAGTGTGTCCTAGTGAAACTGTTGATGCATTAGAACCTGTAGATAGGTTATCAATCTCAGAAAACAATGACAGTGTGGAGATATGTCCATATTGAACTAACCAACACAAATCATGAATTCTATAGCAATTTAAATCTAGCTGAAAATAAGAATCTCTATGTTAATTCTCAGTAATTGGGTGAGTACATTAATCTCAACAAAAATAATTCAGTAAACAAGTATCAGAAAAACCCTCTTTTTAAACTAAAACCAATTCGAAAACCCAACTAAACCTTTGTGTGTCAGGGGGTACAGACATGGGGACATGTCATGCACATCCATGTTACCCAATGTGTCCGAGAATAGGGACACGAAGTGTCCAAGAAATCAAATGCCCATACCTTCAGAACTGGCAATTAGGGCTGCCTCGTGCAGAGGTGTCGAGGAGGATAGAGCCCGATGCGTGGCACGAGGAGTCTCGTGCTCATGTACGTGGCTAGGGCAGGTCTAGGGCTAGGTCTTAGGGTGCCTGAATCGAGTCGGGGTCGTGTCGTATCTGAGTTTGAGTCGTGTATCAGAAAGGGACTTACAGTGTGTACAGTGTAGTGAAGAACCCGTGCGCGTGTGATTTCTCACAACCTACTCGACGAACTCGCCTCAAAATTGGTGTGCACGGTGTCAGTGATAGCCCGCATCCTCCCCTAAAATATTATGTCAAAATGTGTCATGTCCAGCGCACACGACACGTCGAGCAGCAGGGCACTGTACGATAGTGTCGTACAACGTGTCCAAGCCCTAAAACCGACACTAAATCACATAAAAAGCAACTCAGTTACCTAGATCCGTAATCTAAATCTCATAAGCAATCCAAATATATAATTTGTTTTGAAAAACATTAACATTCAATCCATTGAGGCATTTCAACAAACACCTTAAATAACACATAGATACGTGTCCGATACGGACACCAAACGGACACGAAATCTACCCAAATTTCGGGGACACCTAGGGGACTCCTAGATCTAGCCCTAAATGCAAAGAAAACCAAAATTTAAATCAATTTAAAGGGTTTTACCTATATGTGTAAAAAGCTTGGAAAAGCTTCAAATAGGGGATTCTTCCTCTTGATGGCAAAAGCTCCAAATTGATCCAAAACTGGGATTAAACCCCACAATCAGAAAATAGGAGAGTATTAGGTTCTAATGCAAGAAACTAGGATTAAAAAGGAATAAAAATGGATTTATGGGGATTTTTGGAAGGGGGAAAAATACCTTTCTTTCTTCAAGTGTTGGAATGATAAAAAGAGGCAAGCCCTAATGAATAAGTGTTTATATAGGGTGGGTATCCCTATGTGGCTGGTCACTTAGGGTTTGGTTAGGGTTAGGGCTTCTAGTTATGGGCCATGGGCCAAGTCATGATTAATAAAATCATTAAGCCATAAGTCATTCCATGAAACCACAAGCCGTGACTTAAATTCACTTTACCAAATCCCCTCATTCTAAAACTATTCTCTAATGACTAAAATAGGTTAACTCAAGCTAGACTAGGGTTACCATAGCTAGGGTTAGCTTCTAGGCTAGTCCACTAGGTCTCAACAAGTCAAAGTCAACTAGAATTCACCAATTCGATAAATCATCAAATAATTCAAATAAGTCATAATGACCAAATTACCCTAGGCTAAAAAATGATAATTAAATATTCTACTGACATGGTTAGGCTCTAGGTCATGCAGTCACTAGGATTTCACTAATAGCACATCAAAACCATAAGTCATGACTTAAAGCAGTTTTTAAATAGTTTAAAAATGATTAAAAATCACCAAAAATCATAATATGAATTAAATATTAATAATAATAATAATAATTACAAAATTTCAAAATTACCTTCATCTGGAAAACTGGGTGTTACAATCCTACCCCCCTTAGAAAAAATTTGTCCTCGAAATTTAAGTCGGTCGTACTCCTTCTAGGTCAACCACCCACAATCAAAGTCTCTAAGCCATTCCTAACTCATACAATTTGAAGAAATATATATAGAGTCATGGTCAACCATAGCAGTTGAAGGTCTCATCTAGATGGACTAATCATATTAGATCAAAACAGTCCCATGGTATCAACATGCAAGCAATATAGGGTGTTCTGCTGGAAGGATAAGGAAGCAACAAATCATTAAGGTGTGGGACAATCTACCATCTTATATGAAACTGGTAAAGACAACTAGGAATTAATTATGAAGGATTACCATTCCAAAGATGATCAAATCGAAAGTTTAATGCACGAGGGTCGATAGCATTGAAATCCAATAATACAATATATAAAAGAAGATTTAGTCCCGGTACGATCTAAGTTGATCAATTTCAGGATAAATCGAAGTTTGGGCAAGATGGAGAACGAGGCCATTGAAGTCTGAGCACGAGTATCTAAGATTTGATATCCATGTCACAATTGAATTAATTCAATTGAATAAGACCCCAAACACTGGATGATAAGGAGGATGACCCGGTCAACTGGTCACGATCAAAGAATTAGAATCTAAAGGATGATGCAATGATATAGAAATAAGTCAATTTCTTCCTTTGGATAGGGAAACTAAATGTGATACCTTGGGTTGATCTATCAAGTACAGTACCTTTTCTTTCAGAAATATGTGAAAGGCAAAACAATAAAGAGTTCAAAGGCGAAGCTATTAAGTACAACACGTGGTTCATAGGCGATGGAAATAATTCAAAAAAGAATTACCAAAGCTGTCGTGGATGAGACTCTAGGGCAAATTTAACTATGTCTCCCTCCACATAGAATAATATATGAAAAGCAAACAAAAGTACAATAGGTTGATCAGACCATCATGCACCGGTTCCGATTAGACCATATGTTAGTGGGTGCCAGTCCCCAATAAAATATGTCATGATCAAGCTCGAAAAAGATAAGCTTGTAAAACTGGTGTTAAATTAGCAACATAAGATAGACAAAATATAAGTAAGGATAATGATGAAGGAAGTTAATAGTCTAAAATCCTTTAACATCAAGGAGTGAGGGTGAATCAAAACAAGAGGAAAAAGATTTTCAATTCGAAGTTCATAATGAGATTCTCATGGGTCGTCCAGGAATCTCTCAAGTAGTCCTAACTGTGATTGAGTAACCTCTCTGCTAAAGCCTATCTCTCAATCCTATCGCAGGCTCGCAGCAGTACAACTAAGTCGTCGTACTACCACGATATCGCACTAACGTGACTCTCGACCTGCATGGGCCACCACTAAAAACGTGTCATGACCCGTACCCACTGTGAGGGTACGAGTGCGTAACAATGCCCAGTCTACGCCGCAGTGTCGGCGGTAGAACGCTGTTCTAGGTCACTATCTAACCAACAACTCACGCAATTATATAATGTACTTGTCAAAATCTCAACTCCGAACGGAGGACAAGTATAGATATAATGTAATCTCAATCACAGTCTAAGCACGATATGATAACACAGAAGATTATAACTAAGACTAAATAACATAAATAAAACCAACAACTAAATAATATAATCTCAGACAATCTCAACTACAAAACTCAACTTATATACAACTCCAGTTCTAAAACATGAAAGCTAAAACAAGACAACTAGCTAAACTCCTGATCACTCCTGAGTGTCGGGGCCATATGTAGCTAAGCCGTCTCCTGGTCCATAATACGTAGGGCATGTGTCCTCAGGGCAATCATCTGTAAAATTTTCAACAGGTCCAGTCAGGACAGGAACGAGTACAACTCATCAAAAAATCCCAAGTAAATGACAGAGAACTATAAAGCAGTTATAGACAGTTTTATTGATGAACAGGGTAGTTTGTATACAGGTGATGGTATAGAGAAACAGTTAAGATACAAGGAAAGTAAGGTAAGTAGAAACAAGAGAAGAATCATACCAATAAGGACTGTAAATAGAAACTAGCTGAACTAGAGCAACATGATATAAGTCCAGAATGTAAATGTAAACAAGTGCAAAACCAAAGTAAATCCAGACTACATGAATCTGATACCAGGTGATTCCAGTACAAGATGAGTCCAATATAAGATGATTCCAGTCATAGTGATCAATGATTCCAGGGTGAGTCCAGCCTATACTCTAACAGTGTGCTTTAAAATATCGAGGTCGACATGTAAACGGCTGTAGGTAATACGGCACATCACACACCTGGCCGGGTGTGAGATGGCTATCATTCCAGTAGATTTCAGTTGGAAGATTCCAGATTGGGGTATGTCTACATGTCTTACTCAAGTATTTCCCCTCCCGGCAAGTACAAGTGAATCCAGAATACGACACGAGAATCGAGATGAGTCCAGCCAAATGTGATGATACCAGCAAGTGATTCCAGGGTCATTCCAGTAGGTGATTCCAGTAATAGAAGCCAAATATGATGATACCAGTAATAGAGGCCAGACAACATGGTATGTGTGTCACATACATAAACCCAGAAATATCCATACATGTTGTAAGAATCACATAAAACTAACTAGAACTGAAGTACAGTAACTGACAAGTAAATGAGAGAACTATCAGAGAATGTACTCGCCTGCTACTCTGGAAAGAGCAGTATAATACCAGATGTCTGCACCGGAGTCACAATGTCCTAAACAGAGAAATATAGGTTATAATATGTTTAAAATAAGATAGATGATGTTTATGATGCAATCTACATGATTTCTAGGTCAAACTAGGTCAAAGTCACCTCTTGGTCAACTCTGGTCAAACCAAGTCAACTACACTAGTCAAACTAGGTCAATTGGTCACACCTAGACTCAATGTTGACTTTTGGTCAACTCTAGTCAATCCCGAACTATTGGGTCAAACCTTGGTCAATTCTAGGGTTTTGGTCAACTATCTAGTCAAAGTAGGTCAACACTAGACTATTGGTTAACGAGGCTATTCCTAGTCATTATCTTGCCATACCCAAGCACTAATACTAGACAATACTAGCCAGTATCCTAGAGTATCATATTTCTACCATAGGCTTATATCTAAAACATATGCCCCATTCCCAAACCATATGCTAATACTTATACATATTTAAACATAACCACAACCTAATCTCATAACCTTACCTACCCATAACACTTATACCCTATAGTATATATATATACCAAGCCACAAGTTATCCTTAGTGCTTACAATTATGACACCATCAACCACTACCAATCATAGGTTATATGTATTCAGTTACCTCTCCCAAGACTTTACTAATGGACATATACCATGTTATCAAAATAGGAAATAGAAGGAAGAGAGGACTAAACTAATGTCCAACAAGGAGATGTATAATTTCTGATACCTAGGCATCTCTACACCTCTAATACTAAACAAGGGGACTGGTACCTACTAATATAGGTGACTAAAGATCTTATAAAGGTCTGAACCAAATGGTGAATTGGTTGATCCATACATATAGCATGGACAGGGCAATACAAATCTCTTACTAAAACACCATGGCAATATTGGTTCCCTGCCTACACAGGGACTGATGTCTAAAGGGGAAAGAAACTAACATCTCGATTAATATAGGCTACTCCTCACAACACTGCTAATGAAAGCATACTGCTGTAATGCATAACAATGCAGGCCAACTGCTAATGCAGTGTGCCATGGCCAAACCCAGGGCCAGGAAATTTCTGCAGTGCAGTCCAAGTGCACAGGCCTCCAAGGCTCTGCACAAGAGAGCAGAGGTTAGGCTCTTCCCGAGCCCCGAACCATTCACAAATCTACATCTATAAGGCACACACAACTCTCAGGAACCTGAGAACACAGTCCCATAACAGGGAATAGAATATGTAAACTGAACACTAAGGTAAGCAAGGGAATTGATACTCTAAACAAGAATGATGCTCTACATTGGGTTTAAAACAGAACATAGGCATGGACAGATGCTAATTGCTATTTCCTCATCCTATATTTCTAACCTAGCCACATACAACATAGGTAAATACCCTTCATTAGATTACATAAGTAACCCAACATCTCAGTTCACTGTCATGCATTTCATTTTAGGAATTCTCAGAAAACAGGTTCCTCATAACCTAAATCTCAGTTTAACCTACACATATCAGTCCCAGGTTTGAAGGTCCTGAACCCATCTCAGGTTTTAAAATAATCTAAACTCAAGAATACACATTCAATACAGAAATCAAAACTCCATTCACAATTGTCTATACCATTCTCAGGTTTTCCTTCATTAATCAGTGAACCTCATTTAATATCAGTTTTGATTCCTAACTAATCTCAGGTTTACACAATGAATCTCAGTTTAAAAACATCCAGTTAAACCTCTAATCAGTGAATCAACATGTTCAACCCAAACCTATCTCAGTTGTGTCAAGCTCAGATTTGTGTGTGTGTGTGTTAATGTGTCATTTGTGTCTCAGGCTTTAGCTAAACAGTGTGAAGGTTAGGGGCTTCAGTAAAATGGGGTGTCGACCCATTCAGGTGGGATAGGTGACTGAGTGTGTGTCAAGTAACAATGGTGAGTGTGTCCTAGTGAAATTGTGGATGCATTAGAACCTGTAGATAGGTTGTCAATCTCAGGAAACAATGACAGTGTGGAGATGTGTCCATATTGAACTAACCAACACAAATCATGAATTCTATAGCAATTTAAATCTAGCTGAAAATAAGAATCTCTATGTTAATTCTCAGTAATTGGGTGAGTACATTAATCTCAACAAAAATAATTCAGTAAACAAGTATCAGAAAAACCCTCTTTTTAAACTAAAACCAATTCGAAAACCCAACTAAACCTTCGTGTGTCAGGGGAACAGACATGGGGATATGTCATGCACATCCATGTTACCCAATGTGTCTGGGAATAGGGACACGAAGTGTCCAAAAAATCAAATGCCCATACCTTCAGAACTGGCAGTTGGGGCTGCCTCGTGCAGAGGTGTCGAGGAGGATAGAGCCCGATGCGTGGCACGAGGAGTCTCGTGCTCATGCACAAAGCTAGGGCAGGTCTAGGGCTTGGTCTTAGGGTACCTGAATCGAGTCGGGGTCATGTCGTGTCCGAGTTTGAGTCGTGTATCAGAGAGGGACTTACAGTGTGTACAGTGTAGTGAAGAACCCGTGCTTGTGTAATTTCTCACAACCTACTCGACGAACTCGCCTCAAAATTGGTGTGCATGGTTTCAGTGATAGTCCGCACCCTCACCTAAAATATCATGTCAAAATGTGTCGTGTCCAGCGCACACGACATGTCGAGCAGCAGGGCACTGCACGAAGTGTCGTACAACGTGTCCAAGCCCTAAAACCGACACTAAATCACATAAAAATCGATTCAGTCACCTAGATCCGTAATCTACATCTCATAAGCAATCCAAATATATAATTTGTTTTGAAAAACATTAACATTCAATCCATTGAGGCATTTCAACAAACACCTTAAATAACACATAGACACGTGTCCGATACGGACACCAAACGGACACGAAATCCACCCAAATTTCGGTGACACCTAGGGGACTCCTACATCTAGCCCTAAATGCAAATAAAACTGAAATTTAAATCAATTTAAAGGGTTTTATCTATATGTGCAAAAAGCTTGGAAAAGCTTCAAATGGGGGATTCTTCCTCTTGATGGCAAAAGCTCCAAATTGATCCAAAGATGGGATTAAACCCCACAATCAGAAAATAGGAGAGTATTAGGTTCTAATGCAAGAAACTAGGATTAAAAAGGAATAAAAATGGATTTATGGGGATTTTTGGAAGGAGAAAAATACCTTTCTTTCTCCAAGTGTTGGAATGATAAAAAGAGGCAAGCCCTAATGAATAAGTATTTATATAGGGTGGGGATCCCTATATGGCTGGTCACTTAGGTTTGGTTATGGTTAGGGCTTCTAGTTATGGGCCATGGGCCAAGTCATGATCAATAAAATCATTAAGCCATAAGTCATTCCATGAAACCACAAGCCGTGACTTAAATTCACTAAACCAAATTCCCTCATTCTAAAACTATTCTCTAATGACTAAAATAGGTTAACTCAAGCTAGACTAGGGTTACCATAGCTAGGGTTAGCTTCTAGGCTAGTCCACTAGGTCTCAACAAGTTAAAGTCAACTAGAATTCACCAATTCGATAAATCATCAAATAATTCAAATAAGTCATAATGACCAAATTACCCCTAGGCTAAAAAATGATAATTAAATATCCTACTGACATGGTTAGGCTCTAGGTCATGCAGTCACTAGAATTTCACTAACAGCACATCAAAACCACAAGTCATGACTTAAAGCAGTTTTTAAATAGTTTAAAAATGATTAAAAATTACCAAAAATCATAATATGAATTAAATATTAATAATAATAATAATAATTACAAAATTTCAAAATTACCCTCATCTGGAAAAACTGGGTGTTACAACGTCGCCGACGTATCCAGTGTAATACAGAGGGCAATCGTGCAAGTTTGTCTTGATAAGCATGTCTTACAGAGTGAAGACAATGTTGGGCATTATACCGGTACAAGCACTGTCCTGGGCATCTACTGGCGAGCTCTCCTCTGGGAGCTTGACTTGAGCCAGATAAGCATCAGTATTTTGAAGTGCGTCACTCAAGGCGACGCGAACATCCTTGGAGAGCCTCAAGAGCTCGTATAATGACAATTTGGCCGGTGTGTTGGCCAATTGTGCCAAGATGTCAAAGTTGTAGGGCCTCTCCAGCCCATGAGGTGCCTCTTTTCGGAGCGACTTATCAAAGTGAGTCTCCTTCGGCCTAGGCTTGTCGGTCGTCGGAGGCTGAGAAGGTCCTGGAGCATCAGCAGCTGCCGGCTGATGATCTTCAGCCGAGTTACCCGGTGTGGATTAGGATTGTGCACCAGACCGGGTGACGATGACAGTAGCTTCTTCAACATCTATCGAGATTGTGCGGCAGGACTTGACTTTTTTACCTTTTTTCTTGCCGGTGGAGGGTGATGCGGGCTGAGTCACTTCAGGTACCAGGTCCGGATGGACCCATATGACCTCCCCTCGTGATGTGGTGAGGGGTACTAGACCAGCAGCCTGGTCTCGGGGAGGTGGAAGATTAGTGACCTCTATTTTTGCCCGGGGGACGGGTACTACTCCATCTTGAGTCTTTGTCGGAAGAAAGCTGTCGAATTGGACAGACACCATGTTGGCCGCCACAGTTACCTCCTTGAAGTCAATGGCCAGAGCCTTAGAGTCGATCAGGTTCTGGATATACCGCTTCAATTGGAAGCAGTCTTGAGTAGCATGATGGACGTAGCGGTGGTAGTGGCAGTACTTTGGGCTCTCCATCTCTGCAGGACGACGTTCATGCCTTGGAGGAGGGAGCTGAATTCGATCTTCTTGTATGAACATGTCAAGGATGGGCTTGACATGGCTGTCTTCGAAGGAGTAAGTCATCTGCGGCCACTGCTTCTCTGTCGGCTTCGGTTCGGGCTTCGGGGCTGTGTCGGCCACCATACTCTGTTTGTCCTTGTTGTCTCGATTGTTGGAGGAATTACCACCGTTGTTGTTGTTGGCATTAGGACGTTTGCTCTTGTCCTCTCCTTCCGAGATGTGCAACCCCAGTTGGCGAGCTTTCTTCAACTTATCTTCTGCACTAGTGGCGCTGATGATGAAAGTCTTCCAGTCCTTGAACTGACTTTTGCCCATCCAGAGGCTGATTGTGGAAAGCAGCCTCTTTTGGCAGATTTCAATTAAAAAAGAATCTGGATTGCTAAAGGACAATTTTATCACGGTTTGGCAAAACTGCTCAATGTAGTTCCTTGTCAGCTCTTTCTTACCTTGAACAACGTCCATGAGGGTGGACATTGTCACATCTTGTCCTACCTCGTAGAACCTTTCAAGGAACATGTTTTTGAAGTCGACAAAGGAATGGATGTAGTTGTCCGGCAGATTACGGTACCAATCAAATGCTACCCCCTCCAATGCCCCGATGAACAACCGTATGAGGATGGCATCGTCATGAGGCAGGTGGTCGGTTGTGACTTCAAAGTAGGTAATGTACCGGCTCGCAGATGTCTTCCTATCATATGGATTGATGTTGAATGGCTTATATCCTGGTGGGAAGGGGACATCTCTCCATACAGCAGGATACGGTTATCGTATCCTGAGGTCTTAAAAGGTTTCTCGGGCGTGAAACATAGCCCGAAGCTCCTGGACCTCTCGTCTTGTCTCCCTGGCCTCGTCTGCAGCGGAGGGAGCCGATATTCCAGGTGGATTGTCGTTCGGGTTTGGCGTAGTTGAGTTTGAGTCCGCATTGACCGCGGGACCCAAGCTTATTTGGCCATGCGTCCTTCCTTGCAGAGTCGGTTGGGCCGCTTTGATCTCGTCCATAGACTTGACCAAGGTATGAAGTATGGCCTCCAGAGTGTCGATGCGTTGGCGATCACTGGGACCGTCTTGGTCGTTGTTCGTCATGAACACCGTCCTCATATGAGGAGAGATGGAAGGAACGGTGGAGGAGGTGCCCTCTGAATCATACCCTTGCACCGAGAAATCGTCGGGGTATGTAGGAATGTTCTCTTCTGGTTCAGACTCAGAGGAAGTGCTACCCCTGCATAGGAGGCTGCCTCGTCTTGGGACCCGTGGATGTCCTCAGGGACGTCCGGATCTACTGCATCTGTGGAGGGAATTGTTTCCCCTGGTGCATCTTCTTAGAACATCGGATTATTGTGGACGTTCGGAGGGGTACTACCCCCAGCTTTGGCTACCCCCAAAGATGTAGATGACGAATCTCCAAGTGTTGAAGATTTCGTCTTAGAGCGGGTGTCCTGATAAACTCCTCCAGCGGTGGTTGTAGACAACCGCCTAGATGAGAGTTTCCTAGCCGCGCTAGTAGAGATCGCCGGGCTGGAAATATTTATCTTCTTCCCCGCCTTGCCGGTAGGGATCTTCCGAGCAGAATTGCAGGAGGCGACATAAAGCACCTCGTCTCCTGAGCTTTGTTGCAGGACCGGTCCTGACTGCTGTAGTCGTTGGAAGACTGACTGCCGGTCCTCTTGTACTGCCGCTTTGCTGCAGCAACAGTTGACAATGACTTGAGTGCAGTGATGTCCATGAAAGGACTCTCTGTACACCAAGTTCTCTTCTCTTTCCTTGCGCTTGTGAAGAATCACATTACGTAAGTCACTCGTTTTGTGGGCCCGGGAGTCCCGAGCACACGAGTGTGTTGGTACCATGTTTGCTTCCTGATTGGGAGACTCTTAGGAACCACTCTGTCCGTTTGCCGCCGGGGGCTGGACACGGCCGGTTCTGTACAATTTTCCATCAGAGGCCCGCCTAACAGTAAGCGGAGCTCTCTGATGGTCAGAGGTTGGGACAGCTGACTGAGCTCGACGAGCCTGCGTTGCCCTAGACTTTTTACCGCTAGCAGTAGGAAGAGTCCAAATTATGCCGCACAGAGTCTGGCACATCTTTATAAGAGCATCTGAGATCAGGACCGCATGAGAGGCGGTCGAAGACTGAACCCGAGCCGCATGGAGCAGGTGGTCTGCGGCTGGAATTGGTGGCCGTATGAGCATTCATGCGGCTGGCATTTGTGGTCACATCAGCATTCATGTGGCTAGCATTTGTGGACGCATAAGAATTCATACGGTTGGATTTGGTTGCCGTATGGGCATTCATACGGCTGGCAATTGTGGCTGCATCAGCATTCATACGGCTGGCATTTGTGTCCGCATCAGCATTCATGCGACTGGATTTGACTGCCGTAGGAACATTCATGCGGCTGGATTTGGCTACCGCAGGAACATTCATGCGGCTGGATTTAGTGGCCGTATGAGCCTTCATGCGGCTGGAATTATTGGCCGCATGAGCCTTCTTCATGCGGCTGGCACCTTTATGCAGTTTTTTCCTAGACCGCATAGAGTCCCCATTTGTTTCCTCAAGTTCAGCATCGTAGTGCTTTCCTCTGTCGGACTTGAGAACAGCAGGGGTCTCTGTGGCCTGAAGTGGGGCCGCATAAGGGTGGACCTGTAGCACCCAGTTTCTAAAATAAGAGTAAATTTGAAATTTTATAATTTTAATCATTTAATAATGATATTTAAACCATGTTATAATTTTTTTGGTGATTTTAGTTAATTTAAAACTATTTAAAAATTACAACTTGTGATTTTGGTGATTGACTAGTGTAACCCTAGAGTTTGCTGAGCCCAGAGACTAACCATGACCAAGGAAGCCTAGTCATGTGATTAGGATGACTAATTATAACTTTTTAGCCTAGGGGTATTTTGGTCATTTTGACAATTTTGTGAAATTATAAATTGTATTAATTAAATATTGTGCTAATCTATTAGTTAGGGCTTGACCTAGAAGTTGAGCCTAATCTAGATAATAGTCATGACCATAGAGGCTAAGTTAGATGGTTTCAACTAAGTAATCATTTAGGTTAATATAAATCCTGAATGATTCATATGTGAACCTGAGATGATCAGGATTTCAAACCTGAGTTAAGGGTTGGGATTTGGGTTTTTGAATCTATTTAATACATGTAATATGGAGTAGAGGGAATGAAGGGTTGGTTCATTATAGATGATTCCTAAGAATGGATTCCCTTCCCTTTAACTATTTCAAATTCTCAATGATAAATTCTTATGCATTGGATTGTTTCACTCACTGATTTTTCCCTGTTTAACACACACTGTGGACACTTGACACCTATATCTAGGTTACACACACACATGTTCTTCCCTTTCCCCTCTCTCTAAATTTGTGTTTGATTGGTATATATATATTTCTATATAGGATTGGTGTAGGTAGGCTATCCTTTAGGCTTGCCTATATACTCTAGTGATGTATATATATATAGATATAATAACTACATAGAATGTTGAATGTAAAGACTTTGATGGTATATATGATATTGATATTGATATATGATATTGATATAAGGTTTGGCATAGGCTTGGTATAGGCTTGGCTTGGTGTAGACCTAGTTTAACCTAGACAGTTGACCAAGAGTTGACTTTGACCTAGTTGACTTAGAATCATGTAGCTTGCACTGCAGATTCCATTTTTACATATTGAACACATCTTAACATATTTTACTCTAAATAGGACTCTGTGACACCAGTTCGGACATCTATTCATATCAGTCACTCAGGGTGACAGGCGAGTACATTCTCTGATCGTTTCATACTTGTCTGGATTTACATTCATGCTCTAGATTACTGTACTTGATACTGGCACGATTGTTATCACGGATTGGTACTATATGGATCTTCTTTTGCGATGCTATCTCTATTGTGCTCAACAGATACATATTGTTATGTGCGTTTCACGAACATATTGTATTTATTGTACACCCCCATTCATGTATACTCATTGTGCATATTGTACTCTCATTATCACATGAGCTTCATGGAGACTATTGTACAAGGTAGCGTAACTGGATTGGATCCTTGTGTATTGATTGGGGAGGGTGAGTAGGAATGGTTATGTGATCAAATCCCATTGTACAACTATTGTGCGCTTCCATTGTACACTCACGTTATGATGGATTTGACCTATTGTTATTGTTATTGTGCAACCTAAGCCGTTTACATAACCATATTGTGCTCTAAATCACTAGTATTGCAGTTTTACTTATCCTATATATATTTCAGTTATAAACTCTCTCTTGTTTTCATATACATCTTCTTACAGTTCATGTATCTTACTCTTCTGCATGCTTATATTTCCTAACATGATATGAACTGCGTGAGATGTATTGTGCTCGCTCCTGTCCTGACTGGACCTGTTGAAAATATTACAGATGATGATGATGACTGCCCTACCTTCTATGGGGCACAAGAGGGTGACCTTCAGGAGCCCGAGGAGCATCTAGCTCAGTAGAGGGTGCCTAGCCTAGTCTAGTCTAGTCTAGTCTAGTATTTACAGCTTTCAGTTTGTATCGAATTGTTCCGATTGTTTGTTGAGATCTAGTTATATTTCAGGACTTGTATTTATTTGTGTTGGACATCTACTTTGTGTGGTGTGATAACTCTTTTTATATTCAGTTCCTTTCTTTTATCTGATTCCATATCGTGCTCTATCTTTCCTAGACTTGTGATTGAGATAGAGTTGAGATGTTATATTATACCTCCGTGCGGAGATGATATGTTTATATCACATTATTGTTAGATGTTAGATGTTATAGACGAACTCTACAGCGTTCTACCGCCGACACTGCGGCGTAGGCTGGACGTACCCACGTTCTCGTGCCCTTCCTCAGGGTGCGGGTCGTGACACGTTTTTGTGGTGGCCCATGCAGGTCTGAGTCGCAACTAGTACGATTTCGTAGTGATGCTCGACTTAGAGTGCTGCTACGAGCCTGCTGTTAGGATATAGGATTAGGCAGTATAAGAGTTACTCAATCACATTTTAGGAAAAACTCTGATCTTTTGATTACCATGACAACTCTTCTTGTAACTGAATTTAATTGTCCTTCCTTGATTTTTCTTATCATGTGCCATATTGATATCCTTGTTTCAATCTGTCCTCAGGATGCCGCTTACTCGTTCTCAGGCAGCAGGGACTAGTACAGTTCCAGAGAGGTCAGATCCGGGAGGTCTTCCACCTCCGGCTACGGGAGTAGCAGCTGAGGGAGCTGCCACCACAGTTCCTGCCCTTCAGGCAGGAGTAGCAGCGACTGTTCCAGGAGGTCTTCCACCTCCAGCTACGGGACCGTCCATAGTTATTCCCGAGACTTTTCTACCGCCACCTCCGCTACCGACAGATACGCAGCAGATGATGGCCCTTATACTGCAGATGATGCAGACCCAGAGGGCCCAGGCAGAGGCACAGCAGCATCAGGCTAACGCATCCCACCGTCAGACAGAGGTTCTACGACAGAGTATGGAGAACTCACATCAGCTTGCACTGGCAGCAGTGGAGAGAGTGGCACCGAGTACGGTGCAGGGCCCTACTGGCCAGCAGCCGTACCAGCAGCAGTCTAGGCCGGGGACAGTATTGGACTTTAGGAAGATGAGCTCCAGGGACTTCACGGGCACGGAGGGCATCCTCTATGCAGACGACTGGCTAGAGGATGTGCAGCGGAGCATGGAGCTGGCAGAGCTTCCTAGGGCACTTTGGGTTTCGGCCGCAGCCAGCCGATTCTTCGATATCGCACTGACATGGTACCGCACGGATCCTCAGGCGTCGGTAAGAGGGCTGACATGGGAGAACTTCCGAAGGCTCTTCAAGGAGAAGTTCTTCCCGGACGTGGCTCTTACAGCATTGGAGGGCCAGTTCGTGGGTCTAGTACAGGGGAACTCGTCAGTGGACGAGTATGCAGCTGAGTTCTTCCGCCTTAGCAGGTTCGCTCCCGATATGATCCAGGGTGAGGGACAGAAGGCTCGTAAGTTCCGTAGGGGACTTATTCATGCAGTGCGCACCCGCACCTCAGGTCGCCGTGACGCGACGTTCGGTCAGATATTGATGGACGCGCAGATTGCAGAGGAGGACTTCGGCCTCAAGCCGAAGAGGGGCAGTGATACCTTAGGGGCTAGTTCTAGTGCAGGGCCAGCCAAGCGCCCTCACATCCAGCAGAGGCCAGCTCAGCAGCCGTTTCAGGGCCAGGGACATGTACTTCATCAGCAGGCACCCAGGCAGCAACAGCCCTCTACATGTGACTTCTGCAAGAGGCAAGGTCACCGATGGAGCGACTGCAGGAAGAGGCAGGGCCTGTGTTTACTTTGTGCTTCAGCAGAGCACCAGTGTAGGGATTGTCCCAGGAACAAGGCACCAGTGACTCAGGCAGTAGCAGGAGCTAGAGCTCCGACAGGGCAACAGACGGGACCACCGTTGCAGACTCAGCAGCAGAGGTTTGCCCAGCATCAGCAACAGGCCAAGGGAGGCCAGCAGGGACGAGCTTTCGCCATGGCAGTCGAGGATGCACAGGCAGAGGGAGAGCTGATTGCAGGTTCCAATCTTTTCGATTCCATTTCTGCGTTTGCTCCCTTATAACTGTCTTGAAATTCGATTCTATCCGTACCTGGTAGTTGATAAATTTTGTTCAGATGTTTTATTGTGATTTATTTCTTCTAAGATAAGTCGTATGGGCTAGGTCGCCTCGATTATGGGATCTAGAGTCTTCTATAGTTATGTTAGCTGGCATAGTGAGGACATATAGTCAGATTTTGGACGTATTTCTCGGGTGTGGAAATTTAAGGTTTTCGCGGCCAAGCATGCGGCAATGCGAAAATTTTAAATACCATGATTCTAAAGGTATGTACCATAGTCAAGGACTTTGTGAATATCGTAGCCTTGCTCACTAGCATGACGAAGATTCCGAGTATCATGATTTTGGACAGACGCATATGATTATCGGACTGTATGATTGAGACTGTGATTATTGTTGGGGGTTTGACCTAGAAGGAGTACAACCATCTTAATTTCGAGGACGAAATTCTTCTAAGGAGGGTAGACTTGTAGCACCCAGTTTCTAAAATAAGGGTAAATTTGAAATTTTATAATTTTAATCATTTAATAATGATATTTAAACCATGTTATGATTTTTTTGGTGATTTTAGTTAATTTAAAACTATTTAAAAATTATGACTTGTGATTTTGGTGATTGACTAGTGTAACCCTAGAGTTTGCTGAGCCCAGAGACTAACCATGACCAAGGAAGCCTAGTCATGTGATTAGGATGACTAATTATAACTTTTTAGCCTAGGGGTATTTTGGTCATTTTGACAATTTTGTGAAATTATAAATTGTATTAATTAAATATTGTGCTAATCTATTAGTTAGGGCTTGACCTAGAAGTTGAGCCTAATCTAGATAATAGTCATGACCATAGAGGCTAAGTTAGATGGTTTCAACTAAGTAATCATTTAGGTTAATATAAATCCTGAATGATTCATATGTGAACCTGAGATGATCAGGATTTCAAACCTGAGTTAAGGGTTGGGATTTGGGTTTTTGAATCTATTTAATACATGTAATATGGAGTAGAGGGAATGAAGGGTTGGTTCATTATAGATGATTCCTGAGAATGGATTCCCTTCCCTTTAACTATTTCAAATTCTCAATGATAAATTCTTATGCATTGGATTGTTTCACTCACTGATTTTTCCCTGTTTAACACACACTGTGGACACTTGACACCTATATCTAGGTTACACACACACATGTTCTTCCCTTTCCCCTCTCTCTAAATTTGTGTTTGATTGGTATATATATATTTCTATATAGGATTGGTGTAGGTAGGCTATCCTTTAGGCTTGCCTATATACTCTAGTGATGTATATATATATAGATATAATAACTACATAGAATGTTGAATGTAAAGACTTTGATGGTATATATGATATTGATATTGATATATGATATTGATATAAGGTTTGGCATAGGCTTGGTATAGGCTTGGCTTGGTGTAGACCTAGTTTAACCTAGACAGTTGACCAAGAGTTGACTTTGACCTAGTTGACTTAGAATCATGTAGCTTGCACTGCAGATTCCATTTTTACATATTGAACACATCTTAACATGTTTTACTCTAAATAGGACTCTGTGACACCAGTTCGGACATCTATTCATATCAGTCATTCAGGGTGACAGGCGAGTACATTCTCTGATCGTTTCATACTTGTCTGGATTTACATTCATGCTCTAGATTACTGTACTTGATACTGGCACGATTGTTATCACGGATTGGTACTATATGGATCTTCTTTTGCGATGCTATCTCTATTGTGCTCAACAGATACATATTGTTATGTGCGTTTCACGAACATATTGTATTTATTGTACACCCCCATTCATGTATACTCATTGTGCATATTGTACTCTCATTATCACATGAGCTTCATGGAGACTATTGTACAAGGTAGCGTAACTGGATTGGATCCTTGTGTATTGATTGGGAAGGGTGAGTAGGAATGGTTATGTGATCAAATCCCATTGTACAACTATTGTGCGCTTCCATTGTACACTCACGTTATGATGGATTTGACCTATTGTTATTGTTATTGTGCAACCTAAGCCGTTTACATAACCATATTGTGCTCTAAATCACTAGTATTGCAGTTTTACTTATCCTATATATATTTCAGTTATAAACTCTCTCTTGTTTTCATATACATCTTCTTACAGTTCATGTATCTTACTCTTCTGCATGCTTATATTTCCTAACATGATATGAACTGCGTGAGATGTATTGTGCTCGCTCCTGTCCTGACTGGACCTGTTGAAAATATTACAGATGATGATGATGACTGCCCTACCTTCTATGGGGCACAAGAGGGTGACCTTCAGGAGCCCGAGGAGCATCTAGCTCAGTAGAGGGTGCCTAGCCTAGTCTAGTCTAGTCTAGTCTAGTATTTACAGCTTTCAGTTTGTATCGAATTGTTCCGATTGTTTGTTGAGATCTAGTTATATTTCAGGACTTGTATTTATTTGTGTTGGACATCTACTTTGTGTGGTGTGATAACTCTTTTTATATTCAGTTCCTTTCTTTTATCTGATTCCATATCGTGCTCTATCTTTCCTAGACTTGTGATTGAGATAGAGTTGAGATGTTATATTATACCTCCGTGCGGAGATGATATGTTTATATCACATTATTGTTAGATGTTAGATGTTATAGACGAACTCTACAGCGTTCTACCGCCGACACTGCGGCGTAGGCTGGACGTACCCACGTTCTCGTGCCCTTCCTCAGGGTACGGGTCGTGACAGGACCCCCATCTTAACCGCACAAGGGTGGCCCCCATAACTGAGCCGCATGGAAGTCTTTGAAGCGATCCACATAAGAAACTTTGGAATTGGTGGATTGTGCCAGCCATAAAGATTTTTTCGTCTCTCTAGGGGCACGTCATTATTTCAGAGTCATCATTTTACCTTTATGTCAGAGCTGTCAATCTTTTGTGTCAGAGCTGCCATATTGCGTCAGAGCATTTAATGAGCCAGCTGTATAGAGCAGTTATGGCCAGCTGTAGAGGCCTATTTTTGGACCACATAGGGCCACTTGGCTTTTTTCGAGCCGCATGAAGCTATCGGGGACTTTCCAGTCGCATGAAGCTTCTAAGGGACTTTTGAGCCGCATGAGGCTCTAAGGGAATTTTGAGCCGCATGAGACTCCCTCTGTTTTGAGCCGCATAGACTTTTCTATTCTTTTCCATGCTTCTACAAGGGGCAGCTGGGATCAAAAGGTACGACTCGCTCGAACGTGAAGGATGAGTCTAGACCGGAGCCATACTCCTGCAAAAAGTCCTGCACATCTATACTTGAAGAAATCACCAGGTCCTCAAAGGGACGTAATAAGATATAAAAAGAACATGCCATATAAACTGCTTAATAAAAATAAGTCAAATCGGATCATATCATGGTCCAATACACCACTATTGAATTAGCCTACCATCCCCCCAACCAAACAAGGATAGAAGATGGTGCCCTAATCCATGATGATGTATCTTTCCAAGTCATGAATCCAATATATATAGTATCCAGACCACAACAAGGTTCAGTACCTTCTCATCGGAGCAGTGAACCACACCTACAACAAAATAAGGACAAGGTGTGGCAAACTAGTCCACGACAAGTTACTGTTCCAAGCCGCAATCAGATATAAGTACCCAAACCAAAGGTACCTATACCTAACGGATAGGGTAGCCTACCATTCTATGTGAATGCAGTTTAAGAACATCCTTCCAACGCATGGGCTCTCTGGCTTAAAATAGGATCGGCATAGTCCCCACTTGGAGCACCTGGGGCCTCAAGCATAACCATTCCTCGAACGTCAGTGGCCAACAATAAATAAGGGGTCGTCAACCCGTATCTCCGATGGAGCGTATGGTCACAAGGGTAATGTGCATAATAGCCCATATGCTAAGGATATGTCCTCCCCACTCAATGCCTATATGTTGCCTTGACAACACATAACCTCTATAACCGCTAAGTAAAACTATCATGCAATCCTATTAGCAGCTAATCCTATTGCACGACTTATATGTACTGGTGGCCAGTCAGTCACGCATGTCCGAGTTCTATATGCGACTCACGACTTCGTGGTATAAATGTGTCAAGGCCTATGAATGCAATACAACAAAAGGGCAGTCCCTTAACTCTAGGTTTAATGTGTAAAAAGTAAATAAATAGCAGGAATATAAAACTATAACAAGGTATCACAGTTTATTTTGTATAAGGAAATAATAAATAAATATATGAGTGTGAGATAAATCGACAGCAAATGACAAGGTATCTTTCTTGAGGGTAGTGCGCAGGAATGACAAAGTCCAATATCTCGAATCGGCAGATCACCGAAGCAATGAAAGCCAACTACTACGAACGTCCCCGGATGCTAAAACAAATATCATGAACATTTTTGGTGTAAAAGATATATCTTAAAATGTCTGCCAAAAAGTCCAATTCTGGACACAGAGACAAAATCGTAATTTCGGGTCAAAACGATGTCTGCCGTTGGACCCGTTTTGTACCAAAATGCGTGCCAGTACCTACGGCCTCTAAAGTCGTCAAACTACATGTCTATGGGTCCAGTTTGAGGATACGAATCCAATCGTATGTCCGAAGTTAGATTCCGATGGGCCGTGCACAACTTCGCCCGTTGGATTGGGCCGCAGGCCCGCCAAGAAGGTGTTCCGGTCGACCTTCTTAGAATCGGACAAAACTTGGCACACAGGACCAAAAAAACAATTTGGTCCTGCTGGTGCAAGTTTTATCTCGAACCGATGAACATGCACAAAGTTGTGGCCTAGTTTGTAAGGTGGCCGATACGGGGTATCTTGACGGATACACTTTGATTTCGTCGCGCACGCACAACGAGATCTAGTTCCGTCTATTCCCAAACATCGATAACATCCATATGCGCCTTTTGATGCTTATGGGTTACGACCACATCGCCCGGTTTGTCGAGACGTACGCCATATCGGGAAAAGTTTTCTAAATTTATTATTTTTAAACACTGTTTTTCATAAACTTTGGGTTCGAAAATCTTTACATACAGGGAATGAATAATTAAACTAAAAGAAGTAATTTGAAGTTCTATATGTTGGCTAAAATATTGTTCAGAAAATTTCTAAAACCCTCTACAGGATTGATCAGAATTTGACAATAAACATGGGTGGTTGGGCTGTTTTCAAACTGTCAAAAAAATAGTTTAATCGAGTTTTTTCGAGTCGATTTTCTGACCCGATGGGTTGATACCACGGGGTACTACTAGGTGGGTCGTTTAGAGGGTCAGGTGGGCTATCTATGGCAATTCGCAGAATCGAAAAATATCAATTGTATACGAAGAACGGAGATGATGATGTAGGGTATGTTGCGGCTGATGTTAACAGAGCAGGTGCTCTATTTTTTTCCGCGGTTGGTCTTCGACCGACGGCTGCTCTGGTGGTTGCGCGATAGCTGCAGGCGACTGATGGGACATGCGTAGCTGTCGGGGTGCTCGTGAGTCACTATGGGAGGTCGGGGATCGATCACGAGAGTTTTGTTGTTAGGTTTAACAGGGAAGTTCTCGAGGGATAGATCCTATATACCCGAACATTTAAAACCTATATTCTATCGAATTTGATCGTGATTCAAACTTGGATTGAGGGGAATCTCGTGGAGAATACTACTAGGATTACACAAATTTTTTTTGGAAGAGATTGATTAAGATTTACTATAGTTTCGAGAGTAACAAACCTACATCCGCATATACATGGGATCGGGCTGCTAGCGGGGGTTTTATGGGTTTTATGCCTCACGAGATTTTCGTAAGCTGTGTTTTTCTTTTTTTTTTCTTTTTCTATTACTTATAATTATCCATGTATTAGTATACTATATTGTTTATCAGTATGCAAAAATAATAATAATAATAATAATAATAATAATAATAATTATTATTATTATTATTTTATAATTCAATAAATGGTTTTCAAGTATAAATCTATATGTGTGTGTGTGTGTGTGTGTGTGTGTGTGTGTGTGTGTGTGTGTGTGTATATATATATATATATATATATATATATATATATATATATTTATTTATTTATTTATATATATATATATATATATATATATATATATATATATATATATATATATATATATATATATATATATATATATATAAATATATAACCTTGTATACATTCTTGTACCCAAGAAAATATAGGAAAATTTCAAAAAAATATTTAAAGCTACCTAAATACCTAGTAGATTATTTTTGAAGCCTATTTTATAAGTAATACCAATTCGATTACTGCCTCTTGGTTTTATAAAGAAAAGCATTTAATCGGTTAATAAACTAAATAAAAATATGAAGACACCATAAAATATTAATAAAAAAATACTAAAAGTTTATAAAAATAGGGGAGTTTACATGGGACCATAATTCACAATTCACAATACTACAAGGTTCGGCTTAATCGTACGTTAGGTGTACGATTAGGCTATTCACAATACCTAAGTTGGGTGTGGTCACACACTAGTCATTATTTCCCCCCAATCCCGCAAGAACAATGACTCATAATACAATGAACAAGGCACAATACAATCGTGTGTATCGTGTGTCCGATATAAGAACATGAAAGTATGACAGAATTACAAAGTAAAAGTTTAAGTCGATGTACTTGCCTTGTTATAGAAGTCCAAAAATAGTAGAGCATGAATCTGAATGATCACCTGGTATTTTGGTACAATTTGATTAGGTTCTACAATAAGATACTAACTAGTTGTCTATCTCTAGCTATCAATAAAATAATTAAAATATATCTCTCTAGCTAATTAATTTGCTAAATCGAAAGAAGTTTAGATTTTCATAGAAAAATATGTGATATGTACTTTTATAGCAAAATATGATGACATTATTATTTTTATAAAATATTAGTTAAATGATAAATACTACCCTCTAGCCAAAATAATTTATTTAGACAATACTTGCTAATTAAACATTTACAAAACTTGGTATTAAGATCTTAGCAAAATAATTTATAGCAATCTATATATATTTAGGCAAAACATTTACCAATTTATTTGCTATAGGAAATATTACCAATAAATATTACTATGATAATAATAACTAAAAGAATTAATCATAATAGTTACCTATTAATAGTAGTAGCAATAATTTATAACAGTACAATAAGATCAGTCCAATGCTACTAGGCCAGCCCACACTTATCCAGAGCCTAACCCGGCCCATCTAGAAGTCCATCACTGCTGCTACTGTCATATTATCACCCTATTCATTCATTTCTTAAGAAAAACCAATGGCCAAGAATTAGCCCAAGCTATCTAAATCCCTCACATTTAATCAACTGCAATAATTTGAATTGAGAAAAATCCAAAATTGTGGACTGCTCAAGTCTTGACGTCTCATGCCAACTCTTTGAAACAAAGAAGAGGAAATAAACTCTCATTCTAGCCACTCACGAAATAATCCCACCCATGCTTCTCCATCATCCCACACTCCTTCCATTTCTTCTCAGCCCATCATTAAAGAAACCTAAACACACTGCTACCAATGTGACCTTTCAATATGTGAAGAGGCACTTGGTTTCTGAAGCATCAATTCAAATCTGACACAATATTTACAATGTGGAAGAATTATAGTGCTCTCTCTATCCTCAACTATACTCACAGTCAACATCTCTTCCCCAAAGATCTAATCTCTCTCCTCCTCATTCTTTCTATTACACAGCTGACACTAAAGAAACCAGCCCCCTCCCTAACCGTCTTCTTCCCCAAGCTGTACTCTAGCTCACAGCCGACAAACCCCTTTCCTAAACCCTAATTTCTATGCTCTTCTTCTCTCAAGATCTCAACCGATCCCATAGAAAAACCCAAAAACAACTTTATTTTTCTACATGTTAGGAAACCCTAACCCTAATCATTCTTCTCCTTCAACCCTAGCCCGATACAAACCCAAAACTGAGAGAAAAGAAGAAGAAGGGGGTTCGAGGAAGATCGAGGCGAAGACTTACTCAACCGGCAGGGATGTCGATCCAAGGCAGCGAGGCGTCAACGACGAACAGCTTCGATCCGGTGGTGGCATCCTCAGTGACCCGGCGGCACTGTCACTCCTATTTTCCTTTATACATATTTTTAGTATACGTGTACGGAATTCTGACATTTGTCAGATGACCCATATCTTGACTTGTCTTGCTTAGCCTAGTTTTGGTTTAATCTTGACTTCCTTTAATTTGGTTTGGTTCCACTCGGCTTGGCTTGGCTTGACTTGGTTTGTTTTGGTTTAAGATGAGAAGGGTTTGTATAAAAATCAACTCCTCTCTCTCCTCCATTATTTTTTTTATTACTTCTTAATCTTATTCATTTACTCCCTCCACCTACCAAGTCCTAGGCAAGTACAACTTGCTTCATGATGGATCTCAAATTTTATTGTTCCATTGTCTTCCTTGCTTGATTCTAAGCCTCTTTAGAACTTGGAGATTTTGGTTTTGATTGTTACATTTTTGTAGATCCAAGTTTATAGTTTCTTCGGTTTTTCTTGGTTTTAATCTCTTAAACTTTGTTATTTTTGAAAACTAATGGTTCTATGTTGTATGGAATTCAATTCTACCTAATTTTGACTTTTGAACCACTTGATTTCGACTTCGTATGAAGAAGTTATGCCATTTTCGTGTTCATGGGTTCCCTACACCTTTTGGTGCTGTCGGAACGATGAACAGTGCCGCACACAGCATTTTCGCCACGCGTCGTGCTTGCGCCCGTGCGTGATTTTTTGTTGCGTGCCCGTGTGCCGTACTTGCGTGCACCGTACGCCGTAGGCTGTCTTGCTTGCTTGTGCAGTGCGTTTTGTGCGCAGTGCACAGACGGCACGCCGTGGGCAGTTTTACCCGCGTACAGATCACTCTAAATGACTGTTTTTGCCTGTTTAAGCTGTTTTGTAGCTAAAATCTTGAAAAACTCAAAACATAAAAGTTGTAGATCTTTGTCATGGCTTCAAGAATCTTCCTGTCTCACTTTAATCAGAGTTCATATGTGACTTATAGTTTCAATCACACATGGGTGTTCTCAATCTTCTTTGCATGATTTCTATACTTTGCCTAAATAACGACGACCCGACTTGACACTTGATAGTCTTGAGATAGTAACTTGAACTTGACTTAAACATGATAATATGGACCCGTCTTGATAACTCTTGATAGTGGCCCATCGAGGCACACTCCAGACAAGTACTCTTGACATGACAAGTAAACTTGACATGACATGTATAATCTTGATTGCTGTTGCGACGACTATTCCTGTCTTGCTAGTGTAACTCTTGTCTTGATCTCGTGGTTGATTGTGCTTGTACAAGCTATATGTCTCGTCTTGTATCATGTCTAGGACATGGATTCCTGGTTACCACGGTCAGGGATTCATAACAAATCTGACTAGGTTAATGACTAGATTGATCAAGTAGTTCATATAGAAAGATTTTCCAGTTACAAGCGATCACGTTATCCCGGCCACTCCTTTGGACTTGTAGCCTACCGACGAGTAGGACGTATTTTCACTACACTGTCATGTGTTTCACTTCTTGAATCATAAGCACTAAAGTACACCAGTAATCTTGATAACTCTTGTAACTCTTGTAACCCTCGCCTGGATAATCTGGTTAGTCTGTAGGGCTTGTGACTGCGGGAACATCTCATTGCATCTTGTTATTAACTAAGCTTGTGATAACCCTAGTTAGCTAACAATAGCAAGCCGAAGGACTTGATTTGCCGTGCCTGAATGATTGTCTCATGATTAACATTAAAATTATATTCCACCTCTTGTTCCTCCTGCTGCAAGCTTATGTTTTATGTTAACTCAGTCTTTCATGTTATTTAACTATTCTCTTTTATCATTTCTTCTTTTATTATATGCTGGTTTTAGTTCCTAAGTGGAGCCTCCCTTGTGACACTTGCTTTTTCTGGGGTCTGACCCAGCTGGTTTTGTATGGCCAGATTTTGGAGTAGCACCCGAGGAT
This sequence comes from Iris pallida, assembly GCA_029216955.1. Classification (NCBI taxonomy): domain Eukaryota; kingdom Viridiplantae; phylum Streptophyta; class Magnoliopsida; order Asparagales; family Iridaceae; genus Iris; species Iris pallida. The sequence continues at coordinate 29,236,011 of JANAVB010025598.1, read as the reverse complement.
CTACCTGCTTTCCAACTAGATGGTGAACACCAGACGTAATCCTGGCAATGAGTGGGTTTCTTATTTTGCAATCCCACTCTATTGTAAATTATTATTTTGAGGCATTTAGCCGCCGAAAAAGTGTTAGCTCGTGTTGAAATTTAATTTCTGTCTACCTAATGGCTGTAACATGATTGACAAATCCTAGGATTGATCATGTATGACTTAACTCTTGATAGTCTTCGTATTTTGTATAACTAGCTTCATGATTATCTGAATATGTAATGTTCGGGATGCCTTACCTTGTATATCTGATAATCTAACATCTTGTAACAACTATTTGCTTGCTTGAGATTGAGACACTAGGCTTGTTCTTGACCATAAGAGACTGATGGATTATAGTTTAACCCTCATGCATCTAGACAGCCGTGACCGTATTATGAGGTGGATTGCACTTCAATGTACGTAGCTGGCTGTGTCTGTCTCCCGCTCTCCAGTATTCTGATTTTGGGGTGTGTCACAGTTTAAGTGGTGGCCCATGCAGGTCTTAAAAATTAAGATGTGTGAGGGTTTTACTAAATAAATATCTCAATCAGCATTCGCCCTTGATCTCTACTCATGCCTTATAATATTTCTATTCTTGACCTGATAATATGCTTATATCCTTGATCTATCCTGGTCCTTCCTTATTGTTCCCAATGTTATTTTCTTCAGTAGCATTGTTCCTGGTCCTACTGATCAGCCAGATGGAGCACAAGTAAACCAGCAGCAACCTGGGGACCAAACCCAGCACTCAGGGGCAATATCCCGAGTCATGCCTTCCGGAGATCCAGAGCCGTCAGCCCAGCCTGTAGAGCCTGACAATAGAACCCTGATGGGACTCATCTGGGACTTGCTTGCATCACAAGATCGTCGGGGCGATGTCCTGTAGCAGACAGTACGAGATGCCATATGCAGAGTTGGTTATCAAAGAAACAATACGGCTAACAGCTTCAAGCATCTGAACCCTCCTTTTTTTGATGGCAGTGAAGATGCTATTGCTACTCATGCTTGGCTACAGGATATAGAGGTTATTCTGGAGGCAGCTAGGACTGTAGAGGAAGAGAAGGTGGCAGTTGTACGCCTGTAATTATTGGACTTAGCCTGCAGCTGGTGGGTGATGCAAGCAGTTGGATTAGTGACGCCTGTCTTGTGGTGGTATTCAGTGACAAGTTTCAAACGAAGTACTTTGATGCAGTAGCTCGATATAATCTGTAATCCAGATTCGCCAATCTCAAGCAGATAGAAAGGACGGTCGATGGATATGCGGTCGAGTTTTCTAGACTTAGTCGGTTTTCTCCTACCTTGGTGGCGATCGAATTGGACCAAGTGTAGCGATTCCAGCAAGGACTCCTCTTAGAGATTATTCTACCTGTGGAGCAGTTTGAGTACCGGACCTTTGATGCTATTTTGAGAGCAGCTAGGAGGCATGAATATACCTTCCAGAGGATAGTAGATCAAACTGGAGGATGAAAGAGGCCTCATGGTCAGCTGTCTCAATCATCAACACCAGTCCCGACAGCTAGGAATTTGACCATTGGAGCTCCTAGGAGGGCGACCACAGTTTCGTCGGTTCAACACTCGAGTCCGACATATCCTCAGCAGCAGAAGCAGAAGCAATCTTCCGCAATGGGCTGCTCTCATTGTGGAAAGCCTGGGCACATGGTTTCAGAGTGTCACAGGGTACAGGGATTGTGCTTGAATTGTGGGGCACCGGATCACAAAATTAGGTCCTATCCGCATAGAGCCAGTTCATCTTCATCAACCCTAACCAGTCCATCAGTTAAGACAACAGCACCAGTGCAACAGCAGTTCAGTTTCACAGAATAGTAGAAGAATTTCCTGATGTATTTTCCAAACAGCTTTCAGACATGCCGCAAGAGAGAAAGAGATAGAGTTTACCATTGATTTGATTCCAGGGACAGCACCAGGGTCAGAGAGAGTATAGAGAATGGCACCATTAGAGTTGGAGATCCTGTATAAGATGATTGAAGAACTCAGAACCAAGGGATTCATTCGTGCTAGTGGATCACCTGGGAGAGCCCCGATGCTTCTTATAAAAATAAGGATGGTACGTCAAGATTATGTGTTGATTATCGTACCTTGAATTCTGTAACAATCAAGAACAGATATCCCCTACCAAGGATAGATGACTTATTCGATCAACTCAATAGGACAGTAGTATTTTCAAAGAATGACTTGCGGTCGAGATACCATCAGATCAGAGTCAGAGAGCAAGACAGCCCGAAGACAGCATTCAGATCTAGATATGGGCATTGGGAGTTTTTCGTTATGCCATTCGGGACGACCAATGCGCCAGCAGTATTCATGGATCTCGTGAATCACATATTCATGGCTTATTTGGATTAGTTCATGATAGTGTTTATAGACGACATCTTAGTCTATAGCAAGAATGAAGTAGAGCATAAGCAGCATCTCCGAATAGTCCTTCCGATTCTCAAAGAGCACCAGTTGTACGCAAAGTTCAGTAAGTATGAATTTTAGCTTGATCGTATTTCGTACTTAGGTCACATCATCACCAGAGGTGGAGTAGAAGTGGACCCCTAGAAGATAGTGGCTATAGAGACATGGCCAGTACCTATCACCGTCGCAGAAGTTCGCAGTCTTCTAGCATTGGCCGGCTATTACCGACGATTTATATCAGACTTTGCTCGAATTTCAGCACCATTGACGCAGTTGATCCGCAAGGATGTACAGTTTGCTTGGACAGCAGAATATCAGAGTTCATTCGAGAAGTTGAAGTAAGGGTTAATGACGGTACTCATTCTCATGCTTCTAGATGGGACTGGAGGATTTTCAGTTTATTGTGACGCTTCAGGCAGAGGATTGGGATGTGTCCTAATGTAGCATGGCAAGGTAGTAGCTTATGCATCACGTCAGCTTCGTGATCATGAGAGAAATTATCCAACCCATGACTTGGTGTTAACAACGATAGTTTTCGTACTCAAGCTTTGGAGGCATTACTTGTATGGAGATCGGATATAGATTTTTACTGACCACAAGAGTCTTAAGTATGTGTTTACCCAGACGGATCTTAACATGCGTCAGAGAAGATGGCTAGAGTTGCTAGTGGATTATGATATCAATCTACAGTATCATCCTGGGAAGGCCAACGTAGTTGTAGATGCATTGAGTAGAAGAGTAGGATCTTATTTTCTAACAGCAGAACCAGAGTTATTAGCAGATCTTCAGAAGATGGGTATAGAGATAGTCCTCCCTACTAATATGGCATTGATGGCTAGTATGCAAGTTCGGTCCAGTATAGTTGAGAGAATCAAGATAGCTCAATCAACGGATTCTAAGCTTCAGCGGCTTAGGGCAGAATGTGAAGCAGAATGAAGAGCAGAGTTATGTATTCACGAAGATGGCACGCTCCGACATGAAAGGCGTCTTTGTGTACCCAGTAGTGACATCAGGCAGGAGATCATGGCATAGGCTCACAGTTCACAGTATTCAATTCATCCCGGTGGTACAAAGATGTATCGTGATATCCGTCAGCATTTTTGGTGGAATGGCATAAAGAGGAAGATAGCTCAGTTTGTCTCTCGTTGTTTAGTTTGCCAACAAGTTAAAGCTGAACATCAGAGACCAGCTGGACTTCTTCAACCTTTACCAATCCCAGAATGGAAGTGGCAGCACATTACTATAGATTTTGTAATTAGGTTACCTATAAATCCCTAGCTGAAAGAGATGCTATACGGGTTATAGTTGACCGACTCACCAAGGTAGCTCATTTTCTCCCTTTTAGGATTGGTCAATCGACAGATCAATTAGCTGAGATGTATCTCAGATAGATAGTTAGATTGTATGGAGTGCCAGTTAGTATCGTATCAGACAAAGATTCAAGATTTATATCATACTTTTGGTGGAGTCTTCAAGATAGTTTGGGAACTCGTCACAAGTTCAGTTCAGCTTATCATCCGCAGACAGATGGTCAGTCGGAGCGCATAATTCAAACTCTTAAAGATATATTGCAATCATGTACACTTGACTTCGGTGTTTCGTGGGAAGATCACCTGCACTTGGTGGAGTTCTCCTATAATAACAGTTTTTAGGCCAGTATCCAGATGACACCGTTTGAGGTACTGTATGGCAGAAAGTGCAGATCACCTTTAGCCTGGGATGATGTAGGCCAGAGGCAGATTCTTGGTCCAAAAATAGTTACACAGACTATCGAGGTGGTCAGACAAGTCATAGATCATCTTCGAGTTGCACAAGATCGTCAGCACCATTGGGCCGATTCTCATCGGTGTCCTCTTGAGTTTTCTATCGGCCACCATGTATTCATCATTCGATTCAACATACGGAAAAAGCTTAGTCCTAGGTATATAGGGCCATTTGATATTCTCGAGCGAGTAGGTGATGTGTCCTATCGTCTTGCTCTTCCGCCGTCGTTACGTAAGGTACATGACATATTTCATATATTCCAATTGCGACGGTACATCCGGATCCGAGCCATATCCTTGATCATTCAGAATAGATTGTTGGTACCAACCTTTCGTATGAGAAAAGGCCCATATCCTATTGGACAGAGATGTATCTCAGATAGATAGTTAGATTGGACAGATCAATTAGCAGAGATGTATCTCAGATAGATAGTTAGATTGTATGGAGTGCCAGTTAGTATCGTATCAGACAAAGATTCAAGATTTATATCATACTTTTGGTGGAGTCTTCAAGATAGTTTGGGAACTCGTCACAAGTTCAGTTCAGCTTATCATCCGCAGACAGATGGTCAGTCGGAGCGCATAATTCAAACTCTTAAAGATATATTGCGATCATGTACACTTGACTTCGGTGGTTCGTGGGAAGATCACCTGCACTTGGTAGAGTTCTCCTATAATAACAGTTTTTAGGCCAGTATCCAGATGGCACCGTTTGAGGTACTGTATGGCAGAAAGTGCAGATCACCTGTAGCCTGGGATGATGTAGGCCAGAGGCAGATTCTTGGTCCAGAAATAGTTACACAGACTATCGAGGTGGTCAGACAAGTCATAGATCATCTTCGAGTTGCACAAGATCGTCAGCACCATTGGGCCGATTCTCATCGGTGTCCTCTTGAGTTTTCTATCGGCCACCATGTATTCATCATTCGATTCAACATACGGAAAAAGCTTAGTCCTAGGTATATAGGGTCATTTGATATTCTCGAGCGAGTAGGTGATGTGTCCTATCGTCTTGCTCTTCCGCCGTCGTTACGTGAGGTACATGACATATTTCATATATTCTAATTACGACGGTACATCCGGATCCGAGCCATATCCTTGATCATTCAGAATAGATTGTTGGTACCAACCTTTCGTATGAGAAAAGGCCCATATCCTATTGGACCGAAGGGAGAAGATACTCAAGAACAAGACTATTAGTTTAGCCCATATTGCTTGGGGTCATCACACTTTGGGTGAGTCAACTTGGGAACATGATGATGATATCCGAACGCGATATCCATACCTATTTGACTCATGAGGTATAATGTCTTCCTTATGCCTTATGCTTTTAATGCCTTACTTGTATGAATGATTGCTTGATTAACTGTTAGTCGTAGATTGCTTGTGGTTAGTACAGCTTGCCCCGACATCTCTAGCCTCTTGATTAAATTCCGAGGGTGGAATTATTTTAAGGTGGGTAGAGTTGTCACTCCCGTTTTCCGTTATACATATTTTTAGTATACGTGTACAAAATTTTAACATTTGTCAGGTGACCCGTATCTTTACTTGTCTTGTTTAGCCTAGTTTAGGTTTAATCTTGACTTGCTTTAATTTGGTTTGGTTCCACTTGGCTTGGCTTGGCTTGACTTGGTTTGTTTTGGTTTGAGATGAGAAGGGTTTGTATAAAAACCAACTCCTCTCTCTCTCCTCTATTATTTTCTCATTACTTCTTCATCTTCTTAATTTACTCCTCCCACCTACCAAGCCCTAGGCAAGTGCAACTTGCTTCATGATGGATCTCAAGTTTTATTGTTCTATTGTCTTCTTTGCTTGATTCTAAGCCTCTTTAAAACTTGAAGATTTTGGTTTTGATTGATATATTTTTTATAGATCTAAGTTTATAGTTTCTTCTATTTTTCTTGGTTTTGATCTCTTAAACTTTTTTATTTTCAAAAACTAATGGTTCTACGTTGTGGGAAATTCAATTCTACCTAATTTTGGCTTTGGAACCGCTTGATTTCGACTTCGTATGAAGAAGTTATGCCATTTTCATGTTCATGAGTTCCTTACACCTTTTGGTGCTGTCGGAACGATGAACAGTGCCGCGAGCAGCATTTTTGCCGCATGTCGTGCTTGCGCCATGGGCATTTTTGCCCGTGCTCAGCGCAACTTGTGCGCCGCGCGTCTACGTGCAGTGCTTGTACGCACCTTGCGCCGTGGGCATTTTTGCCCGCAAGCGCAACATAACTTGTGCGTCGTGCGTCCGCACGATTTTCTACCGCGCGCCCGCGGGCCGTGCTTGCGCCGTGGGCATTTTTTCTCGCACGTGCCGCACAACTTGCGTGCCATGCGTCCGCACGATTTTTTGTCGCGCGCCCGCACGCTGTGCTTACGGGCACTTTGTATCGTGGGCATTTTTGTCTGCGCGTAGTGTGCCCGTGCAATTTTTTGTCGTACACCATGCTTGCGCACATCGTGCACTGTGGGTTGTTTTGCTCGCACGCAGAGTGCATTTTGTATGCAGTGCATAGACCGTACGCCGTGTATGCACGCAGCGTGCAGCATAGGTAGTTTTGCCCGCGCGCGTGCAGCGCACCCGTGCGCAGATCACTCTAATCTTTGCCCGTTTAAGCTGTTTTGTAGCTAAAATCGTAAAAAACTCAAAACATGAAAGTTGTAGATCTTTGTCTTGGCTTCAAGAATCTTCCTGTTTCACTTTAATCAGAGTTCATATGCGACTTATATTTTCAATCACATGTGGGTGTTTACGATCTTCTTTGCATGTTTTCTATACTTGGCCTAAATTGCGACGACCCGACTTGACACTTGATAGTCTTGAGATAGTAACTTGAACTTGACTTGAACATGATAATATGAACCTGTCTTGATAACTCTTGATAGTGGCCCGTCGAGGTGCACTCCAGACAAGTACTCTTGACATGACAAGTAAACCTAACATGACATGTATAATCTTGATTGTTGTTGCGACGACTATTCCTGTATTGCTATTATAACTCTTGCCTTGATCCCGTGGTTGATTGTGCCTGTACAAGCTACATGTCTCATCTTGTATCATGTCTAGGACATAGATTCCTGGTTACCACGGTCAGGGATTCATAACGAATCTGACTTGGTTAATGACTAGATTGATCAAGTAGTTCGTATAGAAAGATTTCCCAGTTACAGGCGATCATGTTATCCCGGCCATACCTGTGGACTTGTAGCCTGTCGACGAGTAGGGCACATTTTCAGCACACTGTCATGTGTTGCACTTCTTGAATCAAAAGCACTAAAGTACACCAGTAATCTTGGTAACTCTTGTAACTCTTATAACCCTCGCCTGGATAACCTGGATAGTCTGCAGGGCTTATGACAGCGGAAACATCTCATTGCATCTTGTAAGTAACTAAGCTTGTGATAACCCTAATTAGCTAACAATAGCAAGCCATAGGACTTGATTGGCCGTGCCTGAATGATTGTCTCATGATTAACATGAAAATTATATTCCACCTCTTGTTCCTCATACTACAAGCTTATATTTTATGTTAACTCAGTCTTTCATGTTATTTAACTATGCTCTTTTATCAGTTCTTCTTTTATTATATGCTGGTTTTAGTTCCTAAGTGGAGCCTCCCTTGTGACATTTGCTCTTTCTTGGGTTTGATCCAGCTGGTTTTGTATGACCAGATTTTGGAGTAGCACCCGAAGATCTACCTGCTTCCCAGCCAGATGGTGAACACCAGACGTAATCCTGGCAACGAATAGGTATCTTATTTTGCTCTCCCACTATATTATAAATTATTATTTTGAGGCGTTTAGCCGCCGAGCAAGTGTTAGCTCGTGTTGAAACTTAATTTCTATTTGCCTAAGGGCTATAACATGATTGACAAATCTTAGGGTTGATCATGTATGACTTAACTCTTTGTAGTCTTCGTATTTTGTATGACTAGCTTCATGATCATCTGAATATGTAATGTTCGGGATGCCTTACCTTGTATATCTGATGATCTAACATCTTGTAACAACTATTTGCTTGCTTGAGATTGAGACACTAGGCTTGTTTTTGACCATAAGAGACTGATGGATTGTAGTTTAACCCTCATGCATCTAGACAGTCGTGACCGTATTGTGGGGTGGATTGCACTTCAATGTACGTAGCTGGCTGTGTCTGTCCCCTACTCTCTAGTATTCTGGTTCTGGGGCGTGACAGGCGCACACGTCTCGAGGTGGCTCGAGCTTCAAAGAAGTGACTCACTGCTCGAATTGGCCACGTGGAAAATGAAGGGCGACACAGATCTCAGAGTGTCTCCTCGAGTCTCGAAGGGTCAGCTCTGGAATCGAGGCGGTGGTACTGTAGTCGAGGTCGACGTCTCGACTGGACCGACGATGGATCTAGCTTCTGTAGTGGCCCAGAACTCCGGCGTGGTGGCGAGATCTGCAGCGGCTCGGCGATTCCTGGCAAACTTGCTGTGGTGATCTATACTTCGTGAGGTCGAGCGGCTTGCTACTCCGGCCGGTCAGGTCGGCTTCGAACTTCGGCGAGGCTCTCCGGTGCTGGAGTCTTCTCAGCGTGGCAGTGACTCTGGTGGACATATGGTGGTTGGCAGATCTCGACTCGCCTGTCGATCGGGTGCGATAGAGCAGTGTCCGATCTGGACACGAAAATGTCAGTGACGAAATAAAATCTGGTGGCCGGACGTAGTGGTGCTCTGTACTTCTGTGGTGATGTTGACGAAGAGATCAGTGGCGACGAAGTGGTGGCTAATTCCAGCAAAGTCCGGTGAGGCCCGACGTCTCGCGGTGACACTCGGCCGTAGAATAGTGAGGAGAGAGAACAGTGGAAAGAGTGGTGTCAGTGGTGATGTGGAGAGGTGTCAGAATGTACATTGGGAACTGTGTAAATATTTATAATAAATATTCTGGGTGTTCTCCAATAAAAGGACAGTTGCAGTGTTTGTAAATAATTACAAATCTGGGGGCTGTAAAATTTAACTTGTAACTGACTGTAACTAATTAACAGAAACTAATCTCTTTAGTTATAATTAATTAAATAATTACAAAAATAGTTCATTATTAATTTAATAACTCAAACTGGTCATTCTCTTACTAATACTCAATACCATTCCAACATCCAACATTTAATGACTTTCCCTCTCTGGAAAGTAACCAACAACTTATTAATTAAGTGCAATAATTAGTTAAACTATTTACTGCTAACTAATAGTCTATATAGCTAATTAATAGAAACAAATAAATCTCTTAAAATAATTAATAATTAATAAATATTTATGAAATTAAATTACAAGTATAGCCAAGAACAGGAAGTACAATTTAATTAAAATAGAAACGTAATTTATAGTAAAATTAATCAAAGAAAATTTATTAGTCAATAATTACTAATCATTTGTTTAAAGAAAAATCAGGATAAAATTATCTTGAGAATATGAAATCAATTGACTAACCAAATATAAAATATTTACTTAGAGCAAGGTAAATATATATACATATAAATTTCAAATAATTCAAAATTTACGAAAATAGGTTTAGGGAGTTACAAATCTACCCCTTACAAAAATTTCGTCCTCGAAATTTCAAATGGCATAATAAGCACAATTAAGATTAACAAAATACAAGAATTTGAAAATGATTAAAATTGGTTACACATACTTACAAATTTAGGTACAATTAGTAGAATCAAGATTATCCAGGAATGATCATATGATCAAAATAGAATTTAGGCATGGTAAAAAATAGTACCAAAAATGATTAAGTTGTAAACACGATCACAATAAAAAAATCATTTAGTAGCATGGCTAGAAATAAATTTCAGATCACCATCAATCAAAACATGAAATTATTAACAAAATATATGTAATACACTAGAGTCAAATTGTGAAAGTAATTGGCCAATAGGTGAAAAAATGTTCATCATAAGTTTCTAGAAAAATTAAGCAAAATTTTAGAGAAACATATGATATAAATGATTTCTGAAAATGAGATCAACGCTAAGATTTCAACTAAGGTCAATAACAAATCGAGATAATTTTCGAAAAAAATTGTCAATGGCGATGGGAGGCCAATAACATCGATATAGTCTCAATAGTATTCGAAAATCATACATATTTGAAATCACTTTTCTTAGAGTTCATGCCTCGCTAGTGTAGTGTACATCTAGCTGCAGTAAACCCTTGGTTCCATGAACAAATAATGATAAATCATCGAATGTTTCTATCAACTTTATCCATATTATTGGAACAACTCAAGATATCAAACTTTTAAGCTTTTATGACATAGTCTCAATAATATCTGAGAACCCATGAATACCTGAAATTACTTCGACTTAGAGTTTATATCTCGCCAATGCGCAGCTAGTTGCAGTGAACCCGCGGTCTCTGTAACCTAGATAAATGACTGCAGTGCGCATCTGCCACGTCATAGTAGGTCGTCGAATACTCTCTCAACTTTATCCATAGAAATTTCAAAGGAGCTACTGACAATTGAAATCATGATAAAATGTGAAGTTAACTGTTCTCTAAGAAATAAGAAGTTTTATTAGGTACCAAAAAATAAAGTGTAGGATAAGGAGGCCACAGAACAAATCTTAAAATAGGAAACAAAGACTCAAATTGCAACAAAAAAGTTTTTAAAAAATCTAGGCATTAAGAGAAAAATCCAATGAAAGCTCAAAAATCAAATATTTATACTAGTAAAATATATTAGATAGATAATCTCAGAAACCTCAAGTGCAGGTAAATCGACAACCTTAGTGTTGCGTGTCTGAACCACCCTGAAAAATAGAAAACTGGTTAAATAGGGGCTAAACTACAAAATAATAAGCAGTCTTAGTAAAACTTTAACTATAACCTTTTTCCACGGATCCTATGCTATGATGAGTTTTTCTTAGTTTCGCTGATACCCAATAGCACTTTATAGCCTAAGTGCCATTAGGACAGACCTGCATTGGCCACCAAAAAAACATGTCACGACCCACTCCCGAATAATCGAGTATGTGTCGGACATGCCCAGCCTTCGTCGATGGACACGACGAAGTAAGCTATAACAATTACTAAGAAAAACTCCAAGGCAATATAATATAATCATTACAGCTTCTAAAAACGTTTCCAGAAAGATCACCACAATCCACCAAGTTATTTGTACAATGTCATCCGGAGACAAATCCGTTAAAATAATATATACAATGATAAAATCCAAAATAAAATGTCCAGAAATAAAATCTAAACAATGAACTAAACCTTGCAATTTCCAATAATATCTCCGTGCACCATGTAGCCTCAAGCTCACCTGCAACGTATACTGTCAGGAAAAGAGCAAAGTACAACTCCGACAAGAAACAAGCTACAATGTAATCTAAAATACTGGATAACAATATGGACCACAATATGAAACAAGGGTACAAGAACTGCAATATAAAACTATAGTACCAGAGCTGGAATATGAAATTGAAGTGCAAGAACTGAACGATGAACACGACAATCAATATGAATAAGACAATGAACACAACAATCAATGCTAGGGTGAAATTTGAAATATTAAACTAATGTGTGACCGGCTGGGGACCACAATTCAAAATTCACAATACTACAAGGTTCAGCTTAATCGTACTGAGGTGTACGATTAGGCTATTCACAATACCTAGGTTGGGTGCGGTCATACACTAGTCAATATTTCTCCCCAATCTCGCAAGAACAATGACTCACAATACAATGAATAAGGCACAATACAATCGTGTATATCTCGTGTCCGATATGAGAACATAAAAGTATGACAGAATTGCAAAGTAAAAGTTTAAGTCGGTGTACTTGCCTTGCTTTAGAAGTCCAAGAATAGTAGAGCATGAATCTGAATGATCACCTGGTATTTTGGTACAATTTGATTAGGTTCTACAATTTCTACAATAAGATACTAACTACTTATCTCTAGCTATCAATAAAATAATTAAAATATATCTCTCTAGCTAATTAATTTGCTAAATAGAAAGAAGTTTATATTTTCATAGCAAAATATGTGATATATACTTTTATAGCAAAATATGATGACATTATTATTTTTAGAAAATATTAGTTAAATGATAAATACTACCCTCTAACCAAAATAATTTATTTAGACAATACTTGCTAATTAAACATTTACAAAACTTGGTACGAAGATCTTAGCAAAATAATTTATATCAATCTATATATATTTAGGCAAAATATTTACCAATTTATTTGCTATAGGAAATATTACCAATAAATATTACTATGATAATATCAACTAAAAGAATTAATCATAATAGTTAGCTATTAATAGCAGTAGCAATAATTTATAACAGTACAATAAGATCAGCCCAATGCTACTAGGCCAGCCCACACTTATCCAGAGCCTAACCCAGCCCATCTAGAAGTCCATCACTGCTGCTACTGTCATATTATCACTTTGTTCCTTCATTTCTTAAGAAAAACCAATGGCCAACAATTAGCCTAAGCCACCTAAATCCCTCACATTTAATCAACTACAACTATTTGAATTGACGAAAATCCAAAATGGTGGACTGCTTAAGTCTTGACAAGACAGCTCATGCTAACTCTTTGAAACAAAGAAGAGGAAATAAACTCTCATTCTAGCCACTCACAAAATAATCTCACCTATACTTCTCTATCATCCCACACTCCTTCCATTTCTTCTCAGCCGATCATTAAAGAAACCCAAACACATTGCTACCAATGTTTCCTTTCAATATGTGAAAAGGCACTAGGTTTCTGAAGCATCAATTCAAATTTGACACAATATTTATAGTGAGGAAGAACTATAGTGCTATCTCTCTCCTCAACTATACTCACAGTCAACATCTTTTCCCCAAAGATCTAATCTCTCCCACCTCTGAAGTACGTATAGGCAACTCTAGAAGGGGGGTGAATAGAGTATGTGTCGATAATACCCAATTAAAATTAACTTTATTCAAGTCCACCCAACAGAAATAATAATCAGATTATAAGTGCGGAATATAAATAGAGATCAGAGAAGCATACACAGGCACAACAGTTTTTAACCTAGTTTCTTTCGTGGAGGACTAGTCCGGGCCTGAGAACTCTAGCTCGGGATTGAAATTCACTATTTGTAAAATAGCGTACAACTACGTGACTTTACTCAGAAGAGCACGCTAACTTCTTACAGATTCGCGGATGGCGAGACTTGGAATTGTCCAAGTAACTTCTTTTAAAACTCTTGCACACAAACTACTAGTTGACTCATACTGAGCACCTTGGGGGCTTGGGAAGTTTTGTGGCTAGTTGGATGAGAAGAATAAGCTCTTGAATTTATAGGCTATAGGAGAAGAGAAGATTGGATGATTGATAATGAGAGAAATCAAGGCCTATATATACTAGTCCATAGAGACATAGTTCGGCCAGAACTCTGTCCCAAATATTCAAATATTTAGCCGTTGGACAACTAGCAACCAGCAAACCCTAAAAATCAGGTCCTAAAATTAAGGGGGCAGGGTTCGGCCCGAACTCTGTATGGGGCAGAGTTCGGCCCGAACTCTCTCCTCGAGAACAGAAAGTTCTAGTCGACTTTTTGGGTTTGGCATGTTTTGGAGTTTATTTGGTGGAGCTTGGGTATAAAGTCTAGGGTTGAGGTACTCAGTGCGACTCAACTTACAATAGTCTAGACTCAATAAAAAGTAAAAATACAGACTCAGATAACAAATAACAGCAGCATTGTTGAAGCAATTGTCGATGATGTCTGTCTTGAACTGATATGTGATGACGTTTTATTTTTGGAGCTTGATGTGTCAAGTTGGATTATAACAGATATCGTCTTGTTAATTATCAAGATTAGGTTGACTGCGATCCAGTTTGGGTCAACAATCTCCCCCATTTTGATAATTGACAAAAATACGATATTTGTATGTCGCAACATTCATATCTGGACACATGGAATAAAGATGATAGCTCCCCCATAGATGAACATGTCGGCTCCCCCATAAATAGATATGTCCTGAGACAAGTTCTAATCCAAGCAAGCACAACATAATATATATAGAATCTCAAAGCACATATCAAGTATTCTCAAAGCAAATATCATGTATTCTTCCCCTTTGTCATTTAGCAAAATGAAATAATGGCTCCCCCATAAAAATAGACAAAGTAAATACAAGCAATCACACAACTAGGAACTATAACCATAAAGAGAGAAAGTACTAGTAGTTTTATACCTCGATACCGCCTGACCCATGTGTCGTCAATACGGTAACCTTCGGGAGAAGGGTCTCGTACGATAGGGAACGACATAGTAGGATGGATGGCCAGGGTATACTGGAGGTCGTGCAGCGAGTTGCTGATAGCACTCATCTGAAGGGTGGTGCGGTAATCCAACTGGGTCCAGCGGTCATCTTCCAAACGGAAGCGATCGTACAATATCGTCTGGATGGAATCAAGAGTAGCAAAAGGCTCGGGCTCAGGAGTATCGGAGTTAGAGGATGCATCAACAACAATAGTCCTACGTGCCTTGGATAGAGAGGCAGGAGCAGGTAGGAACTGACAGTCATCAAGAGGGATGTTGAAGGCACGAAAAATCTTTGGAAGGTACATGGCATAGACTAAGAATTTTGGTTTTGGACTCGTACGAATCATCCAATCCATCATCGTGCGAGAGAAGTTGAATGGAAGACAAAAGTGAAGATGATATAGAGCTGATATCTCAAGATAAGTGACTTCATCGATAGATCCCGCTTTGGACAAGATCGAGGAAAAGATGATCCAATGGAGTTCATAAAAATAGTTATTGAGATATTTGGCTCAAAGCTTACGAGGACGTGTGTTAGGAGAACACAATGCATCCTTGAAACTCTCAAGAGTGGTTTCACCAGAGAATTAGAACTGTTGGGCATTAACAAGTTTTTTCCAAGTGTTTGGTTTCGGGAGATCAAGGTAATCGACAAGTTCGAAATCGTCAAAAGATATGTCAATGCCGACGAAACGAGAATAAATCCTAGTGTCGTCATGAGTTACATTACAGTAAAACATCTGTATGGCATTGAGATAGACAAGAGATAAAGTTGTGACATGTTCATCGAGGCATAAATCGTGAAAAAGTGCGTCATATGCCGAAAAAATTGTGAAATTTATCGGATGGCCCGGGAACACACCACGTGAGCAAAAGTTCGTGTACCACTCATTGGATGCATCCAGGAGACAAAAATTTGTTCGTTGTAGGTTTGGAATTTGGTGGAGGTGGTGGATTAAACAAAGGATGACTAGGAGCAGCTGGGTGTTCTGGAAGCAGGCACACAGAGTTCGATCCAAACTCTGTGTAGGGCAGAGTTCGGCCCGATTTCTGTGGCTCTAGCTCCAGAACAGAAAAAATATTTAAAAAGACATTTTTGATAGAAAAAATCTTGAATTTAAAAATTTGAATATTACAAGCCATAAAAATAGTATAGTCATATAATAAATATTGTTTAAAACGATGATCATCATAGTAAAACTGCTTTAGGTTAGCTGTAGGGGCCGGATCCCAGCTAGCGGTAGTCCGAAGCCTAGTACACCATGTCACTTAGGCTTTTACGTCTTGTTGTCAGAAGGGCCCTTTCGGCTTATACCCAAAGCAATGTTACCATGAATGATGTACGTTATAGCCATTATTTACGTAGGTATAACTTATTGTATGACAGTTTCATCCAAAATTCCTAACTCTCGACGAAAAAAATTAAAGCGCTCTTCGGCTAGTGGTTTTGTAAAGAAATCTGCTAGCTGATGTTCAGTGTCAATGAATTCTAAGTTAATAATACCGTGCTGTTGATGATCACGCAAAAGATGATGTCTAATCTCTATATGCTTTGTGCGTGAGTGACATACTGGGTTCTTGGTCAAATTTATTATACTAGTATTATCACAGAAAATAGGTATGTGCTTGAATAGTAAGTTATAGTCTTCAAGAGTTTACTTTATCCACAGAATCTGTGCACAACAACAACCAGCTACGATGTACTCAGCTTCTGTTGTGGATAGTGCGACAGAATTCTACTTCTTGCTAAACCATAAGACTAAAGCCTTTTCTAATAAATGACACGTGCCGCTGGTACTCTTACGGTCGACTTTGCATCCCGTAAAATCAACATTGGAATATCCGATTAATTCAAAGGAAGTGGTTTTTGTCACGACACGCTTCCGAATAATCGAACACGAGTCGAACACGCCCAGCCTTCGTCGTTAGACACGACGAAGTAAGTTGTACCAATATAGGGAAACTATAAGGCAATATAAAGATATACAAATTACAGCATCTCTATAAACGATCCCAGAATCTAAAGTACAATTATATGATTTATTACATTCATCCAGAAAGCAAGGTAAAGTATGATGTCTCTAATACAAAGAAAGTAAACTGCTAGAAAAGGAAAGATAACTAGGCCTCCTCGGCCTCTAGGTCCAATGCAGCTCCAGCTGGCTCTAGCACGTCAGCAGGCTCACGCCCATAATACATGTCACAAATCGCCTCTATCTCACCTGCAACATATCCAATCAGGAACGGAGCAAAGCACAGTTCTAGGTAATGAACAAGAACATGAAGATATGAAATGAGTACGAGATAACATGATATGAAAAATAAACTGAAAGTACAGACAAGATCCTAAAAGTATGAGAATGTAGAGTACAAGCATATAAACCTGAACCTGAAGTACCTGAACCTGTCATCTGTACAAAGATTTGAAATACAACTAGCATATGTGACCGACTGGAGGTAAGCACAGGATTAAGCACATAAGCACAGGAATAAGGGTACGACTTAGGGCCCGCGTGCGCAGTACGAGGCCTAAGCTATCTACATGAATATCAGAACATGGGTGTGGTCACATAGCTAGTGTATTTCCCCTCCCCGACCATAAGTAAGCACAGGATATAAAAATACATGAGTACACGCATGTGTCTCAATGTGTCACAAGGAAGCACAATATATGTATGAACAGAACCATAGAATGTACTTGCCTTGCTCCGAGAAACCAAGGGTAAAGAATGGAGCTAGATGTCCTCCTGTTATGATTTACAAGTTGGTTAATTTCTAACAAATTCTAATTTAGTTATCATGAAATTCTAACTATGTTTTAACTACATGGTATTTTTAAGATATATTAATTGGTTAAGTTTTATTTATTATCTAATTGACAAATTAACTTTATCTGCAACTATCCATAATACAAACTATATCCACCATTAGGTTAAAAGCTAAAATAGACTATCCTTACTTAAACAACATATTCTTACCAGAAGGAAAATAATAATTGGAGTTTAACTAACATAGTAATCTTAATAGCTACTAACTATTATCAAGTCAACTTAACACTATTGCCCACAAACTGCTATCCTGTTCAACCACAACTTATTTGAGCCTGACTAACTCATCAAGTTATTATCCTTCAAGCATTCAAGATTAACATTTACTTCTTTAAACTTCATCCAGTTGCAGAAAATAAACAGAGCTATCCTCAAAGGACATGTTCATGTATATGTGAATAGTTGATAGCAGGTAAAACAGAGTATTAAATCCACTACTATGCTCTATTTAGACTCATGCAAGCCAACTCTTATATATATACACATGTATAGTCACAAAGCCTCCTAATCCAATTCACCATTATTACTACAAGTTCTTAATCCCTACTATCACAGCATTAGAAAGACAAGGAAATGATCACCCCTACAACTGAGCAGTAAGCCATAGGCCCAACTCCACGATGATGATTCCAACCCATATACTCAAGGGTTTAGTCATACTCCTAACACAATCAACACCATTCCCAGGCAAGGTTATTCTCAGAAGAAGAAGCAAAGATGTTTAAGATATTTCTGCAGACATTAACGCACCACACAAAAGAAAACTAAAAACATTAAAGAGACTGTTTGAGAAAGGAGATTATACAATCCACCATTTCAATTAAAACAAGAAAGTTAATAACAGTATAAATAAAACCAAATACAACTGCTGCTCTAAACAACTAAGAGAGACTGCCCCTGTTATTAGCTGTGACTCAGGAACCTAGAAGAAATTTGTTGGTCGACACACCATCTAGTCTTCAATATTCTGACACAACCAAACTTCTAAGTCCAACCCAGTACAACGTCCCCATGGCTCGACCAGTAGACCCCTAACTTGACACCAACACCCAACTTCAATAACATACAAATTCTTTGCTACTCTGCATTCTTCAACCATGCACACAAGACGCGAGTACAACAAAGCTAGCTGACACAAATCAAATGAACAGAACTCAGATACGTTAAACTGGACACGAACACTTGACTTCCTACATTCTAACCACAACTCCAACTACTTACTATAAATTATAGCTGTAACAATAAAAACTTACAATAAAGGATGATAGGTCAATACCTGAAACTGATGAGTCCGATCTCGACTGAGATAAAATGGATGTAGAGATTTCCAGTATCAAAATCAAAATCGATCTTCCAAGGAAGCAACGATCCTAGATTCAACAACGATCATACATTGTTCTAAATGCCAGCAAAAAGTCCCGATTGATCGATGCTAACAGAGTCTTCCCTATTTAGAATTTGAGAATCGAGAAAAAGGATCGATCAAGAACTCGATCAAAGCCCCATCCCACACAATTGATTTAAATTAACTGCAATGGAGATTTACTTACCGAAATATCGATTGATCTGTGAAGGTGACCAATCGTTACTCCGTGAAGGAAATCTAGGTCGAATGATCTCGCAGAAAGAAGTTCCTACACAAATTGAACATCCAAGGAGAAGGATCGATCAAGGACTCGATCGAAGAATGGATCCGAACAGAAACTTCAAAACTAGCCGTGGAATCGAAGTACTTACTTTAATCTGGTCGCCGCTTCCAAATCTCGATGAAGGTACTGAGCTTTTGATTGCCGCCGTGAGGATCATCGGAGACGAAGTGATGTTGCCGCTACGGGAGAGATGGGAAATCGTCGTAAGGAGGTGGAGCTCTCTGGAGACGAAGAGCAATCGCCGTTCGTCGAAGGGGTGGTGCGTCGCTCAGTCGACGAAGATGAGGATCGTCGGCGTCGACTCCGCCATAAAGAATCGCCCAAGATTAGGGTTAGGGTTAAGAGGTGGATTGGGAAGAAATTAAGAAGAGTGGAGAGCTCGAGAGATCTCCAAAACAAGAATGAAAGAAAATGGTGAACTCTTTCTCCATCCTTCCTTATAATGCATAAACACAATTTACAAAAACCTCCCCCCCCCCCCGCAGTTGGTTCTTAAGCAGAATAGTCCCCCCTTTCACCTTTTTGTGTGAGCATCAAAGATCAGTTAGAAGAAAAATGTTAAGAGGTTACAAATGGTTAGGAAGAGTGGGGACCACAATTAGTTTGTTACAACTACTTTTGAATTTGAAATCTTGCTCTTAATTCAATTTCCTCCAAAATATTTATGAAAACTTCTTTAAATTTGTTTATTCAAAATTTATTATTTTAGAAAAACTTCAAAATTCTCAAAAATTGGGAAGGTGGAGTTACAAATCTCTTCCCATTAAAAGAATATTGTCCTCAAAATTCGAAGGACAACAAAATTAATTCTCAAAAAAAATCACGACAAATGTTCAAACACAAGCCATTTATTGAATTTAAAATTTTTGAAAAAACAAAATACAATCAAGCAAACAAACTAGGATAGCGCTCCTGCATCTCGTCCTCGCGCTCCCATGTGGACTCTCCTGAAGAGTGGTGTCTCCACATGACTCGGACAAGCGGTATAGTCTGATTCCGCAATTGCTTCTTCCTCCGATCAAAGATCTCTACTGACAGCTCCTCGTAGGTCAAGCTCGGACCCACCTCTAGCTTTGAGTGATCAACAACATGTCTAGGATCTGGAATGTAGCGGCGAAGCTCAGACACATAAAAGACGTCGTGTACTCCCTCCAAACTAGCAGAAAGTGCAAGTCGATATGCCACCTTGCCGATCCGTGCTTTCACGTCGAAGGGCCCGATGTATCTGGAGCTAACCGCCTCTGCCAAAACGGATGGTGTCTCTGGTCGGCATTATCTTCAAGAACACTCTATCTCCAACTGTGAACTCTAAAGGTTGTCTGCTGTTGTCCGCCCAGTGTTTCTGCAGATCATGTACAACTCTGAGACACTCTCTGATCAGTCTAATCTTCTTGGCTGAATCTACCACCATCTCTGGCCCAAGCAAAGTCTTCTCGCCAACATCGTCCCAAGATAAAGGTATGCGACATCTTTGTCCATAAAGTGCCTCGAACGATGTCATCTCGATGCTAGCCTGATAATTGTTGTTATAGGAAAACTCCACAAGATGCAAGTGATCCTCCTACGATCCACCGAAGTCGAGTGCGTAAACTCGCAACATATCTTCCAATGTCTGGATGGTCCTCTCAGACTGCCCATCTGTCTGTAGATTATAGATAGTGCTGAACTTCAACTATAAACCCAAACTCAGCTGTAAACTCCTCCAGAAGTGTGATGTGAATCAGATGTCCCTGTCCGAGACGATACTCACTGGTACTCCGTGAATCTGCACGATTTATCGCATGTAGAGATCTGCAAGCTTCTCGGTCGACAGCCCTACCTTAAACAGAATGAAGTGAGCGGATTTCGTTAATCTGTCCACAATAACCCAAATGGCATCCTTGCCACCGGGCGTACGTGGTAAACCTGAGACGAAGTCCATGGTTATCTGTTCCCACTTCCACTCCAGAATAGGTAAAGGCTAGAGTAATCTTGCTGGTCTCTGGCACTCCGTTTTGACTTGCTGGCACACAAGCGTCTCGAAACAAATCTGGCACTTCCCGTTTAATCCCATACCACCAAACATACTCCCATAGATCCTTATACATCTTGGTGGGTCTAGGATGAATAGAATACTACGAATGGTGGGCCTCCTGCATAACCTCCTCTCGTAAATCATTGGGCACACACAACAGGTTTTTGTGCCTCAGGGATCCATCCTCTGCAATGGTAAAGTCATCTAGCAATCCTGCCTCTGCCTGACCCTTGAGACAACGGAGTCCCTTATCTAGATACTGGGCCTCCTTGATCTTCTCATTCAGTCTTGACTGAATCTGCGTATGTATTAGCTGCCCCTGAACTCCCGGAAGAATAATTTCGATCCCCAAACTCTCAATATCCTCAAGAAGATGTCGGTCCATAGTAAGGAACATAGCAACAGGATATCGACTAAAAGCATCTACTACCACATTCGTCTTCCCAGGATGGTATTGCAGATTGATTGCAAAATCCTTCATGAGTTCCAGCCATCTTCGCTGCCTCATGTTTAGTTCCTTCTGGGTAAAAATATACTTCAAGCTTTTATGGTTCGTGAAGATGTCCACTCTCTCCCATACAAATAGTGCTTCCACAGTTTTAAGGCAAAAATGACTATTGTAAGTTCCAAGTCATGAGTAGGATAATTCTTCTCATGAGGTCTCAACTGTCTCGAAGCATAAGCAATAACTCTCTTGTTCTGCTCTAGCACACATCCCAAGCCTTTTCCTGATGCATCGTTGTAGATGACGAACCCTCCAGATCCTGACAACAAAGCTAAAACTGGTGCTGTAGTGAGTCTTCTCTTTAATTCTTCAAATGCTATCTGGCAGGCGTCGCTCCAGATGAACTCCTCGTCCTTTCGCGTAAGCTTGGTCATTGGCTCTGCTATCTTGGTAAAATCTTTCACGAACTTCCTGTAGTAACCCGCTAGCCCCAGGAAACTACGAGTCTCAGCTACTGACTTGGGAGGTGCCTATGCTTTCACAGCTTCAATCTTCTTGGGATCCACAACAATTCCCTCTCCAGTCACCACATGCTCCATAAACTCCACTCTATCTAAGAAGAACTCACACTTTGAGAGCTTTCCGTACAGTTTCTCCTTCCGCAAAATCTCTAAAACAATACGTAGATGCTCCACATGCTCTTCCTCAGTCTTTGAATAGATCAAGATGTCGTCAATAAAGACTATGACAAACTTATCCAAATACTTATGAAAAACCTCATTCATTAGGTTCATAAACACTGCTGGAGCGTTGGCAAGTCCGAACGACATCACCAAGAATTCATATTGGCTATAACGGGTATTGAAGGCTGTCTTCGAAATGTCCTGCTCCCGAACCTTTATCTGATGATACCTCGACCGAAGGTCAATCTTCGAGAAGACCGTAGCTCCACTGAGATGATCAAACAACTCATCAATCCGCGACAACGAATATTTATTATTGATGGCGATATTATTGAGTGCACGGCAATCGATACGCATTCTAACAGTCCCATCCTTCTTCGGTACGAGAGTACCGATGCTCCCCAGGGTGAAGCACTGGACCGAATAAAACCTTTGCCTTCCAACTCATCAATCTGGGCCTTCAACTCTGCAGCTTCCTTCGGGTTGATTTTGTAGCAATGTTGGGACTTCGGTGCTGATCCGGGCATTAAGTCAATGGTGAACTCCACATCTTGATATAGAGGTAATCCTAAAAATCCTCGGGGAAGACGTCGAGAAACTCTACAATCAGCGGATGCGGCAACTCATGGTCTTCAGCAACTGCTCCGAAGTAGACTCCCTCTGGCCTCTCTGCGATCTGTCTGCTGATCTCGAACGGCGGAACTCTAGGCGGGCTGAAAGAAACCTTTCCTTCAAGGAAGTCTATTACAGCAAACTGCTCACTCAACCAGTCGATGCCGAGGACTATGTCAAATCTAGACAATCGCATCACTAGAAATCGAGCCCTAAGCTCCCTCCCAGCTATAGTGATAGGGCAATCAACCATATCACTAACTGGCACTATGTAACGCCCCAGTCCCAAAATACGTAGGACTAGGAACGTAGACATGCCAGCTGTAATCATACGAAGTACACTCCAATATATGGAAACCTCGTATAAATACATAAGCTGTAAAATGCTGTAGAACCATAACTAATCTCATCCACAAGAATAAAAGAATAGAAGATATCATATAATCAACTTATGAAATTGTCATTTGGTACATGTAGTTGGGCGGAGACAAATCCACTACCAACTATGAAAAGAAATATACAACAAAAGAAAGATTTTGGCGAGCGAAGCGAAGACGATCCAAATGCAATCATCCTCGAAGAAATAGCGATGAACACGGCTAGAGCTAGAACACCTTCGAAAGACAATAGCACACACCTGGAGAGATAACCAGGTCCTCAGAGGGACGTAACAAGACACATAATATCATGCCATATAAACTGAATAAATATTGCTCAAATAAATAAGTCAATCGAATTATAACATGGTCCAATACGCACCTACTGAACGAGCATACCATCCCCCCAACCAAACAAGGACATGAGATGGTAAACTAATTCACGGCGACGTATCTTTCCATGCCATGAATCCAATATGGTATCCGGACCCCAACAAGGTTCAATACCTTCTCATCGAAGTAGTAAGTCACACCTAGAACCAAACAAGGACAAGATGTGACGAACTAATCCGCGACAAGTTATTGTTCCAAGCCACGGTCAGATACAAGTATCCAAACCAAAAGTACTCATACCTAACGGATAAGGTAGACTAACCGTTCTAAGTGAAATATAGTTAAGAACAATCCTTCCTACGCATGGGCCCTGGCTAAATAGGATCGGCGTAGTCCCCCTTGGGCACCAGAGGCCCCATCAGTAAGAGCATGACGTTCCGCAGAATCGTCGGTGGCCGTCAGTAATCATGGGTCATCAACCCCGTATCTCCAGCGGAGAGTCCGGGTCACAAGGGAAAGTGCATCGAAGCCCATACGATAAGGAATTGTCCTCCCCGCCCAATGCCTACTATGTTGTATCCACAACAATAACCTCTATAACCGCTAAGTCAAACTAGCATGCAACCTCTATTAGCGGTTATTCCTATCGCACGGCTTACACGTACCGGTGGCCAGCCAGTCACGCATGTCCGTGTTCTACATGCGACACACAACTTCGTGTTACAACGTGTCAAGGCCAATGTATGCAACACACAAGGTGGTCCCTTAAATCTAGGTTTAATGTGTAAGAAAAATAATACATAGCAGTAAATATAAATGAACAGTAAGTTCTAATAGGTTTGCCATGTATCACAGTTTATTTTGCATAAAGAAAATAAATAATGCATGAAATATGAGCTAAAATAAGTAAACAGCAAATGGCAAGGTGTCTTGCCTGGTAGGATGCCTGATGTGCTGCAATAATCACGGTGGCACGAACTGCGACTTCGGTGTGATAAATACACAAGGTGACCTCTGATGGTGGCACAGGTTATGTCATTGAATCCGGAATAGTCAAATTGGCTAGGGACGATATAAATAAGCTCGAGATTTGGAAGAAGATAAGAAACGAACGGTTGATCATGGATAAGATTTATATAATCGAAGAAAATTTATAGAAATATATATAACTAATTTTTGAAAGTATATCTATTATATTTAAAAATAACTATATTTCTATTAGTAAAACAGTTTTAGATAAATACTTGAAATTCATAAAAATCATCTTTATATCAAAACTATAACTTGTTTGTAGAAAATATTACAACCATATTTAATACCATAAAATATATAATAATAATAAAAACCCAAACCCAATTTGAAAATCACATGTAGGGCCAAGCCCAATACTATATTATTTATCACAAATACAATCTTTGGAAAGATTTAATATATAGTTATATATAATATCATTAAGAGCAACTGGCATAAAGATCAATAATAATATTACTAAATAATAAACCCCAACAACAACAATAGCAACTCTAATAATATTACTAATGATAATGTTAATATATGGCACAATCATTTCTTTTGTAAAATATAACAATAATAATAATAATATAGATAGTGAAAAACTATTGGTAGCACTATTTGTGCAATAACAAGTTTTATATGCTACTAAAAATAATAATGTAATAATAATAATAATAATAATAATAATGATAGTGATCCTAATACTAATAATAATATGTAAAAATATGACAACTAACATAAAAAAGTGAGGTACCAAACCAAACAGCTACGAATAACTAAAAAATAAAATAAATAAAAAAACAAATAATAAATAAAACCCTTTGCAGCAGTGACTGCTGTTGCTTCTCGAAAAAGAGAAGGAAAAGAGAAAAAGAAATCAGAACTTGAGAAGGGAGGAGAGAGAGAGGGAAAGAGGAGATCGGGAATCGGCGGAGTAAGCTCGGCTGAGGGCGGAGGATACCATTGGCTGCGGAGCGGGGGAAGGAAAGAGGCGGTGGAGAGGAAAGGGGGATGGCGCGCGGCTGGGCTCTTCGGTGGACGGCGCCGGAGGTGACAGCTCGGCGCAGCGGAGGTGGTCGGAGTCTAGGGCAGAGAGCGGGGTCGCCGGGGTGGCGCTCCACGGGAGAGGAGAGGAAGAAGGGGTGGCGGAGTCAATGGCCCGGTGGCCGAGGGTTTTGGTCTGGCTGCGCGCGGCGCGGCGGTCGGCGCTACGGCACGAAGGAAAGCGGGCGAAGGACAGACTGGGGCGGCGCGGTCGTGGTCGAGGCAGGGCGACGGGTCGCCGGAGTTCGAGGGGGACGGTGGGTTCGAGTGGTGGTCCGGTCGGCCAGGTTAGGTTTTTCCTCTTGTTTCTTCATTCTTTGTGTGGTGATGGTGGTGTTGGAAGGTTGAGGCCGAGGATGGCCGTGGCAGATTTTGGGGGTGACGGCGATAGTGGTGGTGTGTTCTGTGGTGTCGGTAGCGAAGGCGGGGTAGTAAAATCTGATAGTGGCGGTGGTGACGATGGTGGTAGTGGTCGAAACGACCGGCTGTGCATGGTTGTCCTCGGAGACGGGGTGGAGCTGGGGTGCTCGGGTGGTCGTTGGGATTGGGCTAAGGTTGGGTTGTGTCGGGACGGACGGGGCGAGGACGGCGGTGGTGATTTGTGAAGGGTGTTGGATTGGCCGAGGACAGGTGGCCGGGGACGGGCTGTGAACAGAAGGCTAGGGTTAGGGTTTAGAATAGTATTGGGTTTGTTGTGTCGAAATCGTGTCCGACATGTGGACACGAAGAAGGTGAAATGTACATGTAAAAATAAAATAGTGAAAGGGAAAAATATAGGGACACGGACACGATGCACGGGTTGAAGAAATATTTGTGGATGTGAATTATGGGAAAATTAATAAAAAGTTGGAGGAGTACCTGCCTATTTATAGGATGTGGGATTTCCCATTTGGATAGGATTAGGATTTATTTAAAACCCAAAGTAGATAATTCTCTACTTAATTTAAAACCAAATCCAAATCTAAATACAAATCTAATTTAAATCAAATTAAATTTTAGTTTAAAATCGAATAGGATAAATCAAATTTTCAAACATTTAACTATTTAAATAATTCCAAAAATCAAATCAAGATTTAAATGGCCACAATAACTTTCAAATATATTTTTCAAAATACCAATATTAATAATTTCGAAAATAATAAATATTTTTAAATATCGTTTTGAATAATAAAATATTAATATTAATAAATCTCAAAAATTATATTTTTATTTAAAATAGACTAATAAATAATTACGAAATATATGTATGCACGAATAATGCATACATAATTATGCTTTTCCTAGTATACAATAAAATATTATTTATGATTAATAACTGCTAAAAAAAAGGTCTTTTATAGCAAGAATAATAATTATATAATATTTTGAAAGTGTATAAAATAGAACAAATATTTTTCTAAAATATGTACGCTCGTACATATTCGCACTCGGCGAGCAACTACAAAAAAAAAAATTTCGTGTGCGACGTACAATACGACTATGCGACGTACAATACAAAATTTTAAATCAGTACTAAATTTAATAAAAAATAGTAGAAATTTAGGGGTTTTACATCCTACCCAACTTAAAAGAATTTCGTCCTCGAAATTAAGAATTCGTAGGGGGGTGAGAAGACACAAGGGGGTATCGATGGGAAACAATCTATAACAAATCATGTCGTAAGAAATCACGATCTAGATCATAGAAAAATAATACGGTATGGTCACGGGTAATGAATGAGAGTCACGATTAATAGAACGAAAAGATTCACTTAAATTAAGCGATTAGAGGGTCTTGATAGGGTCGAGTAGTTTAGGATGAAGATATAGC
Source organism: Iris pallida (assembly GCA_029216955.1). Taxonomy (NCBI): domain Eukaryota; kingdom Viridiplantae; phylum Streptophyta; class Magnoliopsida; order Asparagales; family Iridaceae; genus Iris; species Iris pallida. Next base: position 29,208,729 of record JANAVB010025598.1, on the reverse strand, counting down.
AACATCGAGTGAGAATGTCATAGCCGATAGGAAGGTTATAGGAAGTTATAGTATAACGCCTTCGTCCTTCTAAAATAGGTGAAGGCGAAAATATAGAGTTCGAAGGAGGCGTTATCGAGTACGAATACGTGATTCAAGGACGAACGAAAAAATTTCAAAAGGAGTTACCAAGGCAGTCACGGATGCGACTCTAGAGAACAAGTTTAGCTATGTCTCCATCCACGTAGAACGATAGATAAAAAAGCAAACCAAAGTGCACTTGGTTGATCAGACCATCATGCACCGGTTCTGATAGATAATATGTTAGTGGGGTACCTCCATTAACATATATGTCACGAACAAGCTTGGTAAAAGGCTAAGCTTGCAAAAACTAGGCTACATTAGCATTATTAGTCTAGATAGTAAAATATTGGCACGATAATAGATGAATAAAAACAAATATGAATAGTCTAAGAGTCATAAGGATCTAAGTCTTGTTTATTCCTATACCATCATTCTACGATTTTATTGACCAAGGCTTGGTTGACCAAATGGGTTAACTTCCTCTAGTCTCTATGGTCTAGATAATACTATTTGTATTCTCTTAACGGTCAAGGGTGTGTGGGGTATTCTACCCAACTTAAAGAATTAAGCTAAGGGTGTTTGGGACATCTAACTAGTATGGTCAATCTCTAGTAAGCACGAAGGGAAGATAAGATTAGGGATGGAAGGAAGCAAGCAAGATGCAATTGATGAGTCAAAAGGTAGATAAAATCAAGGAAAGAGGTCAAGTATGTGGATGAGATCCTAGACTTCTAATCCTATACGCAGGCTTGCTTGGTACGGTAAAGTAACTAAACAATTTATTTTGACCTGCATGGGCCACCACAAAAACATGTAACGCCCCAGTCCCAAAATACGTAGGACTAGGAACGTAGACATGCCAGCTGTATTCATACAAAGTACACTCCAATATATGAAAACCTCGTATAAATACATAAGCTGTAAAATGCAGTAGAACCATATCTAATCTCATCCACAAGAATAAAAGAATAGAAGATATCATATAATCAACTTATGAAATTGTCATTTGGTACATGTAGTTGGGCAGAGACAAATTCACTACCAACTATGAAAAGAAATATACAACAAAAGAAAGATTTTGGCGAGCGAAGCAAAGACGATCCAAATGCAATCATCCTCAAAGAAATAGCGATGAACACGGCTAGAGCTAGAACACCTGCGAAAGATAATAGCACACACCTGGAGAGATAACCAGGTCCTCAGAGGGACGTAACAAGACACATAATATCATGCCATATAAACTGAATAAATATTGCTCAAATAAATAAGTCAATCGAATTATAACATGGTCCAATACGCACCTACTGAACGAGCGTACTATCCCCCCAATCAAACAAGGACAGGAGATGGTAAACTAATTCACGGCGACGTATCTTTCCATGCCATGAATCCAATATGGTATCCGGACCCCAATAAGGTTCAATACCTTCTCATCGAAGTAGTAAGTCACACCTACAACCAAACAAGGACAAGATGTGACGAACTAATCCGCGACAAGTTATTATTCCAAGCCACGGTCAGATACAAGTACCCAAACCAAAAGTACTCATACCTAACGGATAAGGTAGCCTAACCGTTCTAAGTGAAATATAGTTAAGAACAATCCTTTCTACGCATGGGTCCTGGCTAAATAGGATCGGCGTAGTTCCCCTTGGGCACCAGAGGCCCCATCAATAAGAGCATGACGTTCCGCAGAATCGTCAGTGGCCGTCAGTAATTATGGGTCATCAATCCCGTATCTCCAGCGGAGAGTCCGGATCACAAGGGAAAGTGCATCGAAGCCCATACGCTAAGGAATTGTCCTCCCCGCCCAATGCCTACTATGTTGTATCCACAACAATAACCTCTATAACCGCTAAGTCAAACTAGCACGCAACCTCTATTAGCGGTTATTCCTATCGCCTGGCTTACACGCACCGGTGGCCAGCCAGTCATGCATGTCCGTGTTCTACATGCGACACACAACTTCGTGTTACAACGTGTCAAGGCCAATGTATGCAAAACACAAGGTGGTCCCTTAAATCTAGGTTTAATGTGTAAGAAAAATAATACATGGCCGGAAATATAGATGAACAGTAAGTTCTAACAGGTTTGCCATGTATCATAGTTTATTTTGCATAAAGAAAATAAATAATGCATAAAATATGAGCTAAAATAATTAAATAGCAAATGGCAAGGTGTTTTGCCTGGTAGGATGCCTGATGTGCTGCAATAATCACGGTGGCACGAACTGCGACTTCGGTGTGATAACTACACAAGGTGACCTCTGATGGTGGCACAGGTTATGTCATTGAGTCCAAAATAGTCAAATTGGCTAGGGACGATATAAATAAGCTCGAGATTTGGAAGAAGATAAGAAACAAATGGTTGATCATGGATAAGATTTATATAATCGAAGAAAATTTATAGAAATATATATAACTAATTTTTGAAAGTATATTTATTATATTTAAAAATAACTATATTTCTATTAGTAAAACAGTTTTAGATAAATACTTGAAATTCATAAAAATCATCTTTATATCAAAACTATAACTTGTTTGTAGAAAATATTACAACCATATTTAATACCATAAAATATATAATAATAATAAAAACCCAAACCCAATTTGAAAATCACATGTAGGGCCAAGCCCAATACTATATTATTTATCACAAATACAATCTTTGGAAAGATTTAATATATAGTTATATATAATATCATTAAGAGCAACTGGCATAAAGATCAATAATAATATTACTAAATAATAAACCCCAATAACAACAATAGCAACTCTAATAATATTACTAATGATAATGTTAATATATGGCACAATCATTTCTTTTGTAAAATATAACAATAATAATAATAATAAAGATAGTGAAAAACTATTGGTAGCACTATTTGTGAAATAACAAGTTTTATATGCTACTAAAAATAATAATGTAATAATAATAATAATAATAATAATAATAATAATAATAATAATGATAGTGATCCTAATATTAATAATAATATGTAAAAATATGACAACGAACATAAAAAAGTGAGGTACCAAACCAAACAGCTACGAATAACTAAAAAATAAAATAAATAAAAAAACAAATAATAAATGAAACCCTTTGCAGCAGTGACCGCTGCTGCTTCTCGAAAAAGAGAAGGGAAAGAGAAAAAGAAATCAGAACTTGAGAAGTGAGGAGAGAGAGAGAGAGAGAAAGAGGAGATCGGGAATCGGCGGAGTGAGCTCGGCTGAGGGTGGAGGATACCATTGGCTGCGGAACGGGGGAAGAAAGAGGCGGTGGAGAGGAAATGGGGGATGGCGCACGGCTGGGCTCTTCGGTGGACGGTGCCGTAGGTGATAGCTCGGCGCAGCGGAGGTGGTCGGAGTCTAGGGCAGAGAGCGGGGTCGCCGGGGTGGCGCTCGACGGGAGAGGAGAGGAAGAAGGGGTGGCGGATTCAATGGCCCGGTGGCCGAGGGTTTTGGTCGGGCTGCGCGCGGCGCGGCGGTCGGCGCTCTGGCACGAAGGAAAGCGGGCGAGGGGCAGACTGGGGCAGCGCGGTCGTGGTCGAGGCAGGGAGACGGGTCGCCGGAGTTCGAGGGGGACGGTGGGTTCGAGTGGTGGTCCGGTCGGCCAGGTTAGGTTTCTCCTCTTGTTTCTTCATTGTTTGTGTGGTGATGGTGGTGTTGGAAGGTTGAGGCCGAGGATGGCCGTGGCGGATTTTGGGGTGACGGCGATAGTGGTGGTGTGTTCTGTGGCGTCGGTAGCGAAGGCGATGTAGTGAAATCTGATAGTGGCGGTGGTGACGATGGTGGTAGTGGTCAGAACGACCGGCTGTGCAGGGTTGTCCTCGGAGACGGGGTGGAGCTGGGGTGCTCGGGTAGTCCTTGGGATTGGGCTAAGGTTGGGTTGGGTTGGAACGGACGGGGCGAGGACGGCGGTAGTGATTGGTGAAGGGTGTTTGGTTGGCCGAGGACAGGTGGCCGGGGACGGGCTGTCAACAGAAGGCTAGGGTTAGGGTTTAGAATAGTATTGGGTTTGCTGTGTCAAAATCGTGTCCGACATGTGGACACGAAGAAGGTGAAATGTACATGTAAAAATAAAATAGTGAAAGGGAAAAATATAGGGGCACGTACACGATGCACGGGTTGAAGAAATATTTGTGGATGTGAATTGTGGAGAAATTAATAAAAAGTTGGAGGAGTACCTGCCTATTTATAGGATGTAGGAATTCCCATTTGGATAGGATTAGGATTTATTTAAAACCCAAAGTAGATAATTCTCTACTTAATTTAAAACCAAATCCAAATCTAAATACAAATCTAATTTAAATCAAATTAAATTTTAGTTTAAAATCGAATAGGATAAATCAAATTTTCAAACATTTAACTATTTAAATAATTCCAAAAATTAAATCAAGATTTAAATGGCCACAATAACTTCCAAATATATTTTTCAAAATACCAATATTAATAATTTCAAAAATAATAAATATTTTTAAATATCTTTTTGAATAATAAAATATTAATAGTAATAAATCTCGAAAATTACATTTTTATTTAAAATAGACTAATAAATAATTACGAAATATATGTATGCACGAATAATGCATACTGGATTATGCTTTTTCTAGTATACAATAAAATATTATTTATGATTAATAACTGCTAAAAACAAAAGGTCTTTTATAGCAAGAATAATAATTATATAATATTTTGAAAGTGTATAAAATAGAAAAAAAATGTTTTTCTAAAATATGTACGCTCGAACATATTCGCACTCGACGAGCAACTACAAAAAAAAATTCGTGCGCGACGTACAATACGACTATGCGACGTACAATACAAAATTTTAAATCAGTACTAAATTTAATAAAAAAATAGTAGAAATTTAGGGGTTTTACACACTACTCTCCCTCCTGTCATAATTCGACAGTTCTTTCTAGTGGGCACAGGTGTGAAGCCGTGTCTATGCAGAAACTCATATGATACAAAGCTATGTGTGGCCCAGAATCAAACAATACAATGGCAGGAAATGAATAAAAGAGGATAGAACCTGTAGTCACGTCTGGAGCTGCCTCATCCTCCTCAACTGTAGCTATGACATAAGTACGTCCCTGCTGTGGTGGTCCCCTCTGCTGCTGGTGCTGTGCAAATCGCTGCTGCTGAGTATGTAGAGCCTGAACTCTCTGTGGTGAGCTGGTGGTACTCCGGGTGGTGCAGATGGTGGTCCTCCAGCTCCTCGGGGTCCTTCTGTCAGTCGTGCTGCAGCCTGTAGGCAGTCCCTCATCTGGTGTGCGTCTGATCCACAGAATAAGCAAAGCCCGAACCTCTAGCGGCATTCATTAAAGTGGTATCCTAGACGATGACAGAAAGTACAAGTAACTGCCAACTGCTGTCTCAGTGGCTGATGTGCATGAACTCTGGCTGGACGGTGATGTTGCTGTGCTGGCTGCTGTGGCCTCCCCTGAATCTGAGTCCTTTTTGCCGGTGTCTAATAGCTGCTACTGCTGATGTCCCTGTCTCTTTTGAGCTTCGGGTCCATCTCCTTTTCTACCGCCTGAGCAATCTTGAGGATGCTTGCATAAGTCGTCGACTGGATGATCGCCACTACATGTCGCATCTCTCTGGTGAGGCCCTTCTTGAACCTCCAGGCCCTCTCCTCTGGTGTGCTGACGAGGTTCTCCGCGAACCTGCTGAGTTGAGTGAACTCTGATGTGTACTCTGCTACAGTCATTTTCCTCTGCTACAGCGCCTCGAACTGGATTCGAAGCTCGTCTTGCTCCACGTCTGGAAAGAACTTCTCTTTGAACATAGTTTTAAAGTCTGCCCAGAGAACTTGGGGTGCAGCCAACTGAGGCTCCTCTTTATACCAGGCTATAACAAGATCAAAAAGTTGCATGCTCGCAACCTCCACCTTCAGATCATCTGTAATCCTCGCCATCTTCAGCATCCGTTCGGCATTTTCCAGCCACTCATCTGCATACACTATCCCCTCATGGCCCCAAAAATCCATCAAACATAGGTTCTGATAGTCTCTGGCGGTCCCCGGTCTCAGTGCTGCTGGTGCTGTAGGTGCTACCGGTGCTGGTGCTGGTGCTGGTGGAGCCGGCTCTCTGATCCTGAGTACATCTACGACTGTCGCTCAAAACTGTATGGCCGGATGGTTCTGAGCCTCCATGAACTGCTAGAACATGGCCATCACCTGGGCGCCATCGAACATCATCGTCGGGGGCAGCGGAGGAAAGATAGGAGGCGGTAGCGGAAGGTGCTCTACTGGAACGTCTGGTGCAGGCTGATCCGAAGTTCCTGCAACTTCGGGTTGATCTGCGGTCTTCCTCGTGGCGACAATCCTGAAATGGAAAGAAAACTTCATTGATTGCTAAAAACTTAAACCTATAAGTAAATAGTAAATATTTTATATAATATCCATATACCCGATGTACCCAATTTTCTATACTGTGATCAAGTTTTCCCTAGTTTAAATCAAGTCCCCCAATAGTACACTAATGCCTAGGTACCATTAGAAAAGACCTGCATGGGCTACCACTAAAAACATGTCACGACCCGCTTCCGAATAATCGGACACGAGTCGGACATGCCCAGCCTTCGTCGTTAGACACGACGAAGTAAGCTGTACCAATCTAGGGAAACTACAAGGCAATATGAAGATATACAAATCACATCATCTCTATAAACGATCCCAAAATCCAAAGTACAATTCTATAATTTATTTTATTCATCCAAAAAGCAAGGTAAAGTCTGATGTCTCTAATACAAAGAAAGTAAACTGCTAGAAAGGGAAAGATAACTAGGCCTCTTCGGCCTCTAGGTCCAGTGCACCTCCAGCTGGCTCTAGCACGTCAGCAAGCTCACATCCATAATACGTGTCACAAATTGCCTCCATCTCACCTGCAACATATCTGATCAGGAGCGGAGCAAAGCACAGTTCTAGGTAATGAACAAGAACATGAAGATATGAAATGAGTACGAGAAAATATGATATGAAAAATAAACTGGAAGTACAAGCAAGATCCTGAAAGTACGAGAATGTAGAGTACAAGCATGTAAACCTGAACCTGAAGTATCTGAACCTGTCATGTATACAAAGATTTGAAATACAACTAGCATATGTGACCGGCTGGGTAAGCACATGAATAAGCACAGGAGCACAAGAATAAGGGTATGGCTTAGGGACCGTATGCACAGTGCGAGGCCTAAGCTATCTACATGAATATCAGAACATGGGTGTGGTCACATAGCTAGTGTATTTCCCCTCCCCGACTATAAGTAAGCACAGGATATGAAAATACAAGAGTACAAGCACGTGTCTCAATGTGTCACAAGGAAGCACAAGATATGTATGAAAAGAACCATAGAATGTACTTGCCTTGCTCCGAAAAACCAAAGGTAAATAATGGAGCTGGATGTCCTCCTGTTATGATTTACAAGTTGATTAATTTCTAACAAATTCTAATTTAGTTATCATGAAATTCTAACAATGTTTTAACTACAAGGTATTTATAAGATATATTAATTGGTTAAGTTTTATTTATTATCTAATTAACAAATTAACTTTATCTGCAACTATCCATAATACAAACTATATCCACCATTAGGTTAAAAGCTAAAATAGACTATCCTTACTTAAACAACATATTCTTACCAGAAGGAAAAAAATAATTGGAGTTTAATTAACATAGTAATCTTAATGGCTACTAACTATTAGCAAGTCAACTTAACTCTATTGCCTACAAACTGCTATCCTGTTCAACCACAACTTATTTGAGCCTGACTAATTCATCAAGTTATTATCCCCCAAGCATTCAAGAATAACCTTTACTTATTTAAACTTCACCCAGTTGCAGCAAATAAACAGAGCTATTCTCAAAGCACATGTTCATGTATATGTGAATAATTGATAGCCCAGGTAAAACAGAGTATTAAATCCACTACTATGCTCTATTTAGACTCATGCGAGCCAACTCTTATATATATATATATATATATATATATATATATATATATATATATATATATAAATATATGGTCACAAAGCCTCCTAGTCCAACTCACCATTATTACTACAAGTTCTTAATCCCTGCTATCACAGCATTAGAAAGACAAGGAAATGATCACCCTTACAACTGAGCAGTAAGCCACAGGCCCAACTCCACGATGATGATTTCCAACCCATATACTCAAGGGTTTAGTCATACTCGTAACACAATCAACACCATTCTCAGGCAAGGTTATTTTCAGAAGAAGAAGCAAAGATGTTTAAGATATTTCTGCAGACATTAACCCGCCACACAGAGGAAAATTAAAAACATCAAAGAGTTTAATTGAGAAAGGAGATTATACAATCCACCATTTCAATTAAAACAAGAAAGTTAATAACAGTATAAATAAAACCAAATACAACTGCTGATCTAAACAACTAAGAGAGCCTGCCCCTGTTATTAGCTCTGACTCAGGAACCCAGAAATGATTTGCAGGTCCACACACCATCTAGTCTTCAACATTCTGACACAGCCAAGCTTCTAAGTCCAATCCAGTGTAACGTCCCCATGGCTCGACCAGTAGACCCCTAACTTGACACCAACACTCGACTTCAATAACACTCCAATTCTCTACTACTCTGCATTCTTCAACCACGTGCACGAGATGCGAGTACAACAAAGCAAGCTGACACAAATCAAATGAACAAAACTCAGACACGTTAAACTGGACACGAACACTCGACTTCCTGCATTCTAACCACAACTCCAACTACTTACTATAAATTTTAGTTGTAACAATAAGAACTTACAATAAAGGATGATAGGTCAATTTTTGAAACTGATGAGTCCGATCTCGACTGAGATAAAATGGATGCGGAGATTTCCAGTATCAGAATCAAAATCGATCTCCCAAGGAAGCAACGATCCTAGATTCAACGACGATCATACATTGTTCAAAATGCCAGCAAGAAGTCCTGATCGATCGATGCTAACAGAGTCTCCCCTATTTAGAATTTGAGCAATCGAGAAAAAGGATCGATCAAGAACTCGATCAAAGCACCATCCCACACAATCGATTTAAATTAACCGAGATGGAGATTTACTTACCGAAATGTCGATTGATCCGTAAAGGTGACCAATCGTCACTCCGTGAAGGAAATCTAGATCGAATGATCTTACAGAAAGGAGTTCCTACACAAATTGAACATCCAAGGAGAAGGATCGATCAAGGACTCGATCGAAGAATGGATCCGAACAGAAACTTTAAAACTAGCCGTAAAATTGAAGCACTTACTGTAATCTGGTCGCCGCTTCCAAATCTCGATGAAGTTACTGAGCTTTCGGTTGCCGCCGTGAGGATCACCGGAGATGAAGTGATGTCGCCGCTGCGGGAGAAATGGGAAATCGTCGTGAGGAGGTGGATCTCTCTGGAGACAAAGAGCAGTCGTCGTTCGCCGAACGGGTGGTGCGCCGCTCAGTCGACGAAGATGATGATCGTCGACGTCGACTCCGCTATGACGAATCGCCCAAGAATAGGGTTAGGATTAAGAGGTGGTTTGGGAAGAAATTAGGAAGATGGAGAGCTCGAGAGTTCTCCAGAGCAAGAATGAAAGGAAATGGTGAATTCTCTCTCCAGCCTCCCTTATAATGCATAACACAATTTACAAACCCCCTCTCCCGCAGTTGGTTCTTAAGCAGAATAGCCCCCCCCCTTTTACTATTTGTATGAGCATCAAAAATCTGTTAGAAGAAAAATGTTATGAGGTTACAAATGGTTAGGAAGTGTGGGGACCACAATTAGTTTGTTACAGATAACTTTTGAATTTGAAATCCTGCTCTTAATTCAATTTTCTCCAAAATATTTATAAAAACTTATTTAAATTTGTTTATTCAAAATTTATTATTTTAGAAAACTTTAAAATTCTCAAAAATTGGGAAGGTGGAGTTACAGTTTTGGGTTACCACAAGCCTACCGTAATCGTTCCTTTAACATATCTAAAGATACGCTTAACAGCGGTCATGTGTGATTCTTTAGGATTAGCTAGATATCTAGCACATAAGCAAATGCTAAACATAATATCGGGACGACTAGTAGTTAAATACAATAGACTACCAATCATACCTCGATACTTACGTTGATCGACCGGTTTGCCGCTTTCATCAAGTTCCAACTTTATTGTAGTAGCCATAGGAGTGCTGATAGGTTTGATGTTGTCAAGATTGAACTTTTCAGCATGTCCTTTGTATACTTCGACTGACTGATGAAGACGCCTTGTGAGTATTGATTTACAGTCCAAGGAAGTAGTTGAGCTCCCCCATCATGCTCATCTCAAACTCGTTCTGCATACACTTGGCAAAATATTTGCATAGACCCTCATTAGTAGACACAAATATGATATCATCTACATAGATTTGTACTAGTAAAATAGTGTCATCAAGGAATTTTATAAAAAGTGTAGTGTCAATTTTTCCTTTTGAAAAGCCTTTATCAAGTAAGAAAGTACTAAGGCATTTATACCAAGCTTGAGGATCTTGTTTGAGGCCATAAAGAGCTTTCTTAAGTTTAAAAACATGGTCGAAAAAATTGTGATTTTCAAAATCAGGGGATTGCTTGACAAAAATCTCTTCTTTAATAAAACTATTTAGAAAGCACTTTTCACATCCATTTGAAAAAGTCTAAGTTTTAGAAATTTACAAAGCATCCGAATAGATTCAAGTCATGCAACAGGAGCATACGTCTCATCGTAGTCGATACCCTCCTCTTGGTTGTATCCTTGAGCTACGAGATGAGCCTTGTTGCGAGTGACCGAACCGTCCTCATTAACTTTGTTGCAAACAACCCATCTGGTACCAATCATTAAATGATCAGTAGGTCTAGGAACAAGTTCCCAAACCTGATTTCGTTAAAATTAGTTGAGTTCTTCTTTTATTACAGATATCTAAAATTCATCGTTAAAAGATTCTAAAACATTTTAGGTTCAATTTGAGAAATAAAAGCAGTGCTAGCAATAGAATCTCTTAAAGAAGATCGAGTAGTTATCCCTTTCGATATCTCACATATTACTAAGTTTTCTGGATATGAAGGTTTGAATTGGAACTTCTTTGGTAAGCTCTCCAGAGAATTAGTTTTGGGTGGTGTATCCACAGGAGTGGAAGTTGATGGTTCATCATCATCGGGAATGATAGCTGTACTATTATCCTCATCAAAAGTTATGCTAGTAGACTCTTCAACAATTATAGAGCGTTTGTTGAACACTCTATATCTCTTACTCTTGGCAGCATAACCAAGAAGAATACCTTCGTCAGGTTTAGCATCAAACTTGTCTAAGTTGTCTTTGGTATTCTGGATAAAGCAGCGACAGCCAAACACTCGAAAGTAAGAAACATTTGGAGTTCTTCCAAACCAAATCTCATAGGGTATTTTCTTCGAAATAGGTCGAATCAAAACCCTATTCAAAACATGGCACACTTTGCTGACAGCTTCTGTCTAAAAATATTTTGGAAGAGAAAATTGATTCAGCATGACTCTAGCCATATCGCCAAGAGTCCTATTCTTTCGCTTCACAACACCATTTTGTTGAGAAATTCTAGGACAAGAAAACTCATGATTAAAGCCATTTAAATCACAAAACTTTTTAAAATCAGAATTTTTGAATTCGCATCATGATCACTTCGGATATGAGTAATCATGTAGCATTTTTCGTTTTGGACCTTTTTAGCAAAAACTTTGAAAACTGAAATGGTATCATTTTTATTTGCAAGAAAGAAAACCCAAGTGAAACTTGAAAAATCATCAACAATAACGAAAGCATATAGTTTTCTGCCAAGACTGGCTACTCTACTAGGACCAAATAAATCCATATGGAGTAATTGCAAAGGTCGAGTGGTACTTACAGTGTTGATAGATTTAAAAGAAGATTCGGTAGCCTTATTCTTTTCACATTCGGCACATATCATATCCTTTTTTAATGTGATTTCAGGCAATCCTCTTACTAGCTTCTTGGTAGATAGTCTCGATATGGTGTCCATGTTAGCATGACCAAGACGCTGATGCCATAATAGTCTTTCATCTTTGTGGACGTAAAGACATCTACTTGTACTGTTAGTATCTCTAGATAGATAAAATATATATATGTTATCTTCCCTTATCCCTTCGAAAGTGATGTCTCCAGATGATCTATCATAGATAAATCATTTAGTTTTACCGAAGTTAATATCATATCCATGATCAGCAAGATAACTAATGCTGAGCAGGTTATGCTTTAACTCGGTCACTAAATAGACATCCTTAGTAACGGAAGAAGAAGGATAACCAGTTGTACCGTTACCTATGATATAGCCTTTCAGATTGTTGTCGAAGGATACATATCCTTCCCTTTTCATCGATAGTATTGAGATTAGATTAGCATCTCCAGTCATATGTCGCGAGCATCCACTATCGAGAATCCATTTGCTTCTAGTTTGAGAAGGAAGGTCCACCTACACCATGAGTAGATGTGACCTTTGGTACGCAGATTCTTGTGGGTCCTGAAAAGTTAGTCTTTAGTACCCATGCATGTAGATTAATATCTACTAGTTTTCTAATTCTGCACTGTGGTGATATGTGTCCATGTAAACCACAGTAAGTACATGTAGCATGCATATTGGTATTGGGTGCAGGATGATAGTGATGTCTATATGTGGATATAGGATGATGATAACTATGTGTGGAAGTAGGATGATGATAATAATTACGTATAGCAGTAGGATGATTATAACTACGTGTGTGTGTGTTTTACGTGCTGCATGGGAGTAGGTGTACATAAAGGCATGTTTTTGTGTGGTACGCGGATGAGTGTTCTTGTAATGACATGCTCTCTTGTGTTGAGCCGTCTGGTGTTTAGTGTAAGTGTTGTAATTATGAGACTGAGTTTGAGGTTGAATAACCTGTTTACCCAGTCTAATATCTAATTTCTTAGAGGTAGCATGCAACTCATCATATTTAGCAGTAAGACCATTTATTCTACCAGTAGCAATCTTGTACTTGTTTTTCTCTTCAACAAGTTCTTTATTTAAAGCATTGATATCATGTGTTTGCTTCTCAATAAGAGATTCGACATCGTGTAAGCTTAACTTAAGCTTAGATACCTCCTTAGTGTTTTTCGTGGGTGTAGTGTTTCTAACATTTTCTAATAAGCATGAAAGTCTATAGATCTCGGCTTCATGAGCCGTGAATTTATTCTTAGCATGTTTATATTTGTTAATAATCTTTTTGTGGTGTTCAAGTAGATAACTAAAGGCATCACCTAGTTCATCAAAAGAAAAGTCGTCAAAAGAATCATTTACCTTATCTGAAGTTGCCATTAGGCAGACGTTTGCCGTGTCTTGCGGAGAGTCCTCTTCTTCGTCTGAATCACTGGCTTCGCTTTCGTACGAGATGCTAGTATTGGCATACTTCCTTGAGGTTGGCTTCTTGTACAGATTTTCGTATATGCTTTCTTTCTTTGCTACAGGATAATCTTTTCTGATGTGTCCCATCTTCTTGCATTCGAAGAGGTGGGTTCTCCTTCATCGTCTTTTTGTTCCTTCTTCCTTCGGTTGTAGCATAGGAACTTCTTGAAATTTTGAACCATGAGTGCTTGATCGTCACCTTCGGAATCGTCGTCATCTGTTTCCTCTGAAATGGATCTTCAGCGATGAGCTCTTAAGGCAATTTCTTTTTCTTTTGGAGTAGTTTCTTCAAAATCTTTGAGGTCGAGCTCATGCGTCATCAGCTTGTCCATCAGAGTTTCTAGTGACATAGCCATAAGATAATTTTCTTCAATAATTGTCGTGACTTTGGGTTCCATATCTTCGACAATCCTCTTAGTACTTTGCGTATCTTCTAATGGTTGGAATATTCTTTGCCAAAGGAAGATAGAGGGTTGACGATGTCGAGGAATCTGGTGAACATTTGAGTAATTGTCTCATTTGTCTTCATTTTGAATGTCTCGTATTCTTGTATCAGACGGCTGATCTTTGATTCTTTAACTTGTGTGGTTCCTTCATGAGTCACCTCTAGAAGCCTCCACACTTCGTATGAGGTGGATCATATAGAGACCCTGTTGAACTCAGTCCTTTCTATTGCATAAAAGAGAGCATTAATAACCCTAACATCTAGACTTGCCTGTTTCTTTTCCTGGTCATAATATTTTTCGTAGGGTTTTTCAACAATAGTCTCCTCGACAGCTATTCTGGCAGGTTTTTTGTAACCATCCGTGGTGATGGTCCACAGACAAAGTCTAGAGACTTGAGATAAAAACTCATCCTAGTTTTCCAATATGTGTAGTTAGTTCCGTCAAATACCGATGGCCTATTTATGGACTGTCCTTCACCATAGTTGGAAAAGGTAGGTTGTGTGGTTGCCATGGATTAGCTCTTAGGATATTAATCCAATATAAGAAACCAGAGCTCTGATACAAATTGAAGTACGTATAGGCAACTCTAGAGGGGGTGAATAGAGTATGCGTCGATAATACCTTATTAAAATTAACTCTATTCAAGTCCACCCAAGAGAAATAATAATCAGAGTATAAGTGCGGAATATAAATAGAGATCAGAGAAGCATACGCAGACACAACAGTTTTTAACCTGGTTTTCCTCGTGGAGGACTAGTTCAGGCCTGAGAACTATAGCTCAGGATTAAAATCTACTATTTGTGAAATAGCGTACAACCACGTGCCTTTACTCAGAAGAGCACGCCAACTTCATACAGATTCGCGGATGGCGAGACTTGGAATTGTCCAAGTGACTTCTTTTGAAACTCTTGTACATAAACTTTTAGTTGACTCGCAATGAGCACCTTGGGGATTGGAAAGTTTTGTGGCTAGTTAGATGAGAAGAATAAGCTCTTGAATGTAAAGGCTATAAGAGAAGAGAAGATGAAAAGATTGGATGATTGATAATGAGAGAAATCAAGGCCTATATATACTAGTCCAGAGAGGCAGAGTTCGGCCAGAACTCTGTCCCAAATATTCAAATATTTAGCCGTTGGACAACAAGCAACCATCAAACCCTAAAAATTAGGTCCTAAAATTAAGGGGGCAGAGTTCGGCCCGAACTCTGTATGGGGTAGAGTTCGGTCCGAACTCTCTCCTAGAGGACGAAAAGTTCAAGTGGGCTTTTTGGGCTTGGCAGGTTTTGGAGTTTGTTAGGTGGAGCTTGGGTATTATATCTAGGGTTGAGATACTCAATGCGACTCAACTTACAATAGCCTAGACTCAATAAAAAGTAAAAATACAGACTTAGATAACAAGTAACAGCAGTACTGTCGAAGCAATCATCGATGATGTCTGTCTTGAACTGATACGTGATGCGGTTCTATTTTTAGAGCTTGATGGAGCTTGATGTGTCAAGTTGGATTATAACATATATCGTCTTGTTAATTATCAAGATTAGGTTGACTGCGATCCAGTTTGGTTTAACACCCTCCACATTGTTTCCATTACATAGCCGACACCAAAGAAACCAGCCCCCTTCCTAACATTCTTCTTCCCCAAGTTGTACTCTAGATCACAGTCGACAAACCCCTTTCCTAAACCCTAATTTTCATGCTCTTTTTCTCTCAAAAATAAAACCTTTACTCTTAAAATGATTTGTAGAAGTGAGAGTAAGGATCGATCCCACAGAGAGTAATTACTATAATTTTATGCTATATGAACAAGGATGGGGGGATGAATAAAATAAAAGTCAATAAAAAAAAGAGCAAGTAGAATATGAAAATAAATCAAAATAACATACGTTGGTTTAAGTCTACGTCTACTATTGGAATCTTGAAACTAATCATAGATGCAAACATATATTAATATGTATTATGAATATTCATCGTTGGAATTCTTTTCCTATCTCATTTAGCCATAGTTAATTAGAAACAAGCGACCTAATTAACCTTAACTACTAAACAATCCCAGACAAGCGCTAAAGGTTTAATCTAGTAGCGTATTAAACTCAATGAGATCGATGAAACAAAACAACACAAGCACAAGCGGTTGCATTTTATTTAGTCGAATGGTTTCTTCCTAAGATTTAATAATATAAAGCAGTAATTTATTAAATATTGGTTGCTTCACAAATTAGAGGGATCGAACAATTTCGGATTCGATATCTAATTTAGCAGTAGATTATCAAGAATAATAAACTAGTATGCATCCTAGTAATTAAACAAGATAATCATGAAATGTGCATAAGAAAACATTTGATACTCAAAGTACAAATCAAACATATAAACGAAAATTAGATCTCATAAGTTTTTATTGATTCCAAGGCTTCCGTACACTTCGACCAACAAGACTTTTAGCCGCACATGTTCATCAAAACTTCAAAAGAAAAGTTGGAGAAGAAGAAGAAGAAGAGTTGTGTTGTGTCTTCTTTTCTCATGATTTCTACCCCCTTTTATACACCATAAATTAGTTGTTTCAAGCCCAAAATATCTTCCCACATATCCTCTAAAAGTTACAACTTCTCAAACCAAATAGAATAAGTCATAGAACAAGTAGAAAAATGGTTATTTTGGTTCCTATTTTTGTTCACAACATCTTTGATCCAACTTTAAGTCTGATTTCATCCATGGTGCAGCTTGATTTGCAAAAACCACAAAATATAAAAGTTGTAGTCCTGTGTCTTAGCTTTCCAAATCTTTTTGAATCACCTCCATTGCTTTTCGGATCTGAAAGTTATGGTCATTTTCGTAAAAGGTGTCAAAACAGTCCAGAATTGCAATTTAGCTCTATTTTGCAAATAGTGTCTCCAACTGCAACCTAAATCAAAATAAAAATATAATAAGTACCTTTAGTCATAAAATGAGCATAAATGGGGAACATTAAGTGATAAAAATATAATATTTTATGTTCTCATCAAATACCCCCACACTTAACTTTTGTTCGTCCTCGGACAAAACTCTTATTTATTTATTTTTTTCCAAAACGAAAATCAAGGTTGTAATGTCATAAATAAAGAATAACCATGCTCTTCAAAACTCATAACATATCATGAAAATATATTCTTAAACAACTTCTAATTACTTAGTAAGTAATTTTATTTGAAGATAGAGTAAACTAAATTGGTAGACCCTCACGGGAATAAACACTCAACTCTCATATATTTGAAGGGTATGTGTTTCGCTCAAATTCATTCCAAAAGAAATGATCTACCATAAGCTTGCATATCTTCTCATTCTCCACCACTTGGACCACTTGTATAACACAAATCATATGGACTTTTATGGGTTGTAATGGGGCTTAGGATCAAGGTAGGATATATTTGGGAGTGTAGCTAAAAAAACTCATCAAAACTAGTGGAGCAAAAATAATTTAACTCAAGCTCGAATATATAAAATATATAAAACTAATCATCCCATTTAGCTTCTTCAAATTGACCTTAAAGCATTCAACATACCCCTTTATTGGAATTGGAGGAAGAATTATAAAAATGAATATCAAAAGTAATTTCCTCCATCACTTTTTTTTCATTACTTCTTTCTTTCTTTCTTTCTTTCTTTTTCTTATCATCTTTTTTTCATTTTCATTTTTTTTTTTTTGCTTTTTTTCTTTTTTTTTCATGATGGAACTCAAAAATTTGAGAATAAAAATATGTAGCAAAACTAGAAATTCAGATACCCCCACACTTATTTCTATACACCCATACATATCATAATGCTCCACTAGTTTTCTGGCCTGGGTAAGAATTTTTTTTTTCCAGGTTAAAGCTTGTAATATTGGTTCACAAAAATAGAAGCAATAAGGCTCAAAGGGGTTCAACCAAAGAAAAAATAATTTTAGGGTAGGCTATTTGGCTTATGTAGCGTATAACAAAGATGGCCTTAATCATATTCATGTATGCATATGCCTATGTGACCTCGAAGAGAATCTAAGCAAGTTCTAGAGAAACAAGTCTGTGGAAGAATGTCTCTCATCAAAGAAAATAGTGAGACTGATGTGTCAGTCTAAAGGCTCAAAATCTTACCGACTTTGGTGTACCAAATTTAGTCACAACCATCTTCAAGGAAAATAACTATACTAATTAATTCTAAGTTGAAAAGAGTATTTATTCAATCATGTTATGAATTTTTTTAAACTTAGTTAAATCTTCCTCATGACATATACAACCAAAAATTATTGAAAACCATAAAACCAATTTTTTTAATAAAAAAATTTATGTATATTTATTTATTTTGAAAAACCATGCATTTTCAAAAAAAATAAATAAAACAAAATCTAAATATCCTTCCCTACTTAAATCTGACATTGTCTCCAACGTAATGCTAAATGCAAAGAAAAGACCAAAAAAAATACAAGAATAAGAACAAACTCCCCTTGGGTTGCCTCCCAAGCAGTGCCTTTGTTTAATACGTCATTGGCTCGACTCTATGCACACTTGACACAACTATGCAGGGGTTTCACATATTGAATAGAGTCCTGCAAAATAGAGAGTAAAAATATCTTGTTAAAAATTGGCAATGCCATATAAGAAAAGTTACCTGACTGCTGTATTTTCAGAAAATCAGTGAATGCTGCTATAGTTTTCTGCAAATTAGATATCAAAGATAACTCCTCATGCACTTCCTTAAGTTGCTCACTGACGGCAACATCGAATCCATCTTTGCTATTAAGTTCAAAAACTACATCGTCATTGGGAATGTTCGTGTCTACAACGTTGTTTTTCTCTTCTTTTTGTTTTGACGATGTAGGTGCTTTTGATACTAGGAACTCAACCTCGTTACCATTTCTTAAAGTTATTATATTTACATTGTCTTTTGGATTTATTATCGTTTGAGATGATAATTTATCCGAACTTTGTGCCTCCAACTTTTTAATTGTTGTAGCCATTTGGCTCATTTGATTGTTCAGACTTTGGATGCTGTCCTTCGTCTCCTGTATACTGGCCCTTGACTCATGTTGAAATTGCAAGGTATTAGTGGCAATAGACTTAACAATATCTTCTAGAGACATACCAAAATTAGAAGTTTGGTATGATTGTTGTTCATGGGGATATGGTTGCTTGTACTGCTGGTAACTTGGACAATTTTGAGTTACACTGGGCTCGTCTTCAAGTATTAGGCACATATCAGTTGGATGCCCTGCTATTAAACAAATCTCACAAGCCATTATTGTTTGCATGTTTCCACCTACAATCATTTGATGAACAAGAGAAGTTAAACTAGCAATTTGTTGTTCAAGAGAAGAAATATTTACCTCGTTAACATGCCTAGATGGAAGATCCAGCCAAGTGCCAACTTGTTGATAATTGGTCGACATGTCCTATTAAATCTTTTTTTTTGTTTTTTTCTAATAAACGGAAAATTATTTCATGAGAATAAAAAGCATAAACTTCAACTAGAATTACTCCCCGAAAACGATGCCAAAATTTGGTGTGCTGTCGTAGGCACCCAAAAATAAAACCTTTACTCTTAAAATAATTTGTAGAAGTGAGAGTAAGGATCGATCCCACAGAGAGTAATTAGTATAATTTTATGCTATATGAACATGGATGGGGGGATGAATAAAATGAAAGTCATTAAAAAAGAGAGCAAGTAGAATATGAAAATAAATCAAAATAACACACGTTGGTCTAAGTGTACATATACCATTGGAATCTTGAAACTGATCATAGATGCAAACATATATTGATATGTATTATGAATATTCATCGTTGGAATTCTTTTCCTATCTCCTTTAGCCACAGTTAATTAGAAACAAGCGACCTAATTAACCTTAACTACTAAACAATCCCAGACAAGCGCTAAAGGTTTAATCTAGTAGCGTATTAAACTCAATGAGATCGATGAAACAAAACAACACAAGCACAAGCGGTTGCATTTAATTTAGTCGAATGGTTTTTTCCTAAGATTTAATAATACAAAGCAGTAATTTATTAAATCTTGGTTGCTACACAAATTACAGGGATCGAACAATTCCGGATTCGATATCTAATTTAGCAATAGATTATCAAGAATAATAAACTAGTATGCATCCTAGTAATTAAACAAGATAATCATGAAATATGCTTAAGAAAACATTTGATACTCAAAGTACAAATCAAACATATAAACACAAATTAGATCTCACAAGTTTTTATTGATTCCAAGGCTTCCGTACACTTCGACCAACAAGACTTTTAGCCGCACATGTTCATCAAAACTTCAAAAGAAAAGTTGGAGAAGAAGAAGAAGAAGAAGAGTTGTGTTGTGTCTTCTCTTCTCTTGATTTCTACCCCCTTTTATACACCATAAATTAGTTGTTTCAAGCCCAAAATATCTTCCCACATATCATCTAAAAGTTACAACTTCTCAAACCAAGTAGAATAAGTCATAGAACAAGTAGGGAAATGGTTATTTTGGTTCCTATTTTTGTTCACAACATCTTTGACCCAACTTCAAGTCTGATTTTGTCTATGATGCAGCTTTATTTGCGAAAACCACAAAATATAAAAGTTTTAACCCTGTGTCTTAGTTTTCCAAATTTTTTTGAATCACCTCCATTGCTTTTCGGATGAGAAAGTTATGGTCATTTTCGTAAAAGGTGTCAAAACTGTCCAGAATTGTAATTTAGCTCCATTTTGTAAATAGTGTCTCCAACTGCAACCTAAATCAAAATAGAAATATAATGAGTACCTTTAGTCATAAAATGAACATAAATGGGGAACATTAAGTGATAAAAATATAACATTTTATGTTCTCATCAAAAGCGACCTATAATGTAATCTGAAATACATGATAACAATATGGACCGCAATATGAAACAACGGTACAAGAACTGCAATATGAAACTACAGTACTAGAGCTGGAATATGAAACTGAAGTGCAAAAATTGAACGATGAACACGATAATCAATATGAACAAGATAATGAGCACGACAATCAATGCAATTACAAATTTTATAATATTAAACTAATGTGTGACTGGCTGGGGATCACAATTCACAATTCATAATTCACAATACTACAAGGTTTGGCTTAATCGTACGTGAGGTGTACGATTAGGCTATTCACAATACCTAGGTTGGGTGTGGTCACACACTAGTCAATATTTTCCCCCAATCCCGCAAGAACAATGACTTACAATATAATGAACAAGGCACAATATAATCGTGTGTATCTCGTGTCCGATATGAGAACATGAAAGTATGACATAATTGCAAAGTAATAGTTCAAGTTGGTATACTTGCCTTGCTTTAGAAGTCCGAGAATAGTAGAGCATGAATCTGAGTGATCATCTGGTATTTTGGTACAATTTGATTTGGTTCTACAATTTCTACAATAAGATACTAACTAGTTTTCTATCTCTAGCTATCAGTAAAATAATTAAAATATATCTCTCTAGCTAATTAATTTGCTAAATAGAAAGAAGTTTAGATTTTTCATAGCAAAATATGTGATATATACTTTTATAGCAAAATATGATGACATTATTATTTTTAGAAAATATTAGTTAAATGATAAATACTACCCTCTAGCCAAAATAATTTATTTAGACAATACTTGCTAATTAAACATTTACAAAACTTGGTATTAAGATCTTAGCAAAATAATTTATAGCAATCTATATATATTTAGGCAAAACATTTACCAATTTATTTGCTATAGGAAATATTACCAATAAATATTACTATGATAATATCAACTAAAAGAATTAATCATAATAGTTAGCTATTAATAGCGGTAGCAATAATTTATAATAGTACAATAAGATCAGCCCAATGCTACTAGGCCAGCCCACACTTATCTAAAGCCTAAGCCAGCCCATCTAGAAGTCCATCACTGCTGCTTCTGTCATATTATCACTATGTTCCTTTATTTCTTAAGAAAAACCAATGGCCAACAATTAGCCTAAGCCACCTGAATCCCTCACATTTAATCAAATACAACAATTTGAATTGAGGAAAATCCAAAATGGTGGACTGCTCAAGTCTTGACAAGACAACTCATGCCAACTCTTTCAAACAAAGAAGAGAAAATAAACTCTCATTCTAGCCACCCACAAAATAATCCCATCCATGCTTCTCCATCATCCCATACTCCTTCCATTTCTTCTCAGCCGATCATTAAAGAAACCCAAACACACTGCTACCAATGTGACCTTTCAATATGTGAAGAGGCATTTGGTTTCTGAAGCATCAATCAAAATCTGACACAATATTTATAGTAAGGAAGAACTATAGTGCTCTCTCTCCTCAACTATACTCACAGTCAACATCTCTTCTCTAATTTCTCTCTCCTCCTCATTCTTTCCATTACACAGCCAACTCTAAAGAAACCAGCCCCCTCCCTAACCGTCTTCTTCCCCAAGCTGTACTCTAGCTCACAGCCGACAAACCCGTTTCCCAAACCCTAATTTCTATGCTCTTCTTCTCTTAAAATCTCAACCGATCCCATGGAAAAACCCTAAAACAACATCTTTCCACATGTTAGGAAACTCTAACCCTAATCATTCTTCTCCTCCAACCCCAGCCCGACACAAACCCTAAACTGAAAGAAACAAGAAGGAGAAGCGGGTTCGAGGAAGATCGAGTCGAAGACTTACTCAACCGGCAGGGATGTCGATCCAAGGCAGCGAGGCGTCGACGACAAACGGCTTCGATCCGGTGGTGGCCCGACAGCGCACACGTCTCGATGCAGCTCGAGCTTCAAAGAAGTAACTCACTGCTCGAGTTGGACGTGAGGAAAACGAAGGGCAATGCAGATCTCAGAGTGGCTCCTCGAGTCTCGAAGGGTCAGCTCTAGAATCGAGGCGACGACACTGTAGTCGAGGTCGGCGTTTCGACCAGAGCGACGATGGATCTAGCTTCTGTAGTGGCTGAGAACTCCAGCGTGGTGGCGAGATCGCAACGGCTCGACGAGTCCTGGCAAACTTACTGTGGTGATCTATACTTCGTGAGGTCGAGCGGCTTGCTACTTCGGCCGGTCAGGTCGGCTTTGAACTTCGGTGAGGCTCTCTGGTGCTGGAGTCTTCTCAGCATGGCAATGACTCTGGTGGACCTATGGTGGTTGTCAGATCTCGACTCCCCTATCGATCGGGTGCGGTGTAGTAGTGTTCAATCTGGGCACAGAAATGTCAATGACGAAATAAGCTTCGGTGGCCGGAGGTAGTGGCGCTCTGTACTTCTATAGTGATGTTGTCGAGGAGATCAGTGGCGGCAAAGTGGTGGCTGATTCCGGTGAAGTTTGGTGAGGCCCGGCGGATCACGACGGCTCGCGGTGACACTCGACCGTGGAACAATAAAGAGAGAACAGTGGAGAGAGTGGTGTCAGTGGTGATTTAGAGAGGTGTCAGAATGTACATTGGGAAATGTGTAAATATTTATAACAAATATTCTGGGTATTCTCCAAGAAAAGGACAGTAGCAGTGTTTGCAAAATAATTACAGATCTGGGGGCTATAAAATTTAACTTGTAACTGATTTTTAACTGACTGATAACTAATTAACATAAACTAATCTCTTTAATTATAATTAATTAAATAATTACAAAAATAGTTCATTATTGATTGAATAACTCAAACTGGTCATTCTCTTACTAACACTCAATACCATTCCAACATCCAACATTTAATGACTTTCCCTCTCTGGAAAGTAACCAACAACTTATTATTTAACTACAATAATTAGTTAAACTATTTACTGCCAACTAATAGTCTATATAGCTAATTAACTGAAACAAATAAATCTCTTAAAATAATTAATAATTAATAAATATTTATGAAATTAAATTAGAAGTATAGACAAGAACATGAAGTACAATTTAATTAAATCAAAAACCTAATCTATAGTAAAATCAGTTAAAGCAAATTTATTAGTCAATAATTACTAATCATTAGTTTAAAGAAAAATCAGGATAAAATTATCTTGAGAATGAAATCAATGACTAACCAAATATAAAAGATTTACTTATAGCAAGGTAAATATATATAATAAATTTCATATAATTCAACATTTACGACAATAGGTTTAGGGAGTTACAGTCGTGGATGCGGACGTCAGTTATAACTTCCTGTTGGGGCGGCCATGGATACACGAATACATTGTGGTGCCATCTACTCTCCACCAGTGCATGAAATACGTATCCACTAATGACATAGTCAAGACGAAATTTACTGATGACGATCCCTTCAGAGGGATTGAAGCCATTTTTACCGATTTCGATATGTACAAATCAATTCATCTGGACGATGAAGCCAGCGATGCCGATGACGAAGCAGAAGCTGAAGTAGAGGTCGATACTGAAGTAGAAATGATGACTAACGCCCCTATGAAGGTGCGACTCAAAGGGAAATCTCCCCAAGCATCGACCCCGACCGTAGTAAAGCTACGTGGGAGGGCACCAGCCTTTTTGTTCGAAACAGCAACTGAAACTCCTTTGAAGGTACTATTCAAGGGGAGACCTCCCCAAGTGTCGGCTCCTCTCGTGGTTAAGCTACGCGAGAAAGGACCAGTCAATGAGGCGCTAGCTGAGGTACCTCTGAAAGTGCGGCTCAAGGGAAAACCTCTATAATTTTTGGCTCCCATCATAGTCAAGCTACAGGGGAAGGCCCCAGCATCTCTCCCCGGCAGGCTCACGAGCCAATACGGGTCAGATTCCTGAGGAACTCTCCAGAAATACTGCCTGCTAAGATGTTAACCCCTCCGGTGGCCAAAATTCGGTCGAAAGCCCCACCCAAGGCTACACTAGTTCTCACCGACGAGGAATTAGAGGAATACATATCTGCCAATGTTGATGCCCTATCTCTTGATGATGTAATTCCCTGGAACAAGATCCCGTATTTTATCAATAAAATATTGTCTTTGAATTATTCTAGTCTGCCACATTAGAATACCATCTAGATAATGTCTTATAGTTGTTGCAAACACAAATAATGACTATTAATCATGTAAATCAAGTTGTCCCATACCGAGGAGTCTGTTATATAGTTCCGCCCCGGAACCAGGACAAGAAATCTATCATCTTCGACAAAGTCGAGCGTCATCCGGACCTCCCACCAGTCGAACCATAATCGGATACCGGTAGAACGCAAGTATATCGATACACCGATTGAGCAAAGTACCTCATTCAAAAGACGGATTATGACTTGAAAAGCGGCCAGGGTCTAAACTATTGCAGAGGCTGACATCTTCCTTTACGACTCCTGCTTCCAAAAGGGAAGCCATAAGACTATTACCATCGCACTCGACGGGGGTAGGCTATGTCACGCCGCCAACAACCCCAGAGAGTTCGGAAGCGGAGGAGGCTATACACTCTCACTCATCTGAAGTTTCAACTTGGGATTCTGACACCAGTATCGGCCCAATTTTTAGGAACACGTTGTCAGTCAACATGGCATCTGTATACCCTCCAAAAGAAGAAGATGATGATCAGATAATAGAGTTCTTCGAGGAAGAACCCTGGGCTTAATGCTTAGGTACATAATGGAAATCTCGCTTCGAGCTACGAGAACCCCCTACCAAAGATGAAGTCGAGCAGATCGACCTGGGGGATGAATCTTCGTCCAAACCCATATTCATCTGTAAAAGCTTGGCAGGAGAAGACCACAAATCTTTAGTTCAATTTGTCAAAGAATACATCGACATCTTTGCTTGGAGATATGAAGACATTCCAGGCTTTGACCCACAAGTCGTAATGTACAAGCTTAACATCTTACCTAATGCTAAGCCTGTTAAGCAGCAATAACGACGCTTCCATCCTAACATCATGGACGCCATCGATAAAGAAGTGGATAAACTCTTAGATAGTGGATTTATTCATGAGGAACAACATCCAGATTGGGTGGCCAATATCGTTCATGTTACTAAAAAGAACGGGAAGATCCAAGTCTGCATCGATTTTCGGACCTTAACTTCGCTTGCCCGAAAGACGAGTTTTCACTTCCGATCACAGATGTAATGATCGACAACACCTGTGGCTTTGAACACATGTCCTTTATGACAGATATTTGGGCTACAACAAGATCAAGATGTTCCCGAAAGACGAGAAGCACACGTCGTTCCGGACTCCAAAGGGGGTTTACTTCTACACAGTGATGCCCTTCGGCTTGAAGTATGCAAGTGCGACATACCAGCGAGCTGTGAGCACCATGTTCCGTAAGCATCTTTGTAAGACAGTCAAATGTTATGTTGACGACATTGCTGACAAAAGTCGTCTACGAAGTGATCACCTGCAAGATCTGAGGATAGTCTTTGTTCTCGTGCGAGCACATCAGCTCAAGATGAATCCAACCAAATCCTTCCTAGGGGTTTCCAGCGACAAATTCTTTGGTTTCATCATCACTATGAAGGGCATCCATGTTGACCTCGAGAAGACCAAAGCCATCCTTGATATGAACCCTCCGAAGAACCTGAGAGAGCTTCGAGGCCTATGAGGACGTCTTGCGTACATCCGAAGGTTTATAGCAAATATTTACGGACAATGTCAACCCTTACCAAGCTCATGAGTGTCAGAAGGTCTTTGACGACATCA
The DNA here is from genome assembly GCA_029216955.1 of Iris pallida. NCBI lineage: Eukaryota > Viridiplantae > Streptophyta > Magnoliopsida > Asparagales > Iridaceae > Iris > Iris pallida. The sequence continues at coordinate 29,182,226 of JANAVB010025598.1, read as the reverse complement.
AGGCATTTGACGGCATCAAGGCGTTTAACGACATCAAAGCATCCATGTCTCCTAGTCTGGATGGAGGAGCATCAGAAGGTGTTTGATGACATCAAGGCCTATCTCACAAATCCTCCAGTCGTGATTGCACCAGTTGCAGGCAAACCCTTCTTGCTCTACGTCCGTACAATGGATCATTCTCTCGACGCTCTACTAGCTCAGAATAATAATGCAGGCTACGAGCAGGCTATCTACTACCTAAGCAGGACAATGATCGGGGTCGAACATCAGTACAACCCCGTCGAGAAAGAATGTCTAGCTCTGGCATTCGCCATTCAGAAGACCCACCATTACGTATCGGGTTAGATGATCCATGTCATCTCTCGAGTCAATCTACTCAGGGTCCTCATGACAAAGCCGAGAGCATTAAACTCTCGATTAGCTATGTGCGCAATACTATTGACACCATAAGATATGGTATTTGTCCCACAAAAAGCTGTTAAAGGCCAAGCATTGGGTGATTTCTTAGCTGCACATCCAATCCTAGAGTCGTCCAAACTCTATGAAAATATTCCAGATGAAGTGCTAGAATCCAACGTTGCTGAAGGAATCTGTTTGCCAGATGTTCTTCGATAGTGCTTCAAGAACAGACCCCAAGGGTCAGATTATCGCAGGAGTAGGGGTAGTCTTGATCTCTCCAGACAAGCTAGTTATCCAGTGCCCTATTCCCTCACAGAATCGTGCTCTAACAATGTGGCAGAGTACAATGCCCTCATTATGGGACTCCAGTTATCAAGACAACTGGGGGTAGAATGCCTTGAGTCCTATGGTGATTCGAAACTAATCGTCAACCACGTCCGAGGATAATATGAGGTCCGCCACGAGGACATGATCCCCTATCATAAAGTAGCCTTGAACATTATCTCAACCTCCACTGAGTTCTTCATAGAACATGTACCTCAACTACAAAATTTGGAGGCGGATGCTCTGGCTGGCCTTGCTGCCTCATTGGCAGCACCTCTCGGGACTCAACACTTTGTTATGGTGATTGGCCGGGATCTGGTGTGTCCCAAAAACAACCTGTGCATGTGTCTGAACTATGCCATACCTTCAGACACCGACGTCAACATTAGAGACTAGTGGTTTCCATTCCAAGATTGTGTAGCCTACGGGATCCTTCCAGACGACCCGAAGGAAGCTGTGTCTTTAAAAAGATGCTCTCTCCGATTCTACTATGACACATCAACCAAAATGTTGTATCACCGTTCTTATGACGGACTTCTCCTCCGATGCTTGTCAAACAAGGAGGTAGCAGAAGCTCTTTGGGAGGCTCATGATGGTACCTGTGGAGCTTATCAAACTGGTCCTAAGTTACAGGACCAACTCTGACGTATGGGCTATTACTGGCCTACCATGATGGCAGATGCTATTGAGTATGCTAAAAAGTGTCGTGTCTGCCAGCTACACGCTGACTTCATCCATCGGCCCTCGGAATTTCTACCCCAACGGTTGCCTCCTGGACATTTGAAGCCTGGGGTATGGATATAGTTGGACCAATTACCCCTCCGTCATCCAGAGGACATCGCTTTATTTTAGAAATCATCGACTACTTCTCTAAGTGGGCGGAGGCTATACCTCTATCAGAGGTGTAAAGCTCGAAGGTGATCAGATTCATCAAATATCACATCATCTACCATTTTGGGGTATCCTAGAGGATCATCTACGACAACGGTCCATAATTCATAAGCCATGCATTCACTAGGTTCTGTGATAAGAATCGTATCCAGAATATGGCATCAACCGCTTACAATCTGGCAACAAACGGGTTGGCTGAAGCTTTCAACAAAATAATCGTTAAACTACTCAAGAAAGTCGTGTCATTCAACAAACTTGACTTGGAAGAGAAGCTAGGTGAATGTCTTGGTGCCTACCGCACAACGATACAGACTCCAACTGGCAACACACATTCTTCCTAGTATACGGGACCAAAGCAGCACTGTCTCTTAAAATCCAAATCCCCTTAATACGAGTGGCCGTTACAAACTAGCTGATAGAGGAAGACAATCAACGTCGTCGGTTGCAAGAGTTGGAGGCACTTGACAAAAAATGCCTCTTGGCTCAACAATGTATCGAGCTCTATCAGGCTCGCATTTCACAGGCTTTCAACAAGAAGGTTAAACAAAGGACTTTCCAGGTGGAGGACCTTGTCCTATTAGTCAGAAGGCCAATGGTGATGACCCATAAGATACCAGGGAAGTTCGAACCCAAGTGGGAAGGCCCTTTCATCATTGAGACAATATACTCTAATGGCACCTACCGACTCGTAAACCTAATGGAGACTTGTTCATGATGCCAATCAATGGCAAGTTCCTAAAGAACTATTATTCTTGAGGCTCATCAACATGTACTTCCGTCCCCCCAGTAAGGAAAATCTATGAATTTTACCATTAAATTCATACCCCTTATCATGATATGTCTCTGGAACCCAGATGTTCTGGGACATTCTCTTATCAATCTCCAGTAGAAAACGTCCATGTTCACATCACCTCTGAGTTGTTTTCCTACATCTACACAAAGCTTAATCTTTATTCTCAATAAGATGAAGCTAAAATCAGTGTTTACCACATCCACAAATATCTCTGAGTAAACACCCCATTCAAACAACCCCTATGTTGTTACACCTTGCCTATAGAACAATCACGTGTATAACACCTCTGAGTTGTTCTCTACATCCCCATATAGTTCGTTCTTACCATGTCCATATCACCTCTGAGTAAGAAAATTCTATTAAAAATTCCATGTTTACCATGTCCACATTACCTCTGAGTAAACATATCGGTTCCTTCTCTCAACTTATCATCTGTAACTAAAAACCAAGGTGCGCCAAAAGATGCTAAGTCTACAAAAATTACAAGTTCATGACAAATGAGCCAACAAAAGTTCTTTATTTCTTTTTCTTCAAAAGGAGAAAAAGGACTACATTCACAGAAAGAAACAAACTACATCTCAAACGAAAGAGCATCAAAATAAAAGTAAGAAACATTTGAGACAAGAAAAGAAAGTTTATTCATTTTCCCGAGGATGGTGACTACAAGAAAGTCTATGAAACCCCAGATTTAGAGAGAATGGTTGCGCTGGGGCAGATACCACTCCTTCAGCCACCGTGCATATGAAGACTCCAACTGATTGAGTCCTCTACAGGAGACTAGAGCTCCTGGTGCTACTTTCTTCCGGTGTCGATTCTTCCTTAACAACGACTTCGATCTTTGGAATTATTTCCTCCTTGACAAAAGGAGACAACACTTCCTCTTTGACGTCGGCCTCAGCTTTCGGTATCACCATAGATACTGCAGAAAAATAAAAAAAATATTGGCCCTGTTACGTTATAAATAATCAAAAGATGGCGTACTGTTAGCATCGGCACATGCAAGCTGTTGCGCCTCAAAAGTCACGGCGAATCATCAGGACAAAAAGTCCATGTGCACTAACTAAATTCCACCACAGCGCATCCTCGGGACCAAAGTTCGTACGCGTTGGAAGGAGAGCTTCGGTGCATCATCAGGACCAAAAGTCCATGCACGTCAGCACAAGAAAGCTTCAGCGCATCAACAGGACCAAAGTCCATGCACGTTAGCACGAAAAGCCTAGGCGCATCTTCAGGATATGGTTCATACAAACCATACCCATGCGCTTCAGCAAAGTGGTTTGGCGTATGATCCAAGATGGTTACCTACCCATGCATCCGAAACTGTGCAACAATGTCTGTGTGTTTTCGATAAACACCCAGGCAGCAGACCACCCACCAACAACTTCAGGGCGCACGTCAGCGTGCGTCGTGTCGACGACTCAGGGTTCCTCGACGTCCCTCGGCGTCGACCTCAACAGGCTTCTTGTCTTTGCCTCTGCCTCGACGAGCAGCGCCACGAGGAGTTTTGGGGACCTTTTCTCAAAAGCTAGAATTTTTTGAAAAACGCTCTAAGGAAGAAGAAAATGAGAAAATAGAAGAAGTTCTTCTCTCTCCACAAATGCCTATTTATAAGTCTATGCCGCACATGAACCGATACACTACAAGAAAAATACCCTGTTATGACGCCTTAAAAGAAGCTATTACAACGGTTCATATATGAACATTACAGAACTTCAGCAACACCACAAAATATGACAGTTTTGGAGAATTTTTGTCACGACCCGCACACTAGAGTAAGGGCACGAGAAGTGGGTACATCCAGCCTACGCCATAGTGTCGGCGGTAGAACGCTGTCCTAGGTCAATCATCTAATAATATAAGGTACATGTACAGTATATACACTCCGAATGGAGGTGACAAAGCAGAATATAGTCTCAATCATATCTAAGGCAGAATACGATAAGATAGATAGATATGAAATGAAATACACAGAGATACAACGAGATAGAATTCTAAGTGTCTAAGATAACATCAAATCCAGGAAACATCCCAAATCTCAAATACAGTAATCCATAGAGTGTAAATAAGTACATCTGAAAATGACTAATCTAAACTAATGGTGTGTCATCCACTGCTAAGAGATCCTGCTGCTGATCCAGGTCACAGCAATCCTCTAGGGTAGTCCCAGGATATGTGGAACAGAACGTCTCGTCCTCATCCTCTGTAATATTTTCAAAAGGTCCAGTCAGGACAGGAACGAATACATATCTCTAATATAGTTCATAGTATGGCATGATATAAAAGATAGACAATAGAGTAAGATACAGAAAATGATGGAAGAAACAGGAGAAATATCTGATAACTGGAAATATATACATAATAGGTAAGAAATGTAAGTGACTAAGTGATTTAGAGCATAAGATGGTTATATAAATGGCACGATATTATATACGAGTAATCTACAGAGGTTATACACGAGTAAGCTACAAGATTGAGTACATAACCACTTCTACTCCTCCGCCCCCAATCAATACACAAGGATCCAGTCAAGTTATGTTATCGCACACGATAAAAAATACACACGAAGATCATGTGAGCACATGAGAGTACACGATTTCACACGATTTGTACATGAATGTCACGAATATAAGGAGTACACGATGCTCATGATAAAGAACACGAACATGAAATACCCGATGTATCCGCTAAGGGGATAACATCGCATGACAAGATCCATACAGTACTAATCCGTGATACAAATGTCAGCATTAAGTAAAGTAAACTAGGGCATGCAAATATATCATAGCAAGTATGAAGAGATCAGAGAATGTACTCGCCTGGTATCCTGTATATCTGAAGAGAATATACTGTCCGAGGAATGGTGTCTGTCTCCTATAGAACAGTACAAGTCACTACATGTCCAAAATAGTATAATAGACCGCTACAATGCATCTACATGATGTTTGGGGTCAATCTAGGCTAAAGTCAACCCTTGGTCAACTCTAGTCAACTACACTAGTCAAACTAGGTCAAGCCTAACCCAAACAAGTCTCACTAAGCCTAGCCAGCCTATTCTACCAAGCACACACCATCACAAGGCCATACCAGTCTACCAACACCAATCCACATGTGTATTCATGCCAACACATAGGCTATTACCTATGAATCTACATAGGTTATGTGCCATAGGCTATATGCCATATATAGTCTATGTCACACATTCCCATACATTATATATACACTAATTTAATATGATTAACATACACATATATATACCACATCTTTATATTCAAGAATATAGACAATATTTATATTTACATATAGGCCATTTACATATATATTACATATAGAGAGGTAGACATGTGTGTGTGTACAACTAACATGTGTGTGTCAAATAGGAAACAATGTACAATGAGTAATGTGTGTGTGTGTCAAATGGATGGGTGTGTGTGTTAATTCTCAGTGTGTGTGTGGATGTGTGCAACAGAGCTATAGGGTGTCAAGTTTACATATGTGTGATAGCTAACAGTGAAGAGTGTAGGGTGTTGTGTTCTCAGGATTTAGGCATAGGTGTGTAACAGAAAAAATGAAATCAATACAATGTGTGTGTGTATATGTGATACAATATTGTGTGTGTCAAATGGATGGGACTATAGCTACTAAGGTGTCAATGTGTAGATTAATGTGTGTGAACATTTGTGTGTGTGATACATGAATGTGAATTCAGTACAATGTGGATATAGGTAGCAGTATGTGTCAATAGAGAGTGTGTGTAGGAAATCAGGGTTGTCATAGTTTGGATTTCAGTTGACAGTTGGATAGGGGGTGTGTGTAGCATTATGTGTGTCAATGTGTGAGGGTGACTGAACAGTGTATGTGTGGTGAGTGAGATAACAGTGTACAGTGTATGGCAAATCTCAGGAAAACAGTTGTGCAATGTGTCAAGTGTTCTCAGGAAAATATGGTATATAATGATAGTTTGGTTTAACAGTCAACAGTCCTAAACAGTTAACACATTCAGAGCCTAATTTCGAAATCGAAACACAAGGAAATTCAAAAGTAAAGGTGTGTAAGGGGTCGCCCACGTGTACATGAGCTATACACGACGTATCGTGTCCTGAGGAAGCAGGACGCGATGTGTCCCAGCTCATGAACACACACAGACACGCACACACAGCGCAGTGTCGTACGGTGAGTCCAAGGACTCGTGCACCCGATACAGGCCACGTGGATACACGTGGCCGTGCACACGTGTAACCCACATGTTGGGCTACACGGTCGACACCCTGCCTTGTGTCCAAAATGTGTATCATATTGTGTTCAGCCACGTATCAGTGGCCAAAAATGCGTGTGTTTGCCTGTGCGTGCGACCAGTACGAGGAGGAGAACTCCTCGAATACTGAACCTCTCGAGCCGAACTTTTGGGAGACTAATGTCAGACATTGCCCTGACATTCTCCCCAAAAATTGTGTGTCCCCGTATCCTGAGTGAAGAGAACTCAGTGTCCAGTAGCAGGGCTCTGAACTGAGGCCTCGTGCACGTGTTCGTATCCTGATTTGGACACGAAAGAGGACACGAAGTGTGCTCAAACCAATACAAAATCAAAACCCATATATAGGACTAATAATTAGTGAAAATAGTTTTGAAATAGGTAAAGAAACATTGGTTATGGCATTTCAACAAACACATCAATGAAGACATTGATACGTGTCCGATATGGACATGAAACCAAATACAAATGACACCAAATCTTCACTACAGCTAGAGGACACCTAGATCTAGGCTATCATGCAAAGAAAACTGAATTAAATAACAATTTAAAGGGTTTACCTATAGGTTGCAAAGATCAAGAAAAAGTCCCAAATCAAATGGTTCCCGTTGCTAGCCAAATCCTTCAAATTGCACAAAAATTGAAATCCTCCAAATTGCACAAAAACTGAAATCACTCTCCATGAACATCAAATAGAGGGTGATTAAAAACTATTGCAAAAAATTTGGATGAAAAGGGAATTAAAATGGAATTAATATGAATTTGGAAAATTGGGGATTTACCTTTCCTTTCAAGAAGTTGGTTGAGCACAAAAGAGACAAGAACAAGAAAATGATATTAAATAGGGGAGGATTCCTAGGTTGGCCGGCCATGTATGGGCTTGGTTAGGGTTAGGGTTAGGGTTTCACTAATAGGCCTACGGGCTAAGTTACATAAGTCATGAAATCAAATCCTTAAGTCATAAGTTATTTCATCTATTCTTGATTTCTCCTATTTCAAACTAGTTTCCAATGACTAAAATCGAGGTTGACTTATGTGAGACTAGGGTCACACCATGCTAACCAAGTCACCATAGTTAGGGTCAACTTCTAGGCTAGTTTACAAAGTCTCAACTAGTCAAAGTCAAAGATATCAATCACCAATTCAATAAATTAAAATAAATTCAAAAATTTCACCAAATGACCAAAATACCCTCAAGCTAAAATATGGTAGTAACAAATCTACCCTCCTTAAAATATTTTTGTCCTCGAAATTAAAAGACAAAACTAAACTGATGAGAAGGATAGACAATCATACCTCAAGGTCCAAGCAGATATGGGTATCGCTCGCGCATCTCATCCTCCCGCTCCCAGGTAGACTCTCATGAAGAATGATGCCTCCACGCGACGTGAACCAAGGGTATCACCTGGTTTCTCAGTACCTTCTCTTGGCGATCCAGAATCTCCACAGGCTGCTCTGGATAACTGAGAGTAGGTCCCACCTCAATCTCCGAATGGTCAAGTACATGGCCAGGGTCAGCCACATACCGTCTCAACTGTGATACGTGGAATACGTTGTGGACACCTACTAGTGCAGGTGGAAAGTCTAGCATGTATGCCACGTCATCGACTCTCCTGCTGATCACGAAAGGCCCGATGAAGTGTGAGCTAAGCTTCCCACCTCCACCAAAACGTATGGTACCACGAGTCGGAGATATCCTCAGAAAAAGCATGTCTCCAACCTAATAACAAACAAGGTCTCAAGTTACTAAATAAAAAAACATGATCAAACAAACAAAACGAACAACAACCTACTTCTAATCCTATCTCTATTCTGTACCTCAAACTCCAAAGGCCTCCGCTGGCTATCGGTCCAGTGCCGATGTCTGTCCTGCGCCACGCGAAGTCTGTCCCTGATAAGCTTTACCTTTTCGGCTGCATAAACAACCATCTCAGGTCCCAATAAAGCTCTCTCTCCAATATCATCCCAAGATAATGTTGGCCCATTGGTCATATGGTCAACCTGATTTTAATAATTGATCAAAACTCTGTCTGGATATACAAAGCTTGTTGGGACATTCTCAGCTTCTTGGACATAAGCAAGATTGGATATTCACTTCGTTCAAGACTGAAGATCTGTTTGCCTACTTGAGTCTGTATTTCCTATACAATGTAATTTTCTTTTTATTTGAGTCTAGGAATATATTGTACACCGAGTCGTACTGGCAAATAGGCTATTCCCAAAAATAGTTCAAAATGTTTTTAAAATGACCTATCAAATTATTTACAAAAAGGTTTTCAAAAAGGTTTTCAAAAATCACCAAAACCTATTTTAAAAACCCTAACCTAACCCTGACAGAACTCGGCCAGAGTTCGGCCAGAGTTCGGCCAGAGTTCGATTAGTAGCCGTTTTGATTTTGAATTCTCTGGAACTTGGTCCTCCTGCAGTTGCGGATTTGACCGAGATTTGCTCATCGAGTTCTGCCCGAATTCTGCCCGAATTCTGATAGAGTTCTCCCTTTGGAAATCCTATAAATAGAGAAGTATTTCGATCATTTCAAATCACTCATTCACTTTCAATCTTCTCTCTATCTAAAGCTTTCTATCTTCTAAAGAGTTTTCTAGAGCTTTCATTTTCAGATCCCAAGCCAGTTATAATCCTCTAGTCGATTTGCCAGTGCGGTACGGTCTAGAAGTTTCTGAGAGATTATAATCAGAAGGCTTGATTGAAGAATACCTCTTCACATTTGAAGTTGGACGAGTTCTTCGTATCAAAGCTTGCGTTGTAGAAGTTGCAAGGACTTCGTAAGAAAACTTGCGATTTTTCCTATAGTGGATTCAAACTGGTAGCAAGAGTTCTACCGACTGGATTAGTCCTCAACAGAGGGATACCAGTATACATCGCTGTCTTTGCGTTTGCTTTCTGAACTCTGCCTTTACTTTATTTCATCTGTAATTATATACTGTGATTGTGTTGCTAACCTTTTTTAATTAGCATTATTCCGCTGCCAACTCTATTCACCCCCCCTCTAGAGTATTACGCTTTACTATATCGTTCCTACAGATAAGGGTGTACGCCATCTACGCCCGTACAGAGCCTCGAAAGGTGACATCTCAATGCTGGCCTGATAACTGTTGTTGTAAGCAAACTTCACCAAGTGTAGGTAATCCTCCCAGGAACCTCTAAAATCTAAGACGTACGTCCGTAGCATGTTCTCGAGCGTCTGAATAGTCCTCTTTGACTGTCCGTCCGTCTGGGGTGGTATACAATACTAAACTTGAGCTGAGTGCCCAAACTAGTCTACAGACTCCGCCAGAAATAAGAAATAAAGCGACTATCCCGATCCGAGACAATGCTGACTGGAACTCCATGAATCCTGACAATCTGTCGTATGTATATCTCTGTAAGCCTCTTAGTAGACGTACCCACTTTAAAGGGCAAAAAGTAGGCCGATTTGGTCAACCTGCCTACGATGACCCAAATTGCGTCTTTTCCTCCTGGTGTACACGTCAATCCAGATACAAAATCCATCGTGATGTGCTCCCACTTCCACTCTGGAATGGGCAATGGCTGCAACAAACCTCCTGGCCTCTGTCTCTCTGCCTTGACCTGCTGACAGACCAAGCATCTGGCTACGAAGCGAGCTACCTCCCGCTTCATCCCATACCACCAGACGTGCTCTCTCAGATCCCTGTACATCTTGTTGGTACCAGGATGTATAGAGTACTGAGATCTGTGAGCCTCCTGCATGACCTGCTCCCTGAGCTCTCCATAAGGCACACACAGCTGGGAACCGTGTCTCAAAGCGCCATCCTCTGCAAGAAAAAACTCACCATCTACTAGTCCTGCTCGAACCTGCTCTCAGATACACCGCAGTGCAACATCTTTGAACTGCGTCGACTTGATCCTCTCCATCAAGTCTGACTGAATCTGAAGGCCCCACATCTGCATCTAAACTCCAGACACAATCACCTCAATCCCCAGACTCTCCAAATCTGCTAGCAAGTGACGATCCATAGTCAAACACATGGCTGTCGGATACCTACTGAAGGCATCAGCAACCGTGTTGGCCTTCCCTGGATGATACTGTAGTGAGATGTCGAAGTCCTTCATCAGCTCTAACCACCTGTGCTGCCTCATGTTGAGCTCCTTCTGTGTAAACACATACTTCAAGCTCTTATGATCTGTGAAGATCTCGACCCTCTCTCCATATAAGTAGTGCTTCTATAATTTCAGAGCAAAAATTACTGCTGCCAATTCCAAGTCATGGGTAGAGTAGTTCTTCTTATGGGGACATAATTGCCTGGAAGCATAGGTAATCACCTTCCCATGCTGCTGCATGACACAACCCAACCCCTTCCCTGAAGCGTCACTATAGATAGTGAACCCTCCCGATCCTGATGGCAATATCAGAATCAGAGTTGTCATCAGCCGCTTCTTCAACTCATCGAAAGCAGCCTGACACTCCTCTGACCAAACAAACTCAGCATCCTTCCGGGTCAGCCTAGTCAACGGCTCTGCAATCCGGGAGAAATCCTGCACGAACCTCCAGTAATAGCCTGCCAGCCCCAAGAAGCTCCTGGTCTCTGCTACTGAACTCGGTACCGACCAAGCCTCAACTGCTATGATCTTCTTCGGGTCCACTGAGATCACATCTCCAGTCACCACATAACCCAAAAAGTCAACACTGTCCAGAAAGAACTCGTACTTCGAGAGCTTGCCATACATCCTCTCCCTCCTGAGTGTCTCTAGAACCACTCTCAAGTGCTCCTCATGCTCTTCCTCAGTCTTCGAATACACCAGGATATCATCGATGAACACCACCACGAACTTGCCCAAGTACTAGTGGAACACCTTGTTCATCAAGTTCATAAATACTGTCAGTGTATTGGTCAGCCCAAACGGCATAACCAAGAACTCAAACTGCCCATACCGCGTCCTGAAAGCGGTCATCGAAATATCCTCCCTCTTTACCTTCACTTGGTGATAACCTGACCTCAAATCAATCTTAGAGAAAACCCGAGCTCTGCTCAACTGATCAAAGAGATCATCGATCCGCGGCAGTGGGTATCTGTTCTTGATCGTCAGGTTGTTGAATGCCCTGTAGTCGATACACATCCGTACCGACCCATCCTTCTTGGGTATAAAGAGTACCGGTGCACCCCAAGGTGAATAACTCGATCGGATGAAGCCCTTGTCCCGCAGCTCATCCACCTGCTTCTTTAGTTCCACCAACTCACTGTTGTTCACCCGATAAACATGCTGAAAAATCGGTTCCGCACCGGGAACCAAGTCTGTCGAGAACTCAATATCCCTGTTTGGTGGAAGTCCTGGAAACTCCTCCGGAAAGACGTCCATGAACTCTACAATCAAAGGATGTGGAGCCACCTACTCCTCAACTGAAGCCCCACAAAAAAGTCTGCTGTCCTGCTCCGTCTGCCGTCGTGTGTACTCGAACTCTGGCTCTCCTGGCGCTCCAAACAGAACTCTATCCCCTCGACAATCTATGCTGGCGTGATGCCTGCTCAACCAATCCATACCTAATACAATATTGTAGTTCGGTAGTGGCATGACGAACAGACTCACCTCGAACTCTCGGCATCCCAAAATAACGCTCCGTCCTTTGCAAACATCACACACGAGGATAACACCACCCTGGTCGTGATCTTGTAGGTCCTAGGCAATGGTTCAGATATAAGGCAGTGTCAAATAGCAAATGATACCGACACAAAATTGTGGGAAGCCCCGGAATCAAATAGAGCGAAAGCTGGAATGGAATCGAGAAGAACCGAACCAGCAATCAACTCCCCAATGGCCTCTGCATCCTCGGCCGCCATGGCGAAAGCTCGCCCCTGCTGACCTCCCCGAGCCTGCTACTGATGCTGGATGAACCTTTCCTGCTGAGTCTGTAGTGGTCCCTTCTGCAGCCCTACTGGAGCCTTGGCTCCTCCACCTCCTTCTGGTGCTGGACGCATCGATGCTACTGGACAGTCTCTCATCTGATGGTCCGATGATCCACACATCAGGTATCTCCCAAGCCTCTTCCTGCAGTCGTTCCATCCGTGCCCGGGCTTTTTGCAGAAAGTGCAACTGATGGCCTGCTGTCTCGGTGCCTGCTGCTGCACCCTCGGCTGCTGATGTTGCACCTGCTAGAAAGGTGCCCGGCCCTGCTGCTGATGCATCGGCCTCTGTACCTGCTGGTGCTAAAAATGAGGACTCTTGGCCTGGCCCCCGCTGCTGCTAGCTCCCCGGAAGTCCCGACCTCTCTTTAGCTTCAACCCCAGGTCGTCCTCCGCTACCACAGCTCCAGTAAAGATCTCTACGAAAGTAGCATTCCGGTCACTCTTAGTCAGTGACCGAACCTCCCTGATCAACCCTCGACAAAACTTACTAGCCTTCGTCTTCTCCGTCAGATCATCAATAAACCTGGCCAATTGGCAAAACCCTCCGACGTACTCAGCAACTGTCTGGTTCTCCTGAACCAGACTCTCAAAATGCGCCTCAATGCCTCCTAGTGCCACACCTGGAAAGAACTGTTCCTTGAACAGCTCCTTGATCTGCTCCCAAGTCTGACCCTCTACTCCCACTCTGGGATCTGTCTGGTACCAGGTACGGGCTAAGTCCTATATCATACTGCCCGCTGCCTCGATATGAAGTCGGGCTGGTATCTCTGCCAGCCAGAAAATCTCCTCGATATGCTCAATCCAATCATCCGCATAGTGAATGCCCTCGGTGCCCAGGAAATATCTAGGATGCATCTTCTGGAAGTCCTAGATATCCTTCTCCCTCCGGCGAGGCTGCTGCTGTAGCCCCTGAGCAGAAACCATCTCCATGATCGTACGAACCAGCTGATGAGCCTCGTCAATCCCCTGACGAAAGTCGGCAGTCTGATGTTGCTGCTGCAGATGATGAGACTCCAGAATCCTCTCCACGAAGGTGAATAGATGAGCAGCATCTACCATCCCCGCAGATGGAGGCTGCTGCGGCAGAAGGATCTCAGGAAGCACCGGGCTCTGCCTCCTAACTGGTGGAGGTGCTCCTCCGAAAGCTGCTGAAACACCCACCCTAGTTGGCATGACTGGGGCTGTGGTTCCGGGAGCTGGCTGCTGGGGACGAGAGGTGGCTGACCTCTCATCAGCGTCCTCTGGTCCTGGGCGATGTGATCTCGTCTCAACCATCCTGGAGACACAGAACAAACAAGAAACAATTTCTGAGAATGAGTCAAAAATATCAAAAGATGACAGTTTATATTCAAAGGAAGACAATAAGCAGCAAAATATAGATATACGGAATCTGATAAGGAGTTTTTCCTAGTGTGATCTAGTACCTTCGAAATATTCTAATCCTACTGCAGGCAGTAGTGATACTCTAGTCCGAATACCACTATATAAAACTAGAACTGCATGGGCCACCACTAAAAACGTGTCACGACCCGTACCCTAGAGTAAGGGCACGAGAAATGGGTACGTCCAGCCTACGCCACAGTGCCGACGGAAGAATGCTGTCCTAGGTCAATCATCTAACAATATAAGGTACCTGTACAGTATATACACTCCGAATGGAGGTGACATAGCAGAATACAGTCTAAATCACATCTAAGGCAGAATACGATAAGATAGATAGATATGAAATAAAATCCACAGAGATACAACCAGATAGAAGTCTAAGTGTCTAAGATAACATCAAATCTAGGAAACATCCCAAATCTCAAACACAGTAATCCATAGAATATAAATAAGTACATCTGGAAATGACTAATCTAAACTAATGGTGTGTCATCCACTGCTAAGGGGTCCTGCTGCTGATCCAGGTCATAGCAATCCTCTAGGGTAGTCCCATAATATGTGGAACATAACGCCTCGTCCTCATCCTCTGTAATATTTTCAATAGGTCCAGTCAGGACAGAAACGAATACATATCTCTAATACAGTTCATAGTATGGCATGATATAAAAGACATGCAATAAAGTAAGATACAGAAAATGCTGGAAGAAACAGGAGAAATATCTGATAACTGGAAATATATACATAATAGGTAAGAAATGTAAGTGACTAAGTGATTTAGAGCATAAGATGGTTATGTAAACGGCATAAAGTTATACACGAGTAATCTACAGAGGTTATACACGAGTAAGCTACAAGATTGAGTACATAACCACTTCTACTCCCCCACCCCCAATCAATACACAAGGATCCAGTCAAGTTATGTTATTGCACACGATGAGGAATGCACACGAAGATCATGTGAGCACATGAGAGTATATGATTTGTACACGAATGTCACGAATACAAAGAGTACACAATGCTCAAGATAAAGTACACGAACATGAAATACCCGATGTATCCGCTAAGGGGATAATATTGCACGACAAGATCCATATAGTACTAATCCGGGATACAGGTGTCAGGATCAAGTAAAGTAAACTAGAGCATGCAAATAGATCATAGCAAGTATGAAGAGATCAGAGAATGTACTTGCCTGGTATCCTAAATATCTGAAGAGAATATACTGTCCGAGGAGTGGTATCTGTCTCCTATAGAACAGTACAAGTCAATACATGTCCAAAATAGTATAATAGACTGCTACAATACATCTACATGATGTATGGGGTCAATCTAGGCTAAAGTCAACTCTAGTCAACTACGCTAGTCAAACTAGGTCAAGCCTAACCCAAACAAGTCTCACTAAGCCTAGCCAGCTTATTCTAGCAAGCACACACCATCACAAGGCCATACCAGTCTACCAATACCAATCCACATGTGTATTCATGCCAACACATAGGCTATTACCTATGAATCTACATAGGCTATATGCCATAGGCTATATGCCATACATAGTCTATATCATACATTCCCACACATTATATATACACTAATTTAATATGATTAACATACACATATATATACCATATTTTTTATATTCAAGAATATAGATAATATTTATATTTACATATAGGCCATTTACATATATATTACATATAGAGAGATAGATGTGTGTGTATGTGTACAACTAACATGTGTGTGTCAAATAGGAAACAATGTACAATGAGTAATGTGTGTGTGTCAAATGGATGGGTGTGTGTGTTAATTCTCAGTGTGTGTGTGGATGTGTGTAACAGAGTTATAGGGTGTCAAGTTTTCATATGTGTGATAGCTAACAGTGAAGAGTGTAGGGTGTTGTGTTCTCAGGATTTAGGCATAGGTGTGTAACAGGAAAAATGAAATCAATACAATGTGTGTGTGTGTATATGTGATACAATATTGTGTGTGTCAAATGGAGGGGAATATTGCTACTAGGGTGTCAATGTGTAGATTAATGTGTGAACATTTGTGTGTGATACATGAATGTGAATTCAGTGCAATGTGGATATAGGTAGCAGTATGTGGTAGTAGACAGAGAGTGTAGGAAATCAGGGCTGTCATAGTTATGGTTTCAGTTGACAGTTGGATAGGGGTGTGTGTGTGTAGCATTATGTGTGTCAATGTGTGAGGGTGACTGAATAGTGTATGTGTGGTGAGTGAGCTAACAGTGTACAATGTGTGGCTAATCTTAGGAAAACAGTAGTACAATATGTCAAGTGTTCTCACGAAAACATGGTACATAATGACAGTTTGGTTTAACAGTCAACAGTCTAAACAGTTAACACATTCAGAACCCAATTTCGAAATCGAAACACAAGGAAATTCAAAGGTGAAGGTGGGTAAGGGATAGCCCACGTGTACATGAGCTACATACGACGTATCGTGTCCTGAGGAAGCAGGACACGACGTGTCCCAGCTCACGAACACATACAGACACGCGCACACAGCGTAGTGTCGTGTAGTGAGTCCAAGGACTCGTGCACCCGACACAGGCCACATGGATACACATGGCCGTACACACGTGTAGCCCACATGTTGGGCTACACGGTCGATACCCTGCCTTGTGTACAAAACATGTATCGTTTCGTGTCCAGCCACGTATCAGTGGCCAAAAATGCGTGTGTCTGCCTGTGCGTACGACCAGTACGAGGAGGAGAACTCCTCGAATACTGAACCTCTCGAGCCTAACTTTTGGGAGACTAATGTCTGACATTACCCTGACATTCTCCCCAAAAATTGCGTGTCCCCCTTTCCTGAGTGAAGAGAACTCAGTGTCCAGTAGCAGGGCACTGAACTGAGGCCTCGTGCACGTGTTCGTGTCCTAATTTGGACACGAAGGAGGACACGAAGTGTGCTCAAACCAATACGAAATCAAAACCCATATATAGGGCTAATAACTAGTGAAAATAGTTTTGAAATAGGTAAAGAAAACAGTGGTTATGGCATTTCAACAAACACATCAATGAAGACATTGATACGTGTCCGACACGAACTCGAAACCAAATGCAAATGACACTAAATCTTCACTATAGCTAGGGGACACCTAGATCTAGGCTATCATGCAAATAAAACTGAATTAAATAACAATTTGAAGGGTTTACCTATAGGTTGCAAAGATCAAGAAAAAGTCCCAAATCAAACGGTTCCCGTTGCTAGCCAAATCCTCCAAATTGCACAAAAACTGAAATCACTCTCCATGAACATCAAATAGAGGGTGATTAGAAACTATTGCAAAAGATTTGGATGAAAAAGGAATTAATATAAATTTGGAAAATTTGGGATTTACCTTTCCTTTCAAGAAGTTGGTTGAGCACAAAAGAGGCAAGAACAAGGAAAGGATATTAAATAGGGGGAGGATTCCTAGGTTGGTCGGCCATGTATGGGCTTGGTTAGGGTTAGGGTTTCACTAATGGGCCTATGGGCTAAGAGCATCTCCAACCCTACTATGAGTTTGAAAAAAATGGTTGCCACATAGGAATGACAACCATTTTTTCCAAAAGTACTTCTCCAATGCAAATGTGAAATAAAGTGTGGAGTTGACATGGCAATGACATGGCAAAGACATTGTGAAGTTGGTTGTCTAGATCTAGACAATGCACTTCACAATGTCTTTGTGTCCACATCATCATTTGTGAATAAAAATATTTATAAAAAGAAGTAGAAGAGTAAAAGTTGTCTTGGAAGTTGTTAAAAATTACTTTGTATTATCTTCTCAATACTTTTGCATTGGAGATGACTTTTTAAACTCATTATCATTTGTGAATATAATCTTGCCACATATACAAGACATTGTCTTGTGCCTCATGCCACATAGGATTCACAACACAAAACAAGACAATAGGGTTGGAGATGCTCTAAGTTACATAAGTCATGAAATCAAATCCTTAAGTCATAAGTCATTTCACCTATTCTTGATTTCTCCTATTTCAAACTAGTTTCTAATGACTAAAATGGAGGTTGACTTAAGTTAGACTAGGGACACACCATGCTAACCAAGTCACCATAGTTAGGGTCAACTTCTAGGCTAGTCTACAAAGTCTCAACTAGTCAAAGTCAAAGATATCAATCACCAATTCAATAAATTAAAATAAATTCAAAAATTTCACCAAATGACCAAAATACTCTCAAATATAAAATGTGGTAGTGACAATTTTTGGCCTATTATAACGATTTATAGGGCTAATCGTTATATATTGTTCACACATATATGATATTGTTACTCGCAATCGTTATAAAAGGCTAATTATAAGGGCACAGCTTTTTTTGATCGGGGCTGTCCAAGTAATAGTTTTCCATTATTTACAAGTTTGCCACTGAAAAAATTACTCAGGGCTATCCAAGTGGTAGGTATAAAAGATAATGAGGACTGCCAGAAATTGTGGCAGTCCTGAAAGTAATGAGGACTGCCACAATTCCTGGCAGTCCTAGAAGTAATGAGGACTGCCAGGAATTGTGGCAGCCTTGAAAGGGACATGCTCTACAACATGACTGCCACAATTTCTGGCAGTCCTAGACATATTGAGGACTGCCAGAAATTGAGGCAGTCCTGAAAGATACTTGCTGTACAGCAAGTTCCTTTCAGGACTGCCACAATTTCTGGCAGTCCTAAAGTCGACATTCCCGAATGAAAAAAATATGTTAGGGTTTATTTCAATCTTGATAATAGAGTGAAATATGCATTTTAGGATTTATTTTCATGCATTCTTTGTGAGGAAAGAAGTATTTAACCTTTATTTTCATACATTTTAGGGTTTATTTAATTTTTTGGGTGCCATCGAAATTGGAAAAGAGAAGGAAACTAGGGTTTTGATGGAGATGGTGATGATGGAAATGGTGGAGAAGAAGAAGATGATGATGATGAGAAAAAAACTAGGATTTTGATGAAAATGTGAGAATGGAAATGGTGGAGAAGAAGAAGATGGATAGAAGAAGAAGAAGAAGAAAACTAGGGTTTGTGAAGAGAGAGAGTGAAAATTTGAAATGAGAGTGATTTTTCGGGTTTGGGGGGGCTGTGGGGTTTGGACAGCCCCTGAATGAAAAATTTGGACAGCCCGAGTAAAATTTTCTCAGAACCTGGCTAGTCCTAATTCTGGCTAGCCCCGATCAAAAAAATCTGTGCCCTTATAATTAGCCTTATAAAAATTGGGAAAAATTTGAATCCCGTTTTCGAATGCCCACTGTATTTTTTGGTTCCCCCGATTTTTTTTCTTCCCAAAAAAAAAAACCCCCTTTCGCTCCCTCACTCGCATCCTCATTTCTTCTTCTTCAATCCCCAAATCCTCCTCCTCCTTCCAAATCTTCTCCTCCTCATCCTTATCTCATGCAGACAAAAGAACCCTTCCTTTCTCTCCCTTCGAAACTTTGTTCTCTAGATAGCAGCCCCTCCTCCTCGAGCCACCTCCTACACTTCACGAAGGAGCTCCTCCTCCATCCCGAGCCAAAGACTTCCTTCATGATCTCCTCCTCTGTCGGTGACGGAAGCTTAAGACCCCTCCACCACAGGCGACCCTTGTCCTCTCCTCCTCAGCCGCCATGTCATTCGTAACCCTAACTCTAACCCCCATCTCCTTCCCATCGTCCCTAACGAAGCTAGAGGGGGGCGTCGAGGGCAAGGATGGGTTTCGAGGAACGCCAAGGGGAGGGTGCCAGCTCGGTCGATCGTGGAGGCGGTGAATCTGATGGAGAGTGGGCATCCGTTCGAGGTCATGTACTATCCGAGGTTGGGGCTGACCTAGTTCATGGTGGAGAAGGGGGCGTGGAGAGGACGATGGCGGACTCTTGGACCGCCAGGATGAGGGTGAAGATGTCGCTCGACACGGAGGACTTGTCGAGGACGACATTGTTCCAGGGGACCGTGAGCTCAGTTGCGGGGGCCAAGGACTTGGGCGCTGCGCAGCCGCGCTCGCCGTGGCGAATGCTTCAGGTGATTGCCCCAAAGAGTTACTTAATTCTTTTTTCTGTCTTACTTGATCGTCTTTGTGTTATACTACTATTAGAATCTCATTTGAGTACTCGGTGTCGATAATGTATTATAAGAATCCAGTTTGACTTATTAATTTATTAGGTGCTATTATGATAATTATCCTATTTTAGTATGGTTAAATAATCTTTGGAATAATTGTGATCTCTATCCATTTGCAATTATGTTTGTTTTATATTGGCGTAGTTTAGGATGTTGGTCGGGGTTTAGGGGTTGTAATTTGATTATTTATTAGCCCTTAGTGTGTTAATGTCAGCAAACCCTGTTAGGAATGCTTGGGTTGAGTCATGTTGGCTGATAGTGGGCTCGCAGCAAGGTTATCTTTACTTGCTGAGAGATTGATTCTAATGTATTTCACATCATTTTTCTCTTACTAGCCATGCTTATCTTGCTGGTTTACATGGGAATTCTATTGACCTTTTGCTTATGACTCCTACCAATTATGATGAACTCCTATGGGTTCTGTTATTGTTTGTTTTATTTGGCATGAATTTTTTCCATAGTTCTTCTAAAAGTGTACAATTATCTGCAGGTCTGATCGTGGCCACCAAGCTTTGATGTATTTAGGATTTTTTTCCTGAGATATTTTACTTAGTATGACTTCTTTTTTGCTTAATATTCCTCCATAAATGTTTTTATCATAATTTTAGTTAAGTTTGCCTTGTTCTGCTTGTGCTAAATGTTTGTATTGTTTCTTTTGCTGGACATTCCTCATATAGGGAAACTATATCTCCATCATTTGCTATCGAGGTTTTTGTTCACATGAAGGAGGGTGAATGGGAGTCACGTTTTAGGTGTCTCTGCCAGCCTTTCCTTCATTCGTATTCTTTATCTAATATGTTGGACGATGAGGTAATTGTACTTTCCTTTATTTTCTCTTGATGAACAACCTTGCTGTTTAACTTGAGACGAACTTGTTAATGTGTTATATATCACTACTTTATACACCAATAGTTTTCTTTGCTGATGTTATTTTGCATTGATAGCTAGTTAGTAAAATATAGTGACAATAAGGTAACATATGCGAGTGCGCCTCTAATTTACGACTACATATCCAGCTGTGCGTGTCTGCTATGTGGCTGTACAATGTACATCTGATATTAGCAACTACAACAAAAGTGGGTTGGTTTGGGCCATATGAAATACACTGAACCCTTATTCCTCAATCTAAATCATGCAGAAAATACCAATTACCAAAACAATGCACACACATAACCTACCTCATGCTGGCTGGGATACTTGATGGAAAAAACTGTAGGGGGGTTTGATGGTGTGCACCGAAATTATAGGGGGTTTCCTATAACTTACCCTAATAATATTAGTAAACTATTATGCTAAATGTTTGTGGTTCTATAGTGAGGAAAAATGGCATGTATGACATGTTCCAAAATTAAGAATATTTTCTTTCATTCTACACACAAAAGAGCTTTCACAATATTTCTAGACTCACTCTGGCTCCAATTTAGTTTACATTCGACATATCTGATAATTTGACCTGTGAGTTAGATGTCTTAAATCTAGATGGACATTTTAACTTGGTTAAATTACATTTTTGGGGAAGTTGGACTCAGCCTAGTGCTATCAACTATATCCTTTCCGAAAGTTTTATCAAGTCCCATTTAGAGTTTTACGAGACCAATTGTTGCTAACAAAGGGATGACCGGTTACTTGTTGGCATACTTCAAAAACTGATTTAGGTTGGGCGATCTACACTAAAGTAGATTCAGTAGGCTGCAAAATTTACTGTTTTATAGTGTTGTCGCTTGATTCGCCTTCAATATTTGTTTATTCATTTATCACTTGAAAATTGCATAGATACACGAGTACATGCTAAAGTGCAAAATTTACTGAAAGCCACTATATTCAGTTATTGGGGAAGTTGAAGAGCATGAGGGGGGTAGTACTTACGATTTGAAAGGTTTGGCAGACCTTTGCATTATGAAGTTTTTTTTTTTTTTTTTTCTTTTTTTCAATGTTCCTCCGCATAAAGTCTGATCTAGAGGCTACTTGTGCATGAAATATCTATTCAGAAATGGAAGTGCATTAGAGATATATATATTCATCTCTTTCGTTGTTGGAAAAAGTTTCAACAACAATTCTCTTGCTCTGCAGCTTCTCCTCGCTTACAAATTGATCCAATGGTCTACGTACCAAATTTAGGATGAAAGTTCCTTCTTCAAGAATTAAAAAATGTTCTCATATTCTTTGTTTGCTTGCATATATATATATATATATATATATATATATATATATATATATATATTGCAAATGACCTCTAGCCTAGTGGTTAAGAGAGATGCATGCGGCCCGAGTGGCCAGGAGTTTGAATCCCAGTGGGAGCGATTCTAGAAATAATTTACCTGATTCCAATATATATATATATATATATATATATAGCAAGCAGTGGATCTCTCCAGAGTGTAACTCTACTCAAGAGTTGGTGCTCTCTTTATATAGGAGACCCGTCCTAGTTCAGCTACAAATAAAAATAAGCTTCCTTGTGTGTTTTATATATCCTCCACTCTCCTTTAATTGATGCTGATGCATATAAGTTCAATTTAGAGTCGGAAATAATCATGTTGATGCTTGGATATGTAAATTAGTACATGTACAACTATAAAAACTATTAAAATGCATCTTGTGCATGCCTATCCCAGAAAGGACAGATTACTTCGTATTATGCAGTTTCTATAGGATAATAACATAATCTGACTGAACAGGGACCAAAGGCCTATTGCTGGCCAAATGCAATATAGCAAAAGAAAATCCTTTATTTCATCCGAAATCTACTTTTATCAGACTCCGGAACATTATAAAGTCCTCCCAACAAAAGTTTATTCCACTCTCTTTCATTGCGTAACTTCATCATATCCATTTAGATTTATGTTTCCCATGCACTTCTCTTTTTATGTGGAAAAGACAGTGTGCAAGCCATGCCACAAGGTATGTTGTAGCTATAGCCATTTATGACCGAATTTTGGTTTTGCTGCAAGTGAATCAACATGCTTTAGATGCAACCAAACAAACAACCCTTAGTTGCTTTTTTCCTTTATATACCTTTCATATCTCTACTAGTTTTCTATGACTACAAATTTGATTTGTGGAAGTTTTATGCTCAACCCTACTCACCCACCTGAAAACATGAGTTCATCCAAGTGTAGGCAGTTTCAGCCTGACCAAATGGACCAAATGGTGGTCTTCTGTTACTTGTTAAATTTAAGAGTTTCTCCATTGAAGTTGCAATTGATGGAATATTAGCTATAAAAGCATCAGCTTGAAAGCTAGGTTTTGATAAAAACTTATGTTGAAACATGAAATATCCAAATAAATTATGCATAAAGAAAAAACCATACCTTGAATTATTAGTTCTAACTGTTTTTGCATTACCAAAAGCCTTTAGCAGTGGATTTCACTGTAGCAAGATATAAACAAATGATAAAACTGGTGGATACCAACAGAAATATTAAGAGCTGAAAAAATTGTGAAGTATTGTGAAGTATACTGCCTGTGAAGTATTATGAAGTATACAGCCAGTGGGTCAGAAGAATATCAACCTCGAAATATTAAGAGCTGAAAAATTGTGAAGTATTGTGAAGTATACAGCCTGTGTGTCTGTATTTGTATCAGATCCCCCAACCTATTTATGTTATTATTTTTGTTGTAGTGCAAGTTCACTCTTCTCTATCTACATAGAAGATGATATGTTAGAAAGACAAGATTTTTAGATCTAATGATCTATTGAATGGGAACAAGTCATATTTATAACATTTTTAAATTACCGAAATTACTCAGGTACATATTGTGTTCTTCTTCCACATCACTCATGCTCAATTCCACTTGCAGCCTTCTCAATTCTGACATTTTCTCATTTAGTTCCTTCTGCAACATTTTCATTTCTCCAAAGGCCTGCAATCGAATTTGTTGCCAAAAACCAATAGAAAAGAGATACCTCTAATCCACCATACACACACACACAAAGAAGTAAAAGAAATGAAACATTGATACTGATAGTAAGGGTTGGAAACAGAGTTTCATACCTTTATTTGCACACAACCACCTCACATCTCCATTAGAAGGGCATGCGCACAGCTACAAGGACTTTGACACTTATATATTATTCTTATAGTTTAAAACAGGCCAAGGACTTCTCTAGTAAATTCAAATTTTTTAAGTTAACCATTCTAAATTTTTATACTTTTAAGACTACTTGTCCAGCAAATCCAAAATTTGTAAGTCATTCTATCAATTATAGCCACTTAACAAATGAGAAAGGGTTCCTGATGCAATTTAGTATCAGTAGATCATGCTTTTTTTTGAATGAAAGTAGATCATGCTTGAGAGATACATTTTGTAGCACATAACACCAAATTAACCTGAAAGACTTTTCTGTTGAGTTCTTAGCAACTTGTTAAGAAAGAGTCATATAGACTGACACACATCAAGTCCTAATCACCATTGTCACAAATCTTGTTAAGTCACCAGTAAGTTTTGTTGCAATTTCAGTTAATCACATTCCCAACCTCCAAACTAGTGTGTGTCCATGTCATGCCATGCGGTGACGGACATGACATGGACTCTAAAATATATCTAGGATAATGCTCTGAAACAATGCAAATGGAAGAAAGCAGTTTTTACATGCTTTCTTCCATTTGAAATTCAATATCACTCAATAAAGGCACTTTTTACATGCTTCAAGAGATTACAAGAAGGGATTAACCAGAGAAGCTAGTTCAAGGTTGTTTTGATCCAAAAACATTGATTCTTCTCTTCCTCATCTTATTTAAGCCATTGTTCTCAGATATGATTTTTTATGTTTCAAATCATGGAACCAATATTAGTATTGCCATATATATTGTGTATCCTCAACCGAGAGCAACGCCCCCATGCTTCTTTAGTTCGAGTATACTTCTATTTTCTTTATTCTTGTGCCTAGTTCACTAATTAAGCCAACTCCTTTACTTATTCATCTCCTTTGTCTGCATTACATTAATTTTAACATTTTGGGGATGCTAGTTTTTGCTCATTTCTTTGATATTCGGTCAACTTGTCTAACATTATCGAGAATTCAAATAGTTCTAGTAGAATATAATTGCCTGCCATATTTACTTTTATTATTTATTTATGGTTTTTATTATTTATTAATTGATGATGACGATATTGAACTAATGACTTCATGCATCCATTGCACTAAGGTATTTTTGTTGTAGTGTTTGGAAGTGCAGGTTGGATTAAGAGGTGAAGAGTCAAGTTTGTATGTGGTGGAATCTGCAGAATGGACACCAGAACAGAACGTTAGAAAGTAAATATGGTCTGGTGCCTTAAAAGGAAAAGATGTATATATTTTGAATATTTTGAATGTAATGGTGATATGTTGGTGAAACAAAAGTTGAAAAAAAAGTAATATATTTCGAAATGTAAGTAAGATGGTGTGATATTTGGATATTTTTAATGTTAGTTAAATTTCATACTCATGTTGTCTCAGAAAATTGATATGCTTTTTATAATGCATTGAATTATAAGCATTGACAGGTGATATATATGTGTGTGAATAACCAGAATAGAACGTTAGAAAGTGTTATGTATAAGTTCTTTTTTATAACATTTTATGTACGTTTTATGAATAGTTTCAGAACCAGATCATTTTAGCAAGCGTTATGTATATGTATCTTAGTCATAACGCTTTCGGACATATATGTTATATATAGTGATAATATTAATGTCGTTTTCTAATTTAGTGTCACATAAAATTGACTTAATTATCTCGTTTTTTATTTTAAAAAATGTCATATAAGTGTATATTATATATAACGGTTTTTCTAAAATTTTATAACATCCGTGTTCATGACGGTTGCATGCTTCAAAAAAATCGTCATAAATTGCCATATATGACGGTTTTTACCCGTATAAAAAGGTATTTTTCTTGTAGTGATAAAAATGTGACGTCAGCATCTTTTCAGGTCTCATGAAACTGACGGCTACATATCTCCCTGTCACTTTCCGTTCCTAGAATACGTATTTTTATACGTGTACTGCTTGAATGAATTTATTTAATATTTATCATGCATATGTTCTGTATTTAAATTCTTTTAATTTTGTGCTAATTATTTTTGCTGTATTTTATTTTTCGCTTTAACTTTGCTTTGGGTTCGGCTTGGGTTGGTTTATTTTCGGATTTGGGTGGTTCATCATGAACCCAACCTACCACCATCTCCATTTAAAGCCCCAATCCTTTCTCTCTCTCTTCATTACTTCTCCTTCTCATTTACTCTTCTTCTTCCTCATAACTCTCTCCACCTACCAAACCCATAGCAAGTACATCTTGCTTCCACATGAGAACCCATTTTTATGGTTCAATTATCTTCCTCTCGTGATTCTAAGAGAGTTTAGAACTTGGTTGCATTTTGAAGTCTCATTTTTTGTTGATCTAGAAATTGCTATTTTTTTTCTTCGGATTTTATTGGTTTTGATCTATCAAACTTCCTTATTTCCTAGTTTTGTTCGTTCCAGATTGTTGAGATTGTGTTATACGCCATTCTGCCCCATGGGAATCCCATTTTCGGCTTGGAACGAGGGTTCCATGTAATTTGGAGTTCGGGAGGAGTCTTTACGCCCACGTTTTTACGTGTCCGCGTAATATCAAGCTCTACGCCCACGATTAGTCGTGCCAGCGTAATATCGAGCTCTACGCCCACGATCAGTCGTGCCAACGTAATATCGAGCTCTACGCCCACGTTTTTACGTGTCAGCGTAGATCTGGTTTTTACGCAAGTCTATTTTGGCTTGGTGTACTCCTTTACGCCTAATGAATTTTATTATTTACGCGTACTCTTTTACGCGTAATAATACTGTTTTACGCGTACAGCGTTTTACGCGTAAAGATATTCTTTTGCGCGTAACGTTACTTTTTACGCATACAATATTTCCCGCGTACTCCTTTACGCATACAAGATTCATGCGTAAACCCTGACTTTTTACGCAGACGAGCTTTTACGCATAGTTTTATTTTTTACGCGTACTATTCTGGCTTGGTATGAGGCGAGTTTTTACGCGCGCAACTTTATTCCTTCGCGCGTAAACTTCCCTCACGCGTAAATTCCCTTTACGCGTATTCCATTGGGCGTACTCTCCTGGCTTGGAGTAATTCATTGAGCGTACCCCTTTTTGCGTACAAGGCACCCTTATTATATCCTTACGCCTTTTGACATGAACTTGATTTAATCATGATATGTTAATATTGTTAATACATGTTGTCGTGTGGAATGTCCCATGTGTCTTGATTTGGTTTGTGGATACCCAGAATGACTGGAACTTAACCCTGAGTGTTATAGACTCGACCATCCTAAATTCTAGTTCGACTTTCATGCCTTGTCACGAATTGACATTGATTGTTACCTTGACTGAATGATTGATCATGCGTTCCTAATTGGAACTAAGAGACTGGCTAGTCGTCTTATTTAAATTGAATGAGACACGTTCATATTAAACTATAAACTATTGCAATCGACTGGCCGATCCCGAACATTGGCATATGGGCACGTGCAGACTTCAATTTATTTTCTACAAAAGCAGCATGTGTATCTTATGGTCAAGGCATGATTATTCCGTAGCTAGGATTGATTGTTGTATTACACTATGTAAGGCCTACAACCTAGCCGCACGGGTATCATTGTAGAGTTGTGCATATCGTACTTTGTATGAAAGTACTCATTCTGAATGACCATGATCCACGGCATGGGAATTCACTCAACATAGGGACTACTAAGTTAAATAAAATAACGATTGCATGGAGAGAATGGATTCCCGAGTTCTTACATGGCAGCCATCCTTGGGACAATCAGTGCCCGACATGCCGGCTGGTTCCCACAGATACTGCAAATCTGTCACACGGGCAGGGAGCGGTATCTGCTTATATTATTTATTGTATATTGATGACGGGCGTCCTGCTGGGACTCGTCTAATTCCTGACTGGTGCAATTGATTGATTGGGTAGACTAGCCTTGCTTGTACATAGTAAGAACTGAGGAATCCATATTGCATATTTCCAGGGTAACTTGGAACTTACAGTAGCAAGCCGTAGTAGTTGAATGGCCATTTAAATTGATTTTTTTGTGTACTGTACCTACTCTGTTAACTAACTGAGATAATCAGAATGTCAGGACATGACGGTCAACTTCTGTCCTTGTTTGGTTGGGAAGTTGGTTTGAAGTGTCGTGATGTTGTGTGAACCCCAGTAGCAAGCGGAGACTTATTTATCATATTCTTAACTATTATCACTGGTTTTAGTTCTCATGTCGTGCTTCCTTGTGGCACTTGCTATTAGAGGTCTAACCTCTCTGGTTTTGCATGGCCAGATTTAGAGCCAGTCCCCGAGGACTCAGCTTACTTCTACCTCCAAGATGGTCAATACTAGAGGGATGATCGCAGGAGGACACGAGTGGGTTCCTTGCTTCCCTGTTCGTTTTTTTACTCCTTACTTTACTTATTGCCGTTTGGCACCGACATGTTAGTCGGACTGTCTTGCACTTACTTTTACATAATTGTAACTAAATCAGACTGCAGCTGATAACAATTGTGTATATTTTGCTATATCATCTGGCTATGTTTTGTAAAGCCAGATCTCAAGAACATTTTGACTGAGCGTTTGGGACGCCTTACTGCTTTATCTTACATGTTCTCTATTGTTGCTTCTTGTTTGAATGATTGAGACAATAGATGTTGAGTAACCCTAATGAGACTTTCATACAGTATGCACCCCCTCGTCTTTTTAGACAACATTGATCGTATTATACGATATTCATCTACCCATAATACGTAGCTGGCTGAGTCACTCCCCCGCTCTCCGGTATTCTGGTTCGGGGGCGTGACAAGGTTTTAGTGGTGGCCCATGCAGGTCTGATTTCAGACTTGTGGGGTGTTTTAATAGGATGTCTCAATCACACATGTTTTTCCTTGATCTCATGATTCGTTACTCTCGACTCGAGTTTGACATTCCGGTATCCTTTGACTTCATTGATCTTTCTTGTCCGATCGTTTGATTGTTCTCTTGTCCCTTTTCTTAGGGACACCTCGTCCGCATCTGTCAGAGCTGGACAACAACAACAAGGGCAACACGGACAACCTGACCATATTGGTCAGTAACGAGGGCCAGTGCTACCTCAAGATACCACCCAAGAAGAGGTGATAGTGGAACCAACAGCTGGACCGCAGTATCCGGAGGTTCCAACGCCACCTACAATTCTACTTACCCCCGTGGAAGTAGATACCCCAGCCCTTCTAGAGATCATGAGAGGGATGATGGCTACTCAGCAACATCAGATGTTGGCCTAACAATGCATGTACACTCAGCTACAAGAGCAGAATGTGTTACTCAACCAATGATTGCAAACAGCTTTGGAAAGAGGGGTGAAGACAGATTCAGGAGCATCGACCAGATTTTGCAAGTACAACCCCCGTCGTTTCGAGGGCACGGAAGATGCCATTTCAGCAGATGCATCGTTTAAGGACATCGAGGCTATTCTGACAGCAGCTAAGGTATCGACGGAAGAACGTGTGGATCAAGTGAAGCTGTTACTTCATGATCTCGCACGTGATTGGTGGGAATCGGAAGAAGTGGGCATCAGACGTCCTGTTGCTTGGGATGATTTTACTGCGAGATTCAAGACGAAGTACTATGGAGTTGTGGCACAGTTTGAGCTACAACAGAAATTTATCAACCTCAAGTAGGATGGCAAGACAGTAGATGCTTATGCAGCAGAGTTCTCCAGACTGAGTAGGTTCGCCCCAGAGATGGTAGCAACAGAGAGCCAGAGGGCTATGAGGTTCCAGCAAGGGTTTCATCTTGTGTCGCGACCCGCACCCACTGTTAGGGTACGAGAACGTAACAACGTCCAGCCTACGCCGCAGTATCGGCGGTAGAACGCTGTCCTAGGTCAATCATCTAATAATACCAAAGTACCTGTACAGTATATACTCTCCGAATGGAGGTGATATAACAATATGCTGTCTCAATCACATCTAAGGTAGAAGAATGAAGAACAGATAGATAGATAGTAACTCAAGAGAACAGTATCATAGATGAATAAGTCTAAGTGTCTAGTACAACATAATATCCAGAACTGACAACTCATAATACAAAAAGTCTAAGAGTCTATACATCTCCACATCTCAAAATACAACTCAGAATATGAGACAAAAAGTAAATATAGAAAGGACTGCCTAGACTAAACTGGTCTAGACTACTGGAACAACATCCTCAGCTGCAGGTGGACCCTGCTGAGGGTCCACAACATAAGTATCATCTAGTCCTGCTCCATAATAGGTAGTCACTAGGGCCTCCTCCTCATCCTCTGTAATATTTTCAACAGGTCCAATCAGGACGGGAACGAGCACAATACATCTCACGCAGTGCATAGTATGATAGGAGATATAAAGCATGCAATAGAGTAAAATACAGGAACTGCTGAAGGAAGATACATGTAGCAAAAGAGATAACTGTAAAGAAATATCTACTGTATATAGAGAACTAGCAGTGTCTAGTGAGTCAGAGTAAAATATAGACATGTGAAATGGCATAGGAGATTCATGATTACAGCTAGAAGTGATTCATGACTACAGCTACTGGGGTAATATCCACATGACTATTTCCACTCCCCCATCCCCAATCAATACACAAGGATCCGTTCAAGTTATGTTAAGATTCGTGATAAGCCCATAAATGGGAGATTCATGAGAGGCTCTGTGAATCATGAGAGTACATGAGTCACAAGCGATTCGTGAATCTATGAAAGCATAGAGATACATGATGATTCGTGAAAAGCACAAACATGCTGTATCTGATGCTCCCGAAGGGGATAACATCTCATGAAAAGATCCATATAGTACCAATCCGTGATAACAATCGTGTCAGCATCAAGTAAAGTAATCTAGAGCAAGAATATAAATCCTGGCAAATATGAAACGGTCAGAGAATGTACTCGCCTGCTGTATGAATGTCTGTAGAGAATATGATGTCTGAGGAGAGGTGTCTGGCTCCTGATCAGAGCAACACAAGTCACAATGTGTTCTAAATAGTAAAAATGAAGTCTACTATGCATACTACATGATTCTAGGTCAATTCGGTCAAAAGTCAACTCTTGGTCAACTCTAAAGTCAAACTAGTCAAAGTTAGGTCAACACTAGTCAAAGTTAGGTCAACACTAGTCAACTAGTTAGGGTTTTAGTCAAACTAGTCAAACTAGTTGTTTTAGGTCATTCCTAGCCAATTCTAGGTTAACTAGGTCAACTTTGACCTAAGGTTGACTTTGGTCAACCCTTAGTCAACAAGGGTCAACAAGTTGGGTTTTAGTCCATTAGGGTTAGCCCCAAACCATAGGCTAATAATCTTGGCCATAGGCTAGTGTTTAGGTTTCTATATAAACCTATACTAGAAGTCATACTATATATATATATATATATATATCTATATATATAGACATACACTATCTATCTACTACCCAATACCAATATGTAATACTCTATATAATATAACCCACACTCACATATATATATACATAATACCATGTATAATCTAATACAATATATATATATATATATATATATATATATATATATATATATATATATATATATATATATATATATCAATATATATATATATACATATTTATATATATAACTTATATATATTACATATATATATAGAGAGGGAAGAGAGAGAGGGATATAAAGTGAGAGAGAGAATTAGAGAGATGGGAAAGAGAGAGAGGGGGTGACTGAACAGCAAGGGGGGGGGGGGTTTCAGTTTCCTGGAACCCAAACCCAGACCCAAACACACACACACACAGCCTACATATATACATACATATGTATATATATACAACTACACATATATATAACCAAAATACTCCCAAAATTTACCCACATACATACACACACACATATACTACGTATATACATGCTAAAATACATATATACAATGTATAATTTATATCAAAATCGGGTTTGAAATCCATTTTTGCAAAATCTGGAAAATCCTAAAACAGGAAATAGTGGACTGTTAACTCGATACTAGGTAAACCAAAATACATACTCGAAACCGAGCTATGGCTCGAATATCTAGGTTGGTAATTGATACCCCATAGGTATACGTGTCGTGTGTGTCGGTGGGGGTCCACCACGACACGACACGGCGTGTCCAAACACCCAAAAACCCAATCGGGTAAAACCTAACACAGTGCAGTACACAGGCATCGTGCACGCGTGCACTTAGCTCTAGGACACGACACACGTGTCTAGAAGTCTCGTGCACGTGGGGTAAAGTTCGCCTAGGGGTCTACTAGGTGTCCACTAACCTGATTCGTGTCCAAGTGTCCGCGTGTCCGAGTTCTACGTGCGTATCAGAGAGGTCTGAACGCGTGTGCTGTGCCAGTGTACGACCCGTGCGAGTGGATTTTCTCCCTCGACACGACACGTCATGACACAAGACTTTAGGGGTGTCTTATCAGACACTGCCCCTAGGTCTGTGCCAAGTGGCACGTGTCCACGTGTCGTGTCGTGTCCACACGAGGGGTCTGGTAGCAGGGAAGCTACGCAGTGCCTCGTGCACAAGTGTCGGGGGTTCGTGTACTTCACACGTGGCACGTGGGGCCACGTGCTCGTGTCAGGGGGTAGGCCTAGGGTCTAGGTATGTGTCCATGTGTCTGTATTGTGTCCACGACACGTGTGGACACAATACAAAGTGTCAAACACTTGGGATTTAACAGTGTACACAGTGTTGTTTTACAGTGTGTTCGTGTCCTGTTTTGGACACGGACACGACTCGAAGTGTGCTCAGGGTTATGGTTCTATGACCTACACCTATAGAGCTAAAAACTTGTTCAAATAGTTTTCAAAAATAATAACATTTAATTTACAGAGGCAAATCACCAAACACTTGAATTAAAACCTAGATACGTGTCCGATACGGACACCAAACCGACTCTAACCTTCACCAAATTTTACCCACAGTACCCTAGTACCTAGATGCATGCTAATATGAAGAGAAAACACAATTTTAACAAGGTTTATGGGCATTTACCTATTTGTGCAAAAATCCTTGAAAACACCCAAGTAGGGGGGGTGTTCTTCCTCTTGGTGATGCCCAAAAGCTCCCAAATTCCTTGATAGCAGGCCCTAACTAGTACCCTCTAGTGTAGGGGAGTCCAATGCAAGAAACTAGAGGTGATTTGGATCAAAATTGATCAAGTTATGGCCTTGTGTAGGAAAGGGGAATTTTTTAGGTTTTAATTCATGTAAATTGTTCATGAATTAATTCAAGGGGTTAATATAGGATGGTGGGCTGCCAGGGGGGGTCCTTGGCTGCCATGGCAAGGGGGGTGTCCTAGGCTTGCTTCTAGGTTAAGGCAAGGACTTTGGTAAAGGGTTTAAGATATTTTGCATAAATCAAGCAAAATATCATATGATAAATATCTAGATATTTATCTCACTTTAACCTATGATTAATATCTATCCTCTTAGTCATTCTAGGTTAGTAACTAACCTCTAGATTAGGTTAAACTAGGTTAGGGGCTCTCATGACACTTAACAATAATTAAACACTAATAAAAACACATAAACCCAAATAATTCCAAACAAATCCTAGAAAATTACCAAAATACCCCTTAAGCTAAAAATCACTAATTGGTGTTCTAAGCCTATGGCTAGGCTCTCATGGTCATGGCAACTTCTGGGTTAGAGAAAACTAGGGTTTACACTAAGTTACACTAACAAAATCACAAAGTCATAAGTCATGACTTAGCATGACTTGAAGATGGTTCAAATCACACTAATAATCATCAAAAATCATACCATGACTAAAATATCACTAATAAATAATAAAAATAATAAATTTTCAAAAATCCCCAATTTCAGAAAACAGGGTGTTACAAGTCTACCCACCTTAAAATAATTTTGTCCTCGAAATTTAGATGGTCGTACTCCTCCTAGGTCAAACCTCCAACAATCAGGGACGAAGCCACTACCTAGGCAACATACAAGGTCAACAAGCCAAATAGGGGTAGTAGACCTATACTGGGTCATGTCCAAAAATTGGCTGGCAGTTTCAGGTCATAAGGTGTCCTGAATTCAAATCGAAGCCAAAAGTAACTCCATGGGGTAAATCAGGATGGAGTCTCGGGTTAGGAAAATCGTACTAAGCAAATGAAGCATATGATGGTATGCCTAAGTGGGACACTAAGGTCATGGGCGTAGTATGTCATGTCTAGGTCACGTATGTGAAATCAGTTTTGGGAAAACAACTAATCTTGTGCCCCAAATTTAAAAGTTACGGTAATGTGTCTACGGTGATCATAATTTAGAGTGGGAAGGGTCTATGGCCTAATTTTAACCAGAATTGGTGATGCAATAGTGGTACCAGGGGGACAGGTTAAATGGGAAAGTCTGTGGTCTCATCTGGGTGCACTAGTCATTCTAGATCAAGACTGTTCCTATGGTATCAAAACGTACAAGCAATCTAAGGTGTCCAAATTGGGAATGTAAGGAAACAACAATCATCAAGGCTATAGGCCGTCTACCATCCTATATGAAAATGGGTCATTAACAAGTGAGAAATTATTAAAGTTACCATTCCATAAAGTGGTAAAAGAAAATTGAAAATTTAGGCACAAACAATCACAATTAGATTTTTGTCTTGACACGATCTAAGTTGATCAATTTCAGGATAAATCGAGACTTGGGCAAGATGGAAAATCAATGAAATCGAGTACGAGCACGAGCATCCAATGATGAAGATCCAGGTCATGATTAAGTTAATTTAACTGGATACGAATACGAGGTTCATAGGCGATAAAAATAATTCCAAAAAGAATTGTCAAGGCTGCTGCGGATAAGATTCTAGGGCAAGTTTAATTGTCTCCATCCGTGTAGATTAATATATGAAAAGGCGAACCAAAACGCAATAGGTTGATCAGACCATCATGCGCCTGTTCTGATTAGATAATATGTTAGTGGGTGTACCCCCAATAAAATATATTATGATCAAGCTCGAAAAGGATAAGCTTGTAAAACTTGAGGATAAAATTTATAGCATAAGATACAAGTAAGGGTGGAAATGATAAAAGAAGATACATAGTCCAAGATCCTTAACCAATCGGGTCAAGCAATCAAGATACGGTACGAGGTTAAGTATTTGAGGGTTCAAGCAGAACACCATCACATGCCAGGTCGAAAGAATTGAGCCAAGGTGGATCTCTAATTGAAATAAGAATGAATTTAGTATCATGGTAGAGGTTATAGTTTAGCCATTTGACCAGAAAATCATATCAAGAAAATAGAGTACAAGGAGACGGGTTTTAGTGGGACATGGAATACCTACATGAAGGTAGGCTAGTCTAGGTCTTATATGTAAAGTTGTTGGAAGGTAACAGCTAGTATTATACTCTGAATATCTAGGTCACGGTAAAGGACGTCCAAGGATCTAGAATAGAAAGTGGGAGTTCGAGATGTGACAAATTGATGCAAAAATTGAAGAAGATCAAATTAACTCATGAAATCAGGAATCTAGTAAATAATTTAGGAACACAGTCCTAGGGATAGATAGGCTACTAGATGAATATAGTTAGGGTTCGACCAATCAAGGTCAAGGTTAGAAGGTCTTAATGAGTCTTTATTGGAGGAAAAGTCGAGTAAGTCAGGTTTGGGATACAGTCACATAGATTGGTAGAAAGAGTTTAAGCAAGATGCAAAATAGAGAGGACAGTTCATTTTAATGAAAGGCAATTAGCAAGAGGATTAGATGGCAAGAAATAAATAAGAGTTTTCTCATAATTGTAATTGAGTACCCCAAAAAAAATAAAAGATATTAATCTAACACTAAGAAATTAAAATCAACAACTACAAAAATTTCAAAATCATCAACTAATACCAGGATTCAAAGTTCTACAGTGAATCCTCCAAAATCAAATTCAATCGAGGGAAAAGGAGTTAAAATCGAAATTTCAATGAGATTCTCAAGGGTCATCCCAGGAATCTCTCAAAGTATCCTAGCAGTGATTGAGTATCCATTCTCTCTAAGCCTATTCCTCTAATCCTATCGCAGGCTGTAGTGATACTCTAGTTCGAATACCACTACATAAACTCGACCTGCATGGGCCACCACTAAAAACGTGTCACGACCCGCACCCACTGTTAGGGTACGAGAACGTAACAACGCCCAGCCTACGCCGCAGTATCGGTGGTAGAACGCTGTCCTAGGTCAATCATCTAATAATACCAAAGTACCTGTACAGTATATACTCTCCGAATGGAGGTGATATAACAATATGCTGTCTCAATCATATCTAAGGTAGAAGAATGAAGAACAGATAGATAGATAGTAACTCAAGAGAACAGTATCATAGATGAATAAGTCTAAGTGTCTAGTACAACATAATATCCAGAACTGACAACTCATAATACAAAAAGTCTAAGAGTCTATACATCTCCACATCTCAAAATACAACTCAGAATATGAGACAAAAAGTAAATATAGAAAGGACTGCCTAGACTA
Source organism: Iris pallida (assembly GCA_029216955.1). NCBI lineage: Eukaryota > Viridiplantae > Streptophyta > Magnoliopsida > Asparagales > Iridaceae > Iris > Iris pallida. The sequence goes on along the minus strand of JANAVB010025598.1, from coordinate 29,145,707 downwards.
AACTGGTCTAGACTACTGGAACAACATCCTCAGCTGCAGGTGGACCCTGCTGAGGGTCCACAACATAAGTATCATCTAGTCCTGCTCCATAATAGGTAGTCACCAGGGCCTCCTCCTCATCCTCTGTAATATTTTCAACAGGTCCAATCAGGACGGGAACGAGCACAATACATCTCACGCAGTGCATAGTATGATAGGAGATATAAAGCATACAATAGAGTAAAATACAGGAACTGCTGAAGGAAGATACATGTAGCAAAAGAGATAACTGTAAAGAAATATCTACTGTATATAGAGAACTAGCAGTGTCTAGTGAGTCAGAGTAAAATATAGACATGTGAAATGGCATAGGAGATTCATGATTACAGCTAGAAGTGATTCATGACTACAGCTACTGGGGTAATATCCACATGACTATTTCCACTCCCCCATCCCCAATCAATACACAAGGATCCGTTCAAGTTATGTTAAGATTCGTGATAAGCCCATAAATGGGAGATTCATGAGAGGCTCTGTGAATCATGAGAGTACATGAGTCACAAGCGATTCGTGAATCTATGAAAGCATAGAGATACATGATGATTCGTGAAAAGCACAAACATGCTGTATCTGATGCTCCCGAAGGGGATAACATCTCATGAAAAGATCCATATAGTACCAATCCGTGATAACAATCGTGTCAGCATCAAGTAAAGTAATCTAGAGCAAGAATATAAATCCTGGCAAATATGAAACGGTCAGAGAATGTACTCGCCTGCTGTATGAATGTCTGTAGAGAATATGATGTCTGAGGAGAGGTGTCTGGCTCCTGATCAGAGCAACACAAGTCACAATGTGTTCTAAATAGTAAAAATGAAGTCTACTATGCATACTACATGATTCTAGGTCAATTCGGTCAAAAGTCAACTCTTGGTCAACTCTAAAGTCAAACTAGTCAAAGTTAGGTCAACACTAGTCAAAGTTAGGTCAACACTAGTCAACTAGTTAGGGTTTTAGTCAAACTAGTCAAACTAGTTGTTTTAGGTCATTCCTAGCCAATTCTAGGTTAACTAGGTCAACTTTGACCTAAGGTTGACTTTGGTCAACCCTTAGTCAACAAGGGTCAACAAGTTGGGTTTTAGTCCATTAGGGTTAGCCCCAAACCATAGGCTAATAATCTTGGCCATAGGCTAGTGTTTAGGTTTCTATATAAACCTATACTAGAAGTCATACTATATATATATATATATATATATATATATATATATATATATATATATATATATATATATATATATATATATCTATATATATAGACATACACTATCTATCTACTACCCAATACCAATATGTAATACTCTATATAATACAACCCACACTCACATATATATATACATAATACCATGTATAATCTAATACAATATATATATATATATATATATATATATATATATATATATATATATATATATATATCAATATATATATATATACATATTTATATATATAACTTATATATATTACATATATATATAGAGAGGGAAGAGAGAGAGGGATATAAAGTGAGAGAGAGAATTAGAGAGATGGGAAAGAGAGAGAGCGGGGGTGACTGAACAGCAAGGGGGGGGGGTGTTCAGTTTCCTGGAACCCAAACCCAGACCCAAACACACACACACACAGCCTACATATATACATACATATGTATATATATACAACTACACATATATATAACCAAAATACTCCCAAAATTTACCCACATACATACACACACACATATACTACGTATATACATGCTAAAATACATATATACAATGTATAATTTATATCAAAATCGGGTTTGAAATCCATTTTTGCAAAATCTGGAAAATCCTAAAACAGGAAATAGTGGACTGTTAACTCGATACTAGGTAAACCAAAATACATACTCGAAACCGAGCTATGGCTCGAATATCTAGGTTGGTAATTGATGCCCCATAGGTATACGTGTCGTGTGTGTCGGTGGGGGTCCACCATGACACGACACGGCGTGTCCAAACACCCAAAAACCCAATCGGGTAAAACCTAACACAGTGCAGTGCACAGGCATCGTGCACGCGTGCACTTAGCTCTAGGACACGACACACGTGTCTAGAAGTCTCGTGCACGTGGGGTAAAGTTCGCCTAGGGGTCTACTAGGTGTCCACTAACCTGATTCGTGTCCAAGTGTCCGCGTGTCCGAGTTCTACGTGCGTATCAGAGAGGTCTGAACGCGTGTGCTGTGCCAGTGTACGACCCGTGCGAGTGGATTTTCTCCCTCGACACGACACGTCGTGACACAAGACTTTAGGGGTGTCTTATCAGACACTGCCCCTAGGTCTGTGCCAAGTGGCACGTGTCCACGTGTCGTGTCGTGTCCACACGAGGGGTCTGGTAGCAGGGGAGCTACGCAGTACCTCGTGCACAAGTGTCGGGGGTTCGTATACTTCACACGTGGCACGTGGGGCCACGTGCTCGTGTCAGGGGGTAGGCCTAGGGTCTAGGTATGTGTCCATGTGTCTGTATTATGTCCACGACACGTGTGGACACAATACAAAGTGTCAAACACTTAGGATTTAACAGTGTACACAGTGTTGTTTTACAGTGTGTTCGTGTCCTGTTTTGGACACGGACACGACTCGAAGTGTGCTCAGGGTTATGGTTCTATGACCTACACCTATAGAGCTAAAAACTTGTTCAAATAGTTTTCAAAAATAATAACATTTAATTTACAGAGGCAAATCACCAAACACTTGAATTAAAACCTAGATACGTGTTCGATACGGACACCAAACCGACTCTAACCTTCACCAAATTTTACCCACAGTACCCTAGTACCTAGATGCATGCTAATATGAAGAGAAAACACAATTTTAACAAGGTTTATGGGCATTTACCTATTTGTGCAAAAATCCTTGAAAACACCCAAGTAGGGGGGGTGTTCTTCCTCTTGGTGATGCCCAAAAGCTCCCAAATTCCTTGATAGCAGGCCCTAACTAGTACCCTCTAGTGTAGGGGAGTCCAATGCAAGAAACTAGAGGTGATTTGGATCAAAATTGATCAAGTTATGGCCTTGTGTAGGAAAGGGGAATTTTCTAGGTTTTAATTCATGTAAATTGTTCATGAATTAATTCAAGGGGTTAATATAGGATGGTGGGCTGCCAAGGGGGGGTCCTTGGCTGCCATGGCAAGGGGGGGGGGTGTCCTAGGCTTGCTTCTAGGTTAAGGCAAGGACTTTGGTAAAGGGTTTAAGATATTTTGCATAAATCAAGCAAAATATCATATGATAAATATCTAGATATTTATCTCACTTTAACCTATGATTAATATCTATCCTCTTAGTCATTCTAGGTTAGTAACTAACCTCTAGATTAGGTTAAACTAGGTTAGGGGCTCTCATGACACTTAACAATAATTAAACACTAATAAAAACACATAAACCCAAATAATTCCAAACAAATCCTAGAAAATTACCAAAATACCCCTTAAGCTAAAAATCACTAATTGGTGTTCTAAGCCTATGGCTAGGCTCTCATGGTCATGGCAACTTCTGGGTTAGAGAAAACTAGGGTTTACACTAAGTTACACTAACAAAATCACAAAGTCATAAGTCATGACTTAGCATGACTTGAAGATGGTTCAAATCACACTAATAATCATCAAAAATTATACCATGACTAAAATATCACTAATAAATAATAAAAATAATAAATTTTCAAAAATCCCCAATTTCAGAAAACAGGGTGTTACATCTTGAGCTCTTGCAATTGATAGAGGGGCACAACTACCAGACTTTTGATGAGGTGTTGACGGCAACCCGAAGGCATGAGATCACCATCTAGAGGATTACAGCAAGGACTGGAGGTCAGAAGAGATCTCACCATCAGATTGAAGGAGGAGGGGGAGTAGCGTCCCAAATAACATCATCATCCCCTGGCATTCGCATCCACGATGTGGCGATGCGAGGGTCAGCACCACCAACCAGACAGCAGCAGCAGCAGCAACATCAGTGGAAGAACCAGCAACCCCCAGCGGACTGCACATATTGTGGGAAGGCAGGGCACACTAGAGGTGTGTGTCGGGCATTGAACGAACAGTGTTTGGTATGTGGAAGTCCATATCATCGGGTTTCCACCTGTCCCATGAGTTCGAGGTCCGGAGGACCAGTGCAACAATTTCCTGCGCTACCAGCACCAGGGATAGGACAGTATCAAGGACCAACGGTAGCAGTGAGACCGTTAGCACAACGCCCGTTCGTGTCACAGGCTCAGATGTTTCGACAGTAGGGACCGCCGATGCAGCAGCTACAACAAAGACCACCCCAGCATCACCAAGGTAGGGGCCATCAGCAACACCAGGGTAGGCCGCAGCATGGGAACCAACAAAGAGGCTGAGGGCAGGCATTCAATCTGTCATTAGAAGAGGCATTGGCATCGGGAGATGTTGTGGTAGGTAACATTCTCGTCGCCTCATATCCCGCAGTAGCATTGTTTGATTCGGGAGCATCACACTCATTTATATCTACACAATTTACGACATGACTATGAATGGAATTCGAGGCATTGTCAGGGAGGTTGAATATACTCACTGGTAATGGGCTCGTAGGAGTTAGTAGAGTTATTCTAGCGTGTAGCGTTGTAGTTTGCGGGCATTCCTTACCCGCCAGGTTGACAGAATTTTCTATTGGAAATTTCGATGTTATCTTAGGCATAGACTGGCTGAAAGACAGTCATACGACAATAGATTGTCGTGGAGGGAGTGTATCTTTTGATATTCCAGGCATGAAGCGGTTTACCTTAGTCAGATCAGTGGCAACTCAACAAGAGCAAGGAGTAGTAACCGCAATGGAAGAAGTTCAAGTCCCAAAGGTAGTTGAAAAGTTTCTAGATGTATTTTCCGAAGAACTTCCAGGTCTACCACCGGTTAAGGATATTGAGTTCAGTATAGAATTGGCACCTGGAACTAAACCAATATCAGATCGAGTTAACAGAATGGCAGATTCAGAGCAGGCCAAGGTATATCAGTACATAGAGGAACTGAAGGCGAAGAATTTCATTCGAGTTAGCGAATCACCATGGGCAGTACCAGTAGTACTTGTAGGGAAGAAGGATGGATCATCCAGATTATGCATTGACTACAGGAAGCTCAACGCGGCAACAGTAAAGAACAAGTACCTACTACCAAGGATTGATAACTTGTTTGATCAGTTGAGCAGAGCTAGAGTTTTCTGTCACGACCCACACCCTAGAGTAAGGGCAAGAGACGTGGGTACGTCCAGCCTACGCCGCAGTGTCGACGGTAGAACACTGTCCTAGGTCTCATGCATCTAACAATATAAGACTAAGTAGTTTATACTCCTCGAATGGGGGTGACATAGCAGAATGTAAACTCAATCACAACTAAGAAAGAAGAAGTATGATATGATATAGAACTCAAAATGAAATACAGATGATCAGAAGAGTCTAAGTGTCTAAGATAACAACTCAGCAAACATCCAGAAATATAAAGTCTCAACTACAGAATATGAAAGAACATATACAATCCAGATCTCAAATGACAGAAATAATAAAAACCTAGACTAGGGAGCCTCAGTCTCTATAGCTAGTGGATCCGACTGGAAAGTCGGATCACATGTGTCATCTAGAGCTGTCCCATAAAAAGTGTCAACACCAGCCTCATCCTCGTCCTCTATAAACATATCAACGGTGCCCAATCAGGACGGAACGAGCACAATACATCTCAACAGATCATAGCAGGTTAGAAAATATAACCATGCAGTAAAGTAAGATACAGGAAACTGAAAGAAGTACAAAATGTAAAGGAGATAGCTGTAATGGAAATATCTACTATAAATAGAAAACTAACAGTGGCTAGTGAGTCAGAGTACAATAAAGACATGTGAATGGCATAGGATGATTCTGATGCTACACTACAGAATGATTCTGATGCTACACTACTTGGATATTATTCACATGTCCACTTCTACTCCCCCGTACCCCCAATCAATACACAAGGATCCAGCCAGGTTATGTTATGATTCATGTAATAGCCCCCGAAGGGTGATATATGATAGTCCCATAAATGGGGATTCTAGGAATGCCCATAAATGGGGGATTCATGGAAGACTCTGTGATCATGAGAGTACATGTCACAGGTGATTCAATGAACCATGAAGCATAGTGATACACAATGTAAGTAAAACACACAGAACATGTAGTATCCGATGCTCCCTGAGGGGATAACATCTTAAGAAAGGATCCATATAATACTAATCCGTGTGACCAACGTGACAGCATCAAGTAAAGTAATTTAAAGCAGGAGAATAATTCTAACAGGATATGAAATGATCAGAGAATGTACTCGCCTGTATCCTGAGTATCTGAAGATTATCTACTGTCCGAGGAGCGGTGTCTGTCTCCTATAGAACAGTACAAGTCACTATATGTCTAAAATAAGGAAATAGACTGCTACAATGCATCTACATGATGTTTGGGGTCAATTTAGGCTAAAGTCAACCTTTGGTCAACTCTAACAGTCAAACTAGGTCAATTCTAGTCTAATTAGGTCAAACTAGGTCAAACGAGGTTAAACTTGGTTAAACTAGTCTAGGTTGGTCAAACCTAGGCTTAACAAGTCAATTCTATGTCAACTAACTAAATACCACACAAGTCACCTAGCCTAGTGATACAGAAGTGTATCACACCACATGCCATGGCTAACTACCTAGGCCATGGGCCAAACACAAATAGGCTAATGAAATCCCTACTTCATAACCTACTACACATTTTACATAGGCTAGTATAACTATTTACCCATATATATATATATATATATATATATATATATATATATATATATATATATATATATATATATATATACACATATAAAGGATACATAATGTGTGTGTGTATGTCATGTGTGAGTGTGTGTGCCATGAGAATATGAGTGTATAAGTGACTGTGTGTGTGAGATACACAGTAATGTGAAGGAAAATCATATGTGTGTGTATATGTTGAGGGGTGTGAGGGAGTAACAGGAAGTAGGTTTCAATTTTGTGGGTAGGTGTGAGTTTGTGTGTGTGGGAAATCAAATTCATATGTGTGTTAGCAATGTGAGGAAAAACAGTGACATGTGTGTGAGAGTGTGAGGGAAAGTGTGACAGGTTTTAGAGAGTGTGTGTGCATAGCATATGTGTGTGTGTGTGCTTGAAATTCAGAATGTGTGTGTGTAGTGCATTGTGTGGAGGCAATGTGAGGAAAAAAAAATCAGGAATAGGTTTCAGTTTTCCTGAAACAGTGATAGGTAACCCCCAACCCAATACACAAAACCCATTTCAATGATCCCTTTTCCCCACACAAACACGACTACATATTCATCTATCAGTACACATGTAGGTGAGCCTAATTCTGATATTCAATCATCATAAATCAGGAAAAAAACGAAATCGATTTCAGGAAAACACATTCAGCCTATGGTATCAGTGTAATAACAGTATACAATGGGAATTCGATAATTCGATCCCAAAAACATCATAAAAACTACAAGTAATCATGTACACTATTACTTAACATGTAGGTGAACTAATTTACTCATTTAATCATCAATTAAAATAGTTAATAATCAATTTAAAAAAACAGAAAACCCCATTTCCTGTACTATCAGTTGAGTATCAGTGTTCATGGGAATTCAAAAAATTTGAACCCAAATTCACATCTAAATTTTGAACAACAGGTTGGTAATAGGTACCACACAAGTGAGGATACTAGGTAGGGTCTTCGTGTCCAAGAATTGGACACGAATCGTGTCCAAAATAACACACGAACACAACACCCGACAGTGCACAAATAATCGTCGTGCACGCGTGCACGCGCGTCTAACACGCGACACACGACACGACACAACTCATGTTCGTGTCCAGAGGTACACCTAGGGTAGGTCTAGGACTGACACACCCTGAATCGCACCCAAGTGTCACCGTGTCCGACTTACAAAGCCGTGTCCGAACCCAAAAATACAGACTGAACCGACAGTGTAAAACCTGTGCAGAGTGAATCTCGTGTCCGACACGAAATGAAAAGACTTGGGACTTGGGGGAGAAGACTCGCAGACGTTGCCCCCACCCCTCGTCCAAACTCAGCTCGCTACGTGGCCTGTGCAGTGAGCACAAGGCCACGAGTAGCAGGGGACTGAAACAGTCCAGATCCAGCATGTTCGTGTCCCTCATGTGGATACGACACGACACGAAAACACCAAAGTATCCACACAAAAATCACAGAGCAACCCTAGATCTACAATCCTATTCAAACAGATTTCTAAAACAACAAAATAAATTTCTTAGAGGCATTTCTACAAACACTTAGGTAACCTATTGGATACGTGTCCGATACGACACGAAATGAGTCCACCAAGACACGAAACTAATTCCTACAGTTAGGGACTCCTAGGGCTGTCCAAATATGCAAGAAAACTGGAATTTAATGGGTTTTAGTATCAATTTCCTATTGAAGAACTCCTCAAGCAAAAGCCTTCATCTAGATCTTCCTCCTTGTTAGCAAACTTTCCCAAATTGATCCCAAGCTAGAATAATCCTCAAATAACAGCAAGTATAGATGAATTAGGGTCTAATACAACTTGTTTGGATTAAAAAGGAATTAAAATAGATTTTCTATGAATTTCTAAAGATGAGATTTACCTCTTTCCAACTTGTGAATTTCTAAAGGGGGCTAACCTAATGGAAGAGAGTATAAATATGGGGATGATCCCTAGGTGGCCAGCCATGATGATTAGGGTTAGGGTTTCTAGTAATGGGCTATGGGCTTTGGGCCTCTATGGCTTAAGTTGATAATCATTGGTTTTAAAACCATAAGTCATGGTTTATGACTAAAAGCCTTCTATTCTAACTTGAGTCTAAATGACCAAATCATGGGTTGATCTAGGTTAGACTAAGGTTACATACTAAACCAAGTCACCTTAGTTAGGGTTAGCTTCTAGGTTAGGCTCCAAAGTCAACACTAGTCAAAGTCAAAAATAGCACTAAAACAATTATACTAAAAATCACTTAAAATTCCAATAATTATAATTAATACTAAATAATTCCAAATAATTCCCAAAATTTAAAAAATGACCAAAATACCCTCAAGCTAGAAATGTGGTAGTGACAAATCTACCCCCCTTAAAATAATTTCGTCCTCGAAATTAAGGGCGAAACTAACAGATGAGAAGGATAGATAATCATACCTCATGGTACAAACAAATATGGGTATCGCTCGCGCATCTCATCCTCCCGCTCCCAGGTAGACTCTCCTGGAAAATGATGCCTCCATGCGACGCGAACCAAGGGTATCACCTGGTTTCTCAGCACCTTCTCTCGGCGATCCAGAATCTCCACAGACTGCTCTGGATAACTGAGAGTAGGCCCTACCTCAATCTCTGAATGATCAAGAACATGGCTAGGGTCAGCCACGTACCGTCTCAACTGTGATACATGGAATACGTTGTGGACACCCACTAGTGCAGGTGGCAAGTATAGCCTATATGCCACGTCACCGACTCTCCCGCTGATCACGAAAGGTCCGATGAAGCGCGGGCTAAGCTTCCCACCTCCACCAAAACGTATAGTACCACGAGTCGGAGATATCCTCAAGAAAACCTGGTCTCCAACCTAATCACAAGCAAAGTCTCAAATTAACTATGATAAACAAACATGATCAACAAAACACAAACAAACAAACCTAATCTAATCCTACTCTAATCTGTACCTCAAACTCCAAGGGCCTCTGGTGGCTATCGGCCCAATGCCGATGTCTATCCTACGCTACGCGAAGTCTGTCTCTGATAAGCTTCACCTTCTCTGCTGTATCTACAACCATCTCAGGCCCCAGTAAAGCTCGCTCCCCAACATCATCCTAAGACAAGGGTGTACGACATCTACGCCCGTACAGTGACTCGAATGGTGACATCTCAATGCTGGCCTGAAAGCTGTTGTTGTAAGCAAACTCCACCAAATGTAGATGATCCTCCCAGGAACCTCTAAAGTCTAAGACGCACGTCCGCAGCATATCCTCGAGCGTCTGAATAGTCCTCTCTGACTGTCCGTCCGTCTGGGGGTGGTATGCAGTACTAAAATTGAGCTGAGTGCCCAAACTAGTCTGCAGACTCCTCCAGAAATGGAAAGTAAAGCGACTATCCTGATTCGAGACGATGCTGACCGGAACTCCGTGAATCCTGACAATCTGCCGCATGTACATCTCCGCAAGCCTCTCTGTAGACGTACCCACCTTGAATGGCAAAAAGTGGGCCGATTTGGTCAACCTGTCAATGATGACCCAAATTATGTCTTTTTCTCCTGGTGTACGTGGCAACCCAGATACAAAATCCATGGTAACATGCTCCCATTTCCACTCTGGAATTGGCAACGACTACAATAATCCTCTGGGCCTCTGCCTCTTTGCCTTGACCTGTTGACAGATCAAGCATCTAGCTACGAAGTGGGCTACCTTCCGCTTCATTCCGTACCACCAGACTTGCTCTTGCAGATCCCTGTACATCTTGTTGGCACCAGGATGTATAGAGTACTGCGATCTGTGAGCCTCCTGCATGATCTACTCTCTGAGCTCCCCACGAGGCACACATAACCTGGAACCGTGCCTCAAGACAGCATCCTCTGCAAGAGAAAACTCGCCATCCACCAACCCTGTACGAACCTGTTCTCGGATACACCGCAGAGCCACATCCTCGAACTGCGTCGCCTTGATCCTCTCCATCAAGTCTGACTGTATCTGAAGGCCCCATAACTGCATCTGCACTCCGAACACGATCACCTCAATCCCAAGGCTCTCCAAGTCTGCAAGCAAGTGCCGATCCATAGTCAAACACATGGCTGTCGGATACCTACTCAAGGCATCGGTAACCACGCTGGCCTTCCCTAGGTGATACTGAAGTAGGATGTCAAAGTCCTTCATCAACTCTATCCATCTGCGCTGCCTCATGTTCAGCTCTTTCTGAGTGAACACATACTTTAAGCTCTTATAATCTGTAAAAATCTCCACCCTCTCTCCATACAGATAGTGCTTCCATAACTTCAGAGCAAAAATTACTGCTGCCAGCTCCAGGTCATGGGTAGGATAGTTTTTCTCATGGAAACGTAACTGTCTGGAAGCATAGGCAATCACCTTTCCATGCTGCTGCAAGACACAACCCAGCCCCTTCCCTGAAGCATCACTATAGATAGTGAATCCCCCTGATCCTGAAGGCAATGTCAGAATCGGAGCTATCGTAAACCGCTTCTTCAACTCATCAAAAGCTGTCTGACACTCCTCTGACCAAACATACTCAACATCCATTTGGGTCAACCGAGTCAACGGCTCTACAACCCGAGAGAAATCCTGTACAAATCTCATATAATATCCTGCCAGCCCCAAGAAACTCCTGATCTCTGCCACTGAAGTCGGTGCTGTCCAAGTCTCAACTGCTGCGATCGGGTCAACTGAGATCCCATCTCCAGTCACCACATGCCCCAAAAAGTCAACCCGGTCCAAGAAGAACTCACACTTGGAGAGCTTCCCATAAAGCTGCTCCTTCCTGAGAGTCTCCAGCATTATCCTCAGATGCTCCTCGTGCTCCTCTTCGGTCTTCGAATACACCAAGATGTCGTCAATGAATACCACCACGAACTTGTCCAAGTACTGGTGGAACACCTTGTTCATTAAGTTCATAAACACTGCTGGTGCATTGGTGAGCCCAAACGGCCTAACCAAAAACTCAAACTGCCCATACCGCGTCCTGAAAGCGGTCTTCGGAATATCCTCCCCTTTCACCTTCACCTGGTGATAACCTGACCTCAAATCAATCTTGGAAAATACCCGAGCTCCGCTCAACTGGTCAAAGAGATCATCGATCCGCGGTAGTGGGTATTTGTTCTTGATCGTCAGGTTGTTGAGTGTTCTGTAGTCAATACACATCCGTACTGACCCATCCTTCTTTGGCACAAATAATACTGGTACATCCCATGGCGACGAACTCGAACGGATGAAGCCCTTGTCCTGTAACTCATCCACTTGCTTCTTCAGCTCCACCAACTCACTGTTGTTCACTCGATAGACGTGCTGAGAGACGGGTTCCGCTCCTGGAACTAAGTCTATCGAGAACTCAATCTCTCTGTTTGGTGGCAATCCAGGCAACTCCTCTGAAAAAACATCCATATACTCTGCTATCAAGGGGTGTGGAATCGTCTGCTCCTCAACCGAGTCTCCGTAGAAAACTCTACTACTCTGCTCCGCCTGACGTCTGGAGTACTCGAACTCTGGCTTCCTCGGCACTCTGAAGAGAACTCTATCCCCTCTGCAATCAATCCTGGCGTGGTGCCTGCTCAACCAATCTATACCGAGTACTATATCGTAGTTCGGCAATGACATTACGAGCAGGCTTACCTCCAACTCACGGCCTCCCAAAATAACACTCCGACCCTTACAAACATCACTCACGAGGATAATGCCACCTCCGGTCGTGATCTTGTAAGTCCTAGGCAACGATTAAGCTATGATACCGTGTCTAATCGTAAATGATACAGATACAAAACTATGTGAAGCACTAGAATCGAATAATGTAAAAGTCGGACTAGAGTTGAGAAAAATCAAACCTGCGATCAGCTCTCCTATCGCCTCTGTATCCTCAGCCGCCATGGCGAAAGATCGCCCCTGCTGGACTCCTCTGGCCTGCTACTGGTGTTGAATGAACCTCTGCTGCTGTGTCGGCAGGGCTAGTCCCCTCTGCTGGCCTGCTGGAGCTCTGACTACTGCTCCCTGAGCTGCTCGTCCCATGCGACACTCTCTCATCTGGTGGTCTGCTGAACCACATACTAGGCACTGGCCTAGCCTCTTCCGGCACTCATTGGAGACATGCCCGGGCTTCTTGCAGTAAGCACAAGTGATAATCTGTCTCTGACCCTGCTGCTGCTGTCTCGGCTGCTGCTGCTGTTTCTACTGGAACGGCTGCGGCTGGAACTACCTCGACTGCTGGTGTTGAATGTGAGGCCTCTTGGCCTGGCCTCCACTGCTGCTGCCCCCAACAGGATCTCGCCCCCTCTTGAGCCTCAGCTCAAGATTATCCTCAGCCAACAAAGCTTCCGTCAAAATCTCATCGAAAGTGGCATCCCTGTTGCCCTTGGTCAAGGACTTGACTTCCTTGACCAGACCCTTTCAGAACCTCTGGGCCTTCGCCGTCTCGCTCAAGCCCTCTACGAATCTGCCGAGACGGCCGAACTCTCCAGCGTACTCCTCTACTGATAGGCTCCCCTGAACTAAGCTCTCAAACTGCGACTCCAAGGCTCGGAGCACTGCATCTGGAAAAAACTTCTTCTTGAAGAAGCCCTTGAACTCCTCCCAGGTCTGTCCAGCTACCCCTACCTTGGGGTCTGATTGATACCAGGTACGAGCAAGATCTCGCATCCGGCTAGCTACTGCCTCTATCTGGAGATCTGTCGGTATCCGGGCCAGACGGAAGATCTCCTCTATATGCTCGATCCACTCGTCACCATATAAAATTCCCTCCGTCCCTAGGAAGTCTCTGGGGATCATCTTCTGGAACTGCTCTATCCCAGGTGTCCTCGGCTGCTGGACTGCTGGTCGAGCTGCGACTGTCGTAAGGGCCAACTCCATGCCCCTGGCCTGCCGGACCTGCTGCACCTCCATAAACTGCTGAAAGTAGGCGAACATCTGTGTCGTATCCACGTATCCTGTAGGCGGCGGCTGCTGGAAAGGCACCTCTAGGATGACTGGGTCCTGCCTCCGAACTGGTGGAGGCATACCCCCTGCTGCTGCTGCTGAAGTCCCAATATGAGCAGAGGTGGCAGGAGCTGCAGCCTCCTGACCCTGCTGAACTGGCTGAGAGGTAGCAGTCCCCTCTGCAGTATCCCCATGAATGGTACGCTATAACCGCGTCTCCACCATCCTGAAGACAGATCAAACAAGGGTATCAATTGCTGAGAAAGAAGCGATATAACAAAGGCGGACAGTTAAAATTCAAAAGAAAACAGTTGATAGTAAGGATTTAGATGACAATAATAGAGTTTTTCCTAATGTGATTGAGTACCTTGAAAACTAATGTCCTATATCCTACTGCAGGCTGTAGTGATACTCTGGTTCGAATACCACTACACTTCTAGTCTTGACCTGCATGGGCCACCACTAAAAACGTGTCACGACCTGCACCCTAGAGTAAGGGCACGAGACATGGGTACGTCCAGCCTACACCGCAGTGTCGGCGGTAGAACGCTGTCCTAGGTCTTATGCATCTAACAGTATAAGGCTAAGCAGTTTATACTCCCCGAATGGGGGTGACATAGCAGAATATAAACTCAATCACAACTAAGGAAGAAGAAGTACGATATGATATAGAACTCAAAATGAAATACAGATGATCAGAAGAGTCTAAGTGTCTAAGATAACAACTCAGCAAACATCCAGAAATACAAAGTCTCAACTACAGAATATGAAAGAACATATACAATGCAAATCTCAGATGACAGAAATAATAAAAACCTAGACTAGGGAGCCTTAGTCTCTATAGCTAGTGGATTCGGCTAGAAATCCGGATCACAGGTGTCATCTAGAGCTGTCCCATAAAAAGTGTCAACACCAGCCTCATCTTCGTCCTTTGTAAACATATCAACGGTGCCCAATCAGGACGGAGCGAGCACAATACATCTCAACAGATCATAGCAGGTTAGAAAATATAACCATGCAGTAAAGTAAGATACAGGAAACTAAAAGAAGTACAGAATGTAAAGGAGATAGCTGTAATGGAAATATCTACTATAAATAGAGAACTAACAGTGGCTAGTGAGTCAGAGTACAATATAGACATGTGAATGGCATAGGATGATTCTGATGCTACACTACGGAATGATTCTGATGCTACACTACTTGGATATTATTCACATGTCCACTTCTACTCCCCCGTACCCCCAATCAATATACAAGGATCCAGCCAGGTTATGTTATGATTCATGTAATGGCCCCCGAAGGGTGATACATGATAGTCCCATAAATGGGGATTCTAGGAATGCCCATAAATGGGTGATTCATGGAAGACTCTGTGATCATGAGAGTACATGTCACAAGTGATTCAATGAACCATGAAGCATAGTGATACACAATGTAAGTGAAACACACAGAACATGTAGTATCCGATACTCCCTGAGGGGATAACATCTCAAGAAAGGATCCATATAATACTAATCCGTGTGACCAATGTGACAGCATCAAGTAAAGTAATTTAAAGCAGGAGAATAATTATAACAGGATATAAAATGATCAGAGAATGTACTCGCCTGTATCCTGAGTATCTGAAGAATATCTACTGCCCAAGGAGTGGTGTCTGTCTCCTATAGAATAGTACAAGTCACTACATGTCTAAAATAAGGAAATAGACTGCTACAATGCATCTACATGATGTTTGGGGTCAATCTAGGATAAAGTAAACCTTTGGTCAACTCTAGTCAACCCTAATAGTCGAACTTGGTCAGTTCTAGTCTAATTAGGTCAAACGAGGTTAAACTTGGTCAAACTAGTCTAGGTTGGTCAAACTTAGGCTTAACAAGTCAATTATAGGTCAACTAACTAAATACCACACAAGTCACCTAGCCTAGTGATACACAAGTGTATCACACCACATGCCATGGCCAACTACCTAGGCCATGGGCCAAACACAAATAGGCTAATGAAATCCCTACTTCATAACCTACTACACATTTCACATAGGCTAGTATAACTATTTACCCCCCCCCCCCCCCCCCACACACACACATATATATATATATATATATATATATATATATATATATATATATATATATATATACATATATAAAAAAAAAATATATATATATATATATATATATATATATACATATATATATATATATACACATATAAAGGATACATAATGTGTGTGTGTGTATGTCATGTGTGAGTGTGTGTGCTATGAGAATATGTGTGTATAAGTGACTGTATGTGTGAGATACATAGTAATATGAAGGAAAATCGTATGTGTGTGTATATGTTGAGGGGTGTGAGGGAGTAACAGGAAGTAGGTTTCAGTTTTGTGGGTAGGTGTGAGTTTGTGTGTGAGGGAAATCAAATTCATATGTGTGTTAGCAATGTGAGGAAAAATAGTGACATGTGTGTGAGAGTGTGAGGGAAAGTGTGACAGGTTTTAGAGAGTGTGTGTGCATAGCATATGTGTGTGTGTGTGTGTGCTTGAAATTCAGAATGTATATGTGTAGTGCATTGTGTGGAGGCAATGTGAGGAAAAAAGAATCAGGAATAGGTTTCAGTTTTCCTGAAACAGTGATAGGTAACCCCCAACCCAATACACAAAACCCATTTCAATAATCCCTTTTTCCCACACAAACACGACTACATTTTCTTCTATCAATACACATGTAGGTGAGCCTAATTCTGATATTCAATCATCATAAATCAGGAAAAAAACGAAATCGATTTCAGGAAAACACATTCAGCCTATGGTATCAGTGTAATAACAGTATACAATGGGAATTCGATAATTCGATCCCAAAAACATCATAAAAACCACAAGTAATCATGTACACTATTACTTAACATGTAGGTGAACTAATTTACTCATTTAATCATCAATAAAAATAGTTAATAATTAAGTAAAAAAATAGAAAACCCTATTTCCTGCACGTATCAGTGAGTATCAGTGTTCATGGGAATTCGAGAAATTCGAACCCAAATTCACATCTAAATTACGAACAACAGGTTGGTAATAGGTACCACACAAGTGAGGATACTAGGTAGGGTCTTCGTGTCCAAGAATTGGACACGAATCGTGTCCAAAATAACACACGAACACAACACCCGACAGTGCACAAATAATCGTCGTGCACGCGTGCACGCGCATCTAACACGCGACACACGACACGACACAACTCGTGTTCATGTCCAGAGGTGCGCCTAGGGTAGGTCTAGGACTGACATACCCTGAATCGCACCCAAGTGTCGCCGTGTCTGACTTACAAAGCCGTGTCCGAACCCAAAAATACAGACTGAATCGACAGTGTAAAACCTGTGCAGAGTGAATCTCGTGTCCGATACGACACGAGAAGACTTGGGACTTGGAAGGAAGGCTCGCAGACGTTGCCCCCACCCCATCTTCCAAACTTAGCTCGCCACGTGGCCTGTGCAGTGAGCACAAGGCCACGAGTAGCAGGGGACTGAAACAGTCCAGATCCTGCGTGTTTGTGTCCCTCGTGTGGATACGACACGACACAAAAACACCCAAATATCCAACAAAAATCACAGAGCAACCCTAGATCTACAATCCTATTCAAACAGATTTCTAAAACAACAAAATAAATTCCTTAGAGGCATTTCTACAAACACTTAGGTATCCTATTGGATACGTGTCCGATACGATACGAAATGAGTCCACCAAGGCACAAAACTAATTCCTACTGTTAGGGGACTCCTAGGGCTGTCCAAATATACAAGAAAACTGGAATTTAATAGGTTTTAGTATCAATTACCTATTGAAGAACTCCTCAAGCAAAAGCCCTCTTCTAGATCTTTCTCCTTGTTAGCAAACTTCCCAAATTGATCCCAAGCTGGAATAATCCTCAAATAACAGCAAGTATAGATGAATTAGGATCTAATGCAACTTGTTTGGATTAAAAATGAATTAAAATGGATTTTCTATGAATTTCTAAAGATGGAATTTACCTCTTTCCATCTTGTGAATTTCTAAAGGGGGCTAACCTAATGGAAGAGAGTATAAATAGGGGGATGATCCCTAGGTGGCCAGCCATGATGATTAGGGTTAGGGTTTCTAGTAATGGGCTATGGGCTTTGGGCCTCTATGGCTTAAGTTGATAATCATTGGTTTCAAAACCACAAGTCATGGCTTATGACTAAAGGCCTTTTATTCTAACTTGAGTCTAAATGACCAAATCATGGGTTAATCTAGGTTAGACTAAGGTTACATACTAAACCAAGTCACCTTAGTTAGGGTTAGCTTCTAGGTTAGGCTCCAAAGTCAGCACTAGTCAAAGTCAAGAATAGCACGAAAACAATTATACTAAAAATCACTTAAAATTCCAATAATTATAATTAATACTAAATAATTCCAAATAATTCCCAAAATTTTAAAAATGACCAAAATACCCTCAAGCTAGAAATATGGTAGTGACATTTTCTCCAAGATAGATCTTCGATCAGGGTACCATCAAGTGAGGATTCGAAAAGAGGATATTCCCAAGACAGCATTCAGGTCGAAGTACGGGCATTACGAATTCTTAGTAATGCCGTTTGGTTTGACCAATGCTCCAGCAATATTTATGGATTTGATGAACCGCATCTTTATGCCGTACTTAGATCAATTTGTCGTTGTATTTCTCGACGACATTCTCGTATACTCAGCTAGTGAAGAAGAACATGAAGATCACCTCAGAAAAGTGTTACAGGTTCTGAGAGAGAACCAGTTGTATGTCAAGCTCAGAAAGTATGAGTTTTGGACGAAACACATTTCATTTTTGGGACACATCATATCAGGGGCTCGAGTAGCAGTGGATCCCAAGAAGGTAGAAGCAGTAGAGAGTTGGCCAGTACCAAAGACCGTAGCAGATGTACATAGTTTCTTGGGATTGGCAGGATATTACAGAAGGTTCGTATCAGACTTTGTAAGACTTTCAGCACCCATGATCCGTTTGACACGAAAGGATGTGCCATTCATTTGGTCGGCAGAGTGTCAGGTATTATTTGAGAATTTGAAGCAGAAGTTGATTACGGCACCTATTCTTACGTTATCGGTTGGACCCGGAGGTTTTACTGTATATTACGATGCGTCAGGAAAAGGTCTTGGGTGCGTCCTCATGCAACATGGGAAGGTGATAGCGTATGCATCTATGCAACTTTGGGACCACGAGAAGAATTATCCAACTCATGACTTGGAGTTGGCGGCAGTAGTATTTGCTTTGAAGCTATGGAGGCATTACTTGTACGGTGATCGAGTGGACATGTATACAGACCATAAAAGTCTGAAGTACATCTTTACTCAGAAGGAACTGAACATGAGACAGAAAAGATGGTTAGAATTAATCAAGGATTACGACGTGGAGCTTCAGTATCATCCGGACAAGGCTAACGTGGTAGCAGATACTCTTAGCAGGAGAGGCAGCGCATTTATGTTAACAACGCAAAAGCACATTTTAGAAGACCTTCAGGAGATGGGCATTGAGGTTATACTTCCTAGTGATGAGAAATTCTGGCAAGTCTACAAGTTCAATCCTACTTAGTAGACAGGATCATGGCAGCTCAGGCACGGGACCCAAGGATTCAGAAGCTTAGGACAGAATGTGAGTCAGGACTCAGGAAGGAGATGAAAATTCACGAAGATGGTACACTTATATTTGAATCATGTCTATGTGTGCCAAGTGGAGATATCAGACATGCGGTTATGACAGAGGCCCACAGTTCTTAGTATTCTATACACCCCGGAGGGACCAAAATGTACAAGGATATCAAGCTGCACTTTTGGTGGAACGAAATGAAGAGGGAGATAGTTAGATTTATTTCTCGTTGCTTAATATGTCAGTAAGTAAAGGCAGAACAACAGAGGCCAGCTGGATTATTACAACCACTTCCTATCCCAGAATGGAAGTGGGAGCATATCACAATGGACTTTGTGACTGGTTTACCGAGATCACCAAGTGGTAAAGATGCTATTTGGGTGATAGTGGATCGGCTTACGAAAGTGGCACATTTTCTTCCTTTTAGAGTAGTGCAATCTACAGAGAAGTTGGCAGAATTGTATATGCAACAGATAGTCAGGCAGCCTGGGGTCCCTGTCGGTATTGTATCAGATAGAGATACCCATTTTTCATCACATTTCTGGAAGAGCTTACATCATAGTCTGGGTACCAAGTTAAGATTCAGTACGGCGTACCACCCACAGACAGACGGGCAATCAGAAAGAACAATTCAGACTTTAGAAGATATGTTACGAGCTTACACCCTAGATTTTAGAGGGTCTTGGAAGAGTCACCTGCACTTAGTTGAATTTTCGTACAATAACAGTTATCAAGCCAGTATCCAGATAGCGTCATTCGAAGCACTATACGATAAGAAGTGTAGGTCGCCACTGGCATGGGATGATATCGGGGAGAGGAAGATGTTAGGCCCAAAAATGATTGTTCAGACGGTTGAAGTGGTTAAGAGAATTAGAGAGCGACTTCGAGTTGCGCAAGATCGGTATCGTCATTGGGCAGACCAGCATCGTAGGCCGCTAGAATTTTCTGTTGGAGACCACGTGTTCTTACGGATCTCACCTACTCGTAGGGTCATTAGATTTGGCGTTCGCGGAAAGTTGAGTCCGCGATACGTAGGCCCATTTGCTATCCTTGATAGGGTAGACGATGTTGTTTATCGTTTATCCCTTCCACCTTCGTTACGAGAGGTGCATGATGTGTTTCATGTATCTCAGTTGCATAGGTATGTATCGGACCTAAGCCATATCCTCGATCATTCTGAGCTGGTTGTTGGTACCAACCTGTCTTACGAGAAACAGCCAGTGTCTATTTTGGACCGAAGGGAGAAGATACTCAAAAACCGAACAATTAGCCTTGTCCGTGTTGCATGGGGTCATCATTCCTTAGGAGAGTCAACGTGGGAACGTGAGGATGATATCCGGTCACGGTATCCGCACCTATTTGAATCACAAGGTATATTTCTTTTCGTGTACCTTGATTGTCTTGATTCCTCATGCTTATCACCTTATGAGTAGAATTGCTTGATGACGTAGATTGATAAATATAGATATATTGCTTGCTATTGATATTGTAAGATGACTGCTTGCTCACTAGAATTGCTTGTACTTGAATTAGTTTAGCTCTAATATTTCTATCCTGCTTGGATTTGAAATTCCAAGGACGAAATTTTTCTAAGGAGGGTAGAGATGTCACTCCCCGTTCCCAGAATACATATTTTTATACGTGTACTGCTTGAATGTATTTATTTAATATTTATCATGCATTTGTTCTGTATTTAAATTTCTTTAATTTTGCGTAAATTATTTTTGCTGTATTTTATTTTTTGCTTTAACTTTGCTTTGGGTTCGGCCTGGGTTGGTTTATTTTCGGATTTGGGTGGTTCATCATGAACCCAACCTACCACCATCTCTATTTAAAGCCCCAATCCTTTCTCTCTCTTCATTACTTCTCTCATTTACTCTTCTTCTTCCTCATAACTCTCTCCACCTACAAAACCCATAGGCAAGTACATCTTGCTTTCATATGAGAACCCATTTTTATGGTTCAATTATCTTCCTCTTGTGAGTCTAAGAGAGTTTAGAACTTGGCATTTTACATTTTGAAGTCTTATTTTTAGTAGATCTAGAAATTGCTATTTTTTTCGGATTTCATTGGTTTTGATCTATCAAACTTCCTTATTTCCTAGTTTTGTTCGTTCCAGATTGTTGAGATTGTGTTATATGCCATTCTGACCCATGGAAATCCTATTTTCGGCTTGGAACGAAGGTTCCATGGAATTTGGAGTTCGGAAGGAGTCTTTACGCCCACATTTTTACGTGTCCGCGTAATATCGAGCTCTACGCCCACGATCAGTTGTGCCAGCGTAATATCGAGCTCTACGCCCACATTTTTACGTGTCAGCGTAGATCTGGTTTTTATGCAAGTCTATTTTGGCTTGGTGTACTCCTGTACGCCTAATGAATTTTATTATTTACGCGTACTCTTTTACGCGTAATAATACTATTTTACGCGTACAGCGTTTCACGCGTAAAGATATTCTTTTGCGCGTAACGTTACTTTTTACGCATACAGTGTTTCCCGCGTACTCCTTTACGCATACAAGATTCATGCGTAAACCCTGACTTTTTACGCAGACGAGCTTTTACGCAAAGTTTTATTTTTTACGCGTACTATTCAGGCTTGGTATGAGGTGAGTTTTTACGCACGCAACTTTATTCCTTCACGCGTAAACTTTCCTCACGCGTAAA
Organism: Iris pallida; assembly: GCA_029216955.1. Taxonomy (NCBI): domain Eukaryota; kingdom Viridiplantae; phylum Streptophyta; class Magnoliopsida; order Asparagales; family Iridaceae; genus Iris; species Iris pallida. The sequence goes on along the minus strand of JANAVB010025598.1, from coordinate 29,123,678 downwards.
TTCCCTTTACGCGTATTCCATTTGGCGTACTCTCCTGGCTTGGAGTAATTCATTAAGCGTACCCCTTTTTGCGTACATGGCACCCTTATTATATCCTTACGCCTTTTGACATTAACTTGATATAATTATGATATGTTAATATTGTTAATACATGTTGTCGTGTGGAATGTCCCATGTGTCTTAATTTGGTTTGTGGATACCCAGAATGACTGGAACTTAACCATGAGAGTTATAGACTTGACCATCCTAAATACTAGTTTGACTTTCATGCCTTGTCACGAATTGACATTGATTGTTATCTTGAATAAATAATTGATCATGCGTTCCTAATTGGAACTAAGAGACTAGCTAGTCGTCTTATTGAAATTGAATGAGACACGTTCATATTAAACTATGAACTATTACAATCGACTGGCCGATCCCGAATATTGGCATATGGGCACGTGCAGACTTCAATTTATTTTCTACAAAAGCAGCATGCGTATCTTATGGTCAAGGCATGATTATTCCGTGGCTAGGATTAATTGTTGCATTACGCTATCTAAGACCTACAACCTAGCCGTACGGGCATCATTGTAGAGTTGTGCATATCGTACTTTGTACGAAAGTACTCATTCTGAATGACCATGATCCACGGCATGGGAATTCACTCAACATAGGGACTACTAAGTTAAATAAAATAACGATTGCATGGAGAGAATGGATTCCCAAGTTCTTACATGGCAGTCATCCTTGGGACACTCAGTGCCCGACATGTCGGCTGGTTCCCACAGATACTGCAAATCTGCCACACGGGCAGGGAGCGGTATCTGCTTATATTATTTATCGTATATTGATGACGGGCGTCTCGTTGGGACTCGTCTAATTCCTGACTGGCATAATTGATTGATTGGGTAGACTAGCCTTGCTTGTACATAGTAAGAACTGAGAAATCCTTATTGCATATTTCCAGAGTAACTTGGAACTTACAGCCGTAGTAGTTAAATGGCCGTTTAAATTAATTTTTTTGTGTATTGTACCTACTCTGTTAATTAACTGAGATGATCAGAATGTCAGGACATGACGGTCAACTTCTGTCCTTATTTGGTTGGAAAGTTGGTTTGAAGTATCGTGATGTTGTGTGAACCCCAGTAGCAAGCGAAGACTTATTTATCATATTCTTAACTGTTACCACTGGTTTTAGTTCTCATGTCGTGCTTTCTTGTGGAACTTGCTATTAGAGGTCTAACATCTCTGGTTTTGCATGGCCAGATTTAGAGCCAGTCCCCGAGGACTCAGCTTACTTCTACCTCCAAGATGGTCAATACTAGAGGGATGATCGCAGGAGGACACGAGTGGGTTCCTTGCTTCTCTGCTCATTTTTTTTACTACTTACTTTACTTATTGCAGTTTGGCACCGACATGTTAGTCGGACTGTCTTGCACTTACTTTTACATAATTGTAACTAAATCAGACTGTAGCTGATAACAATTGTGTATACTTTGCTATATCATCTGGCTATGTTTTGTAAAGCCAGATCTCAAAAACATTTTGACTGAGCGTTTGGGACGCGTTACTGCTTTATCTTACATGTTCTCTATTATTGCTTCTTGTTTGAATGATTGAGACAATAGATGTTGAGTAACCCTAGTGAGACTTTCATGTAGTATGCACACCCTCGTCTTTTTAGACAACATTGATCGTATTATACGGTATTCATCTACCCGTAATACGTAGCTGGCTGAGTCACTCCCCCGCTCTCCGGTATTCTGGTTCGGGGGCGTGACACTTCCAAAAGAGATCATTATTAATCACTCAAAATTTGAAGTGTTATCTTCTTTTATTTAAATCGAGAAGAGTATATACCAACTTAACCATACGCAGAACGGCCATGCGTCCAGATAGGGCATGCACCCAAAATATTTACTGCCCATGCTTCTTGGTTCAAAGTATTCCACACTACTAAAATCTGCTCAATTGGCGACGTATATTTAACGAAGTTAGATTAACGTCGCTAAATTGTGTACATTAGCGACGTTTTATATAAACGTCGCTCATAGTCGCTACTAGCGACGACCTAAGCGACGTAACAACGACGTACATTAAGCACATGACCCAGTCGTCACGAAACGTCGTTGGGACGTCGCTAGTAGCGACGGTAGTTTAAGCGTCGCTAATTTTTAATTATATCCTCACCCCAACATTTCATTTCCCCCTATTTTCCTCTCTCACTCTCTCTCCTCCCCGGCGCTCTCACTCTCTCCGGCGGTGACTCTCACTCTCTCCGGCGGTGACTCTCACTCTCTCCGGCGACTCTCCTCCCTCTCTGGTTCGTGACTCTCCCCCTCCCTCTCTCTCTCTCTTCGTCTGTTTTTGTTGTTGGTGGTTTGGGGGGGTGCGGGTGGCTCGGAGGGAGGTGTAGGGGGGGATACGGGTGGTTGGGGTGAGTGGGGGTGGCTGGGGGGGTGGGGCAGGGGGGACGAGGGAGGCTGGGGAAGGGGAGCTAGGGTTAGGGTTCGGGTTAGGGTTCATTTCCCATTCGGCGCTCTCACTCTCTCCGGCGCTGTCACTCTCTCCGGCGACTCTCCTTCCCCCTTCGGCGCTCTCACTCTCTCTCCTCCCCCCTCCGGCGCTCTCATTCTCTCCGGTGCTGTCACTCTCTCCGGTGACTCTCCTCCCTCTCCGGTAAGTGGTACTCTTCACCTCCCTCCCTCTCTCTCTCTCCGACTGTTTTGGTTGTTGATGGTTGGGGGGTGCGCGTGGCTCGGGGGGAGGGGCAGGGGGGATGCGGGTGGTTCGGAGGTGAGTGGGGGTGGCTGGGGGGGTGGGGCAGAAGGGACGAGGGCGACTGGGGGAGGGAAGCTAGGAGTAGGGTTCGGGTTAGGGCTAGGAGTAGTGTGGTGGGGGGGTGGCTTGGTCAGGGGCACCGATAGTGCCGAAAAATCTGATAATTTAGTAATAATTATTTGTTTTCCGACACCAAAAAATATGATACTACGATTCGAACGCACCAATAGTGCCGATATTTGTTATAAGTAGTTTTGTTGGTTGGTTAATTGGTAACATGGTGATCGGGACATATAGTCCCTGCAGCCATTCGACTGGCGAGGCAGAAACTATGGTACGACATGGTGATCAGGACATAGTCCCTGCAGCCATTTGACTGGCGAGGCAGAAACTATGTAGCCATAGATAAAGTTGACTGTCCTGCGACCCTCATCCCTCGACAATGATGATACAACAACCTATCACTATATCTTATATAGTAGTAGATGATATTTTAGTATTACATTATGTGAGTTCATCTTGATTCTGTTACATTCTTTAGATACTACATACTAGATTCGATAAGAACGTAAACTACACCATATGTATAGAACATAGATGATTCACACTAATGTATGCTAGAATGAATTTTGGGTTGCGTTCTGAGCCATCCGTTCTCACACTTAAAACACATGAATTAGGACAACCAACCGGAGAGGATACTCTGAGAGATCCATCTGAGTAGGACATATACTGTGAGAGATCACCTTTACAAGAATGATATCAGTAGTGGGATTGAGTGTTGGAGGAGATATTATCAGAGTGTACGTCCTACTCAGATGGGTCTCTCACCGTTACTATTTTTCTGACAGCATGGTAGATGTGCTCCGTCAATAGATTCTTGCTCTGAGCCAAAACTTTGCCCCGGAGCTCAATTCGACATCCTTCGTGTAGAGCTCGAGCGAGAGGTTCCTGACAGCATGGTGGTCTCCTTTTTCAAAGGATTCTTGCTCGTCCCACAACCATTGTGGGATGAGCACAAATCCTTTGACAAAGGAGACCACCATGCTGTCAGAAACCTTTCATTTATTTGTCAATTACTGTATTTCAGTTCTAGTTAGTTTTATGATATTCTCTGATAGTTCTCTCATTCATTTTCAACCGCTCTCCCCTGTGAATATTGATTTTACCAGATGGCACCCATGACCCGAGGAGCGGCACGTCGTTTGAGGGAAACAGTAAATGCTGAGGTGGCTCCTTCTACTGTTAAGGAGGAAGTGGCACCGGTAGCTAGTGAGACAGGGAGTTCTATTCATCCAGCACCGGTAGCTAGTGAGACCGGGAGTTCTATTGATAGCACTTGCAAGGGACTACATCTCTCCAAACGTCGTCGATCCTACTTTTTTGAGGTAGTTGCGTGATCGTATCACTGAGCATTTGCGTGAGCTGCGTGGTTCTCATTAGCTATTAGTACTTATTTGTATTGGACTATTTGTATTATGGGTTGTTTTTGTATTAGACTATTTGTATTGGACTACATATATAAATTAGTATTGTGTCAATCTCTGGATTGTATTGGACTACGACATGGTGATCAGGACATAGTCCCTGCAGCCATTCGACTGGCGAGGTAGAAACTATGTAGCCGTAGATAAAGTTGACGGTCCTTCGACCCTCATCCTTCGGCAATGATGATACGACAACCTATCACTATATCTTATATAGTAGTAGATGATGTTTTAGTATTATATTATGTGAGTTCATTCTTGATTATGTTACATTCTTCAGATACTACATACTAGATTCGATAAGAACGTATACTACACCATATGTACAGAACATAGATGATTCACACTAATGTATGTTATAATAAATTTTGGGTTGTGTTCTGAGCCATCCGTTCTCACACTTAAAACACATATGAATTAGAACTGTGTGTCAATCTTTATTTTTGTATTTTCGGCAAAGCCAGGGATTAGATTCTGTATTTTGTATTTTGGATTCTGTATTTTGGCTCTAGCTCCAGCTCTATTTGTATAAATCTACGGTACGACATGGTGATCAGGACATAGTCCCTGCAGCCATTCGACTGGTGAGGCAGAAACTATGTAGCCGTAGATAAAGTTGACTGTCCTTTGACCCTCATCCCTCGGCAATGATGATACGACAACCTATCGCTATATCTTATATAGTAGTAGATGACGTTTTAGTATTACATTATGTGAGTTCATCTTGATTCTGTTACATTCTTCAGATACTACATACTAGATTCGATAAGAACGTATACTACACCATATGTACAGAACATAGATGATTCACACTAATGTATGCTAGAATGAATTTTAGGTTGTGTTCTGAGCCATCCGTTCTCACAACAGGAAGGATAAGTGCTTTCTAGTTCTCTTCCATCCATCCATTCCTCTGTTCTGATCAAGCCTCTTCCTTCTTCTCTAATCCACCATGGCTCTGGACCCATTTGCTCTTCCCTACTTTCCTTCTTCTTATTTGACTCTCTCAGCCACATATGATATCCTGCTCAAGTGTAGAGGCGGAGGAGAAGAAGTGGACAGGATTAGGAGGTCGGGAAAGCAGCACAGCCGGCGGCATGACCTGGAGGAAGTATATAGGTTTTCTTCAACATCCGTAGGAGAATTATAAGGATATATCTTTTCACAACATGTCACCCTGTCAAAGACCCTTAATGTGAATATCACGTTATCGCGGTGTCGGAAGACCAACATGTCATAATTTTCTAAGCCGTGTGCTTTGACATAATCCTCCCAACTCTTTCCTCCTATGTAGTAATTTGTATTACTACATAGGAGAAAAGAGTTGGGAGGATTATGTCAAATCACACGGCTTAGAAAATTATGACATATTGGTCTTCCGACACCGTGGTAACGTGATATTCACATTAAGGGTCTTTGACATTGTGACATGTTGTGAAAAGATATATCCTTATAGTTCTCCTACGGATGTTGAAGAAAACCTATGTACTTCCTCCAGGTCATGCCGCCGGCTGTGTTGCTTCCCCGGCCTCCTAATCCTGCCCACTTCCTTTTCTCTGCCTCTACACTTGAGCTGGATATCATATGTGGCTGAGAGAGTCAAATAAGAAGAAGGAAGTAGGGAGGAGCAGATGGGTCCAGAGCCATGGTGGATTAGAGGAGAAAGGAAGAGGCTTGATCAGAACGGAGAAATGGATAGATGGAAGAGAACTAGAAAGCACTGATCCTTCCTTCAATTTTTTTTGTTGAGGATACTGAGTTTGTACGTATTTGCGGATATTGATTTGGTTTGTTGAGGATATTATATATTGATATTGTTCGTTACGGATATAATTTTTTCTCTATATTTTTTGTATATTCTGGAATGTATTGTGCGTGCTGGTGTTGAGTGTTCCACCGAGGGGGTCGGCGAAACTAGGGATTAGATTTTGTATTTTGTATTCTGTATTTTGGCTCAGGCTCCAGCTCCATTTGTATTAATCTACGGTACGACATGGTGATCAGGACATAGTCCCTGCAGCCATTCGACTGGCGAGGCAGAAACTATGTAGCCGTAGATATATAAAGTTGACTGTCCTCCGACCCTCATCCCTCGGCAATGATGATACGACAACCTATCACTATATCTTATATAGTAGTAGATGATGTCTTAGTATTACATTATGTGAGTTCATCTTGATTCTGTTACATTCTTCAGATACTAGATACGATAAGAACATATACTACACCATATGTACAGAACATAATGATCCACACTAATGTATGCTAGAATGAATTTTGGGTTGTGTTCTGAGCCATCCGTTCTCACACTTAAATAGATATGAATTAGTACTGTGAGAGCGCCAGAGAGAGTGAGAGCGCCGGAGGGGGAGGAGAGAGAGAGAGAGAGAGAGAGTAAAATGGGGGGAAATGAATTAATGGGGGAACCCAGGGATTAGATTCTGTATTTTGTATTTTGGCTCCAGCTCCAGGACATAGTCCTTGCAGCCATTTGACTGGCGAGGCAGAAACTATGGTACGACATGGTGATCAGGACATAGTCCCTGCAGCCATTCGACTGGCGAGGCAGAAACTATGTAGCCATAGATATATAAAGTTGACTGTCCTCCGACCCTCATCCCTCGGCAATGATGATACGACAACCTATCACTATATCTTATATAGTAGTAGATGATGTCTGAGTATTACATTATGTGAGTTCATCTTGATTCTGTTACATTCTTCAGATACTAGATACGATAAGAACATATACTACACCATATGTACAGAACATAATGATCCACACTAATGTATGCTAGAATGAATTTTGGGTTGTGTTCTGAGCCATCCGTTCTCACACTTAAATAGATATGAATTAGTACTGTAAGAGCGCCGGAGAGAGTGAGAGCGCCGGAGGGGAGAGGAGAGAGAGTGAGAGAGTAAAATAGGGGAAAATGAATTGGTGGGGGAACCCAGGGATTAGATTCTGTATTTTGTATTTTGGCTCCAGCTCCAGGACATAGTCCCTGCAGCCATTCGACTGGCGAGGCAAAAACTATGGTACGACATGGTGATCAGGACATAGTCCCTGTAGCCATTCGACTGACGAGGCAGAAACTATATAGCCGTAGATAAAGTTGACTATCCTGCGACCCTCATCCCTCGGCAATGATGATACGATAACCTATCACTATATCTTATATAGTAGTAGATGATGTCTTAGTATTACATTATGTGAGTTCATCTTGATTTTGTTACATTCTTCAGATAATAGATACTAGATTCGATAAGAACATATACTACACCATATGTACAGAACATAGATGATTCACACTAATGTATGCTAGAATGAATTTTGGGTTGTGTTCTGAGCCATCCGTTCTCACACTTAAAACACGTATGAATTAGAACTGTGTGTCAATCTTTGTTTTTATATTTTCGGCGAACCCAGGGATTAGATTCTGTATTTTATATTTTGACTTTGTACGTATTTGGGGATATTCAGTTTTTTCGTTGAGGATACTGAGTTTGTACGTATTTGCGGATATTGATTTGGTTGTGTTGAGGATATTATATATTGACATTGTTCGTTGCGGATAGTATTTTTTCTTTATATTTTTTGTATATTCTGGAATGTATTGTGCGTGCCGGTATTGAGTGTTCCACCGAGGGGGTCGACGAACCCAGGGATTGGATTCTGTATTATGTATTTTGTATTCTGTATTCTGGCTCAGGCACCAGCTCCAGCATCATTTGCTTTCTGGAACCTATTTTTTATATTTTTTTTAAATTTAGCGCCGTTTTAGCGACGTTAGTATTCGTCGCTACATATTAGCGACGTCAGAAAATGTCGCTAAAAGCGTCGCTAAATTCTGACGTGGCAACACATGGCACCAAATCTGATGTCAGCTCGTCGTCGCCAAAATGTCACAAAATTGTCGCTAAACGGCGACCACGCTATAACGTCGCCTTTTACGTCGCTGATTAGCGTCAAATAACAAACGTCACAAATAACGCCGCTAATTAGCGACGTCATTGACGTCGCGAAATAGCGTCGCCCTAGCGATGTTTTCTCATTTAGCGACACGTTTTTTTCCGTCGTTCCTGAAACGTCGCCCTAAACGTCGCTAAATTGATTTAGCGATGTTTTCGCTGAGATTAGCGACGTATTTAGACGTCGCTAATCTGACAAATTTTTGTAGTGCCAAAACATGGCAAAAAGTTTTGAAAACTTTAAAGGGGGTCTTGTAGAAGCATAAAATTTCAGGCGCATCCGAAGACTAAAGTTTCTATGCGCAACTTACATCATGCGTCGAAGATATACGATAAATACCAGTGCATCATCCAAAGACAGCAAAAATAAAAAGCACATGAATAGTAGATTTTTTATTGCATATGAAAATCTATTACATAGATAAATGATTACAGCAAAAAGTCTATTTTTGAAAAAGCCTAAACTCTACAACTAGGCACATCGACTAAGTTAGGCGCATCACTTTGGCATCTCAGTTCAGGCGCATCTCCCTTCCTCGTCAAAGCGAATCACTTACTTGTCAACAAGCGAATGCTTCGGCTAATGAAGCATTTATTATGAAGAACAGGGGTTGACAATCAATCTAAACCCGATGGCTCTTCCAGTATAACGAAAGTCAAGGCACGATGACCCCGATATTTGGATGCAACAGGCATCCAACACCATCTTATAGAAGAACACTGTCGACAATGGGCTCGAACATAAGCTGTTGTGTCCATAGCTCTCTCGGTGCATCTCAGTCTTCTGAAAGAGTTCGTCGTCAAAATTAAAGATTATTTGAACGAGGAGATCCATAATATGCAGTACAACATCTTGCCAAGAAGGAGGATCGGTCGAGTTTTTAAATGAGAAGTTTGGATGAAAAGAATGAGCAAACTCTCTACACTGATATTTATAGGCCAGGGCAAATCAAATCCATGAGCCAAGTAGCAATTTATCCGAAGTTAGTGCAATGAACTTGAATTAATGACGATGAATCTGCCAACACAAACTTAGCTAAGTCAAAGAGTCATCAATGCCTCGAAAGACTTACCAAACCTAACCAAAGTAGATGCGCCGCGCAGCTTACACGCTCATCAGCTCCATGTGCTGCATATCTGATGCACCCTCCTAAAGCTCTCCAACCATCAAAGCATTTAATGCTAAAATAACCGAAATGACATAGTACACATCTCGAAGTCTGAGTAGTCAGCTTTTGCAGAAGACGAAGAGACGTAATCATCACTCTTTTGTCGGTTACAGTTGTGCTATGCCACATGGCCAACTGATAACTTGCATGCACCCCCACAACCATGCGCTCAAACTCTGGATGTGCCTTAAAAGCCATGCGTCCAGACTTGTCCTTGTCAGAATCCAAGTCTCCTCATGCGCCAGATTTTAGACGTATCCACTCAAATCAACCAGCAAATATCTTTGAGCAATAGGCACGCACCACGTGTCTTTGACTCGATTATGCCTACGAATGGGTGCCATTCATCCAAGATTTCAACAACAACTAAATCTCAGCAACTGCCACTTGTTAGTTCCTCCAAAGCCCAACAGTGCAGTTCAAACAGATTCAGTTCCAGCTCCTCGGCGCATTGTCCATGCGCCTAACAAAGTCAGACACATGGCGTCCCTACGTGCAAAACCTTCATGCACGTATCGCATATGCACACATAAGCATATTATTCTACTGTCTATAAATAGAAGGATCATTCCTTCATTTAAGGTTTTTAGCTTCAGCTTTGGTTCTTCAACATTTTCAACCACTTCAGCATCCAGAGCACTTGCAAGAGTTTCAATCCACTTCAAGTCCCTGTCTGTTCCAGAGCAACTCAGACCTTCAGAGAGACTGAGATCGTCGTCAGATCATCAACGGAGTCAAAGAATCACCACTCTCTCAATTGACATAGTTCCCAGATAAAAAAAATTTGTACTCCTACATTGTACTCTATTCTGTTTGTGATTATATATAAAGTTCATCCCGAATACTTGTAATGGCAAACAACGATCAGCTTTACCGTAAGTCTCGGCTGCCTGTCCTCGACTTTCGTCTTCCATCGAAAAGTATTAACTGTTCGATGAGCTTCTTCACCATTGGCTGGCCCAACCATGCGGACGGTACCGTTCTTCCGAGATTCGAACTCCTGAACCTGCCCACCTTCGTGTCCGAACTTGAAGCTCCCCCATACATATGCATCCTCGAGCAGAACATGATGCACTATGTATGTCGACGATGACCCACAGCTTCCCCTGAACTATATGAATGATGATGCTCCCGTCTCAGATTGAGTTTGCTGTAAACCTTGGCTTTGAACTGCTGAAACCGATCTTGCTCCGTAAAGCTTTAGAAAGCCATCTGTCGCTAAAACTGGATCCGCAGAAAAACTCCTACCTGGAGACCGACTAACTGTCATGAGACCGATAGACTGACCCTTAATCTTTGAATCATCACCATTCGTTGCTTTGTGTCGAAGAACCAAATCTTTCGTATACCTCAAAGCATCTAGAAGCCCCGCCTCAGCAAGATCTTGACGATCCACCTCCTATCGAACGTCCCTCGAGCCTCCATCCGGTCTCTATGGCTAGCCTGTACAGCTCAGCGGCTTGAGCTTTACATGCCACAACATAAATCTCCCCGAGCCAGCTGTTGGGAACCCTTCGTAAGCATCTAATCTTTGTCCCAAAATAGACTGTGATAGCTATCATCTGCTACCCTCCCTACCGAAACCAAGTTGTAGCACAAACTCAGTACATGTCGCACATCCGTAAGGATGAGCTTCTTACCAAAATCCATCGTCAAGTGCACATCACCGATGCCTACAACTGTAGCTGTCCTCTTGTCGCCCATCTTCATACGTCTAAACTTGCCGTCACGGTATGACGAAAAGATCCTCCTATATGGAGTGGCATGATATGACGCCCCCGTGTCTATGACCCAGTCGCCATCATGACACATGCCACAAGGTTCCTCTTCATCGGTCACTGTGATGATGATATCTCCAAACACCGTGAGATCCTCCTGATCCTCCTTAACTTTGGTCTTCTCAGCTTTGAGCTTCATGCAGTTCCTCTTGATATGACCCCATTCACTACAGTGATAGTAGCCCTCCTTGCGGTGCACAATCGCAAAATCCAGAGAACTCCCCCATCTCCTCGTCTGTGACTTGGGTCTTCCCTTTCCGTAGGAAGCCACCAGAGCGGACTCCTGCGACGATTCAACTTGCTTGCACCGGACCCCCTTATTCAATAAGCTACTTTTGACTGCATCCATTATGACAACTCCATCAGATACAGAGTTGCTCACCGATACCACTAATGTCTCCCAGATTTTTGGCAGATAACTCAAAAGTAGTAGTGTCTGAAGCTTATTATCAATCACCATCTTCATCGCAGACAACTGATTGATGATACCTTGAATCTCGTTCAGATGTTGTGCCACATAGACACCCTCTATGTACTTCGAGTTAATGAGTTTGCGAATAAGAAATGCCTTGTTGCCAGCCATCTTCCTTTCGTGCAGTGAATATAGCTTCTTTCACAATGCTTTTGCCAAACTCTCCATGGACACGTAGTGAAACACCGAGTCGTCCAACCATTGGCGGATGAATCCAACGACCATTTGATCCAGTCATTTTTAGTCATCAACAGCTTTGTCCGATGGCTTTGCATTGTCGCCCTCCAATGGACTATGCAAATCCTTGTATAAGAGTAGATCCTCCATCATTGGCTTCCAAATTGCCCAATTTTCTCTTGTGAGGGTGATCATATGAGTGTTCATCTGCTCCGTAGACATGGTTGCCAAAACCCTAAAAGTTCTGATACTAATTGTTGGATGCACGCGAAAGCGTTTGCCAACCCACCTGATCAAAACCAACCCCCATCTATCGAATACCAAGCACAAGATGAAGACAAGTATATGGTGGTGACGTACGTCACCTGGACAAATCCCAACCTTTAATAACTCAAATGAAATTATAAGATTGACAAAACTCATGTTGAACCCTTCTCCATAATAGGTTCAACTCCCCGCCACTATCAAGAAGAAAAACAGAAGATTACAATTGAGACCACTCACCAACCTGTAGCATTCTCCCTAACCGAAGTTGACAACTCCTCATTAGATCTTTTTCTTCCTTCTGTCTTGGATGGCGAAGTCCTATGAGCAAAGTACATACTTTTTCTTAGATTTTCTTCTGGACGAGCACCTTGAATCTCCACTTTGTGCCTCCACCCTCACCCCATATATATAGGAAGAGAGAAATTCTATTTTTGGTCATAATATGATTTCTTAAGTAGGAAACGCTCAAATAAGAATTCTTTTACACCTAAAATAGCCCATAAATATCCTATTTTAGATCATAATATGATTTCATAAAATAAGAATCCTATTATATCTAAAATAGCACAACACCAATTATAGACATCCAAATCTAATCAAATTAAATATTTAATTAGATTTAGATTCCATAAATATGTTGTTACCAAATCCAGACTGGACTCCAATAATCTCCCCCTCCAGTCTGATGAGACAGTATTGACCCCATGGGTGCTCAATTGGACTCCATGCATGTCGTCCCGCGACAGAGTTTCTGCTCCTACATGCCACTGATCTCCGATCCCTCGAGATAATTTGCATCTTTCTTTGTCTCCAGCTCCTCAACCGTCACGTTGACGCTAGCTACCATACGTAGCACCTCATGCACCACTGGAATCTTGCTAACATCAATGACGCGACCAAGACCGAAGTCCATGATGATCAGCCTCACCGTAAGTCTCGGATGCCTGTCCCCGACTTTCGTCTTCCACCGGAAAGTGTTAATTTTTTGAAGCGTTTCTTCACCTTTGGGAGGCCCAACCAAGCAGACGGTACGATTCTTCCAAGATTCAAACTCTTGAACCTGCCCACCTTCCTGTCCGAACTTGAAGCTCCCCCATATATATGCGTCCTTGAGCAGAATATGACGCACTGTGCATGTCGTTGATAACCCACTGCTCTCCGTGAACTATATGAATGATGATGCTCCTGTCTCAGATTGAGTTTGCTGTAAACTATGATCTCATCCTTGGCTTAGAACTGCTGAAACCGATGTCGCTCTTTGGAGCTTTGGAAAACCACCTGTCGCCAAAACTGGATCCCTAGAGAAACTTCCACCTGGATGGGACCGACCTCAATCTTTGACTCATCACCATTCGTCACTTTGTCTCGACGAACAGAATCCTCCGTATCCCTCAAAGCATCTAGAAGCCTCGCCTCAGCAAGTTTTCGATGATCTACCTACTGTTGAATACCCCTCGAGTCTCCATCCGGTGTCTGTGGCCTGCCTGTATAGCTCAGCGGCTTGATCTTGTACATTCCACAACACAAATCTCTCCGAGCCAACTATTGGAAACCCTTCGCAAGCATCCAATCTTTTTCCCCAAATAGACTGCGACAGCCATCATCTTCCAGTCTCCCTACCGAAACCAAGTTGTAGCACAAACTCGATATATGTCACACACCCTTGAGGACGAGCTTCTTACCAAACTCCGTCGTCAAGTGCACATCACCGATGCCTACAACTACAGCCGTCCCCTTATTGCCCATCTTCACACATCCAAACCTGCTCCGCGGTATGATATGAAGATCCTCCTATGTGGAGTGGGGTAATATAACGCTCCCGTGTCCATGACCCAGTCGCTATTATGACATATGCCACAAGGTTCCTCTGCATAGGTTGTTGTGATGATGATATCTCCAAACGTCGTGAGATCCTCCTGATCGTGCTTATCTTTGGCCTTCTCAGCTTTGAGCTTTATGCAGTTCCTCTTGATATGACCCCTTTCGCCACAATGTACTACACCAAAAATGCCTTTTTGGAACGGAAGAAATCCCTTCCAAAAAATTTTAGGAACACCTTTATTCCGTGCCTATTTATGGGTTGCCACTTTTCTAGGAACAGAATAAAGGTGTTCCAAGGGATGGTAATTGGAACGCTTTATATGCTTTCCAGTATTGGAACACCAAACAAGCGTTCATAATATAGTGTTTCAGACTAATTTTTATGTACACTTACTGGAACGGTTTATATGCGTGCCAATGTTGGAACATCAATAAAGCATTCCTAAATAAGCGTTCCAGATTATTTTTCTCTTGATCGGCTAGAATATATTACAGGGTTTGAACGATAGAAAAACATTCATATTTGGATAATATTAATATAGGCACCATTTATTTAAACGTTTAGAATATTCGAAATTTCAAACCGTCATTTAGGTTGAATTATATAGATAAATATTTGTAATCCTCCTGACATTAATTAAAGTAAATATCATTTAATATAAATTTAAGTAAATGAACATACATAACATAAGTACATGCACAAAAGATAAAGGTAAGCTACATAGACTAATAAAGTCGAAATGTCTTACATAAATATTGTATGTTTAATACAACTTTACTAAACTAACTACCATGCTAAAAAATGTCAGAAAGGTAAAAATAATTTGAGCAAAAATTTTCTTCTCATTCTCTTGCTTCCTCATAGCTATTCCCTTCCTTTTATTATTGCTTCAAGCTTTGTGACCTCTCTCATTGTTGTTATGGTTATCTGGTCTGCAAAGTCGAATGGTCAAAAAAATATTTAGTAGACAAAATAATTAAGAAAAGAAATAGTAACAAATATAAGAAATGATTATCGGAATCTAAGAAAGTGGGTGTTAGCTACAAAGAAAATCCCAATGTCAAAAATAATAATAGAGGAAGATGTTGTTTTATAAGCTTCAATGTGTGAGTGCATTATATACAACCTTTAACTGAAAAATAAGCAACCAAATGTATAGGAAAACTTTGATTTTTCACTCATGTATCAGTGATATATGGCCATCTACCGAGGGGATTCCAGGAAGAATATTTGTTGTCATGCAAATAGAGTATATTTTTTCAATTATCATGTCGATACAAACAGTTCACTATATTTTTTTTCCATCTAGAATACCAAATTACAGAAACTTTAAAGTTCAAATATGTTCACTATATTTTTTCCATCTAGAAGACCAAATTACAGAAACTTTAAAGTTCAAATATCTATAGTAGCACCAATAGGATTAATAACAATTTATTTGCATATTCATATTCCTTATTTGTACTGCCATTGGATTCCCCACCAATATTCTCCAACCATGATCTATGCTAAATCTTGAACCTTTAGCTTCTGAGAAGAAAATTGCTAACTAAACTAGGCATCAATATGCACATTTCAACATTCTAACATGACTTCCTGATGATTCACTCTGCCCTCAATAGTACTTGCAAGAAAGAGAGCACGAACCAATAACTGAATAAAATATTAACAAAATTTTGCTGACACTTCAATATATAAGGTTATATGAAAAAAGGAAAATAAAAATAGAGCCATTGTACTTTGTACCCAGTTAGCAATTTGAACACAAGATACAACTGGACAAAAGTATATGAAAGTGTAAGGACAACAAAGATTCGCTGCTGCAATCACACAGATGCAACAAAAATCCATGAACCAAAGAAAACATATATCCTAGACAAATTGCACATGCATCCCTACCAACATATAAGTCTCATGCATGTATGAAAATCTCAATTACATAGACAGTTAAAAAAAAATAAGAATGCAAAGTGAAAGAAAATTAACAGAAAAGCAAATGAATGCTCATTGTTCTTACATGTCCAAAAAACATGTGAATAGTCGTTACTCCCTGTTACCTTTTCCTATGAGTACAAAAACAGAAAAAATTAGTAAAGTTTTACTAGGATAAAATGCGATACTCGGGAACACCCTCAACCATTCAAGATTTAAAACAGATAAATCTTAAGGAATATAATCATATTTGCATTATATTAAGTAAACATTAACTTTAGAGACCAATTTTGCAATTGCAAGCTTTTTACGCATCTTCACTGGGCACTGGATGCTACAAAATGTAAAATCATTTACCGATTTAAAACTACCAAGCGAAATTGAAAAATGAAATAATAAAATTGATCCAACAAAAAAAAAGCAATCACAAGCCAAAAAATTGATAATATAAATATTACTAAATGGGATTAGAAATTGTTATTAAAAACATTCCAATTTGATATACTGACCTGGATTAAAAATTGATATTTAAAATATTTATGCAAGTTATTTATCCATGCTTCATACCAGATACTAGTGAAGGCACCATATGGATACGGAATAAGGTCATTTTCATATAGGTAAGATAAGTTACAAGGAAAATGGTAGAAGACTACTAGCAATGGAAAAAAAATCTTTCATCCTTACAATGATCATGATTAGAATTCTAAAATGGCATTTTGATCACGGTCCATTGCCAAGAGGGACTTTAAAGCTCTATTAGTGATCAAGAAGACAATATCATGATTAACAAACCACTCATAGAAAGTTCAGTAAAACTAGTAAATGCCAAGAATGTTATATATAAAAATTCTTCTAGTAGCCTTCTACATTAAATAAGTTGCTATTATTCCCACCTCTATACTAATTGCTCCAACTTTTTAGTGCGTTTGCATGCAAACCAAACATCTGTTCTGCATACATTCTTATAGCCTTGCAAGAAACCAAAAAGCCCCTAATGCAACAATTTATAAAAAAAATATAACAAGGAAAAAAATGCACGAGCTAATTTGTTTAGACCCAATCGGATCCAATGTGTGCTCCAGATGATAGTTATTTAATTGATCAAACTTGTGATCTTTTCTTAGCCTTAATTGCTCAACCATGTCTGTCTATATGGCATGTTTTCCGTCATGTCATAGTCTCAACAATGCTATTGTCATTCACGAGTCCTGTAATGCTATTCCATCATCAAAGATTCGAAGAGAGCTTTGTGAAAAATATAGTTGTTTGGTGCAAAGGTCCTAATTAAACCATTGGGATCCGAGAATTCATCCATTTCTATTCCAGGAAGGACTCTAATAAAACCTGAATCTCGAAGTAAGTCTCGAATGGATTACTTGCTCACGTATCTTGGCCGCTCACTATCATTGGGTTTATCCTGCTAGTGTACCCATATTCATCTTATGATGAACACCTTAATCCACGAAGCACAACTTTGTGTTTCTTTTGTCCCTTAATCCTGAACTCTATGGTATTTGTAAGATCTTTTCTAACATATTTTTTCCATTCACCCTTCCCAGTTTCATGCAACCTTTGGCAAATAATTGTAGGTGAAATTCAATGTCAGAATTTCATGTTACTTGCACTCACAATTGTTGTTGAAATTCTGACACTTCTCCCATTGTAAACTAATTTTATGGTTGTGCATTTGCAAAAACTATTTTAAGAAAAAAAATTATAATGTCTTTATGTGTATACATAAATAAGAAGTTCTACATCTAAACATCCTAAATAAATAAGAACATGATTTGAACTTCATAAAAGAAGAAGTTCTGCATCTAAACATTCTAAATAAATAAGAACATGATTTGAACTTCATAAAAGACTATCTGATTCTCAACTGACATCGGCACACCATCGTCCTCGATCTCCATCCTCTTAGACCATTATCAAAGCTTCTTGCCGGCTCTGGCAAAACATTTAGCCAACAGTTGTCAAATGTTTAGAGATTAGCTCTCAAATACTCGAACAATATATTTTATTGTGTCTAGATTTTTGAAGTTGCTTCCATTTTGGCTTCCAAATAATTTTTTAGAACCTCTCTAACTCTTTGATGTGTTGAAGACAAATGCTTCTATGTATTCTCTGAAAGTGCCTCTTTGCATACTTACATTTTTTAAAACAATTTGTATGCTTTTTAAACAATAAAAAAAATCACAATTGTAGAAAAATTACAGAAGTTGCTTATCCATATAAACCTGGTTCTCCGAAGTGAAATCCAAAATGCGACAACGAGTCCGGAGTGGCTTTCGCAACGGAATCTGCAAACCAAACAAAGCAATGTCCTAATTAATTTAATAACGCAAAAGTAACCTCGATATCGCTCCTGAACGCATCATCTTCGCCTCCAATGGTTGGAAACGGAAACAAAATCAAGAAGATTGATCGGAAGCCTGGAAATCGACCAAAATTAATAAGATTGGAGCCGGTCAGGGTTTCGGAGGAATTTACCGCCTGGAGCTCGGTGTGGACGCCGTCGGCGATGACGTAGCCAAGAAACTCTTCGCGGACCTTGGCAATGACATCGTCGATGACTTGGATGTAGAACCCTATACGCAGCTGGCTATGGGTCTCTGGACCATGGAGAAGAGGTCTGAGAAACCCTAATTAGGGTTTTTGTGGTGGTCCATGCATGTCGGATTTCGCAAATGATTGCGAACTTGTGGTAGTACTTAAGTTAGTTGTACTACTGCAAGAGTAGGAAGTGCTCATTCACAATTAAAATTAATTTGATTTTAGGAGAATACCAGGACTAGGAGTCCCTTATTTTAATTCTATTGTTAAGTAAATAAGGTTGCTACATAGGCCATGTAATTCTATTGTATTTTAATACGAGGGTATGATCCAAGTAGGTAGTATACGTTTGGTAAGTTAGGCCTTCATAGAATTCAATTCCTAATTTTGATCATTTTTGTGCCATTTTATCTTCTGTCTTCTCTAAATCTCATTTTATTTTCAAAACTATTTTACGATCGTTTTGTTTTCAAAACTGGCACTTTTATTCAAGGACATATACTTACATTTTCTTATCATGATCGACTTGTTTGAATTTATAGAAGCTCCTTTAAATTCTTATGGATATAGTTGAAATAACTTTTGATGACTTACAATGGTAAGGCAGATGCACACAGTCCCTATTTATTTGAATTATGGAGACTGCGGGTTCACTGCAGTCAGAAGCGCACTGGCGTGTCATGATCTCTAAGTTGAAATAATTTTAAGTATGCGTAGGTTGTCAAATATTACTAAAACTATATCCTAGTTGTATTATTGATCTTTTGATTTATATGTTAATATTGGGTAGAGTTGGTAGAGTGTTCGAGAACATATTATACTTGAGTCATGAAATCAAGGGTTCATGGCAACCAGATTACACTGGCGAGGCATGTATTCTCGGTTAAATGACTTCAGATATACTTATGATTTTCGAATATCCTAGAGGCTATATCTTTTACTAGCAAACGACTATTAATTTTTCTAAATTGATTTGATGTCTTACTTCTTGTTACCACCTTCTCAATAATTGGTAGTTCTCTCTTTTTATTATATTTCGATTATATCCTTAACCAAGCCAAGATTTTGACTAACCTTTTTGACTATAATTTATGGATAATATTTTTAGTCGTGCCTAGTCGTATCCTTTGAAATTTCGAGGACAAAATTTTTATAAGGTGGGTAGATTTGTAAGCCCACTTCCTAATTTTTTTTTATTATGATTAACTTTTATGGTCATTAGGATTTGTACCTAAGCTCATAAGAGAGCTATGATCATATTACAGTCATTTGGCCCTTATATGGTTTATATAAGCATTGTTTAATTATTTTATAGCTTATTATAATTTTTAGAGATTTTTAGATATTTATTTATTAAGGTTTAATTTTTTTAATGACTTTCAAGATTTTACAATAGGTTTATTTGAGACTATTTTGAGACCCAGTAATTTATGTAGGCTCTAGTAGGTTATAAATATTTTCTATAATTTTATAGAATTTTTCTACAATTTTTAGATATTTATTTTATTAAGTTTCATATATTTTAAAGGCTTCCAATATTTATTATGAGGCCATTTGAGACTAATATGAGGTATATTATTTTTATTTATATTCTAGGAAGTTAGATACATTTTTTATAATTTTCTATAATTTTTTAGGAATTCTTACGATTTTATTTGAGTTTATTTGGCCTTAGGATAATTTTTAAATTATTTTCTGTAATTAATTATCCAGTCATACCCAGTCAGCGCTGGCCGGGCCCACCCATCAGCCATTGAAGTGCCCTGTCAGCGGGTGCTTACTGTACTCACCCTATATATATGTATTTTCGCTGAACAGTAAAACCTAATTTAATTCTGGCCGATTTTAAGGAAACTTGTTCCAAGAAGACCTCCGACTTTCCGAGGAGATTGCGAACAACTCCGAACTCCTTTTTGTGTGCTATTTTTTTGTTGGATTCGTATTGAGGTATAATTTTTGAGTATCTAATTTATTTTTATTATCTCTGAACCTTAATTTTTAAAATTCGTAAAGTGCCGGTTGTCCAAAACTTGACACGTTCGGTGTTTTCGAGATTCCGGGAGGACCGAAAATCGAAATCATGAACCGTTTAATAGTTCGGAAAGCTAACACAGAGCTCTACGACATATATTTTACCCAAAAATTAATTCATTTATCTAGTATTTTAGTTATTCTGTTGAACTCCGAATTGATCGGTGAATCACCGTTTTGGTCATGATTAGCCATAACGGCGATATCTTTTGTCCAAAATATGAATTTGCGGCATGGTTGATTCCAGCGAACTCGTGGCACTGAAATATACCAAGGTACACTTTCAAAACCTTGAGTTCACGACGTTTGACTAGATAGTCAATAGTACGTCTCGATTTGCATGCTATGGTTTCCAAAATTGGAAACATGACTTTTTATGGCCAAACTTGCATGTTTAGATTATATTAAGATTATTATTAGATTAAATTAGGTTTTTAAGTAATTTATTTCAGAATTAACTATTATTAGATTAGTAACCCATTAGCAACTTATTCCATGAATTTAGAACTAGAACCTTAGAATTGACTTATGGTTTTCGTGCATTATTCGTGGTACGATATATGTTATAGGTTGACAGCTTCTAGATCAACAATCATCTCATCCTTGACTTTTGACTAAGGTTTATGCAAGGATTCAGGCAAGTGCACTTTCTGATTGCCTTCGATTCATAGTAGTTTTCCATTTCAGGTGTATACATATGCTCTCTTGCTTGATGACACGTTGTCACACGGATTAGTATCATGGATTTGTTTATACTTTGTGACTATCTTTTACATGATTACCATGTTTGCGACTGGATTTCATGAGTACTACCTGGACGGAGAAATATCTTAGTAGACATGTGGACTACCCAGAAACATCCCCAAAATGTCTATTCTTGTCAGATAGCAGTCGCACAATTCACGTGCGGGGTACCGAATTTACCCTTAGCCGTTCACATGTCGATTAAGATATTTTAAAACACATAGATAGTTGTCTTTTGCTTGTTTTCCTTGTTTTTTTCACCACTTGTCATGACATCCTAGTTACATGTTTCTCCAGGTGATACATCTTGTTGTGGAGTTACCTACTTGCTTTGTAGACATGCCATGACATCAGTTACTTTCTAGTTTCATTTCACATATGTTATTTTCATGTCTTATGAATTCTATTGTGTTTTTGCATTGCCATCGGTTTGTGTGCTTGTTCCATTTCTGACTGGAAACCAATATTTTTCAGGTTAGTTGTGGCTTCACTTAGCATTGGGGGATACGGGTGTACTAGCAGGCAAAAACCTAGAAATTAGATAGATGTGGTATCATTTATATTAATTGTAAGAACCT
Source organism: Iris pallida (assembly GCA_029216955.1). Lineage (NCBI taxonomy): Eukaryota > Viridiplantae > Streptophyta > Magnoliopsida > Asparagales > Iridaceae > Iris > Iris pallida. The sequence goes on along the minus strand of JANAVB010025598.1, from coordinate 29,101,927 downwards.
TTTACTTTTTTTAAATATAAATGTTGTAAATGTTGTAATCAATTTAGAAATGTGAATGAGAAATAAAGTTTATTTTGAACATTTATTTATTGCGAGCTTGACAGCATTCTACCGCCGACTCTGCGGCGTAGGCTGGCTTGGACACGCATTCGTATCCTGAAAAACGGGTGCGGGTTGTGACATATTTGGATTTTGTAAAAGAGGAAGGAGAGAGAGAGAAAGGGAAATGTCTGGGGAGGAATATAAAAGGCTAGTTGGATGTATTTGAGGGGAGAGGAGGGTTTTGGAACACTTTCCTACACAACACAAGATGCCCATTTGGGGAATCCTGGAACATTAGTAAAGCGTGCCTATATAGAAAAAAATAAAAAAATAATATTAGGAACATATATTTTCTATTTAGAACACTTTTAGTCCGTTGCAACACTTGGTATGGACAATAAGTGTTCCGAATACAAAATGGTCTAGTGTTCCAAAATGGCCATTTTGGTGTAGTGGTGATAGCAGCCCTCATTGCGATCCACAATCGCAAGATCCTAAGAACTCCTATGTCCTCGCCTGTGACTTGGTTCTTCCCTTCCCGTAGGAAGCCACTAGAGCAGAATCCTGTGATGATTCAACTTGCTTGTAACAGACCTTTTTATTCAACAAGCTATTTTTGACTGCCTCCATCGTGACAACTCTATCATACGCGGAGTTGCTCACTGATACCACCAATATCTCCTAACTTTTCGGCAGAGAACTCGAAAGAAGTAGGATCTGAAGCTCATCATCAATCACTATCTTCATCATAGACAACTGATTGATGATATCCTGAACCTCGTTCAGATGTTGTGCCACCGAGATGCCCTCCGTGTACTTCAAGTTGACAAGTTGGCGAATAAGAAATGCCTTATTGCCAGCCGTCTTCCTTTTGTACAGAAAATATAGCTTCTACCATAATGCTTTTATCGAACTCTCTATGGACATGTGGTGAAACACCGAGTCATCTAGCAACTGGCAGATGAATCCAACGGCCTTCTGATTTATCATTTCCTATCTTCAACAGATTTTTCCAATAGCTTTGCGTTGTCGCCCTCCAACGGACTATGCAAATCCTTGCACCAGAGTAGATCCTTCAACCTTGGCTTCTAAATCGCCTAGTTTTCTCCTGTGAGGGTGATCATACAAGTATTTATCTGCTCTGTAGACATGGTTATCAGAACCCCCAAATTTTTGATACCAATTGTTGGGCACGTGCGAAAGCATTTGCCAACCCACCTGATCAAAACCAACTCCTATCTAACGAACACCAAGCACACGATGAACACAAGTATATGGTGGTTATGTATGTCACCTGGACAAATTCCAACATTTAATAACTCAGATAAAATTACAAGATTGACAAAACTCATATTGAACCCTTTGCCCTAATAGGTTCAACCCTCTCACCACTCTCAAGAAGAAAAATAGAATATTACAATTGGGATCACTCACCAACCTGTAGTAATCTCCCTAACCGAAGTTGACAACTCCTCGATTAGATCTCTTCTTCCTTCTATCTTGGATGAAGAAGTCTTAAGAACAAAGTACAGACTTTCTCTTAGACTTTCTTATGGACGAGCACCCCAAATCTCCACTTTGTGCTGTACTTTGTGCCTTCACCCTCACCCCATATATATGAGAAAATCTTATTTTAGGTCATAATATAATTTCTTAAATATGAAGCCCTCAAATAAGAATCCTATTACACCTAAAAGAGCCCATCAATATCCTATTTTCGATCATAATAAGATTTCCTAAAATAAGAATCCTATTATATCTAAAATAACATAACACCAATTATAGACATCCAAATCTAATCAAATTAAATATTTAATTAGATTTAGATTCCACAAATATATTGTTACCAAATCCAGACTAGACTCCAACACTTAACCCCTCCTTTGTTGCCTCCATTTTGCTAGGGGCATACTTCCTTTCAAGTAGATATCGACAAAGATTAATCATACTTTAATACTTATACAGCAGCACCATGTGATACCTGTTAGTAAAACTAAATTCCTAATTCTGTATTTTAGACTCTAAAATTGAAATATAAAATAACGATCTAATCAAGACCGATGCTTGAACTTGGTTCAATGTCCTTAAGATAATATTCGTCCCGTACTGGTGCTTATGGTTTTACTGTCGATTAGTCTCCCAAGATACAACAGTTTTTTTCCTTCGGTAGCAGCACTTCACACCGTAGGAACTCGACAAAGCAATATTGGTAGTCCCTCCCTCTCTTATACTTAATGCTAGATGAATGAATGGATTGAGTGATTGAATTATTCAAACACTTATGCTTTTATAGAAAATAAAGAGACACAATAGAAATGACACACATTTCTAATAGATTCGTTAAATAGATTCGTACACGTTTCCATTGATAGATTTGTACACCTTTCCATAGATTCATTAAATAAATTCGTACACCTTTCCATAGATAGATTCATACACCTTTCCATAGATTCATTGTCATAGATTCGTTGTAAGAAAATAATAATAATTATTATTTTAAATATACATTCACTTTTCCAACCATCCCTATATGAACAAATATTTGACTGTGTACAATACAGACATAATACAGACACCTTGTAAATATAATGCAGACAAAGAGAGAGAGATCATTTGAAAAGTTATTACATCAGGATAGGTAGATTTTAGCCTTGAACCATCTCTTGTAAATATTTATCGAGTTTACTAGCTATCTAGTGAACATAATGTCTTGAACTGTTCAGCTATTGTTATAAACTTGAGTCAATAAATATCACACAACGTCTTTTCTACCAATATTGCTTCTATTGATTTGTTCATTTTGGCCCTGAACATTTGCCTGGTTTCATAAGTGTTCTTAGAGAATTCAGCCTTATAATTCTCATAGAAGCGGTCTCACTTCCACACTCATATAGGTGACTTCCTAATAGGAGTATCCTGCTATAGTCCACTTGAATTTCAAGTTATAGAAATCATTAAAAGCAATACTTATCCTTGTTTTTCTTTGTACGCGACACTTTTATTTGTCATCTTAGAGAATGTGTAATGCCCGTATTTCAGAATACGTATTTTTAATTAGGCTTATATGTATTTCGGACTTGTATTTTATTTTTTCGGGTTTTGACCTGTAATTGTGTTTTGGCTCGACTTGCGAATTTTGGTTTTCTCGTAAATTGGGGTTTTTGGACCTGGCATGGTTTTAATCTTTGTGGAGAAGGAATTAGATTGGTTTGGTTTAGTATGCATTGGACCACACTTAGCTAACCTCCACCCTCAACACAACATACCCTCCCTCATTAAAATCCCACCTAACCTTCTCTCTCCTCATAACTTTCATTAATTTTTTTCATCTTCATCTTCCTTCCTCCACCAACACCATAGGCAAGTGCACCTTGCCACCAAATAAGAACCCTATTTTATTTGTCCATTAGCTAGATTAGGCTATGGTGAACAACATTAGAACTTGGCATTTTGTGATTTGGAGCTTCCATTTTTCTAGATCTAAGTTTTAACCATTTTCGGAATTCCTTGGTTTTGATCTATTAAACTTTGATTTTTGCTTGATTTGAGGCTTCCATGTGGAAGAGAATTTAATTTTACACAAGTTAGAACTTTGAAAATCCAAATTTGGTTTTGTTTTGGCTAAGTTATGAAGATTGGAAATTTGGAGTTCGTGGGGTCTTCCTCTCGGCTTGGTGGAGAAGATGATCCTCGGCCAGCGCTCTTTAGCGCATGGCCGAACTGCTCTAACTCTTCGGCCAGCACTTTGTGCTGGGCTGACCTGCGCTGGCGCTATTTAGTTCCAGCGCCTTCCTTCCATTGGCGCACTTGACCGCGGCGCAGCTCGCTCTCCAGCGCGTTTGACCTCAGCGCAACCCAATCCTGCGCAGCTCACTCCCAGCGCGGCTTGGCTCTAGCGCAACCCAATTCTAGCGCAGCTCAACCCTGTGCAGTTCGGTCTCAGCGCAAGCCGACCCTAGCGCAACCCAACCTCAGCGTAGTTCATTCCCCTGCGCAGTCCATTCCCCAAGCGCAATCTGATCCCCAGCGCAACCTGTTGCCCATGGTGATTTGGTTTTATTTTCCTTGGACTTGGCTACTCTTTTGTGGATTAGAGTTTTGAGATCTTGTTCCACACAACACGACTATCTCGACCCAACACGAACTGGCACGATTTTCGGTGTTTTGCTTATGACTAGTACGGTTTTTATGAATTTTATGATTTATGATCCTAGTACTTTCTGATCTTCTTGATAGTGACCCGATGGGGGTGCGTTCTTAATTTGTGACATGTGATCCCTGATTAATCTTTTCAACTGGATAACTTGATAGTGGCCCGTGACGGCGCACTCCTGACTTGTAACTTGTAACCTGTAACTTGTAACTTGTAACTTGACTTGACTTGATGCTGTTACGATGGCTAACTTGACTCATATAATCAACTCTGACTCCGTGGGTGTTCATTCTTACTGCTTTGTGCAATCCACTTGTCTTGTCTTGTCTTGTCTTGTATCATGTCTAGGACGTGACTCTCTGGTTACCACCGTCAGGGATTCGCACTGAATATTGATTAGGCTAATGACTAGATCAAACTATAGTCATGGAGAATTTCCAGTCATAGGCAATCTCGTTATCTGGGCGCTTTAATGGACTTGTAGCCTGGCGACGAGTAGGGCACATTTCCAGCACACTGTCATATGTTGCACTCTCTAAGTCACCTAAGGGTATATCGTCTCCTGGACGATGTACCCAACCATACTCTCAACCCACGGAAGGATAACTGGATAATCTGCAGGGCTTGGGACTGGAAAACTCTCGATTTGCATCTTGTTAGTAATTAGGCTTGTGATAACCCTAGTTAGTTAAGTAGTAAGCCGTAGTATTTGGTTGGCCGCTTGTGAATGGATGGTGTCCAGCCTTGTCTAAGCCTCGTCTAGTCCCAGTACCTGGTACTCCCGAACATGATTGTTTTACTTATCTTTAACAATAAATGGGTAGAGACAAAGTGCTATTCAGGTGAAGGGCTACGACCCCGGTCCATATTTGGTTTACGGATTGTAACCTGGCTCCCGGAATAGTTTCACGTCCCTAGTCGTTTATTGTCCTGTTGCACTCTTTATTACTTGTACTTTTCTTCTATTTTCTTATGTTCTGATATGCTGGCTTTTGTTCTTATTTCGTGGCCTCCTTGTGGCACTTGCTCTTTCTGGGGTTTGATCCAGCTGGTTTTGTGTGGCCAGATTTCGGAGCAGCACCCGAGGATCTACCGAATCTCCAGCCCAATGGTGGCGACTAGAAGGAACCCGGGCTACGAGTGGGTTTTCCATTTTGATTCGCTCACTACGTTGTAAAATTATTCTTTTGAGGCGTTTAGCCGATGAGCACCGATTAGCTCGATGCATATTTACTTACTGTCTGTCTACGGACTGTAAACATGATTAACAAATCCTAGGGTTGATCATGTATGACTTAACTCTTGCTAGTCCTCGCATTTTGTATGACTAGCTTCATGATCAGCAGAATATATAATATTTGGGACGCCTTTTATTGTATATTTGGTGGTCTAACATCTTATAACTATATTACTTGCTTGAGATTGAGACAATAGGCTTGACCTTAAGAGACCGTTGGCTTGTAGTAAACCCTCATATCTAGACAGCCGTGACCGTAAAGCGAGGTGGATTACATTTCAATATACGTAGCTGGCTATGTACGCCCCCGTTCTCCAGTATTCTGGTTCTGGGGCATCACATGGTTTAAGAGGTGGCCTATGCAGGTCTTGGCATTCAAGAATGTAAGGGTTTACCTAATAGATGTCTCAATCATTGTTCGTCCTTGATCTCTGCTCGTATCTTCAAATCCCTGAGAATTTTGACCTGATCACATGCTTGTATCGTTGATCTGTCCCGGTCCTTGCTTATTGTTTTCTATGTCGTCTTCTTCATCAGCATTGTTCCTGGACCTGCCGATCAGCAAGGCGGAGAAACTCCCGTGGACCAGCCGCAACCTGGAGATCAAGCCCAGCATTCCGGAGTAGCCTCCAGAGTCGTGCCTACCAGAGGAGAACCACCAATTCGGCCCGTCCAGCCTGCAGAGCCTGACGATGGCACCTTGGTAGGTCTCATCAGGACCTTGATAGCTTCCCAGGATCGTCGGGGCGACGCCCTACACAGGTAGTAGCAGATGCCTTGAACAGAGGCGGTCATCCAGGGAACAGCACGGCCAACAGCTTCAAGCGCTTGAATCCTCCATTCTTCGACGGCAGCGAAGATACGATTGCCGCTGACGCTTGGCTTCAGGATACCGAGGTGGTTCTGGAAGCAGCTAGGACACCTGAGAATGAGAAGGTGGCGGTGGTACGCCTGCAGTTGCTAGACTTAGCTCGCAGTTGGTGGGCGGTACAGGCCGTGGGATTAGCGGCGCCAGTTACTTGGGCGATGTTTAGAGAGAGATTTCAGACGAAGTATTTCGATGCGGTAGCTCGGTACGACCTGCAGACGAGATTTACCAACTTGAATCAAGGAGGCAGAACAGTCGACGGTTATGCATCTGAGTTTTCTAGACTCAGTAGGTTTGCCCCCGCCTTGGTGGCAACCGAGTTTGATAGGGCCCAGCAGTTCCAGCAGGGACTACATTTGGAGATCTTGTTGGCAGTTGAGCAGTTCGAGCACCAGACGTTCGATGTAGTATTGAGGGCAGCTAGAAGACACGAGTACACCTCCCAGAGGATCGTGGATAGGACCGGAGGTAGGAAGCGGTCCCACAATCAGATGCACCAATCATCAGCTCCAGTCCCGGCGGTAAGGGGTTTGACCATTGGAACTCCGAGACGGGCGGCCTCAGTGACGTCAGTTCAATATTTAACCCCGACGTATCCGCAGTAGCAGAAGCAGACTTCCGCGATGGGATGTTCTCATTGCGGAAAGCTAGGGCACATGGTGGCAGATTATCGCAGGGCGCAGGGATTGTGCCTGGCTTGTGGAGCGGCAGATCACAAGATAGGAGCCTGCCCGAATAGGGGTAGTTCGTCCTCTTCTAAGCTAACCAGTCTGTCGGTTAGGGGACCAGCACCTATGCAGCAGCAGCTGTACCCGAGGCCATTGTTGCCTCAGGCCCAGGCGTTTCAGCAGCAGAACCAGCAGCAGTACACCCAAGCCTAAGTGCAGAGCAGGCAGAGAGGTTTCCAGTAGAGGGGACCCGCAGCCAGAGGACAAGGTCAGGCAATGATGATGACTATGGAAGAAGAGGTTGCACCAGGTAAGGTAGTGGCAGGTACTATTCTCGTCAACTCCTCTCTAGCATCGATATTATTTGATTCTGGTGCATCGTATTCATTCATGTCTGCATGATTCGCGACACGGATAGGATTAGAGCCTGAGTCATTATCAGTGAGGCTCAATATACTTACTGGTAATGGTCTTATGGGAGTAGATCGAGTGTTTTCCTCGTGTCGGATCGTAGTTAGCGGTAGAGAGTTCCTCGCTAGATTTATAGAGTTCCCTATGGCAGACTATGATGTAGTCTTAGGCATGGATTGGTTGAGGAACCAGTATGCTAGGATAGACTGCCATATTGGCAGGATTGTCTTTAGTATTCCAGGCGAGCCAGAGTTTTATTTTCCAGAGGTACAGTGGAATCATCTTCTCCAGTATTGCGGATGGCAGTAGCAGCGGTACAGTTACCCCGGATAGTTGAAAAGTTTTCAGATATCTTCCCAGAGGAACTTCTAGGGATGCCGCCAGAGCGGGAGATCGAGTTCACTATAGACTTGATCCCCGGGACAGCACCAGCATCAGAGCGACTCTACAGGATGGCACCTTCAGAGTTGGAGATTTTATTCAAGATGATTGAAGAACTCAGGACCAAGGAATTCATCCGTGCAAGTGGATCGCCTTGGGGAGCCCCGATGCTTCTTATAAAGAAGAAGGATGGTACGTCCAGGTTATGTATAGATTATCGTACCTTGAACTCAGTGACAATCAAGAACAGATACCCTCACCCGAGGATAGATGACTTGTTTGATCAACTCAAAGGGGCTTCAGTGTTCTCAAAGATAGACTTGCGGTAAGGATACCACCAGATCAGAGTCAGAGAGCAGGACATCCCGAAGACAGCTTTTCGATCTAGGTATGGACATTGGAAGTTCCTTGTTATGTCCTTTGGAGCGACCAATGCGCCAGCCGTATTTATGGACCTCATGAATCGCATTTTTATGCCTTACTTGGATCAGTTCGTGATCGTGTTCCTAGATGATATCCTGTCTACAGCAAGAGCGAAGCAGAGAACGAGCAGCATCTCAGAATCGTCCTTCAGACGCTTAGAGAGCATCAGTTGTACGCCAAGTTCAGTAAATGTGAGTTCTGGCTCGATCGTTTTTCGTACTTGGGTCACATCATTAACCGAGGGGGAGTGGAAGTGGATCCCCAGAAGATTGTGGCTATCGAGATATGGCCAGTACCTAGTTCCGTGGCAGAGGTTCGCAATTTCCTTGGATTGGCTGGCTACTACCGGCGATTCGTTTCAGATTTTGTAAAGATTTCGGCGCCGATGACCCAGTTGACCCGCAAGGATGTACAGTTTGCTTGGACAGCAGAGTGTCAGGAATCATTTGAGAAGTTGAAGCGAGGTTTGATAACGACTCCCATTCTCACACTTTCAGATGGGACCGGAGGATTCACAGTTTATTGTGACGCTTCAGGAAGAGGATTGGGGTGTGTCTTGATACAGCATGTGAAGGTAATAGCTTATGCATCACGTCAACTTCGTGATCATGAGAAGAATTACCCGACCCACAACTTGGAACTGGCAGCAGTAGTGTTTGCACTTAAGTTGTGGAGGCACTACTTATACGGAGATAGGGTAGAGATCTTCACCGATCACAAGAGCCTGAAGTATGTTTTCACCTAGAAGGACTTTAACATGCGGCAGAGAAGCTGGCTCGAGCTACTGGTGGACTATGATGTGGAATTGCAGTATCATCCAGGGAAGGCCAACGTTGTAGCAGATGCATTGAGCAGGAGAGCTGGAGTTTACTTCCTAACAATACAACCAGAATTATTGGCAGATCTTCAGAAGATGGGAATTGAAGTGGTTCTTCCTACCAACGTGGCATTGATGGCCAGTTTACAGGTTCAGTCCAGCATAGTTGAGAGGATCCGGTTGGCGTCGTCTACAGATTCCAAGATTCAGCGACTCAGAGCAGAGTGTGAGGCAGGAAGAAGGCCAGAGTTGTGCATTCATGAAGATGGTACACTTCGGCACGGCACTCGTCTTTGTGTACCCAGTGGAGATATCAGACATGAGGTCATGGCAGAAGCTCGCAGTTTACAGTATTCTATTCATTCCGGTGGTACGAAGATATACCGTGACATTTGTTAGCACTTCTGGTGGAATGGCATGAAGAGGGAGATAGCCCGGTTTGTCTCTCGGTGTTTGGTTTGCCAGCAGGTTAAAGCTAAACATCAGAGGCCCGATGGACTTCTTCAGCCCTTGCCGATTCTAGAATGGAAGTGGGAGCATGTGACCATAGATTTTGTGACTGGATTACCTTGATCCCCGGCTGGTCGAGATGCTATTTGGGTTATAGTTGACAGGCTCACGAAGGTGGCTTACTTTCTTCCGTTCAGAGTTGGGCAGTCTACGGCTCAGCTAGCAGAAATGTACCTCAGGCAGATTGTCAGGCTTCACGATATGCCCGTCAGAATCACCTCGGACAGGGATTCAAGATTCACATCACACTTTTAGCGTAGCCTGCAAGAGAGTTTGGAAACTCACCTTCAGTTTAGCTCATCTTATCACCCGCAGACAGATGGTCAGTCAGAGCGTACGATCCAGACTCTTGAAGATATGTTGAGATCTTGTACCCTTGACTTCGGTGGTTCATGGGAGAATCACCTGCACCTGGTAGAATTCTCGTACAATAATAGTTACCAGGCCAGTATCCAGATGGCACCTTTCGAGGCCTTATATGACAGGAAGTGCAGATCCCTATTAGCCTGGGATGATGTTGGAGAGAGGCAGATGCTTGGTCCAGAAATGATTGCCCAGACAGTTGAAGTGGTCAGAAGGATCAGAGATCGTCTTCGAGTGGCCCAAGATCGCCAGCGCCATTGGGCCGATGCTCATCGGCGTCCCTTTGAGTTTGCTATCGGCGACCATGTATTCCTTAGGATCTCGCCTAACCGCGGTGTCATTCGCTTTAGCGTACGGGAAAAGCTTAGTCCTAGGTATATAGGGCCATTCGATTTCCTAGAGCGAGTAGGAGATGTATCCTATCGTCTCGCTCTTCCGTCGTTGCTAAGTGAGGTGCATGATGTATTCCATGTGTCCCAATTACGATGGTACATCCCGGACCCGAGCCATATCCTAGACCATTCGGAACTGGTTGTTGGTACCAACCTTTCGTATGAGGAGAGGCCCGTGTCTATATTGGACCGGAGAGAAAAGATAATCAAGAACAAGACTATTAGCTTAGTCCGTGTTGCTTGGGGTCATCACTCTCTAGGTGAGTCAACGTGGGAGCATGAGGACGACATCCGATCGCGATATCCTGACTTGTTTGACTCGTATGGTATAATGTCTTCCTTATGCCTTATGCCTTCCATCCCTTGCTTGCATGTATGATTGGTTGATTGTTTGCTTAGTGTAGCTTATTTGTGGATAGCATAGCTGGCACTTACATCTCTAAGCATCTTGATTTAAATTCCGAGGACGGAATTCTTTTAAGGTGTGTAGAGTTGTAATGCCCGTATTTTGGAATACGTATTTTTAATTAGGCTTATATGTATTTTGGACTCGTATTTTATTTTCTCGGGTTTTGACCTGTAATTGTATTTTGGCTCGATTTGTAGATTTTGGTTTTCTCGTAAATTAGGGTTTTTGGACCTGGCATGGTTTTAATCTTTGTGGAGAAGGAATTGGTTTGGTTTGGTTTAGTATGTATTGGACCACACTTAGCTAACCTCCACCCTCAACACAACATACCCTCCCTCATTAAAATCCCACCTAACCTTCTCTCTCCTCATAACTTCCATTAATTTTTTTTATCTTCTTCTTCCTTCCTCCACCAACACCATAGGCAAGTGCACCTTGCTACCACATAAGAACCCTATTTTATTTGTCCATTAGCTAGATTAGACCATGGTGAACAATATTAGAACTTGGCATTTTATGATTTGGAGCTTCCATTTTTCTAGATCTAAGTTTTAACCATTTTTGGAATTCCTTGGTTTTGATCTATTAAACTTTGATTTTTGCTTGATTTGAGGCTTCCATGCGGAAGAGAATTCAATGTTACACAAGTTAGAACTTTGAAAATCCAAATTTGGTTTTGTTTTGGCTAAGTTACGAAGATTGGAAATTTGGAGTTCTTGGGGTCTTCCTCTCGGCTTGGTGGAGAAGATGATCCTCGGCCAGCGCTCTTTAGCGCATGGCTGAACTGCGCTAACTCCTCGGCCAGCGCTTTGTGCTGGGCTGACCTGCGCTGGCGCTCTTTAGCTCCAGCGCCTTCCTTCCATTGGCGCACTTGACCGCGGTGCAGCTTGCTCCCCAGCGAGCTTGACCTCAGTGCAACCCAATCCTGTGCAGCTCACTCCCAGCGGGCTTGGCTCCAGCGCAACCCAATTCTAGCGTAGCTCAATCCTGTGTAGCTCGCTCTCAGCGCAACCCGACCCAGCGCAACCCGACCCTAGCGCAACCCAACCTCAGCGCAGTTCATTCCCCTGCGCAGTCCATTCCCCAGCGCAATCTGATCCCCAGCGCAACCAGTTGCCCATGGTGATTTGGTTTTATTTTTCTTGGACTTGGCTACTCTTTTGTGGATTGGAGTTTTGAGATCTTGTTCCACACAACACGACTGTCTTGACCCAATACGAACTGGCACAGTTTTTGGTGTTTTGCTTATGACTAGTACGGTTTTCGTGAATTTTGTGATTTATGATCCTAGTGCTTTCTGATCTTCTTGATAGTGACCCGATGGGGTACGCTCTTAACTTGTGACCTGTGATCCCTGATTAATCTTTGCAACTGGATAACTTGATAGTGGCCCGTGGCGGCGCACTCCTGACTTGTAACTTGTAACCTGTAACTTGTAACTTAACTTGACTTGATGCTGTTGCGATGGCTAACTTGACTCATATAATCAACTCTGACTCCGTGGGTGTTCATTCTTGCTGCTTTGTACAATCCACTTGTCTTGTCTTGTCTTGTCTTGCATCATGTCTAGGACGTGACTCCCTGGTTACCACGTTCAGGGATTCGCACTGAATATAGATTAGGCTAATGACTAGATCAAACTATAGTCATGGAGAATTTCCAGTCACAGGCAATCTCGTTATCTAGGCACTTTAACGGACTTGTAGCCTGCCGACGAGTAGGGCACATTTCCAGCACACTGCCTTGTGTTGCACTCTCTAAGTCACCTAAGGGTATATCGTCTCTTGGGCGATGTACCCAACCATACTCTCAACCCGCGGAAGGATAACTGGATAGTCTGCAGGACTTGGGACTGGAAAACTCTCGATTTGTATCTTGTTAGTAATTAGACTTGTGATAACCCTAGTTAGTTAAGTAGTAAGCCGTAGTATTTGGTTGGCCGCTTGTGAATGGATGGTGTCCAGCCTTGTCTAAGCCTCGTCTAGTCCCAGTACCTGGTACTCCCGAACATGATTATTTTACTTATCTTTAACAATAAATGGGTAGAGACAAAGTGCTATTCAGGTGAAGGGCTACGACCCCGGTCCTTGTTTGGTTTACGGGTTGTAACCTGGCTTCCGGAATGGTTCTATGTCCCTAGTCGTTTATTGTCCTGTTGTACTCTTTATTACTTGTACTTTTCTTCCATTTTCTTATGTTCTGATATGCTGGCTTTTGTTCTTATTTCGTGGCCTCCTTGTGGCACTTGCTCTTTCTGGGGTTTGACCCAGCTGGTTTTGTGTGGCCAGATTTTGGAGCAGCACCCGAGGATCTACCGAATCTCCAGTCCAATGGTGGCGACTAGAAGGAACCCGGACTACGAGTGGGTTTTTTATTTTGATTCGCTCACTACGTTGTAAAATTATTCTTTTGAGGCGTTTAGCCGACGAGCACCTGTTAGCTCGATGCATATTTACTTACTGTCTGCCTACGGGCTGTAAACATGATTAACAAATCCTAGGGTTGATCATGTATGACTTAACTCTTGCTAGTCCTCGCATTTTGTATGACTATCTTCATGATCAGCTGAATATGTAATATTTGGGACGCCTTTTATTGTATATTTGGTGGTCTAACATCTTGTAACTATATTACTTGCTTGAGATTGAGACAATAGGCTTGACCTTAAGAGACCGTTGGCTTGTAGTAAACCCTCATATCTAGGCAGTCGTGACCGTATAGCGAGGTGGATTCCATTTCAATATACGTAGCTGGCTATGTACGCCCCCGCTCTCCAGTATTCTAGTTCTGGGGCGTCACAGAATGGGAGGAGTATTTAATTACTCGTCAGTGTCATTTAAGAATTTCATATAATTAGGTTGTCCTTTTAATCCTAGATCTTGGGATCTCCAGTCAACTAGGTTGGGTTTTCCTTTATGGAATTTCTTTTATCATAGGCTTCAAGTCCATTCCCCTCGATGACTTATATACTTGCTCTATTGTCAAACCTTTAGTTAGTGGATCCGCAAGGTTTTAATTTGATTTACATAGTCAATTATGATTATGCCATTAGAGAGAAGTTGTCTAACGGTATTGTGACGTCTCCGAATGTGCCATGATTTACCGTTATAAATATGACTTTATGTCCTACCAAAAGCATATTGACTATCACAATGTATACAAATTGCTGGTGCAGGTTTTAGCCATATTGGAATATCCTCCAAGAAATTTTGAAGCCACTCTGCTTCTTCACTTACTTTAACCAGGGCTATGAATTCAGATTTCATAGTTGATCTGGCTATACACATTTGTTTAGAGAACTTCCATGATATTGTTGCACCTCAAGTGTAAAGACATATCCGCTTGTGTTGAGTTTTCAGTATTAGATCCAATTTGCATCATTGTATCCTTCGAGTACAGCTGGGTATTTATTATAATACAATCCATAGTCTTTAGTATATCTTAAATATCTGAGTACAATCTAATAGTAGCCTCGTACAGTTCGTGACATACATTAGGCTTCCAATTATCCGAGAATATTCTGCTTGTGAAATATTTTCTCCTGTATTCTTCTTTAAATGAAGATTTAAATCTACCGGAGTTTTTGCAATGCTATTATCATTTTGATTATATTTCTCTATAATCTTTTTAATGTAATGAGATTGGGATAATATCATCTCATCTGGTGTTTTAGAAATCTTAATTCCTAATATAACATCTGCAACTCCCAGACCTTTCATATCAAAGTTTTTGATTAAAATCTTCTTTGTCCTGGATTATGTTATTATTACTGCCTATTATTAGCATGTCATCTACATATAGGCATATAACGACATATCCAGTTTCTGTATTTTTAGAATACACATATTTGTCACACTCATTAATCTTGAATCCATTTGACATCATTATATTGTCAAACTTTTGGTGCCACTGTTTCGGTGCTTGTTTAAGTGCATATAGAGACTTAACCAGTTTGCACACCGTCCTTTCTTTACTTGCTATGAATTCTTCTGGTTGATTTATGTAGATTTTTCTTCCAAGTCACCATTTAGAAAGACAGTCTTCACATCCATTTGATGTATTTCAAGATTATGCAATGCTGCTATTGCAATTAACATCCGAATTAATGTTATCCTTGTTACTGGTGAATATGTATCAAAATAAGCAATTTCTTGTTTTTGATTATATCTTTTGACAACCAGTCTCGCTTTATATTTATCAATAGTTCTATCGACTTTCATCTTCCTCTTGAATATCCATTTGCAACCTAATGGCTTACATCCTGGAGGAAGATCAACTAGTTCCCATATATATTTTTGCATAATGGACTCAATTTTGCTATTTATAACTTCTTTCCAAAGTGTTGCCTCTGTTATAGTCATTGCTTCTTTGAAAGTTTGAGGCTCATTTTCTAACATGAATGTTAGAAATCTAGGTCCAAAGGTCTTCGATGCTCTAGACCTCTTTATGCGTTTAGGCTCATCTTCCTTATCTGCAAATTCATTATCTGCATTCTTTTTACCAGTATGTCTAATATCAACATAATTTATTTTTAGTGTTTCTTTTTCATGTATCTTCTTACATGGAAAGATATTCTCAAAGAAGGAGGCATTTCTTGATTCAATAATTATATTATTATGTATCTCCAGAATGTCCGACTTATGTACGAGAAATCGATAAGCAAAACTATTTTTAGCATATCCTATAAATATACTGTCAAAGGTCCTAGGACCTATCTTAACCTTTTTAGGCAAAGGAATTGCCACTTTTGTAAGACATTCCCACACTTTGAGATATTTATAGGAAGGTTTCTTACCTTTCTATAATTCATATGGAGTTTTGTCTTTTTTCTTATGGGGCCTTATTTAAAAGGTAGTTGGCTGTAAGTATAGCTTCTCTCCACAAGTTATTTGGTAGTCCTGAACTTAATAATAAAGAGTTCATCATTTCTTTAATTATCCAATTTTTTTCATTCAGCAATACCATTAGATTTTGGTGAATATAGTGAAGTGGTTTGGTAGATAATTTCCTGTTCCACACAGAAACCTACAAAAGGTGCTTCATATTCACCACCTATATCACTTTTGAGAACTTTAATCTTTCGATTAAGTTGATTTTCTACTTCAGTTTTATATTGCTTGGACATATTTATTGCCTCATCATTTGATTTCATAAGATAGACATAGCAATAACGAGTACTTCATTTATGATTGTGATGAAGTGCTTCTTTCCATTTCTAGTTTGTATGCCTTTTAGATCACATACATCTGTATGGATTAGATCCAACGGTTCGGTATCTCTTTCAACCGGATTTTGAAAGGATATACGGGTTAATTTTGCTTCAACACATGTTTCACACTTATGGTTTGAATCTATTGCAGATCTAGGAATTAAGTCCATGTTCATTAGTTTCCTGATTGAATCATAATTGACATTCCACATATGAGAGAACTCAACAATATAAGAAGCATTAATTATCTTATTAGGCATAACAGTCATTATATTCATTTTGAAAAGGCCTTCCTTGAGGTAACCCCTCCCCACATAAAATCCACTCTTGGTGAGTACAAATTTGTCAGATTCAAATATTAGTTCAAATCCATGCTTGTTTAACATAGATCCGAAAATCAAATTCTTTCGAATATCAGGTACATGCAAAACATTGTTAAGCTTTAATTCATTTCCCGACGCCAATTTCAGAATAATCGTCTTTGTCCTTTAACCTTTGACAGTTGAAGAGTTTTTCGACGCCATTTTCAGAATAATCGTCCATTGTTAACCTTTAACAGTTGTTCGCCTTGGTCGACGCTTTGGTAGGTACTGAACATAGCCTTTTTAGCACAGATGTGACGAGTAGCTCCAATGTCAACCCACCACTCCCTTGGGTTGCTTTCTACCATGTTCACTTCAGAAACAACAGCCGCCAGAACCAGGTCGTCAACACCTTTAGCCAAACGCTAATCTTCATTCATATGAGCCTGGTGAGGACGTCCCTTGTTCTTGTTCTTGTAATTACTTTCGTTGCGACTACGATAATTTGCAGCTTTATGTCCCATTTTCTTGCATATGTGACATTTACCTTTGAAATTTTTATAGTTCCCTTGACCGGAGAAGTTTCCTTGACCGAAGCCTCCAATATATTTGTATTTTTGTTGTTGTCTTGTCTCCCAGACATTTGTCCTGGCTTCTGTAGAAGAGATTTTTTCAGTGCGCCTGTTATTCTTTTCTATTTTAAGCCTGACAATTTGATCTGCCAGTGGCATGTCCTTACATTTATGTTTCAGATAGTTCTTATAATCCTTCCAGAGAGGTAGAAAATTTTTAATCACAGAAGCTACCTGAAACATTTCACATAAGGCCATACCTTCAGCAACCAGTTCATGAAAAATGTATTACAAATCTTCAACTTGACTTGCCACTGATTTGGAGTAAGTCATGCAGTAGTCTAGAAATTTGCCTAATACAAATTTCTTAGACCCTACATCTTCTGCTTTGTATTTCTTGTCCAGAGCATCCCATACCTCTTTTGCAGTCTTCAATTGACTGTAAATATTCCATAGATGGTTGTCCAGTTCACTTAATATGTGATTCCTGTATAAGAAGTCTGCATATTATTCTTGTCAAGAGCATCCCATACCTCTTTTGCAGGCGCTCTACCAGAGCATCCCATACCTCTTTTGTAGTCTTCAATTTTGACAAGTTATAGTTTTGGCCTAAGTACTCCTTATTATTTTTGAATAAGTACCTAAATATCTTCATATATAAAATATAGTTTTTATACTTAGAGATAGTATTTTGTCAAAACTTAAATTTTTCTCCCTAGAAAGATTTTTGGATTTTCAAGTAATTAAATTAATTGTTTTACTAAATAAAACTATTTTTAAGTATTAAGAAAAGTTTTATAAAAACATATATTATTTAACCCATTCTTTAGATATTTTTTTGTCCATAACCAAGTCATTCCTTCACCAATTCTAGACTACCCTATGTCGACCTTAACTATTCTGACCGTCCCGGACACAATAAAACTGTCCGTGCCACCACCCGAGGTCACCTTGCATAAGTTGTTGCACCGAAGTTGCTATTCATGCCACCTTGAGCATTGCAATACACCAGGCGCTCTACCAGGCAAGACACCTTGCCATTTGCTGTTTAATTATTTTAGCTCATATTTCTTGCATTATTTATTATTTTCTTTGCAAATAAACTGTGATACATGGCATAACCTGTTAGAATTTACTGTTTATTTATATTTTCTGCTATGTATTATTTTTCTTACACATTAAACCTAGATTTAAGGGACCACCTTGTGTGTTGTATTCATTGGCCTTGACATGTTGTAATACGAAGTTGTCTGTGTCGCATGTAGAACACGGACAAGCATGACTGGCTGGCCACCGGTGCGTATAAGCCGTGCGATAGGAATAACCGCTAATAGAGGTTGCATGCTAGTTTGACTTAGCGGTTATAGAGGTTTACTGTTGTGGATACAACATAGAAGGCATTGGGCGGGGATGACATTTTCTTAGCATATGGGCTTCGATGCACTTTCCCTTTTGTAACCCGTGAGCTCCGCCGGAGATGCGGGTCAGATTACCCATGATTACTGACGGCCAATGACGTTCTGCAGAACGTTATGCTCTTACTGATGGGGCCTCTGGTGCCCAAGGGGGGACGATGCCGATCCTATTTAGCCAGGGCCCATGCGTAAGAAGGATTTTTCTTAACTACATCTTACTTAGAATGGTTAGGCACCTTTATCCGTTAGGTACGGGTACTTTTGGTTTGGATACTTGTATCTGACCGTGGCTTGGAACAATAACTTGTCGCGGATTAGTTCGTCACATCTTGTCCTTGTTTGGTTGTAGGTGTGGCTTACTACTTCGATAAGAAGATATTGGACCTTGTTGGGGTCCGAATACCATATTGGATTCATAGCATGGGAAGATACGTCACCGTGAATTTGTTTACCATCTCCTGTCCTTGTTTGGTTGGGGGGATGGTACACTAGTTCAATAGGTGTGTATTGGACCATGTTATAATTCAATTGACTTATTTATTTGAGCAGTATTTATTCAGTTTATATGGCATAATATTATGTGTCTTGTTACGTCCCTCTGAGGACCTGGTTATCTCTCCAGGTGTGTGCTCTTGTCTTTCGCAGGTGTGAAGAACAGTTTGGCAACTCTAGAGGGGGGTGAATAGAGTTTATATAGAAAATAACCAATTAAAAATTAACTCTTTCACGATCTATGAATAATCAGAGTAAAATGCGGAAAGTAAATGAAGAGCAAGAAAGCATACGCAAACACAGCGATTTTAACCTGGTTTCCCTCGTGGAGGACTAGTCCAGGCCTGAGAACTCTAGCTCAGGATTAAATCCACTATTTGTGAAATAGTAGTTTACAACCCGTGCCTTTACTTCAGAAGAGCACGTCAACTTCTTACAGAGGATCGCAGTGGCAATTTGCTTGGAATTGTCCAAGCGACTTCTTCAACTCTTGCACAAGAATCCTAACTGAGAGATGCTGAGCACTCAAGACTTAGGAGGCTTGTGGCTAGTAGATGGGAAGGGTATGGCTTATTTGAGCTATAAGAGAGAAGAGAAGAGAAGATTGGATGATTTTAAATGAGAGAATTCATGCCCTATTTATAATGTTTTTATAGGCAGAATTCG
This sequence comes from Iris pallida, assembly GCA_029216955.1. Lineage (NCBI taxonomy): Eukaryota > Viridiplantae > Streptophyta > Magnoliopsida > Asparagales > Iridaceae > Iris > Iris pallida. The sequence continues at coordinate 29,082,597 of JANAVB010025598.1, read as the reverse complement.
GCCAGAATTCGGGTAGGAAAATTCAAATATTTGGCCGTTGGACAACTAGCAACCAGCTAACCCTAAAATTAGGGTTCCTGATTTCTAGGGGACAGAGTTCGGCCCGAACTCTGTGTGGAGGCAGAGTTCGGCCCGAACTCTGTCTCCAGAGCACAGAGTGGTTCTAAGGGGACCATTGGGCAATATCTGGTTTGGTGGAGCTTGAGATTATTGGGTAGGCTATAGTCTAAGTTTCAAGAGCTCAGCATGACTCAGATTACATTAGTCTAGACTCAAAGAAAGTGTAAAATACAGACTCGAATATAACTGAAAAGCGAAGGCTGAGCTGTTGTCTGTCTTGAGCTTAATGCAGACGCCGTGTGTCGTATTGAATTATTACAGATATTATTTAGTCAATGTTGTCAATATTTGGTTGACTGTGACTTTGTGTCAACAATCTCCCCCATATTGATAATTGGCAAAATAATATGTGTATATTCAACATTCATACCTGGACACAGTTAAACATAGCTCCCCCATAATCGATGTCGAGCTAGAAATAATAGCTCCCCCGTAATCAGTGAACGGTGCTGAGCTAGAAGCAATAGCTCCCCCGTAAATAATGCATTGAACCTGTTGGCCTGATAAATAATATCTCCAAAAAGCACAAACAAGCACAGATATACGAAAGAGACAAATATATCCAGAATATACATAGTTCTCCCCCTTTTGGCATTTAGCAATATAGACTGCAGATGAATAAATAGCATAGAAACTGTAGTAGACAGTTAATAGTGATGCAACCACACCAAGCAGAGAAGAAACAGTATATGAATAAGCAAAATGAGTCACTAGCATAAAATATAAAACTAAGCATAAAAAGTCATCACACAGAACCAGAGTCATTAAACTACCAGAGTTTTAGAACATCTAAGTACATAAATCCAAAACAAACTAAATAACTAGAAAAAAAACATCAACTAAGATCATCATCAGCAGCAGCAGATAGTAGCCAATCTCCATCACGGAACATGAGAGGGCCCAGCAGAGTCTGAATGATCAGTGAATGAACGGCTGGGGTCCACGATAGCAGCATCCGGATCCAGGTAACGCATGACCCAGGGGTCGTCAATGCGATATCCAGCGCGACCAGGATCCCGCTCCATGGGAATGGGCATAGAGGGGTGACGAGACATGGAATACCGGATATCATGCAGCGAGTTGCTGAGGGCACTCATCTACAGGGTAGTCCGATAGTCCATCTGAGTCCAGCGATCGTCCTCAAGAGCAAAACGATCCCGGAGCATAGTCTGAATAGACTCAAGAGTGGCAGGTGGAGGTGGTGCATCCTGACCGAGTGGAGGGGCGTCAGGCTCATCATCAGACTGCTCAGAAGTCTCAGGAGAGGCGACGACTGCCTGAAGACATCGTGCCTTGGACAGGAAAGCAGGAGCAGGCAAGAACTGACAGTCATGAATAGGAATGATGAATGCACGAAAAACCATAGGAAGGTATAAAGGATAAACCAAGGCTCTTGGTTTCTTCCTACAGTTTATCATCCAGTCCATCATTGTCCTTGGAAGATTGAAGGGGATACGATAATGAAGGTGATACAAAGCAGAGATCTCGAAGTATGTAACTTCATCGGTGGAGCCAGCTTTTGGCAAGATAGTGTTGAAGATAATTCGATGAAGCTCATAGAAATACGGGTTGAGGTGCTTGGCCATAAGCTTGCGAGGACTTATGTTAGGAGCACATAATTCCTCCTTGAAACTTTTAAGAGAAGTTTCACCAACAAATTGGAATTGGCGAGCTTCCACAAGCTTATCCCAAATATCGAGATCTTGAAGTGCAAGATACTCGCCCAACTCAGAAGCATCAAAAGCAATATCAATACCGGCAACCCGAAAATAGATGTGAGTGGCATCGTGAGTCAAGTTACAATAGAACATTTGAATGGCGCTACGATAAATAACAAAGTGTGAAGCCACTAACTCATTTAAGCAAAGATCTTGAAACAATGATTTATATTGAGAAAAGATTGTAAAATTTATAGGATGTCCCCCGAACACCGGACGAGTCCGAAAGTCGCTAAACCACTCGTTAGATGCGTCTAGCGACACAAACAATCGGTCGTCATATGTATTAGGATCGTGGGGACTAGGCGGGTTGAACAACGGATGAATGGGTTGTTGTTCAGTTACTTGTTCAATGGGAGGAGGAGGATTCGAAGAGGAAGCTCCCTCAGTTCGGATCCTCTTCCCACGATTGGGCAAGCGAGGAGCCATTTGCAAGAAAATAGAGAACTTGAAATGGAGAGGAAGAAGGAGATATACCTGAAATCAACAACAAACAGTGGAAGAGAATGATGAGAAACCCCTTTCCCTTGATTTTGAGGAGTAATGGAGCACTCTTGATAGAAAACTAGGGTTAGGGTTTGTAGGAAAAAGTTTGGAGAGGTGGAGAAGAAGGAAAGAATGAAGGAGAGAGATGAAAACCCGAAAATAAAGAGAGGGTTTTCTTTGGTCGGAGGGAATCTGGACCGTACGATCTAAAATGATCAAACGGCGGAAGCTGTCCCCGACGCTGGAACAATGGGACCGAACTCGGCCCGAACTCTGTTAGGGGCAGAGTTCGGCCCGAGTTCTGGATCAGTATTCCAGAACAGAAAGATGGGCTAGAAGATAGAAAAAATGGTTAAGTGTTGAAAAAGAGTTAGAATGAGGATAAAAGCTTGATGGAATCAATCAAGTAGATAGAGAGGTATACTAATATCAGAATGAACTTAGAAAATATCAAGTAGGCAATAATAAATCAAAACGAACCATATAATAAACAAGAAAATATATTATAATTCAATAGTTTGAATTTGCCAAGGGTTAGCTGCAGGGGCCGGATCCCAGCTAGCGGTAGTCCTGAGGACTAGTGCACCGTGTCGCTTAGGCTTTTACGCCTTGTTGTCAGAAGGACCCTTTCGGCTTGTACCCATAGCAAGTTCATCGTAAGAGAATCATAATATAATCGATATTTACGCAGGTGAGTTTCAATTTATGACAGCTTCATCTAAAATTCCAAGTTCATGACAAAGGAAATTGAAGCGCTCTTCGGATAATGGCTTAGTAAAGAAATCTGCTAGCTGATGATCAGTGTCAATAAACTCTAAGTTAATCGTGCCATTTTGCTGATGATCACGCAAAAAATGGTGTCTAATCTCAATGTGTTTTGTGCGTGAGTGACAGATAGGGTTCTTAGTCAAGTTAATAGCACTAGTATTGTCACAGAATATAGGAATGTGCATGAAAGATAGATTATAGTCTTCAAGGGTTTGCTTTATCCACAGAATTTGTGCACAACAACGCCCAGCTGCGATGTATTCAGCTTCTGTTGTGGATAGTGCGACAGAATTCTGTTTCTTGCTAAACTAAGAGACTAAAGCCTTTCCTAATAAATGACACGTGCCGCTTGTACTTTTATGGTCGACCTTGCATCCAACAAAGTCTGCATCAGAGTAACCAATGAGGTCAAACGATGTTGACTTGGGATACCATAGGCCCACTGTAACCGTACCCTTAAGGTATCGAAAGATACGCTTAACTGCGGTCAAGTGTGATTCCTTAGGATTTGCTTGATATCTAGCACATAGGCAAACACTAAACATGATATCGGGGCGACTAGCAGTTAAATAAAGTAAGCTGCCTATCATACCTCGATACTTACGTTGATCAACGGGTTTGCCGCTCTCATCTGGTTCAAGTTTGGTTGAAGTAGCCATTGGAGTGCTGATTGGTTTGACGTTGTCAAGATCGAACTTCTTTAGCATGTCCTTTGTATACTTCGACTGACAGATGAAAGTTCTATTTGCCATTTGTTTTACTTGCAGACCAAGAAAGTAGTTGTGCTCTTCCATCATGCTCATCTCAAATTCTGTCTGCACACACTTGGCAAATTCTTGACAGAGGGTTTCATCATTAGAACCAAAAATGATATCATCAACATAAATTTGAATTAACAGAATAGTGTCTTTAAAAGATTTTATAAATAGTGTAGTGTCAATTTTCCCTTTTCAAAAATCTTTCTCAAGCAAGAAACTGCTTAGCCTTTCATACCAGGCTCTGGGAGCTTGTTTAAGGCCATATAGCGCTTTCTTTAGCTTGAACACGTGGTCAGAAAATTTGTGATTTTCAAAGCCAGGAGGTTGTTTTACATAAACTTCCTCCTTAATAAAACCATTCAAGAAAGCACTTTTCACATCCATTTGAAATAATTTAAAATTTTGATAGTTTGCAAATGCACAAAGCATCCGAATGGATTCTAGTCTAGCAACAGGAGCATACGTCTCATCGTAGTCGATACCTTCCTCTTGGTTGTATCCTTGAGCTACTAGACGAGCTTTGTTGCGTGTGACTGAACCATCTTCATTCACTTTATTTCTAAACACCCATTTAGTGCCAATTATCGAGTGATTAGCCGGTCTAGGAACTAGTTCCCACACTTTGCTCCTCTCGAATTGGTTGAGTTCATCTTGCATAGCAGAAATCCAAAATTCATCATTAAAAGCTTCAGAAATATTTTTCGGCTCAACTTGTGAAATAAAGGCAGTGCTAGCAATAGAGTCTCTTAGTGATGATCTGGTAGTTACTCCACGTAAAACTTCGCCTATCACTAAATTTTCTGGATGAGAAGGTTTGAAAGAAAATTTCTTAGGCAAACCCTCCAGAGAATTAGTTTCGGTTGAAGTATTCATTGGAGTAGAAGTTGATGGCTCAACGTCATCATCAAGAGTACTTACTGCACTGTTATCTTCATCAAAAGTCACATTTGTTGACTCTTCCACAATTAGTGAGCGTTTATTAAAAACTCTATATCCCTTACTCTTGGCGGCATAACCAAGAAAGATACCATCGTCAGCTTTGGCATCAAATTTGCCTAAGTTGTCTTTGGTGTTAAGGATAAAGCATCTACAACCAAAAACTTTGAAATAAGAAACATTGGGGGTTCTTCCAAACCAAAGCTCATAGGGTATTTTCTTCGTAATGGGACGAATAAGCACCCTATTCAAAATGTGGCATGCTGTACTGACAGCTTCTGCCCAAAAATATTTCGGAAGTAAAAATTTATTCAACATGACTCTAGCCATATCGCCGAGAGTCCTATTCTTCCGCTCCACAACACCATTTTGTTGAGGAGTTCTTGGACAAGAAAATTCATGATCAAAACCATTTGTATTACAAAAATTTTCAAAATCATAATTTACGAATTCGCCTCCATGATCACTTCGGATTCGAGTAATCATGTAGCCTTTTTCATTTTGAACTTTCTTTACAAAAACTTTGAAAATAGAAATAGCATCGCTCTTATTTGCGAGAAAGAAAATCCAAGTAAATCTCGAAAAATCATCAACAATAACAAATACATAAAGTTTACCACCAAGACTAGCTACTCTACTAGGACCAAATAAATCCATATGGAGTAGTTGCAGGGGTCTAGAAGTACTTACAGAGTTGATGGAATGAAATGAGGATTTGGTTGCCTTATTTAGTTCATATTCGGCACATACCGTGTCCTTTTTGAATGTGATGTCGGGCAATCCTCTCACTAGCTTCTTGGTCGATAGCCTGGATATAGCATCCATGTTGGCATGACCAAGGCGCTGGTGGCAAAGTAGTCGTTCGTCTTTGTGGACATATAAACATCTATCTGCATTGTTAGTATCTATAGAAAGATAGAAAATATAAATGTTATCCTCTCTTTTCCCTTCAAAAACAATGTCACCCGTTGACCTATCATAGATGAGGTAATTGTTTTGTCCAAAGTTAATATCATATCCATGATCAGCAAGATGACTAATGCTGAGCAGGTTATGCTTTAACTCGGTCACTAGGCAGACATCCTTTATTACAGGAGAGGGAGGATGACCAATAATACCATTACCTATTATGTGCCCTTTGAGATTGTTACCGAAGGATACGTATCCTTCTCTCTTCATCGATAGTGATACAAAAAGATTTGCGTCTCCCGTCATATGTCGCGAGCATCCACTATCGAGAATCCACTTACTCTCAGTTGAGGAGGGAAGTTCCACCTACATCAAGAGTAGATGTGACCTTCGGTACCCATGTTCTTGAGGGTCCTGAAAAGTTAGTTTTCGGAAACCATGCATATATCTTTTTGTCTACCAGTCTTCTAACTCTACACTGTGGTGAAATGTGTCCATGTGATCCACAGTAGGTACAGATAGCATTTTTATTTATACTAGGAGCATGATAATAATATCTATAAGCAACAGGATGATGTGCAGAGTTAGCATGGTGATGATGATTATGCATAGAATGAGTGGCCTGGTGATGGTGTCTATGTGGCATAGCATGATGATATTATCTATGATATGTGACATGCTGATATTGTCTATGATGTGTGACATGCTGATATTGTCTATATGGCATGGCATGTGGGTGTGGCATGGTATGATAATTTTGTCTATGTGGCATAACATGATGATTTTGTCTATATGGCATGGCATAGTGATGATTTCTATATGTAGAGTGATGTTGGTTGTGTCTTTGTGCAGTATGATGAGGTGTATTCTTACGTGCACGTGGTTTATGGAAGTTTGTGTATATAAAAGCATGGTTATGTGCTGTATGAGGATGACGTGGTTGACTAGCATGAGTGGTGTTGTGCCCATGTGATTGGGTTTGAGGTTGAACAACCTGTTTGCCCAATTTGGTTTCTAATCTCTTAGAAACAGCTTGCAGTTCATCAACCTTAATATTTAAGCCATATATCTTAGTCATGGAAATCTTGTGTCTACTCTTTTCTTCAGCAAGCAACGTGTTGAGTGTAGTAATTTCTTGAGTTTGTTGCTCAATACGTGCTTTAGCATCATGTAAGCTTATTTTAAGCTTGGATACTTCATTTGTGACATCAGTGGGTGACGTGTTTCTAACATTATCAAGAAGTAAAGAAATTCTTTGTATCTCGTCTTTAAGACTTTTGATTTTGTCCTTGGCATGTTTGTATTTACTGATGACCTTTTTGTGATCATCGAGCAAATCAGTGAAGGCATCGCCAAGTTTATCAAAAGAGAAGTCGTCTAAAGTTTCGTTAGATACCTTGTTGGAAGTTGCCATTAGGCACACATTTGCTTTATCTTGAGGAGAGTCCTTTTCTTCCTCGGAGTCACTCGCTTCACTTTCATGCCAAATGCTTGTGTTGGCATATTTCTTTGATGTGTTCTTTTTGTATGGCTTCTCATAGCGGTTGCTCTTCTTCAAGAATGGACAGTCTTTTCGGACGTGTCCAGTCTTCTTGCAGCCATAGCAGGTTGGCTCTTCTTCATCGTCTTCTTGTGGTTCCTTCTTTCTTCTATTGAAGCGAAGGAACTTCTTAAAGTTGCGAACCATGAGAGCTTGGTCTTCGTCATCCGAGTTGTCGTCTTCGGTCTCATCGTGCTTAGCCCTTCGTCGATGAGCTTTGAGAGCGATCTCCTTAGTCTTTGGAGCAGGCTCTTCGAAGTCCTTGAGGTCAAGCTCGTGGGTCATGAGCTTACCCATCAAGGTCTCTATTGACATGGTAGTTAGATCGTTCCCTTCTATGATGGCTGTCACCTTAGGGTTCCAAATTTTTGGTAGCCCCCTAAGCAACTTGCGAATCTTCTCATGATTTGAATATTGTTTTCCAAGTGAAGACAGGGGGTTGATGATGTCGAGAAATCTTGTGAACATCTGTGTGATCGTCTCGTTTGGCTTCATATTGAACGCCTCGTATTCTTACGTAAGACGACTGATTTTTGATTCCTTGACTTGGGTGGTCCCTTCATGTGTCACTTCTAGAAGCTTTCATACTTCGTGAGATGTGGTGCATGTGGATACCCTGTTAAACTCATTCCTGTCTATAGCACAGAATAAAGCATTAATAGCTCTTGCGTCTAGACTTGCCTGTTTCTTCTCTTCGTCAGAATATTTGTCATGGGTTTTTTCAATGAGATCACCGTTGACAACTATCCTGACGGGCTTTTTGTAACCGTCAGTGACGACTGTCCACAGGTCGAAGTCTAGAGACTTGAGATAAAAACTCATCCTTGTTTTCCAATACGTGTAGTTAGTTCCATAAAATAGGGGAGGCCTATGAGTGGACTGTCCTTCACCGTGATAGGAAATCAAGGATTGTGTGGTTGCCATGGATCAGCTCTAGGATGTAAGTCCTTGTAAAGAGAACAGAGCTCTGATACCAATTGAAGAACAGTTTGGCAACTCTAGAGGGGGGTGAATAGAGTTTATATAGAAAATAACCAATTAAAAATTAACTCTTTCACGATCTATGAATAATCAGAGTAAAATGCGGAAAGTAAATGAAGAGCAAGAAAGCATACGCAAATACAGCAATTTTAACCTGGTTTCCCTCGTGGAGGACTAGTCCAGGCCTGAGAACTCTAGCTCAGGATTAAATCCACTATTTGTGAAATAGTAGTTTACAACCCGTGCCTTTACTTCAGAAGAGCACGTTAACTTCTTATAGAGGATCACAGTGGCAATTTGCTTGGAATTGTCCAAGCGACTTCTTCAACTCTTGCACAAGAATCCTAACTGAGAGATGCTGAGCACTCGAGACTTAGGAGGCTTGTGGCTAGTAGATGGGAAGGGTATGGCTTATTTGAGCTATAAGAGAGAAGAGAAGAGAAGATTGGATGATTTTAAATGAGAGAATTCATGCCCTATTTATAGTGTTTTTATAGGCAGAATTCGGCCAGAATTCGGGTAGAAAAATTCAAATATTTGGCCGTTGGACAACTAGCAACCAGCTAACCCTAAAATTAGGGTTCCTGATTTCTAGGGGACAGAGTTCGGCCCGAACTCTGTATGGAGGCAGAGTTCGGCCCGAACTCTGTCTCCAGAGCACAGAGTGGTTCTAAGGGGACCATTGGGCAATATCTGGTTTGGTGGAGCTTAGGATTATTGGGTAGGCTATAGTCTAAGTTTCAAGAGCTCAGCATGACTCAGATTACATTAGTCTAGACTCAAAGAAAGTATAAAATACAGACTCGAATATAACTGAAAAGCGAAGGCTGAGCTATTGTCTGTCTTGAGCTTAATGCAGACGCCGTGTGTCGTATTGAATTATTACAGATATTATTTAGTCAATGTTGTCAATATTTGGTTGACTGTGACTTTGTGTCAACAAGGTGTTCTAGCTCTAGCCGTGACCATCTCCATTTCTTCGAGGATGATTGCGCTTGGTTCGTCTTTACTTCGCTCGCCAAAATCAATTCTTTTCTCATGTAATTTTCCTTTATTTGTTGGTAGTGGATTTGTCTCCGCCAAACATATTGTATCAAAAATTCATTTTCATTATATATCTTTTATTCATTTTTGTGTGGATGAGATTAGTTATGGTTCTACTATATTTGACAGCTTATGTATTCATACGAGATTTCCATATATTGGAGTATACTTCGTATGTATACAGCTGGCATGTCTACGGTCCTAGTCCTACGTATTTTGGGACTGGAGCGTTACATGTTTTTGTGGTGGCCCATGCAGGTCGAGATAAATTATTTGGTTACTTTATCGTACCAAGCAAGCCTGCGTATAGGATTAGAAGTCTAGGATCTCATCCACATACTTGACCTCTTTCCCAGATTTATTCTACCGTTCGACTCATCGATTGCATCTTGCTTGATTCCTTCCATCATAATTGTTATCTTTCTTTCGTATTTTGCTAAAGGTTAGACATGTGACCCCTACTAGTTAGACATTGTCCCAAAACACCCTTAGTTTAATTCTTTTAAGTTGGGTAGAATGCCTTATGACCTAGCAAACCCTTTGTCCTTATGACATATATTAGTAAGTTTACTTAGATTCTATAATCTAGAAGACCCTAACCCATCTAGATACCCAAAGACTTGGATGAGAAGACTATAGGATGACTGTATGAAGACCATCACATGACATGACTTATATCCTTTAGAAGTTCGAACCAATTTCTACTTCCTTCCAATCTTAGTCTTCCGTGCCTATGTTTTTACCACCTTGACTAATGTTGCTACTATAATCTAGTTTTGCAAACTCATCCATTTATCGAGTTTGTTTATGACTTATGCTATTGAGTGCGCTCACAACATATTGTCTAATCAGAACCGGTGCATGATGGTCTGATCAACCGAGTGCACTTTGGTTCGCTTTTGTCTATTATTCGACGTGGATGGAACAAAATTGAACTTGTCCTCTAGAGTCCCATCCGCGATTGCCTTGACAACTCTTTTCGAATTATTCGGTCACCTTTGAACCACCTATTAGTATTCGATAACGCCTCCTTCGAACTCTATATTGCTTTCGCCTTCACCTATTTTAGAAGGACGAAGGTGTTATACTAGAGCTTCCTCTAACTGTCCTATCACCATTACCACCCAATGTAACTATATCTTTGTCTTGAACTACTCGACCTTTCCCTCGACCCTAAAACTACAAGCTTGACTTTCTAATCACTTGAATTTAAGAGTGATTACAATCGTCTCTTAATCATATCCTCAACCTAGACTACGACCATATAAACTTCTTTAAGGAACCCTTCTATCTACCGTTGTGCCTTCTTATCCCTACTAATTCTTAATTTTGAGGACGAAATTCTTTTAAGTTGGGTAGGATGTAAAACCCCTAAATTTCTACTATTTTTTTATATAAATTTGGTACTATTTTTTTATTTTGTATATTGTACGTCGCATAGATGCATTATACGTCACGCGCAAAATTTTATTTTTCGTAATTGCTCGACGAGTGCGAATATGTGCGAGCGTACATATTTTTGAAAAATATTTTTTTTCTATTTTTATAGTTTCAAAATATACATAATAATTATTTTTTTATCGTTCCAAAATTTCCAAGTTTGTTATTTTATTGCCTTTCATTTCTCACAATTATTAATAATAAATAATATTTTTATTGTATACTAGAAAAGCATAATTATGAAAACATTATTTGTGCATACATATATATTTGTAATTATTTATTAGTTTATTTTAAATAATAATGTAATTTTTGAAATTATTATTATTAGTATTTTTGGAAAATATATTTTGAAATTATTGTGGCAATTTAAATCTTGATTTGAATTTATGGATTTATTTAAATAGTTAAATATTTGAAATTTGATTTATCCCATTCGATTTTAAACTAAAATTTTAATTAGATTTAAATTGGATTTGTATTTGGATTTGGATTTGATTGATTTTAAATTAAGTTACGAATTATCTATTTTTGGGTTTAAATCTTTTCCTAATCCCTATCCAATTGGGAATTTCCACATCCTATAAATAGGCAGGTACTCCTCCATAGGTTCCTCACATCCACAAATTCCTCAACAAACCCATGACGTGTGTGCATCGTGTCCATGTTCCCAATCCATTTTTTATTCCACGTTTACATATACATCATTCCCCTTCGTGTCCGACATACCCGGACAATCAAAAATCCTATTCTCACCTAACCCGAAACCCACGGCCAGCCTTCCGTTCTCTGTCCACCGCTACCATTGCCAACATCCCGACCATCAAATTTTGGCCCCTGGCACAGACCACCCCCGGCGCTCCGACACTCTCGTCACAACACCGACCGCCGACTTTCCAACTCCGACTAGTCTACCTCCTTTGCCGACACACCACCAACTAAGACCACCACCGCCTTCTCTTCTCCTGTCCACCTATACTGCCGCCACCGTCGCCACGGCCTTCCCCGGCCGCCGACTACCACCCAAAACTAGCTAATAATTCTCCAAACCACCTTCCAACACTACCATTACCACCGTCCGTGGCGGCCCGCCGCCGGCCGAACCAATACCACAACCCCCTCCACCAATTCCGACCAGCGTCGCCATATCCCAAAAAGAAACCACAAAAGGAAAATCCTAAACACCACTACGACCACTCACCTCGTCCAAAGTTCCTACCGTCGTCGTCTCTTTTGTAGACGTGAGCAGCCGACGAGCTCCGGCCACCCGTCCGATCTTGTGCCGCCACCGCGAGGATGAGCGCCGGTAGCTTCAGCCTCCGCCTCCCGAGCGCAGCCTCCGCCATCGTACCCCTTCCCTCCGTCGTAGTCTTGGTTGCCCGCCGCCCTGTCCTCCGCGTCACCACCACCGGAGCAGTCGCCGCCCGACTCCGCTCCGATCACCGCTCCGATCGCCGCTTCCCTCGCCGAGTCCACCGCCTCGCCCAGCGCGCCGTGCCACGTCGCCGACTGCCCTCCTCTCCGCGAGTTAGCCGCCGCCACACGCAGCTCCACCGCCGCGTTCTCCTCGAAACCCCCTCCGGTCGATCTCTCCTCCGCTCCTCCCTTCCCTCCGCCGAATGCCGCCCGCGACCCACCGCCTACTCGAAACCCCCTCCATTTTTTTTATGTTCTCCTCACTTCTCTCTCTCTCTCTGTTAACTCATTTTAAGTAAAGGTGGAATGGCAGCAGCTTTCATTGCTGATTATGTTTTATTATTTGATTTATTATTATTATTATATTTTTGCTTTTGCTTAATTTTATTTTGTAGTTGTTGATTATTTTTATGTTTTGGTTAATAGTTATTTTCTCCTTCTTTTAGTATCTGCTATTTTATTATTATTATTATTATTATTATTATTATTATTATTATTATTATTATTATTATTATTATTATCATTATTATTATCATAATCATCATTAATATTATTATCATTAATATTTTTATTGTTACTAATATTATTGTTATTATTATTATTATTACTATTATTATTATTATTATTATTATTACTGTTATTTTTATTATTTTGTTGTCTTGCTAAATATTATTACTTGCATTATTATTATCATTTTAGAAAATTTTACAAATATTTTTTGGCGAATTTCAAAGTAATTTTTGACTCTAAAAATATTTTCTCAAATTATATGTATATAAATGTATTTTGACAAGTTATAGTTTTGGCCTAAGTACTCCTTATTATTTTTGAATAAGTAGCTAAATATCTTCATATATAAAATATAGTTTTTATACTTAGAAATAGTATTTTGTCAAAACTTAGATTTTTCTCCCTAGAAAGATTTTTAGATTTTCAAGTAATTAAATTAATTATTTTACTAAATAAAACTATTTTTAAGTATTAAGAAAAGTTTTAAAAAAACATATATTATTTAACCCATTCTTTAGATATTTTTCTGTCCATAACTAAGTCATTCCTTCGCCAATTCTAGACTACCCTATGTCGACCTTAACTATTCTGACCGTCCCGGACCCAATAAAACTGTCCGTGCCATCACCCGAGGTCACCTTGCATAAGTTGTTGCACTGAAGTCGCTGTTCGTGCCACCTTGAGCATTGCAGTACACCAGGCGCTCTACCAGGCAAGATACCTTGCCATTTGCTGTTTAATTATTTTAGCTCATATTTCATGCATTATTTATTATTTTCTTTATGCAAATAAACTGTGATACATGTTATAACCTGGTAGAACTTACTGTTCATATATATTTCCTGCTATGTATTATTTTTTACACATTAAACCTAGATTTAAGGGACCACCTTGTGTGTTGCATTCATTGGCCTTGACACGTTGTAACACGAAGTTGTGTGTGTCGTATGTAGAACACGGACATGCGTGACTGGCTGGCCACCGGCCCGTATAAGCCGTGCGATAGGAATAACCGCTAATAGAGGTTGCATGCTAGTTTGATTTAGCGGTTATAGAGGTTTACTGTTGTGGATACAACATAGTAGGCATTGGGCGGGAAGGACATTTCCTTAGCGTATGGGCTTCGATGCACTTTCCCTTTTGTAACCCGTGAGCTCCGCCGGAGACGCGGGTCAGATTATCCATGATTACTGACGGCCACTGACGTTCTGCGGAACGTTATGCTCTTACTGATAGGGCCTCTGGTGTCCAAGGAGGGACCATGCCGATCCTATTTAGCCAGGGCCCATGCGTAAGAAGGATTGTTTTTAACTACATCTCATTTAGAATGGTTAGGCACCTTTATCCGTTAGGTACGAGTACTTTTGGTCTTGGTACTTGTATCTAACCATAGCTTAGAACAATAACTTGTCGCGGATTAGTTCGTCACATCTTGTCCTTGTTCGGTTGTAGGTGTGGCTTACTACTTCGATGAGAAGATATTGAACCTTGTTGGGGTCCGAATACCATATTGGATTCATAGCATGGGAAGATACGTCACCGTGAATTAGTTTATCATCTTCTGTCCTTGTTTGGCTGGGGGGATGGTACACTAGTTCAATAGGTGTGTATTGGACCATGTTATAATTCAATTGACTTATTTATTTGAGCAGTATTTATTCAGTTTATATGGCATGATATTATGTGTCTTGTTACGTCCCTCTGAGGACCTGGTTATCTCTCCAGGTGTGTGCTCTTGTCTTTCGCAGGTGTTCTAGCTCTAGCCGTGACCATCTCCATTTTTTCGAGGATGATTGCGCTTGGTTCGTCTTTACTTCGCTCGCCAAAATCAATTCTTTTTTCATGTATTTTTTTTTATTTGTTGGTAGTGGATTTGTCTCCGCCCAACATATTGTATCAAAAATTCATTTTCATTATATATCTTTTATTCATTTTTGTGTGGATGAGATTAGTTATGGTTCTACTACATTTTACAGCCTATGTATTCATACGAGGTTTCCATATATTGGAGTATACTTCGTATGTATATAGCTGGCATGTCTACGTTCCTAGTCCTACGTATTTTGGGACTAGGGCGTTACACGCCCCAGTCCCAAAATATATAGGACTAGAAACGCAAGCATGCCAGCTAATACGATTTAGAATAAGTTTGCAAAGCCCTATAATTCACATATAAGTAAATAAAGCAAGAAGGAATGATCGTAGTATAACTGGCCGCCCTATAATACACATGTTCGAGCAAACTCGAGAACAAAAATAGTTTGCAAAGCTAGGCTAACAAGCAGAGTATATATATGTTGATAAGAAATATATAAAACATGGAAAAATGATAAAATAATACTACAAACATTACCTGAAGCATGAAGACACAAATATACCATCCATCTATCTATCTATAATTGCTCCGCAGTAACCTGGAGAGATCACTAGGTCCTCAGAGGGACGTAACAAGATACAGAAGGAACATGCCATAGTATGAACTGAATAAATATAAACATGAAACAAATAGCTCGAATCACAACACGGTCCAGTATCCCGCCATCGAAGTAGTGAACCACCCCTACAACCAAAAAAGGATAAGGGATGGAAATTATTATACAATAAGACACTATCCTACGCCATAATACGAACTGAATGAATAACCCAAACCACCACATGGTCCATTATCTTATCGTCGAAACAATGAACTACACCCACAACCAAACAAGGACAAGGTGTGGCCCACTATTCCGTGACAAGATATTGTTCCATTATCATACCACAGTACCGATACAGAGACGGACTAGGCCAGCTATCCCGTATGAGGTACGAAAATATCATACGACGATTACGACTATGAAAAAACTAGAGGGTACATGCTACAATCAAATCTCCTATGGTCTTACAGAGCATCTATGTCTCAATTAATCAAAGCAACAACAGTAAATAATGATCATATAAGACAAAGCAATAAGGCGTCCCCAACGCTTCATCAAAATGATTCATGAGTCTAACTACACAAAATGATGAGCTAGTGCCGAGAGTCAACTTTACATAACCATAGTCAGCTGTAATCTGATTCAATTACAATTATGTGAGGAAACTAAATATCCAGAACATCCGGCTAACAAGTGCCGGTAGCTAAACGCCAAGTACAAAATGAAAGATATCAGAGCAGTAAAGAAGAAACCCATTCATGGTCCCCGGCGCCCATGCTCATGGTGTGCACCATTGTTCGGGTAGAAGGATGAATCCTCAGGCGCTGCTACAAAATCTAGCCACTTAAAACCAACGAAGGCAGGCCCCGAATAACAAGTACCACAAGGGAGCATATAACGAATAAGATAAAACCCAAGCAATAAAATAAGGCCTGGACCAGGGCTTGTAGGCTCATATTATACCCACGAAGCAACGTGACACCCTTACAACCAAACAAGGACAAAGGGTGTCGAATCATGCCGAACGAGAATATACCCTATAATTATGGTCAGGTTATTAGCTTCTGTGTTGCAACTTCGGACAATAGTCTATCGCACCACAATAGCCCAACCCAACAACCAAACAAGGACATGGGTTGGACCATACACCACGACAGTCCATGTTCCTCGGCTACTAACAGAAGAAACAGATCACAAGCAAGTCAGTTTATAGGCGGCCAATCAATCCTACGGATGTCTATAGTTTAATTGTGTTATCCTAGAAGTGTTATTCATAGGAATCCTCAGATCGTACCGTATCCAAGCAGGGCTAGCCGAACCAAATATAATACAGAAAGGCAGAAATGCACCGGTCCTTCGTAAGGTCACTGCGGTAAACAGGTAATAGCAATTCTAATCCTCCTATATGGAGCTACTAGCTCGACATTTAATGAACCAGATACTACACTCCACTAGTGCAGATGAATATATAGTATCCGTGGTGGCCAACCCAATACGTTAGGACATGGCCTAGGATGGCTGGTAACGTACGATCTCGAGATTCTATTTTCTCTCAATCTACCAATTTATGTTGCTTAGAATTAACTCTATATTTAATCTTGAAATCATATTCCATGGCACATGGTCTTCCTCCTATATGTTGTACCTCGGTACGGGACCCTAAGTATGAATCCACATCGGCTCAAGGGGTCCCAAATCTGAATCTATCCTTAGTGTAATGCATCAAATAAACAAGCATCCTACACGTCATTATTACTGACCAATTACCATGACTGTACTGGAAAGTATGCATGTATTGACATATAATAGGCAGAATCACATAGCAGATAGAGTCTCACCTCAGTACACTCGTATAATAGCACCTCAGTGTGCATATAAATTGTACCTCAGTACACACGTAGAATAATACTAGCACATATACATGTAATCTTGTTAGGAACATGGTCAAGTCAGGAACATAATCAAGTCAAGTAAATTACATGGACATGTCTGGGCACATAGGTTACTTGGGCGCATAAGTCACATAGTTTAAAGTTCCCTTGGGACACTAAGGTCAAGACAGAAAATCAAGTCATCAAGAGAAAATAGCAAAAAACTACTAAAATATGAATCCAGCCAAACAAGTATATGGGATCGCTGGCACACAAAACAGTCATGCACATGGAAAAATTATGCATGGCAAAACTGCACATGGCAAGACTGGTATGGCAAAACTACATATGGTAAAACTGCGTACGGCAAGACAGCGCATGGCAAGACTGTGCATGGCAAGACTGCATATGGCAAAACTGTGCATGGCAAAACTGTGCATTACAAGACTGCGTATGGCAAGACTACGCATGATAAAACTACGCATGGCAAAAACTACGCATGGTAAAACTAAGCATGACAAGACTGCACATGGCAAGATTGTGCATGGTAAGACTGTGCATGATAAAAAATGCCCATGGCAGAACTGTGCATGGCAAGACTACGCATGGTAAAATTGTGCATGAACAGACTGCACATAGCAAGACTGTACATGGAAAAACTGCACATTGGTAAGACTGTGCATGACAATACTGCGTACGATAAAACTATGCATGCCAAGAGTGCATATGACAGAACTGTGCATAGCAAAACAACACATGGCAGAACTGTGTATGGCAAAACTGCGCATGGCAAAACTATCCATGGAAAAATGGCATATTCTACGTATGGCAGAACTGCGCACATGGAGGGTCGTCGTTCCAAATAGCAAGTTCAACCATGAAAGTTCCAAAATTTTGCCATGGCCATAACTTCCTCATCCAAACTCGAAATCAAGTAAAATAAAAACCAAAACTACATGAAATCAAATTATTTACAACATAAAATAACTATTTTTAAAAAATAACAACTTTTGATAGATCAAATCCATTAAAAATTCATAAAACCCTAACTTTAAAACTTAGATCTACACTAAACTAGCCATTAATGTCACGACCCGCACCCAGTTTTCGGACGCGAGCTCGTGAGCAAGCCAGCTACGTATCGAGCGGACTCCAGCCCGACTCGAGTACGTATAAGCTGTCCAGGTCATAGGTAACATGTCTAATCTAAACTATATCTCAATCCAGCCCATTAGCATATTGTCCGATTAGACTCTAAGAATGATATGAGTCTATAAAATAAGCAGAAAACATCATGGTACTGAATATAAAGCATGAGAGGATATAAAGAAATATCACAAGCAAATACCTGTATCATATATCGCAATCCTCTACCATTCCGCTCTGCTAACTAACTCCATGCAGTCGCTAAACCTGAAGAGATCATCAGGTCCTCAGAGGACAAGCAAGATACATAAAACATGTCTATCTAACAGTTTAATCATGCAATAATATATACAGGGTATAAACGGAACTAGATAGGAAACTGATATGTGGCTACAGACAGGTAACTATGAACACGGACACGAAAATCAAGTATGTATAAATGAACTGCTGGAAGAACAAGAGATTAATGGAATACCAAACCCTCGCCCCGAATGTGGACTCGCAGGTTTGAACTAATCACTAACCCTCGCACCGAGTGTGGACTCGCAGGTCACTTTGAAGACAAGTCACCCTCGCCCCGTGTGTGGACTCGCAGGTGCAAACGGACAACCCTCGCCCCGTGTGTGGACTCGCAGGTTGTGGGAAAGACAAGGAATAGCAGTTCATTCACACATACTTGCAGACACGACTCAGTCAAGACGCAGGTGAAGATACGGTACAACTCAGTTATGACACAGGTAAGGACAACTCTAGCATGATCCATGATGTAAACAAGCCGGGTATAACTACACTATCAAATCATGAAACACTGATATGCAAGCAAGACAATAAACTAATAAACATGGTATACCATAAATCTATAGAAACTAAGGTAACTCAAGATAACATAGTAAGACAGGTGTACTATAAGCATGAAAATAAACTGTAGAGGGAGGCAAGGTATACTTGCCTGGAATTTGCACGCAGATCAAACAAATACATAGTCAACTGGTAAGCCATACAGTCCAAGTCATCGCAACTGTCTCCGAAAGCTGAAACAAACATTGCCAACATTCTCAGAATAGTTAAATTAGCTAGGATTGCCTGTTCTTAAGTCCAATTCTGGACACAGGGGCAAAACGATAATTTTGGGCAAAAACGATATCCGCCGTTGGACCCGCTTTGCACCGAAAAGCGTGCCAGAGTTAAAGATCTCTAAAGTTGTCAAACTATATGTCTACGGATCCGGTTTTCTGATACGAACCCAACCGTATGTCCAAAGTTGGATTCCGGCAGGCCGCGCACAAAATCACCCGTTGAGTCGGACCGTAGGGCCCGCAAAACGACGATTTTATCAACTGTCTCAGAATCGGACCAAACTTGGCATACATGACCAAAAAAATGATACGGTCCTGTTGGCGCAAGTTTCGTCTCGATCTGACGAGTGTGCACAAAGTACTTGAGAAATTTGTAAAGTGCACGATACGGTGAATTTTGACGGATACGCATCAAATTCGTCGCGCACACGCGACCAATTTGAATTCCGTCAAAGCCCACACGACCACGAAGCCGTTACGCACCTTTCGATGCTTTCGGTTCGCGACCACGTCGCCCGGAATGGCGGGACGCACGTCGTGTGGATGGTTTTCTATGTTTTCGAAAACAGGTTTTTGACAAAGTTTACATGTGTTTATTTCTCTGTACAAAGCAAACTTCTACAAACTTCCTACTAGAATTTTCTAGCCCTATATGTTGTTAATAAATGCCTTCAGGTGGATTTCAAATTTGATCAAAGGTTCGACCTGAAAAGGCCTTCAAAGTTTGGTTTCCGGGACAGTATCTAACATCAAAAAATCGAGTTTTTTCCTCGATTTGGAACTCAATTCTTGTCGCATATAAAACAAAACAAAATAAAATAATTAAAGAGAATTATTCTCGTATGGGTTGGGGACATACCCGAGAAAACGGCTCGACGAATGGTCGACTGTGCGCGAAGATTTCTCGCGACGAAGTCGACCCCTTCGCTGTCCTGCTGCTGCCGTTGTTCTCTGTTTGCCACGCGCGCGCTGGTCCGGCGACCGGCGGCGGCCTGCGGTGGCGCCGAGGGTGGTGCGTGGTGGCCCTGGTGGCGCGCGCACTCGAGGTGGTGGCATCGGTGTTAGGGTTTCGATAATTTCTCCTTCTCTCACGCTCTATGTATATCGATATATATATAGCATCTGCTGTGTCGATAGGGGTCGGGGCTGGGTGTTCTCGGTTTGGGGAAGTTTTGTGATGGCTGGGCCGCTCGGGTGGGGCTCTGCTGTTTTGCAGCATGTAGCTAGGCTCAGCCCACTGGCCGGTTATTAAAGGTTTTCTTTTTCTTTTTCTTTTTATTTTATTTATTATATATATATATATTTTATATATATATATATATATATATATATATATATATATATATATATATATATATATATATATGTTCATATATATATATATATACACGTATATGTACACGTATATTCGCATATACATATATACACACGTATACATTTATATATATATAAATATTCATATATATTCATATTCATAAACACACATATTTATGTATATTTACACATTTACGCGTATATAATATATTTATATATGTACATACACGTACACATATATATTTATATATATACACCTACACACATATTTATGTATATTTATATACATACACACACGTACACTATTATATATATCTATATTTATATATACATACAAATATGCACATATATAATATTTATTTGACAATAAAATAATATAACCAATAAAATAATAATATTAACTAACAATCCTAATAAAAATAATAATAACAATAATAACAAAATTTAATAAACCAATAATGGTATATATATATATATATATCCTTTGTATAGTCTACTAGTCCTAAAAATGTACGAGGGCCTATTTTATACATTATCATTGAATATCGACTAATATTAATATTTATAATATTTAAATAAGAATACTTAGAATTATTAATTAGATCACTAAAACGGAATACGACACCATCATACCCAAAATACATCCACACGAATGTTATTGGACGTCCCGCATGACTACATGGGCTTGGGCTTGGTACGGGTCTAGTCCGGACTGGTTTGGTACAACCGGGTCTCCTAATATCAAATAATATAATTAAATAATAAATAAATCTTCGGTAAGGGTTAAGTCGCGACTTGGCCTGGTTTTCCTAGTTAGGACATCACTATGGCTCGGCCTTCCCTACCAGGGCTAATACACTAGTCAAAGCACGCCACTGCACTATCCGTGCTACGATTTTGAGTCACCTTGTACTCCAAATTTAATCATGATTAAAAATCATCTACCGTAGTAATAACTAATTAATTATTTATAAAATTCTAAAATCACTATTTAAATCAAATAAATAATAATAAAAATATTTTAAAAAAATTCGGAAAGGGAGGCTATAAATCTACCCACCTTAAAAATAATTTCGTCCTCGAAATTCAAATTCATAACTATTTCTAAAAATCAAAGTCTACAATCACTTTAATCTCCTCAAATTTAATTTCTAAAAATATTTTATGGCCTTCTCTAGTCATTTGGTATTTACGAAATCTCGAAGACTTCTACCCACGTTTGGTCACACTACTCCCTTGAACCATAGGTCGCTAAAATCTTATAGTCTTCTAACTATTGGCTAATAATTCTACCAAAAATATCTAGAACATATGGTACCTATAGTCCCTCATATATATAAACCACAAATATTCAATAGTCAAGCAATATATACTATAATTTAAGGATTTCTAATGAATCCTAGACAGCACGATCGTTCGTCATTCTGAAATAGGAAGGGACGAGAATCAACGGTACGGAAAGCAAGGAAGTATAAACGAGAGCAAATATGGAATTTTCAAGGACGTAGAGAATTTCTTGGAGAATTTTTCAAGGCATTTAGTCATTGTCGCAGGCTCGGATCAGTACAATTACGTAACAGATACAATATGCTCTGACCTGCATGGGCCACCACAAAAACTTGTCACGACCCGCACCCGGTTTTCGGACGCGAGCTCGTGAGCAAGCCAGCTACGTATCGAGCGGACTCCAGCCCGACTCGAGTACGTATAAGCTGTCCAGGTCATGGATAACATATCTAATTTAAACTATATCTCAATCCACAAGAATCAAATAAACAAGAATGAACAAGTATGGGTCATGGTCTGCAGCCCATTAGCATATTGTCCGATTAGACTCTAAGAATGATATGAGTCTATAAAATAAGCAGAAAACACCATGGTACTGAATATAAAGCACGAGAGGATATAAAGAAATATCACAAACAAATACCTGTATCATACATCGCAATCCTCTACCATCCTGCTCTGCTAACTAACTCCACGCAGTCGCTAAACCGGAAGAGATCATCAGGTCCTCAGAGGACTAGCAAGATACATAAAATATGCCTATCTAACAGTTTAATCATGTAATAATATATACAGGGTATAAACAGAATAGACAGGAAACTGATAAGTGGCTACTGACAGGTAACTATGAATACGGACACGAAAATCAAGTATGTATAAATGAACTGCTGGAAGAACAAGAGATCAATGGAATACCAAACCCTCGCCCCGAATGTGGACTCGCAGGTTTGAACTAATCACTAACCCTCACACCGAGTGTGGACTCGCAGGTCAGTTTCAAGACAAGTCACCCTCGCCCCGTGTGTGGACTCGCAGGTGCAAACGGACAACCCTCGTCCCGTGTGTGGACTCGCAGGTTATGGGAAAGACAAGGAATAGCAGTTCACTCACACATACTTGCAGACACGACTCAGTCAAGACGCAGGTGAAGACACGGTACAACTCAGTCATTACACAGGTAAGGACAACTCTAGCATGATCCATGATGTAAACAAGTCGGGTATAACTACACTATCAAATCATGAAATACTGTTATACAAGCAAGACAATAAACTAATAAACATGGTATCCCATAAATCTACAGAAACTAAGGTAACTCAAGATAACATAGTAAGACAGGTGTACTATAAGCATGAAAATAAACTGTAGAGGGAGGCAAGGTATACATGCCTGGAGTTTGCACGCAGATCAAACAAATACATAGTCAACTAGTAAGCCATACAGTCCAAGTCATCGCAACTGTCTCCGAAAGCTGAAACAAACATTGCCAATATTCTTAGAATAGTCAGATTAGCTAGGATTGCCTGTCCTTAAGTCCAATTCTGGACACAGGAGCAAAACGGTAATTTCGGGCAAAAATGATGTCCGCCGTTGGAGCCGCTTTGCACCGAAAAGCGTGCCAGAGTCAAAGGTCTCTAAAGTAGTCAAACTACATGTCTACGGATCCAATTTTTTGATACAAACCCAACCGTATGTCCAAAGTTGGATTCCGGTGGGCCGTACACAAAATCACACGTTGAGTCGGACCGTGGGGCCCGCAAAACGACGATTTTATCAACTGTCTCAGAATCGGACCAAACTTGGCATACAGGACCAGAAAAATGATATGATCCTGTTGGCGCAAGTTTCGTCTCGATCTGATAAGCGTGCACAAAGTAATTGAGGAATTTGCAAAGTGTACGATACGATAAATTTCGACGGATACGCATCAAATTCGTCGCGCACACGCGACCAATTTAAATTCCGTCAAAGCCCACACGACTACGAAGCCGTTACGCACCTTTCAATGCTTTCTGTTCGCGACCACGTCGCCCGGAATGGCGGGACACACGTCGTGTGGATGGTTTTCTATGTTTTCGAAAACAGGTTTTTGACGAAGTTTACATGTGTTTATTTCTCTGTACAAAGCAAACTTCTACAAACTTCCTGCTGGAATTTTCTAGCCCTATATGTTGTTAATAAATGCCTTCAGGTGGATTTCAAATTTGATCAAAGGTTCGACCTAAAAAGGCCTTCAAAGTTTGGTTTCCGTGACAGTATCTAACATCCAAAAATCGAGTTTTTTCCTCGATTTGGAACTCAATTCTTGTCGCATACAAAACAAAACAAAATAAACTAATTGAAGAGAATTATTCTCGTTTGGGTTGGGGACATACCCGAGAAAACGACTCGACGAATGGTCGACTGTGCGCGAAGATTTTTTGCGACGAAGTCGACCCCTTCGCTGTCCTGCTGCTGTCGTTGTTCTCTGTTTGCCGCGCACGCGCTGGTTCGGCGACCGGTGGCGGCATGCGACGGCGCCGAGGGTGGCGTCCGGTGGCCCTGGTGGTGCGCGCACTCGAGGTGGTAGCATCGGTGTTAGGGTTTCGACAATTTCTCCTTCTCTTACGCTCTATGTATATCGATATATATATATATATAGCAGCTGCTGTGTCGATAGGGGTCAGGCTGGGTATTCTCGATTTGGGGAAGTTTTGTGATGGCTGGGCCGCTCGGGTGGGGCTCTGCTGTTTTGCAGCATGTAGCTGGGCTCAGCCCACTGGCCGGTTATTAAAGGTTTTCTTTTTTTTTTCTTTTATTTATTATTATCTATATATATATATATATATATATATATATATGTTGATATATATATATATATACACGTATATGTACACGTATATTCGCATATACATATATACACACGTATACATTTATATATATATTCATATATATTCATATATATTCATATTCATAAACACACATATTTATGTATATTTACACATTTACGCGTATATAATATATTTATATATATATACATACACGTACACATATATTTATATATATACACCTACACACATATTTATGTATATTTATATACATACACACACGTACACTATTATATATATCTATATTTATATATACATACAAATACGCACATATATAATATTTATTTGACAATAAAATAATATAACCAATAAAGTAATAATATTAACTAACAATCCTAATAAAAATAATAATAACAATAATAACGAAATTTAATAAACCAATAATGGTATATATATATATATATATATATATCCTTTGTACAGTCTACTAGTCCTAAAAATGTACGAGGGCCTATTTTATACATTATTATTGAATATCGACTAATATTGATATTTATAATAATTAAATAAGAATACTTAGAATTATTCATTAGATCACTAAAACGGAATACGACACCATCATACCCAAAATACATCCACACGAATGTTATTGGACGTCCCGTATGACTACATGGGCTTGGGCTTGGTATGGGTCTAGTCCGGACTGGTTTGGTACAACCGGGTCTCCTAATATCAAATAATATAATTAAATAATAAATAAATCTTCGGTAAGGGTTAAGTCACGACTTGGCCTAGTTTTCCTAGTTAGGACATCACTATGGCTCGACCTTCCCTACCAGGGCTAATACACTAGTCAAAGCACGCCACTGCACTATCCGTGCCACGTTTTCGAGTCACCTTGTACTCCAAATTTAATCATGATTAAAAATCATCTACCGTAGTAATAACTAATTAATTATTTATAAAATTCTAAAATCACTATTTAAATCAAATAAATAATAATAAAAATATTTAAAAAAATTTCGGAAAGGGAGGCTACAAATCTACCCACCTTAAAAATAATTTCTTACTCGAAATTCAAATTCATAACTATTCTAAAAATCAAAGTCTACAATCACTTTAATCTCCTCAAATTTAATTTCTAAAAATATTTTATGGCCTTCTCTAGTCATTTGGTATTTACGAAATCTCGAAGACTTCTACCCACCTTTGGTCACACTACTCCCTTGAAACATAGGTCGCTAAAATCTTATAGTCTTCTAACTATTGGCTAATAATTCTACCAAAAATATCTAGAACATATGGTACCTATAGTCCCTCATATATATAAACCACAAATATTCAATAGTCAAGCAATATATACTATAATTTAAGAATTTCTAATGAATCCTAGACAGCACGATCGTTCGTCACTCTGAAATAGGAAGGGACGAGAATCAACGGTACGGAAAGCAAGGAAGTATAAACGAGAGCAAATATGGAATTTTCAAGGACGTAGAGAATTTCTAGGAGAATTTTTCAAGGCATAGTGGATTGAGATTTCTAAGGTTTAGTCATTATCGCAGGCTCGTATCAGTACAGTTACGTAACCGATACAATATCCTCTGACCTGCATGGGCCACCATAAAAACTTGTCACGACCCGCACCCAGTTTTCGGACGCGAGCTCGTGAGCAAGCCAGCTACGTATCGAGCGGACTCCAGCCCGACTCGAGTACGTATAAGCTGTCCAGGTCATGGGTAACATATCTAATCTAAACTATATCTCAATCCACAAGAATCAAATAAACAAGAATGAACAAGTATGGGTCATGATCTGCAGCCCATTAGCATATTGTCCGATTAGACTCTAAGAATGATATGAGTCCATAAAATAAGCAGAAAATACCATGGTACTGAATATAAAGCACGAGAGGATATAAAGAAATATCACAAACAAATACCTGTATCATACATCGCAATCCTCTACCATCCCGCTCTGCTAACTAACTCCATGCAGTCGCTAAACCTGAAGAGATCATCAGGTCCTCAGAGGGCTAGCAAGATACATAAAATATGCCTATCTAACAGTTTAATCATGCAATAATATATACAGGGTATAAACAGAATAGACAGAAAACTGATATGTGGCTACTGACAGGTAACTATGAACACGAACACGAAAATCAAGTATGTATAAATGAACTGCTGGAAGAACAAGAGATCAATGGAATACCAAACCCTCGCCCCGAATGTGGACTCGCAGGTTTGAACTAATCACTAACCCTTACACCGAGTGTGGACTCACAGGTCAGTGTCAAGACAAGTCACCCTCGCCCCGTGTGTGGACTTGCAGGTGCAAACGGACAACCCTCGTCCCGTGTGTGGACTCGCAGGTTGTGGGAAAGACAAGGAATAGCAGTTCACTCACACATACTTGCAGACACGACTCAGTCAAGACGCATGTGAAGACACGGTACAACTCAGTCATGTAAGGACAACTCTAGCATGATCCATGATCTAAACAAGCCGGGTATAACTACACTATCAAATCATGAAACACTGATATGCAAGCAAGACAATAAACTAATAAACATGGTATCCCATAAATCTATAGCAACTAAGGTAACTCAAGATAACATACTAAGACAGGTGTACTATAAGCATGAAAATAAACTGTAGAAGGAGGCAAGGTATACTTGCCTGGAGTTTGCACGCAGATCAAACAAATACATAGTCAACTAGTAAGCCATATAGTCCAAGTCATCGCAACTGTCTCCGAAAGTTGAAACAAACATTGCCAATATTCTCAGAATAGTCAAATTAGCTAGGATTGCCTGTCCTTAAGTCCAATTTTGGACACATGAGCAAAACGGTAATTTTGGGCAAAAATGATGTCTCCGTTGGACCCGTTTTGCACCGAAAAGCGTGCCAGAGTCAAAGGTCTCTAAAGTCGTCAAACTATATGTCTACGGATCCGGTTTTCTGATGCGAATCCAACCGTATGTCCAAAGTTGGATTCCGGTGGGCCGTGCACAAAATCACCCGTTGAGTCGGACCGTGGGGCCCGCAAAACGATAATTTTATCAACTGTCTCAAAATCGTACCAAACTTGGCATACAGGACCAGAAAAATGATACGGTCCTGTTGGCGCAAGTTTTGTCTCGATCTGACGAGCGTGCACAAAGTAATTGAGGAATTTGCAAAGTGTACGATACGATGAATTTCGACGGATACGCATCAAATTCGTCGCGCACACACGACCAATTTGAATTCCGTCAAAGCCCACACGACCACGAAGCCGTTACGCACATTTCAATGCTTTCGATTCGCGACCACGTCGCCCGGAATGGCGGGTTCACGTCGTGTGGATGGTTTTCTATATTTTCGAAAATAGGTTTTTGACGAAGTTTACATGTGTTTATTTCTCTGTACAAAGCAAACTTCTACAAACTTCCTACTGGAATTTTCTAGCCCGATATGTTGTTAATAAATGCCTTCAGGTGGATTTCAAATTTGATCAAAGGTTCGACCTAAAAAGGCCTTCAAAGTTTGGCTTCCGGGACAGTATCTAACATCCAAAAATCGAGTTTTTTTCCTCGATTTGGAACTCAATTCTTGTCGCATACAAAACAAAACAAAATAAACTAATTGAAGAGAATTATTCTCGTATAGGTTGGGGACATACCCGAGAAAACGGCTCGGCGAATGGTCGACTGTGCGCGAAGATTTCTCGCGACGAAGTCGACCCCTTCGCTGTCCTGCTGCTACCATTTTTCTCTGTTTGCCGTGCGCGCGCGCTGGTCCGGCGACCGGTGGCGGCATGCGACGGCGCCGAGGGTGGCGCGCGGTGGCCCTGGTGGCGTGCGCACTCGAGGTGGTGGCATCGGTGTTAGGGTTTCGACAATTTCTCCTTCTCTCACGCTCTATGTATATCGATATATATAGCATCTGCTGTGTCGATAGGGGTCGGGCTGGGTGTTCTCGATTTGGAGAAGTTTTGTGATGGCTGGGCCGCTCGGGTGGGGCTCTGCTGTTTTGCAGCATGTAGCTGGGCTCAGCCCACTGGCCGGTTATTAAAGGTTTTTTTTTCTCTTTCTTTTATTTATTATTATCTATATATATATATATATATATATATATATATATATATATATGTTCATATATATATATATGTTCATATATATATATATATATATATATATATATATATATATACACGTATATGTACACGTATATTCGCATATACATATACACACGTATACATTTATATATATATTCATATTCATAAACACACATATTTATGTATATTTACACATTTACGCGTATATAATATATTTATATATATATACATACACGTACACATATATATTTATATATATACACCTACACACATATTTACCTATATTTATATACATACACACACGTACACTATTATATATATCTATATTTATATATACATACAAATACACACATATATAATATTTATTTGACAATAAAATAATATAACCAATAAAGTAATAATATTAACTAACAATCCTAATAAAAATAATAATAACAATAATAACGAAATTTAATAAACCAATAATGGTATATATATATATATATCCTTTGTACAGTCTACTAGTCCTAAAAATGTACGAGGGCCTATTTTATACATTATCATTGAATATCGACTAATATTGATATTTATAATATTTAAATAAGAATACTTAGAATTATTTATTAGATTACTAAAACGGAATACGACACCATCATACCCAAAATACATCCACACGAATGTTATTGGACGTCCCGCATGACTACATGGGCATGGGCTTGGTACGGGTCTAGTCCGGACTGGTTTGGTACAACCGGGTCTCCTAATATCAAATAATATAATTAAATAATAAATAAATCTTCGGTAAGGGTTAAGTCGCGACTTGGCCTAATTTTTCTAGTTAGGACATCACTATGGCTCGGCCTTCCATACCAGGGCTAATATACTCGTCAAAGCACGCCACTGCACTATCCGTGCCACGATTTCGAGTCACCTTGTACTCTAAATTTAATCATGATTAAAAATCATCTACCATAGTAATAACTAATTAATTATTTATAAAATTCTAAAATTACTATTTAAATCAAATAAATAATAATAAAAATATTTTTAAAAAAATTCTGGATAGGGAGGCTACAATTAAATCTGAAAACTCCAAGAACTAAACATGTAGAGAATGCAAAGATGTGTATTATAGACTAACAATATGTGTGAATGTTAAAGAAAATAAAAAAGAAGTGGTCTTGTAACCCCTCTTCTCGAAATTTTGAAAAATATTTTTTTATATTATTTATTTAACTTAAATAGTAATTTTATAATTTTATAAATATTTTTAATCAAATAATTATTATTATAGAAAGCCTTAGTCATGGTTAGATTTTGGAGTACAAGATGACCAAGAATCATGGCACGGATAGTGTAGTTGTGTACTTTAACTAGTGTATTAGCCATAGTAGGGAAGGCCAAGCCATATGTGTGTTCTAACAAGATAAATCAGTCAGAGTTGCGACTTAACCCTTATAAATGATTTAATTATTTACTAATTAGATTATTGACTTTTAGGAGACCTAGTTGTAACAATTTAGTCCCAACTGGACCCGAACCGAGCCCAAGCCCATGTAGAGATATTATGTGTGGAAAGACAGCCATGTAAACATATGTTGTATATGCATATATTTTGTATTTTAGTTTTGGGATTGACAAATATTTTCTAAATATTTGTTAAACAAATAACATAAGTGTTAATGACATTTCTAGAGTATTTGTTATATTTTCTGTGGACCCATAAATATGAGGGTATACTAATATTCGTATATACATAAGGGTATATCTAAATTGAGTACATAAATAAAGAATAGGTATTTTATTATTTTTATTTATGTATAAAGTTTTAGATATAGAGATTTATAAATAGGATTTTATTATTCAAAATTTTAGATATATTACAAACCTTGCCATATAAATACTTTTTTATTGCTTTGTACTTAACACTTGTGATTTATATGTATATACATATAAATCCTTATATATATATATATATATATATATATATATATATATATATATATATATATATATATATATATATATATATATATACCTTTCCTTTCATATATAAAGATATATATATATATTACAAACCTTGCAATATAAATACTTTTTTATTTCTTTCTACTTAATACTTGTGATATATATGTATACATATAAATCCTTCTATATAAGGATTTATGAGAGTATACAAACATTCGTATATACATAAGGGTATATCTAAATTGAGTACATAAATAAAGAATAGGTATTTTGCTATTTTTATTTATTTATAAAGTTTTAGATATAGAGATTTATAAATAGGATTTTTTTATTAAGAATTTTAGTTATATTACAAACCTTGCCATATAAATACTTTTTATTGCTTTGTACTTAACACTTGTGATATAAATGTATATACATATAAATCCTTCTATAGAGATTTATATTTGTACTATATATATATATATATATATATATATATAAAAAATATATATATATATATATATAATATATATATATATATATATATATATATATATATATATATATATATATATATATATATATATATATATATATATATATATATATATATTAGAAAAAAATGGGTAGAGTGGCAGCCCCCCCTTGCTCGCCACTCCCCGTCCCTCCTCTTCCTTTGGCCGGTTGCTTGGCCGGCCGGCCTGCCAAGGCTGGCCGCACCACCGGGCGCCCCCTCCTCTCTACGGCGGTTTCCTCGCCAGGGTCGCCGTCGACGGACCCCCTTGCGGCTCCCCCTCCAGCTCCCTCCCCCCCTCCCCCTCCGTCCTTGGCCCCAACGCCCCCAGTCGGCGTCCTCGGCGCCGTCGCGCTCGGAGGAGGAGGCCTCCCTCCCCTTCGACAGCCCCTCCGCCAGGCCTGCCTGCGCGCCCCCCGCGCTCCGTCGACCTCGAGGTGGCGTCCCTCCCCTCCCTCCCCCTCCCTCCTTGGCCCCAACGCCATGTCCGGCTCCCCTCGTCTGAGGCGTCCCGCCCGTGCCACCCGCAGCCCGGCTCCCCCCTCCGGCCATGTCCGGCCCTCCCCCTCCGGATCCCCCCTCTAGCCATGTCCGGCCTTCGCCCCGTTCTCCGGCGGACTAGGAGGCCCCCCCTGCCCTCTGCCCCTCTCACCCGCCTCGGTCCCCTCGCTCGTCCCGGAGCTTCGGTGGACGTCCCTTGGTGCGATCCCCCCCTTTTCCCCGCCCCCGCCTCCCAGGGGGCTCCCCCCTGCCGTCCTGGCTCCACCGCCGGCGGAGGACTCTTGGACACTCGTGGCCCCGCAGCCCCCTGCGGAGCGCTCCGGGCTACGGCGCTCGCTTCGGCTCTTGCTCGCGAGCCCCCCTCCTCGCCGTTGAGCGGCCCCCCGTCGGACGAGCGCCCAGGCGTCGGTGGTCCCTTCGCGACGGTCGTCTTCGCCCGACACTGCTCTCCGGGCCCGGCCACCACTTTGGGACCAGGTCTCCCGGAGTGCCCTCTCCCTCCCCTCCGTCTCCGGCGTTCCACTCCGCCGCTCCCGCCCTCTCCTAGCCTCGCCGTCGGCCGCTCGGGTTACCCCGGGCCTTTCTTCCGCCTTCCCCTCTCGGCGCCACCGCCCACCGCTCCGCCCGCTGTTTCTGCCGGCGCGCCCCACCGCTCCGCCCGCTGCCTGTTCTCCCGGCCGCCGGAGCTTCCGCCTCCGGACTTCGCACGGGGAGGGGGGCCCGAAGCTCCTCGGGCCGAACGCCACCTCCCTCGGGCAGGCTGCCTCTAATCTCGGTTCTCGCGCCAGCCTTGGGCCCCGTGCCCTCCCGCGTGGAGTGGCCTTGGGCCACGCGTCCCACTCTCTGGTCGCGGTTGTTTTGCTTAGTTTGAATTTTCAAAATTTGAATATCCAGAGTAAAAAAAAAAAAATTGGTATTCTCAATTACGACCTTTGTTAAGGGCTTCCCCCTAACCATGTAGGAACTTGGGCTATCTTCCAGTTCCAACCCCTACCTTTCTGTTTCAATGAAGGCATTAGCCATGTTTTATTAAATATATATATATATATATATATGTTTATAAAATATATATATATGTTTATAAAATATATATATATATATATTTTTTTTTTATGGTTATAAAATATATATATATATATATATATATATATATATATATATATATATATATTTATATATATATATATATATAGATATATATATATATATATATATATATATATATATATATATATATACCTTTCCTTTCATATATAAAGATATAGATATATTACAAACCTTGCAATATAAATACTTTTTTTATTTCTTTCTACTTAACAATTTTTTATTATATATATATATATATATATATATATATATATTTATATATGTATAAAATAAAGAGTGATATATATAATAAAGAGTGATATATATATATATATATATATATATATATATATATATTAAAAAAACTACCTATTTATTCATAAAGGCCGAAAGGGCCGAACCTTTACAAGTATACCAGAAGGCGCAAAATGCCGATGCCTATATACGTATATTGACCAAAGAAGATGCAAAAGAAGAGGCAAACGCTAAACAAAACGACTAAGCCGAGTTAAGGAGGGAGGTCCAGAGAACCGTCTGACCGTGCTTACAGAGGGCTCTTC
Source organism: Iris pallida (assembly GCA_029216955.1). Classification (NCBI taxonomy): domain Eukaryota; kingdom Viridiplantae; phylum Streptophyta; class Magnoliopsida; order Asparagales; family Iridaceae; genus Iris; species Iris pallida. The sequence continues at coordinate 29,049,362 of JANAVB010025598.1, read as the reverse complement.
ATTTGCGGCACTGACGAATGGTTTCCTATATCAGTTGGTCGGCGTTGTACTGGTGGCCTTCGTATCTCGCATTGTTCCGATTTTTCCAGAGGACCCAAGTGGCGGCTGCAGCGACGATCTGGTGGCCATGGGATGCTGAAGCCTAGGTTGCCATGAGCTGGTGGAAGTTGTCGCCCCCAGTATGCAGTCTGCATCGCTGATCTCCAGACCTGGATCGGTAGGTCCTTTTGACTGAGGATGTGGTTGACTGTTTTCGCTTGACGGTCAGAGCAGCACGTGCAAGCTGAAGCCAGGCTGAAGCCGATTGTGTTGAGAGTGTCGTCGGTGGGAAGGATATTGCGAAGGGCATGCCAGATGAGGAAGGACCACTTCTTGGGGATGCAAGTCTGCCAGAATGACGCGATGGTAGGAGACGGGTTCACAATGTCGAGGATGACCATTTTGTCCGATTTGACCGAGAATGCGCCGTTGTTGTCGGGCTTCCACTCTAGCTTGTCTGCGTCCTGCCCTATTCTTAAATCGTTATGGAATGTAATCGATCACCTCGGGTCCAGCCCATAATCGTACTTTGTCCCAATTCCAGTTGTTATTAGTAGGGTCCCACATGTCCTTGATAGAGCTATTCCTAGGAGCCGCAGAATTGTTAGGTAACAAGGTGTCGCCAACCAAGCGCTTCCAAAATAGCGATGCCTCACCAATTCCTACCTTAAGTCGAATTGCTGGTTCAGCGAGAGATTGCCCGATTAGAATGCACCTCCAGGCCACGGATGATCTATTGTTAGCGATGGCCGTAGATGGAAGAATGTGCTTGAAGTATCTGGCCTTCATGAACCTGGACCACAAGTTCTTGCTCGTGCGAAGCGACCACCATAATTTTATGAAGAAAGCGTTAACGATGTGGGAAAGTTTAGAGAAGCCTAGACCCTCCTCCCCGGTGGGGCGAGCCATGGTATCCCATCTGGCCCAATGGTGCTTGTCATGCCCTCCGCTGTGACCCTAGAGAAAGTTGGTGAAGATGCTCTCAATATAAGATAGGACTTTCTTGGGGGGAAGCACGCAGCAAGGGTGTAGATGGGAATGGAGGTGAGGACGTGGTTGACGCAGATTATCTTACCTTCCGGGGATAGAGTAGCGTTGTGCCAGCCCTCGACCTTTTGCCTGATGCGAGTGATCAGGGACTCGAAGATCCCGACGTTAGATCTGCCGTACACGTGGTGGCATCCGAGGTAGTAGAGATGAGGGTGCCTGATGGGGAATGAAGTGGTGGTTGATATGCTAGTCGCTTGCTCTCTTAATATTATGGTGGGTTTAGATGGCACTTTTATCCCGATTGATCTTCTGCCCGGGGCATCCTTCATATCTGTAGAGCGTATTGAGGATGACTTCTACCGATCCAGCTTCTCCTGAGGAGAATATTAGAATATCATCTGTGAAGGACAGATGGGTGATGATTGGGCAGCCACTAGCCGTATGGTAGTACTGGAAGTTGGGGATCTCGCCATCTTATTAAGGTTTCTGCTCAACGCATCTGCCGCAATGATAAAGATGGTGGACGAAAGAGGGTCACCTTACCGAACCCCCCTACTGGATTTGAAGAAACCTTCTGCTTGACCGTTAATGACCATGGAGAACCACGAGTTACTGATCGATCTCCACACGATGTTGGTCCAGGTTTCGGAGAATCCGAATGCTCTGATGACCCAGATCATAAATTGCCAGTCCAGTCTGTCGTAGGCATTCTCCATGTCCAATTTGATAGCTATGTTGTCCCCTCTTGCTGGGAGCTTCATGCAGGTGACTAACTATTAGGCCAACATGATGTTATCTAGGATATTTCTCCCCCGAACAAATCTACTCTGCTCTTCCGAGATGATCTTGGGAAGAAGGCCTGCCATCCGGGAGGCTATGACCTTGGATATGATCTTGTTGGTGAAGGTACAGAAACTAATTTGACGAAAATTATGGAAGGTCTCTGGGATGTCTTTCTTCGGGATAAGGATTAGGTTGGTGCTCGAGATGGCTCTGGGATAAGTAGCTCCCTGGAGGAAGGCGATGACCGCACTGTGGATGTCAACCTTGATGATGTCCTAGCATGTACGGAAAAAAATCCCTAAAAATCTGTCTGGCCCGGGCGTACTGTGTGCGTCGAGGGCCCAAACGGCTTCTTTCACCTCCTCCTCAGAAGGGGGCTGTTCGAACAGAAAGTTGTCCGTGTCGCAGATAAGGTGAGGAACCTCGCCCAGGAAAGTGTTGTCTTTGAGGACCATTTTCTTGAAAAAATATTTGGAGTAGAACTTCGCAGCCTCCGCTTGGATGCCCTTTTGATCACTGATGCTGGTACTATTGTCAACAGCTATCTGATGGAGAGTAAGATTTTGTCTGCGCCCATTCACGCAGGCGTAGAAGAAGCTCGAATTTTTGTCCCCTTCGCTATCCCATTTGACCCTAGCTTTCTGCTTCTAAAATTCGGTCTCAATTTTTAGCCTGAATTTGAGGATGGCTTTGGTGAGATTAAGAGCCTGCCTGGAATCTGGCAAACAGTCGGTTATGTATCTGACTTCGGCCCGGGTCACATCATCCTCCGACTGACAAATGACTTGGAAGATATCTCCATAAGCATGTTTGCTCCAAGCGGCTAGAGCTTTCCTAGTGGCCTGGAGCTTGTAGGCTATCCGTTGGAGGGGATATAGAGAGTCGACACTGTTCTAAGCTTCCTAGACTACCCCCAAGAATTAGGGGTGGTTGCTCCAGAAGTCCTGAAAGCGGAAGCTCTTTCTGACCTGGTTGGAAGTGCTAGTGATACCAACCATCAGGGGGGTGTGATCGGATATGGTGGAATTAAGGTGAGAGAGCTTGGAGGTAGTTCCCATAACCAGCCAGTGGACATTCGTTAATGCCCTATCTAGGCGGGAGACTTGCCGGCGGTAACCTTTCTGTATGTTACATCAGGTGAAGGCATTGCTGGTGAACGGTAGGGGGATGAGGTGAGAGTTGAAGATAAAGTTCTTGAAGTCTTGCATGGCGGAGAGGGGGGAAGGCCGGCCTCCAAGCTTCTCTTTTCTGTAAGTAATAGCGTTGAAGTCTCTGATGCAAAGCCAAGGGAGGTGTTGGTTATGGTGGTTGGTGTCCAAGAGGTCGTTCCATAGCTGTCTGTGCTCCGCGATGTCACAGCTGCCGTGGACAGCTGAAAGGATGGCTCGTTTGGGAATCAGAGGATGTTCAATCCAGCAAGAAAGGGCTTGCCAAGAATCTTGGATGACTCCGACTTTGATGGCCTTGGAACAGAGGATCCATATGTCGTGACTGCCGGCAATGGCCGAGGAAAAGCCTAACTACAGTTGAATGGATTTGAGCCTCTTGTGGGAGATTTTGGGTTCTAGGATGATCAATATGTCGATCTTATGAGTTTTCTTAAGGCTGGTAATTCTCCTCATAGTAGGTTTGTTCGCCAGACCGCGGACATTCCAGGAGAGAATGTTCAGCATTAATGGAGGTTTGGGTGGGGTTGGTTGGACCGCTTTACGACGAACATGGTATGCATTGACGAGGACTTTACGGTCCCTTTTTTTTGGTTTCCTAGTGGAGGTGGAAGCCTCTCCCGCCTTCCAAGACGTTGTGCCGATGGAAGAGTCCTCAGAGCATTTTGTTGGTGCGACTGTTCCTCCGGCTGGATCAAGGTCGGGTTGTTCCGACGGGATGAGGAGGGAGTTGTCTGTGTTTTCGATGAGGTCACCTTCCGCCTGGAGAGGGAATCCGGCTGCGAGGACCTGAAGACCTCTAAGAGCCTGCTCCGGTTCGAAGATGGCCAGCACATCAACGACGGGGTTGGCGTACGATGTTGGAGTGTTAGAAGCGTCCGTAGGGGAAAGGAAGGAGCCTTCTGCTTCCTCGGGGGGTGGGGCGCTGAGGACCGCAGGGTCCGATCCAGGTGCCTTGTCGAGGTCAGCATGAAGACCCGAATCCTGGAAGGAGTCAATGTCTGCTGACACGAGGGCGAAGAATTGGTTGGACAGTGGGGGGATAGGTGGCTGGTATGGGATCACTATTTTTTCAGTTGAGTTGGCTTTGCTGGATTTGCCTTCGCTGGAGTTGAATCTGGTGTGGGAATTCGGTAGAGGAAACATGGGTGGTTGGTCGTTTTTCGATGCGCTGGGACCCTTTGGGATTGGGTTTTGTTCTTTCTGGTTTCTTCCGAAGCTCCGGATGGAGACGGAAGCAATGCTTCGATAAGTGACCACGCTGATTACAGTGATTGTAAAATATTATGTGGTTGTCGTAGATGATTTGCTGAGTGTGAGTTTGGTTGCCATGTTCTATGAGAATGTGGTTGGGGGATCTGAGGTGAGGTCGAGTTCCACACATATCTTTGCGTAGTGTGCTTTGGTTAGGTTGCTTGTTTCTTCTGCGGTGGCCATGTAAGTCCCAAAGGAGTTGGCTATTCTCCTAAGAGCCGTCGAAACGAAGCAAATGAGGGGGAGATTGGGTAGGGTGACCCAGGCAGCGACCGTCGCGGAGTCTTCCTTGGTGTTGATGTTGGCTGACCACTTGATTATCTTCATTTGGTGGGAGTCGATCCTTCCGGTGCCTATGGACCATATCGTCCTGTAGTCCAGGTCGGAGGATAGGTGTAATAGAATATGTCTCGTGTCGAGGGGGGCTACTCTGTACTTAGCCTTGAGTCACCAAGTGGCTCTAACCTCTGCGACCCTAGCAAGATTGGGGCATCGAGATGAGAATTTGAGGACGAAAGAGTAGGGGAATGAGGTGGTCAGAGAAGAGAGTTCCTGGTCGTAGAATGGCTCCGTCGGCATGGAGGATGTCGGCGGGTAGTTGACTTCGGGTAGAGGGACGTCCGAGAACGGTAGCCCCTGCTTGGGAGTCCTGTCAGGCCGGAGGATGTCGGTAAAGGAAGGATTTGGTCGATGAGATGCGCTAGGAGTAGAAAGGACAGGAGGTAGGGATACTCCCGAAGAAGCAGGGCCCAAAAGAAGTCTGCCTGCGCCCAGAGGGGAGGGGGGCTGTCCCCTGGGGATACCAGGTTGCGCACAAGCGAGAACCCGGATAGGCTCCCCGAAGGAGGAACTAGGAGACGCTTGTCACGACCCGTACCCTAGAGTAAGGACACGAGACGTGGGTACGTCCAGCCTACGCTGCAATATCGGCGGTAGAACGCTGTCCTAGGTCACAACATCTAACAGTTGAAGGTAATAACAGTTATACTCCCCGAATGGGGGTGACATAACATAATATATCTCAATCACAGTTAGGATTCCTTGAGAGATTCCTGGGATGACCCTTGAGAATCTTATTTAAACTTCAAATTGAAATCCTTTCCCTTGTTTTGTTCGCTCTTACTCCTTGGTTATTGAATTTGATTTTGATGGATCGTTGTTGATTTTGATTTTCCTATCGAGATGAATTTTATAGCCTGGGTTGCCGCAAGGATTCGGTCGATGAGATGCGCTAGGAGTAGAAAGGGCCGGAGGAGGGGATACTCCCGAAGAAGCAGGGCCCAGAAGAAGTCTGCCTGCGCCCAAAGGGGAGGGGGCTGTCCCCTGGGGATACCAGGTTGCACACAAGCGAGAACCCGGATAGGCTCCCCAAAGGAGGAACCAGGAGATGCTACACCCCCAACTCCAGGGAGGGAGAGGGCGAGAGGAAGGGGGTGGGGCTGCCCGCTAGGAGATCCAGAGAGCGCCGGGGGACAGAACTAGGTTACACCCAGCGGGGACGGTGGCGTGGATGCTCTCAAGTCAAGAGCACCACCGCCATTACCCGGCAGGAAAGGCCGACGGAGGGGGGATCAGGAGGGGCAAAGGGGCACAGCAGGCCGGCTGCGTCAGAGAGCAACATCACGTTGATCGGCGTAGGAGGATCTGGCGGAGAGGGCGGGAGAATAAGGGAAGGGTGTTGAAGGGACCGGGTTGCGCCCCCTCCCGGCGCAAACGGCCCCAACGGGAGAAGGGAAGGGATGGTATGGGTAGTGCCCACACCCGGCACAAACGGAGGAAGAAAATGGTGGAGGGGGTAGGGCACGCCCAATGGGGACACCACAGGAGGCACAAAGAGCGGAGGGGAAGCCTCCTTACTAGAACTCATCGGAAGTAGCAGCCACTGGGTTGCGCCAGCGCCCGAACTGCCCCAGGAAGCGTCACCGAGCGGGGGAACAGGTGGCGCAAAGCCGGATGAGAGCTCAAGCTACGCCGGGCCGAGAAGGGCCCTAGGGTGTGCCAACCGGGTAGGACCTCAGGTTGCTCCATCTCGAAATAAAACCCAGGTTGGGAAAAAAGGCTAAGGGAATGGGAGCCGGACTGGGGCACACTAGAAGACTGCGCCAGGTCAGTGTAAGGCAGGTCGACAAAACCCCATCGATTGACTGCTTCAAAAGGGGACATGCCCCCTAAAGCGGGACCAAGACCCGAGGGGGTCACGTGGTCCCCTGCAGCCTGAGCCCCTTTAAAATTCGAAAAAGGATAGACGATGGAAAAAGGGCGGGAGGTCGGAGGGGGGTCCGATGAGATTGGGGGCCGGCACTGCTGAATCGGCTCCGAGAGGGGGGTGCCGGACCCGGGGCGAGACCCAGAGGGTGGGGGGGAAGCGGCGACCTGAGGGACGCGGGAGGAGGAGGCCGAGGAGGCTGGCCGGGTTAGGGCGGAGGAGGATGGTCCCGGAGACAAAGACCGGGAGAACGACGCAGAGGCAAAGGCGGGCGCGACTCCGGCGGTGGCGGAGGCCGCTGCCATGAAGCTGCGTTCCACAAGCTGTAGCTGAGCCGCCGACCACCCGGAGGGCTGGGGGGCCCGAGGACGGACGACTGTTGCTCGCCGGGATGCCGGGCCGGGGGGCGGCGATGCGCAAGCCGAGCGCGACAGTGATGCCATCGACGGCCGTGGGTGGAAGCCGTGAGCTGGCAGCCCAGGGCCGCTGAAGCGGCGACGCCCCAAGGACACGGCGAAGGCGACTGCGGAGGACGGGTATCGACGCGGCGGACAACATCCGTTATCCCGATTGATCTTATATATATCACTCTTATATATTTATATATATATATAAATAATATATATATATATATATATATATATATATATATATATATATAAATAATATATATATATATATATAATATTTTATATATATATATATATATATATATATATATATATATATATATATATATATAATATTTTTATATATATATATATATATATATATATATATATATATATAAAGCCAAAATCTTATGAGATTTACTAAATCTCGCAAGATGGCAAACTTTCCCAGACCCGACCTATATATGGAAATAAAGAGAAAGCGAGATAGGGAGAGAAATAAAAACCCTAACTCTAATACTTGCCAACCCCCTCACATCCTCGCCCAACACCCTCCCAGCCGCGTGCGTGCCCACAGTCGTCTGGACACTGCCGGAGGTTAACGGGATGCGGAAACAACACCACACGCACAACAGCCCTGATATCGCAACACCGTGACCCAGCGAGTTATGTCATTTTAGTGCAATGTTCCTCTACATATACTAGATCATTTTGGACTCCGTAAACTCCTATGAACAGCCTATATAATCCTCAACGAACCCTGCTAATTTGTTCATATCAAACTGATTAAGAATCGACGAGAAATTGAAACAAAATCAGGATAAAAATCAGATTTTTGAAAAGCATGAGAGAATTGAAACTGCATATTGCACAGTTTTTGAAAGCAATTTTAGCCAATGCAACGATAGTTTCAAAAATATATTTAAATAGATTGATAGACAACCTATAGGAGATTAAAACCCCATCTTTAGTTCTATTTTTTGTTCATTATGCTAAAACAGATTCAAAAACTTGTAAAAATAGTTTTTGGAAACAGTAAATTTCAATAATTTTTATCGATACGGCGTGTGCCCCACCATATAGGGCAATGTGGTCATAACCCATGAGCACCGAAAGACGTGTATGGATATTGTCGACGTATGGCATTCGACGTAACTTGATTTCGTTGTGCATGCGCTATGAAATCGAAAAGTATCCATCGAGATATCCTGTATTGGCCCCTTTGCAAACTAGCCCATTACTTCATGCACATTCGTCCTTTCGAGACAAAACTTGTGCCATCAGGGCCATGCTAATTTGGCGGGCCCACAACCCGATCTAACGTATAAATTTGTACATGACCCACCAGAATCCAACTTTGGACATACGGTTGGGTTCGTATCGTCAAATCAGATATGTATATATATAGTTTAATGACTGTAGAGATCGTAGGTACTAGTACGCTTTTTGGTACAAAGAGGGTCCAATGGCGGACATCATTTTGACCCAAAATCACGATTTTTCTCCTGTGTCCAGAATTGGACTATTGGGTAGGTATTTTTAGACATATCTTTTATACCAAATATTTTTGTGATATTTATTTCAGCATTCGATGACGATTACGGAAGTTGGCTTTCCTTGCTTTACCAGACCTTTATCAGCAGCTCAGGACACCAAGTGAGTACAGTTCTTGTTTGTTTCTAATAATGTTAATTACTCTAATTGCATGATTAGTGATACATATTTGTTCCTTGACACGTCGGTACACAATTTAGTGTTATATGGATTAGTCATGATACCATGTTTTATTTTATCGTGTTTCGTAATTTATTGTCTTGACTAATCCATGTGTAGTAGTCTGGTGGGGAAGTACGTGCTAAGTAGATATGTGATCAATCCCGTAGACCATATTTTATTTCATGCAATTTAGACCATATTTTATTTCATGCAATGTAGACCGTATTTTATTTTATGCAATGTAGACAGTAAGGATGCAAATCCTATGTAGGCCGTGTGGTGTAGTGGACCAGCCTGATCACATATTGAAAGGTGTACTTCAAAATCACGTAGATGGTTATGTTTTCTTGTTGTATGTTTTACGTGTCCTTATAGTTCATGACTAACTGTTTCACCATACTTTCCATGCCATGTTTTATAATTATTTCTTTCATCATATATGTCATTCTCTATTCCCTATTTTTATAGTCATTATCATATATGCGAAACTGCATGCTTGAATTGTACTCGTTCCATTTCTGACTGGAAACCAATTTTTTAGGTTACCCGCGACTACTCTTAGCATTGGGGAGATTCGAGTGTACTTGTAGGCCAAAACCAAGAGATTAGTTAGATAGAGGTGTTGTAGTCATTTTTAATATTTTGTAAGAACATTTTACTTTTATTTAAATGTAAAACTTATGAATATTATAAATTAATTTAATTTTATGAATGAGCAACTATTGTGATTTTTGAGCATTGTGGTCTAGACTGCATTCTGCAGCATACACTACGGCGTAGGTTGGCTTGCGTACGTACTCGCATCCCGAAAAGCGGGTGTGGGTCATGACAAGTTTTTGTAGTGGCCCATGCATGTCAGTTTTCGTAAAAGATTGTGAACTCATTGTAGTACCTAAGTTAGTCGTACTACTGCGAGCCTGCGACTAGGAAATGTTCATTTACAATTAGGATTGAATTGATTTAGGAGGATGACTAGGAATAGGAGTCCCTTATTCAACTTGACTGTTGGATAGTTAAGGATTGTTATATAGGCCATGCAATTTAAGTAAAAAATTATTAAATTTAGATAAGTTGAGAAATTCTAAAGATATGCTATTGTGTTTTGATATGACAGTTGGATCCAAGGTGGGTAGACTATTCATTCTGAAACTTAGGCCTTCCTAGAATTCAATCCCTAACCTTGATAATTTAATAAAATTCTCTTTTTTGCCATCTCTGAACATTATCATCGTTGCTCGTATTACTTAGTTATTTCCATTTGTTTTCCCTAAGAGTATATTTTATTTCCATCTATTGAGTTTGGACCTAACTCGATTATCCATGTATTTACTCTTTCCGAGTTAGTTTCCAAGATATATATAAAAGTGTTTTCCCCCCAATCTTTGAATATTCGAGAGATATAAGTTAAAGTTTATATTTCTATTTTCTTTGATCATTTTTTTTCCTAATCCTCATCATTTGTGCCTTTCCTAAACATCGTCATACTGTTTGTATCACTTATATTTTTCCTTCGACCTAAGGAATTATTTTTTTAAAATAATTTCTCACTCAATTATTATATTAATCTCAAGTTCGCTTGACTCAACACTTCCTCTCAATCATTGAATATTGAATATCCGTGCAATAGGGATAAAAAATTATCCTTAATTTGGCTTTGATCATTATCCTTGCAGTCGCTCATTTTATTTTATTTCAAGAACTTGATACTTGAAAGACAGACTTACACTTCT
>JANAVB010025598.1:28515922-29030012 GCA_029216955.1 Iris pallida | reverse complement strand
TTAGTTATTTACTTTCTTGCACTTTATCGGTCTTTCTTACCATCATCTGAATATAAAACTGCCATTTTTATCCAATACAACTGCCTATAACTGCTTTATAGTTCTCTGTCATTTACTTGGGTTTTCTAGATGAGATGTGCGTTCTGTCCTGACTGGACCTGTTGTAAATTTTACAGATGATTGTCCTGAGGGACACATGCCCTACATGTTACAGACCAGGAGATTGGCTTAGCTACCTATGGTCCCGACACTCAGGAGTGATCGGGAGTTTAGCTAGTTGGTCTTGTTTTAGTTTTCATGTCTAGAACTGGAGTTGTATATATATATAATTGAGACTTGAGTGTATTGAGATTTTGAGTTTGTTGTTATATATCAGTAGTTTTGTTGTCTTTAATCTTAGTTATATTTCTGTGATATCTTATCGTGCTTAGACTGTGACTGAGTTACACCATAGCTTATACTTGTCCTCCGTTCGGAGTTGATCATGATGAGTACACTATATACTGCATGAGTTGATGGTTAGTTATAGACTTAAAACATCGTTCTACCGCCGACACTGCGGCGTAGGCTGGATGCTGTTACGTACTCGTACCCTCACAGTGGGTGCGGGTCGTGACATACATGCACGATAAAATCGAAGCGTATCCGTCGAGATACCCGTATTGGCCCCTTTGCAAACTAGCTCGTAAATTTTTGCACATTTGTCCTCTCGTGACAAAACTTGCACCATCAGGGCCGTGTCATTTTTTGGTCCTGTGTGCCAAGTTTGGTCCGATTCTGAGATGGTCGACCGGAACGCTAATTTGGCGGGCCTGCGACCCGATCCAACGGGCAAATTTGTGCATGACCCTCCTGAATCCAATTTTGCACATATGGTTGGGTTCGTATCGTCAAAATGGACCCATAGACATATAATTTGATGACTTTAGAGACCGTAGGTACTGGCACACTTTTTGGTACAAAGTGGATCCAACGACGTACATCATTTTGACCAAAAATTACGATTTTGTCCCTGTGTCCAGATTTGGACTTTTGGGTAGGCATTTTTAGATATATATTTTATACCAAATACGTTCGTGAGTTTATTTCAGCATCAGATGACGTTTGTGGAATTGGCTTTCCTTGCTTTACCAGACCTTTATCAGCAGCTCGGGACACCATGCAAGTACAATTTTTGTTTGTTTCCAATTTTTTATTTACTATAATTGCATGATTAGTGATCCATATTTGATTCTTGAAACGTTGATACACTAGTTAGTGTCATATGGATTTAGTCATGATACCATGTTTTATTTTACCTTGTTTCGTGATTTATTGTTGTGACTAATCTATGTGTAGCAGTCAGGTGGGGAAGTACATGCTAAGTAGATATGTGATCAACACCGTAGACCATGTTTTATTTCATGCAATATAGATCGTATTTTATTTGATGCAATGTTGACCATGTTTTATTTCATGCAATGTAGACCGTAATTTATTTCATACAATGTAGACAGCGAGGATGCAAATCCTATGTAGACCGTGCGGTATAGTGGACCTGTGACCCCCTAAATTTTAGGTTTTATTTTAAAATTTTATAAATAAATTATTTTCAATACATATTTGATTTTAATTATTTTTATCATTAAATGTTATTTTTCGTGACTTTGATTTCTGGAGCGTCAGAGATGTCAATCTCTAGAAACTTCCTTCATGAGTTTGTAGTAGACAAAAATATCTTCATTTTAATATATAATATCCCACTCAAACTTGTTCCCTTGTAATATATTTGTATCACACAACTTTCGGATCATTTAGGCCATTTGATCATTTGATAGTTATTAATAAATTTCCACTTTTATCTTTGACTATCATATACACATTGCCGTGACTTTTAATTTAGGAGCACAAGACTAGTCGTTTCCTCAAAACCAACTTCACATGCATGATCTAGTCAAGGCACCCTACACCAAAGACCTTCGTGTCCCACTCAGACACACTATCTTGTGCTTCATTTGCATCGTATAACTTTCCTAACACAAGACCTAATCTAAATTCATCCCACGGGGTTATATTTATTTCTGACTTGAATTGGGGACACCATTTCGATCCAAACCCGTCGATCCAAAATATGGACACGACCCACGTTAAGCATACTATCCACATGACACTTGTGTCCCATTCAATTGAGCTCTCGTATGCTATTTATTTACCCATGATCATAAATGACTAAATTAAGCCATTTATTACACTAAACCCGATTTTGACCCGATCCGACTCATTTGAACCAAACCCAAGCTTCATGTTATCCCCTCATGAATACACACACTCATCCCCCTACAAAACACCAAACACCTAGTGTACCCACTCAAATATTCAAGGACAACTCTATTTGGACAAATTCCTAAATTATGACCTAATATAGCTATACTAAATCCTAGCCGTTGGGTTATCTTTCATCAATCCACACCACTCATCCATTCATACAACCAACATCCACACCTAGGATGGTCGGCCCTAACTTCCACGCATATCAATCTTTTTCTTTTTCTAAACAACTCTCTCTGTCTCTCTCACTCTCTCTTTCTATTACACTCACAGCCAATACCCCCTCTCTCACTCAATCTCTCTCTCTCTCCCTACCAATGCAACAGAAACAACCTTCCCCCCATGGTCGAGCAGCAGCTCCTTCCCCCTATCCCTAGGCCGACCACAGCATCTCCACTCATTCTTCTTTATTTCCTCCACTTTTTCCTTCATCACCATCACCATCACCATCACCAACTCCTCTACCCTTGCCCGAACGGCCAGGTACGGCCAGCAAGCGGCAAGGTGTGGCTACGCCACGCACACGTGTGTCGGCACATGCGAGAGGTACTACAAGCCACGTGTGTGCACGTGTGAGGCTGTAACAGCAGCTGTGAGCAGCATTAGGAATGCTGTAGCAGCAGCAGCGTAGGAAAAACCCCACCACCGCACGCCATCGCGACAACCATCGCCACCATCGGTGGACCACAACCTTTACGCGAGCCTGGCGACCTCAGGAGAGCCCCCTCAGCACACCCCCTTCAATGCCGGTGCGTAAAATAGGTAATTTGTGCGTTTCGAACAGGATCCCGTCGTGACACGCACGTTTTGAAACTCAAAAATCGTATTCTGTCGCAGCGACTTTGCGCATATTTTCTAGGCAATCCAACTGTTGGATCAACGAATTCTTTTCTCCGTCACAATCTTGGTATATAGATCTACCTCCACCTCAAGTTTCAAACATTAATTTGATCATTTGATAGACAAAACCGGCCGCCAAGTTGACAATTTAAATTGTGTTATTTTTGGACAGTTTTGTGGAGCCAACTTCGTCGACTCGTATCTCTGTCGTCACAGCTTCGTTTGATGCACCACTAGTTCCTGTGCACAGCTGATATAACCATCTTCTTGTCCCTCAAGTTTCGTTTAATTGTGAGCATGTTTGAGTGGTTGAATTTGACGTCAAAGTTGGACGTCCGAATTCGTAATTTCCATCTAATAAAATTCTAATTTTGGACCCGGGACTCCGAATTCAAATTTTGACACCACCAGTATACTCGTGGGATCGTTCTGGCACAAATTTATATAATATTTTCTAGATTTGGAGGACGTGGGCCCTGACACGCTTTTTAATGTAAAACGGGCTCCTCAATTCGAGTTAATGGACCATTTTGAGATCGGCTCATCCGAATCCAATTCGGATATACCGTTGATTTTGTATCGTCATTCTGGACTCGTTGGCGTGTACTTTGCTAGATTTAGTGGACTTTGACTCCGGCATGCATTTTCGTGCAAACTAGAATTCCAATATCCTGGTCAAAGGACTATTTTGAGATGGACTTACCGGTGGGTTCGTATCGTCATTCTGGATTCATTGACATATAATTTGTTAGGTTTAGTAGACTTCTATTCTGGCATGTTTTTCTGTGCAAAGTGGGTCCAACACGGACATCATTTTGATCCGAAATTACCTTTTTGTCCTTGTGTCCAAATTGGACTTATGGGTAGGCTATCCTAGCTAATTTGACTATTCTGGACACGTTGGTGACGTTTGTTTCATCATCCGGCAATGTCTGTAGATACTTTCTTTATGTATCACTATTAATTATAATTATGTTCGTATTTCAGAATTAGTGCAACAAAACTGAGATCAGTCGATTCCAGTGATCTCACATCGCTGAAATTGACAAGATGATCATGTGGATCGCAATGATAAGATTGTTAACCTTACGGCTGATCGTCTTATCCTGGTTTGCATCGTAGGTTTCGACGTACGAATAACGAGGTATAACTTGATATTTTAATAATCTACAAGTTGCAATTCATATTATTAGCTTATATATATAAACGGTTTAGTAAACTCTAAATAATTTTGGGTTTCTAGTATTACCTAATAATATTTTGTAAATAAAATTATAGTTTCTAAATATTATAAATGATTTGTAGATAGATATGTATTTATAGTTATTATTTTCCTTAAATCGTAAGTCACAACTATTATAGTCGTTTCCTATTTTTTTTTCATCTCTATTATCGTGCCAAATCTTGATTCTAGACTGTTATATATCAAACTAGGCTATTTGGACTTTTCTGGACTCAGTAGAACCGCCTATGTCATTATTTGGGAACATCTTGTGGAGCTTAGAATCATACCTATTCTGTGTTGATACATTCGTGTCGTGCACGTCGACTACCAACTAAAATGAGACGAGTACATTCTCTAATAGTTTTTTATTGTCTTGATATCTATTATATCCGATTCAGTTGTAGTATTTTACTTAAATTTTAACACGATGGTACACGGACTAGTATACGTCGGATCCTATCATAAGATGTCATTCCTGGATTACCATGGTATATTAGTACATTGTTCAATCTTGTTTCCTGTACCGGTATAGATGCTGATTCCTAAGGGGATTTGCTACCCTCTTAGAGAATCCTGTGCCATGATGTAATATGTTCGGATCTATATACTACTCGAAGATGGGGAGTTATTAGTAGTTATGTGATCAATACCCCTCTCATATTCTCTTGTTCACTTGTTCATAGCTCCACCCTCACTGTACGTAGGGTGTAGCCTGACCTGATACTACTTGTTCATAACTTTCCATTGTGGCCGGCCTGATCCTGTTTTCATATATTTCCTGTTCATAGCCGATCAAATGGAACAGCCTGATCCTGACCCAAGCCGATCACATAACGCTCTAATATCTCGAGGTACTGTTTATGTTTACATTATACATCAGATATTCCTATACTGCTTTATATTCCAGTATTTTATACCCTGACATGATATCCAGTTTTACATATAATATTTATTTCCAGTCTTGATATTTAATCTTGTATTCCATTATAATTGTCTCTTATAGTATTTGCCAATTCATTTGGAACTCTATTAGTTTATGTAATCGTTCCCATCCTGACTGGATACGTTGACAAAATTTTAGGAATTGTTATGCCCCATATTATTGGACTACATGATGATGCTAGCTGAAGCGGATCTCGACATTCTTTCACTGTGAGTTGTCTCCCAGGAGTTCTAGGCCTTGTAGTTCTTTTACTTTTGTTATTGTTTTTCTCCAATACATTCTTGTCTTATATGATCTTTTATAGATTCTAGTTGTTCTAGTGATAATGTTATCTCTTCTTATTCATATCTTCTTAGATGCTTGTTATTGGAGTACATATTGTCGCTATAGATCATCTAGATGTTGTAGATAGTTATTGGGGACTTGAAAGCTTTCTACCGTCGATACCGCGACGTAGGCTGGGCGTGGTCCATGTACTCGTGCCTTAATATCCGGATGCGGGTCGTGACACATTTTTGTGGTGGCCTATATGGGTTAGTCTTTGTAACTAATGTGAAGTCGTGGTAGTACTTAGGCTTAGCCGTACTACTGCAAGCCTGTCCTAGGATTGGATTTGAATCATAGAATATTTTAGGATTTTTGTACTCAATGACATATTAGGATCTCTTGATAGATTCCGGGGATGACCCCTTAGAGTCTTATTTCGAAACTATTTGAGTCTATTTTCATTTCGCTCTTGCTTATCCTGATTTTCAAAACACATGTCCGTTGTCGAACCCTATTCTTGCATGAAGATAAGTTTTACGGACCCCCAGAGAGAGATAAAAAGTAGAAGTTGAACTTATATACCATTTAGGTTGAGATTTTTTTTAGATCGTGTTCAAGTAATTTTGAATTTTGACCTGTAAAACCCCAATATTTTCTAATTATTTTAATGCTTTTTAAATCATTTTTTATATTTTTTTTGAATTTATTTGGTTTATGTACGTAATTAAAGATGTGTATAATATATGTATGTTTGTGTGCGTGATAATTTAAATACTACTAAATATAGCCTACAATTATTACAAATATTTTTGATACTCAATTACGATCTTTAGAAAATTTTCTTGTGAATATATATATATATATATATATATATATATATATATATATATATATATATATATATATATATATATAGTTAGAAAATAATAATAATAATAATAATAATAATAATAATAATAATAATAATAATAATAATAAAAGAGAAGGCCCGGCCCCACACCCAACAGAGGGCGGGCCAGGCTGAAGGTTGACAGCCTTGTTAAAGGCTTTTGTTTAAAAAAAAGAAAAAAAAAGAGAACAAATGGTGGTGGGCCAAACCCCCACCATATTAGCAGCTCAGCTGCGGAATTGGGGGGGGGGGGGGGCGACCCCCACACTATATGCTAACAGCAGCTCTAGTTGCAACCCTTTTTGGCCCGACCCCCAAAACCCAATGCAACTCGACTACTTAGCAACTGTGCTGGTGTGGAGTTTCGAAACTCGACCCCCACAATGCAACTTAACAGCAGCAGCTGCTGCAAACCTTTAAAACCCGAGCCCAACACCAATCAACCCGATCCCCATATCCCAAGTCCTAATAGTAATAGGCAAGTCGGCTGTGGTATTTAAACCCACACGAAACCAAACCCTAACCCTCCGTACATCTTCTCCCTCCTGAAGCCCTCTTCATCTCGAACCCTAGATGGACTACCCAGGCCGTTGGCGGCACCGCACCACCGCACGAACGCTGCCGGACAGCCCAGGACGACCCCACTTCCGAGCGATCTCAGTTTTGTCAACAGCGAGGTACCCTTCTTCCAATCCTCTTTTCTTCACGCACGCTCGATGAATTCTCGAACTATCAATTTCTGTGCGTAGCCCATATGAACCCCTCCAATCCCCTTCTGATAGAATCCTTGGAACCCCAAGGGATTGCTCGAGAAATCGAGGCAAAGTTGCCCCGAAAACTGTTGAAAACAGAGTTTTAATCCAGTCCCAAACCACAACTTAGAAGCTAGATTTTGAACTGTGTATCGAGATTTTTCAGAAACTAATTGAACACATGTGAAGACAACATAACCACGATTAAAACGCATTTTGTAGATCTGTATTTCGTTTTCTATGCGAGAATTAAATCAGTGTTAAAGTTGGGCGAAAAACTGTTTTCAAAAGTGTTAATTTTAGAAAATTTCCACGATACGACGTACGCCCCGACAAACCGGGCGACGTGGTCGTGCGTTATACGCATCGAAAGGTGCGTATGGACGTTGCTACGTGTGGGAACTGACGGAACTCAGTTTCGTCGCGTGTGCGCGACGAAATCTACGCGTATCCGTCAAGATACCCCCGTATCGACATTTTGCAAACTTGTCCATAACTTCGTGTACAGTCGTCGAATCGAGACAAAACTTGCGCCAACAGGTCCGAATCGAAATTTTGGTCCTGTATGCCAAGTTTGGTTCGATTCTGAGAAGGTCGAATCGGAACGCCTTTTTGGCGGGCCCGCGACCCACTCAAACGGGCGAATTTGTACACGGCTCATCGGAATCCAAAACTGGACATACCGTTGAGTTCCTCTCCTCAAACTGAATCCGTAGACATGTAGTTTGACGACTTTAGAGACCATAGACTTTGGTACGCGTTTCGGTACAAAGCGGGTCCAACGGCGGACATCCTTTTGACCCAAAATTACGATTTTGCCCCTGTTCCAGAATTGGACTTTTGGACAGGCATTTCCTAGGTATATCTTCTTCACCGAGATCATTTTTGATGTTTGTTTCACAGCGTTTGGAGTCATCTGTGATTTGTGATTTTTGGTGCTGACACTTGCTACTCTTGGATTGCCCTTCTCGCACCGCAGGCAAGTATACCTTGCCATAGATTCTGATTGTGCTCATTTATTTTAGTATATTTTATTACTGCATATTTCTTTCTCTTATTTGTCATTTTTTTTCTATTAGGCGTCCAAGTCACACTTGGGTGCAAGCGGCTACATATAGTCATTTTATATTATTTATATTGCATGTCGACCTTGTGTTAGTTGACTACCCTATGAGTATGTGGGGTATTTTTATATCCCCTATGGCCTTGACACACGTGTATCACGTGATGAGTGAGTTATATAGGACACGGACCTGCGTACTCGACTGGCCATCGATATGTACGGAACGTGCGACGGTTAGGAGGTAACTGCTACTAGTGTGTTGAGTTAGAAGCCGTAGCAGTTGCCAACTGGACAGGCTGTGGATACATCTTGGACAGCAGCAGTTGGGGGGAGGGGACAGCTACTAGCATTGGGGCTACATTTATTTTTACACACTTTGGGGCCGAGAGTGACTTGTATGAGTACTACTTTCTGCCCTGGCCGATAGCGTCTCGGATGAGCGCTACTTGACGGCCACTCTTTATTACTTGCTTGCGTGAATCCGTTACAGCCCCTGTGTAGAACGTTGTCCTCTAAAGTGTATCTCACATAGACGGTTAGGAGATCCTGTAGAGTCATAGTTATATATTTTTACACATTCAGTTACTTGGCATGTTTTCTGTATCTTGTTACGTCCCTCTGAGGACCTGGTGATCTCTCCAGGATTAGACGAGCAGGACTATCCAGAGGAGTACGGTGCCGCATTGGATCCATCATACATCGGTGACGAGGCATCTCTCGCTCATACTTAGTTTTATTCTTTATTATCTGAGGCCATGTATTGGACATCTTATTATCATTCATTCTTGCTGTTTGAGGAGGTTGGACTCCATTTAGTTGAGACTATTTTTCATAGCTGTTTGGGTGGGAATGTCTACCCGACTATATTTTGATATCATCATTTATCTTATTTTAGTGGACTTACTATATTCTCTGTGTTGAGCTGTGGATGAGATTTAGATATATTATTGTGGTTTATCATGTATTATTATTACAGCTTATGTACCAATACAGGGATTACCATATATTGGTGTATTCTTCGTATAAGTACAGCTGGCATGTCTACGTACTTAGTCCTACGTATTTTGGGACTGGGGCGTTACATATTTTTGTGGTGGCCCATGCAGGTCGAGTGATATTGTTGGGTTACATGACTGTGCCCAACAAACCTGCAAACTAGGAATAGGATATATGATCTCATCCACTACTACTACTACCTTCCTTGATCTCTTCTCCATCTTTTTTTCCTATAAACTTATTGAATTCCCTTCAGCTTGAAATTGTTCTAACCAACTCTAAATTTTTGTGCCAATATAGGATGAATCTTCGTAGCGGTCTCACTACTCCCCTTGCCATTACTGACGGAAACACTACTGCTCAAGAGGAACCAGTGAATCCGCAGCAGCCAGCTATGTCCCCGACCACTCCAGCACCATTCGGGCCATCCCTCCAGCCAGTGATGACCCCAACTACAACTCAGCAGACTGGTCCCGAGGATCCTGTACCCCAAGGAGAGTACCTACCACCACCACCACCTTATCCACCTCCGTTCCTGCCACAGATTCCACCCCCATATCCACCATCATCATATCCACCACCACCACCTCCATAATACCCACCATCATCATATCCCCCACAACAGCCACCACAGTATCCACCATCTTATCCACCCCAACAGCCCCCACCATATCCATCACCATATCCACCATCTTATCCACCCCAGTATCCTCCATCGAATCTACCTCAGTATCCACCCACATACCCCTCACATTATCCCTTTCCATATCCTCATATCCTCCACAGATCATGCCCCAGGTGCCATACCTGCCCCCACAGCATCCCATGCCTCAGACTGGTGGGGCTACCACAGAGCAGATTCTCCAGAGCCTGGTACAGGCTCAGATGCAGCAGAGCGAGGCCATCAGGAGGAGTTTGGAGACAGCATTGGCCCGAGCACCACAAGCCTCTGTGGGTTCTATCGAAGGATTCCGCAACATGAATCCTCCATACTTCAAGGGCACTGAAGACGTCATTGGGATCACCAATTGGCTGGTTAAGACAAAAAATCTCCTGAAGGCTTCAAAGTTATCCGCAGATCTATAGATGACGGCAGTGAAGTTACAGCTGGAAGAAAATGCTTACGACTGGTGGGCCGCAGAGGAGAGGCGGCTAGGAGTTGATCAGACATGGGAGAAATTCAAAGAACTGTACAATAAGAAGTTTTTCTCCGACACTGCCAAGGATGCTTTATATGACCAGTTCCTACACTTGGAGCAGGGAAATATGACAGTTGACGAGTACGATGCCGAGTTTAGCCGACTGAGTCGTTTTGCACCAGGGTTAGTTACGACAGAGCTAGAGAAAGCCAAAAGGTTTCATAGAGGCTTGAGTATAGAGTTGTTGAGGTACACCAGCTCTGAGTCGAGGGTCTCCCAAGCAGCTGTTCTGGCAGAGGCTAGAACTCAGGAGGCCATGAGCAAGAAGGCAAATCGATGAGTTACATCGACTATGGGACCAGCCAAGACCACTACAGGAGGGCCAGTGAGACGTACTCCCACACCTCAGCATCAGCAGAGGACAGGGCCATACCAGACACAGGAGAAGGTCACTTGCCATTACTGCGGCAAAGTTGGTCATGTTTTGCGAGACTGTAGATGACGATTGCGGTATTGTTTGATTTGCGGATCGAATCAGCACCAGGCTAAGGATTGTTCATTTCAGAGGGTCACTCCACATAATCAGCAGCAGAGGCTAGCTATTACAGGACCAGGAGCACCACGACCACCCTTACCCACCCAGACAGCCCAATTCCAGTAGGCTAGAGCACAGACGGGTAATCAGCAAATTGGGAAGGCTTTTGCTCTAGCTGCCGAGGAGGCAGAACCAGAGGTGGACGTCATAGCAGGTATGGTTCTAGTTGCATCGTTTCATGCCATTACATTACTTGACACTGGAGCCATCCATTCATTCGTAGCCACTAGCTTTGCCACTAGACACAATATACCCACGTCATCTCTATCTAAAAGCCTTAGAATCCTCACTGGGAAGGAGTTGTACCTGTTAGTGGTATCCGTAGAGATTGCTCTGTAGTGTTATGTGGTAGAGAGATGAGTGCACGACTACTTATATTCCCCATGCCTACCTTCGATGTCGTTCTTGGATGGACTGGTTGAGCCAGCATTTCACTCTTATCAACTGCCATAGAGACAGTATCATACTTAGACCCCCGGCTGAATCAGAGCTCGAGTTCACCCAAAGAAGAAGCATTGAGGAGTAAAAATGTTAAATCTGGAAAAGTTAGTAGTAACGGGATGAAAGTTCACTTCGATAATTATGGGAGGGATTAAACTTATAATCATGATCAAATTAGACGGCTGGGAGTGAATACAAAAGTTTGGTTGTTCCTTTGGAAAACTTGTTCAGAAACTTTTTTAGGAAACTCGAGTTTTAAAATTTTAATGGTAGACCACCATGAAACCCTAATGCGTTGGAAGGATTCCACACTAATTGCTATATCCCTCATGGCAATGTTAATAGCATATGCATAAGTATTGCTAGTCATCCATAAAATCATGTGGTTATATTTAAACTTGACACACTCGCCATCTCCTCAATTCTAGATTTTATTGTGACTTTCTAACCATTTGAAACTAGAGAAATGATTAGATTGTTTCTTGATCATACTCTATCTAAGTGGCTATCATATCTCTAAAAACTGTATTCCTAACTCACTTTACCTTGATTGCTTGACCTATTGAACCCTACACCACTAGTTCAATTTTTAAGTTGGGTAGAATACCTCACTACCTAACAAACTTTTTCTGGGTGAACCATATAGATGAGTTCATTTATACTACTAATTTGAGGACCTTGGAATGATCGATTTCCTTCATCACTACCTCCCTTACTTACATATTTCTCCACCTTGTGCTGCTAATTTAGCCTTAGTTTTACAAGCTTATTCCTTTATCGAGCTTGTTCATGATATATTTTATTGGGCGCGCCCACTAACATATTGTCTAATCAGAACCGGTGCATGATGGTCTGATCAACCGAGTGCATTTTGTTTTGCTTACATCAATCGTTCTACACGGATGGAGACATAGCTAAAATTGCCCTTTAGAGTCTCCCTCACGACTGCCTTGGCAATTCTCTAGAATTATACAACCACCCTTGAAGCACGTATTGGCATTCAAAAACACATTCCTTGAACTCTTGTAGGATTTCATCTTTTACCCATACTAGACGAGGCTTGTACTTGATAGATAGGCCAAACTATTTTCCTGTGACCATGAAGTTTGAGTATACACTGAGACAGCTAGCCACTATCCTATCAACGTGACTGTGTCCCTATCAATTTTCTTGCATTACATTTGATCCCCCGACCTTAGTTTAATTTCGAGGACGAAATTTTCTTCAAGTTAGATAGGATGTAAAACCCCAATATTTTCTAATTATTTTAATACTTTTTAAATTATTTTTTTATATTTTTTTTTTGAATTTATTTGGTTTATGTACGTAATTAAATATGTGTATAATATATGTATGTTTGTGTGCATGATAATTTAAATACTACTAAATATAGCCTACAATTATTACAAATATTTTTGATACTCAATTACGATCTTTAGAAAATTTTCTTGTGAATATATATATATATATATATATATATATATATATATATATATATATAGTTAGAGAAAAAATAATAATAATAATAATAATAATAAAAGAGAAGGCCCGGCCCCACACCCAGCAGAGGGCGGGCCAGGCTGAAGGTTGACAGCCTTGTTAAAGGCTTTTGTTTAAAAAAAAGAAAAAAAAGAGAACAAATGGTGGTGGGCCGAACCCCCACCATATTAGCAGCTCAGCTGCGAAATTGGGGGGGGGGGCCGACCCCCACACTATATGCTAACAGCAGCTCTAGCTGCAACCCTTTTTGGCCCGACCCCCAAAACCCAATGCAACTCAACTACTTAGCAACTGTACTGCTGTGGAGTTTCGAAACCCGACCCCCACAATGCAACTTAACAGCCGCAGCTACTGCAAACTTTTAAAACCCGAGCCCAACACCAATCAACCCGAGCCCCATATCCCAAGTCCTAATAGTAATAGACATGTCGGCTGTGGTATTTAAACCCACACGAAACCAAACCCTAACCCTTCGTACATCTTCTCCCTCCTGAAGCCCTCTTCATCTTGAACCCTAGACGGACTACCCAGGCCATTGGCAGCGCCGCACCACCGCGCGAACGTTGCCGGACAGCCCAGGACGACCCCACTTCCGAGCGATCTCAGTTTTGTCAACAGCGAGGTACCCTTCTTCCAATCCTCTTTTCTTCACACACGCTCGATGAATTCTCGAACTATCAATTTTTGTGCGTAGCCCATATGAACCCCTCCAATCCCCTTCTGATAGAATCCAGGAAACCCCAAGGGATTGCTCGAGAAATCGAGGCAAAGTTGCCCCGAAAACTGTTGAAAACAGAGTTTTAATCCAGTCCCAAACCACAACTTAGAAACCAGATTCCGAACTGTGTATCGAGATTTTTTAGAAACTAATTGAACACATGTGAAGACAACATAACCACGATTATAACGTATTTTGTAGATCTGTATTTCATTTTCTGTGCGAGAATTAAATCAGTTTTAAAGTTGGGCGAAAAACTGTTTTCAAAAGTATTAATTTCAGAAAATTTCCATGATACGACGTACGCCCCGACAAACTGGGCGACGTGGTCGCACGTTATACGCATCGAAAGGCACGTATGGACGTTGCTGACGTGTGGGAACTGACGGAACTCAGTTTCGTCGCGTGTGCGCGACGAAATCAACGCTTATCCGTCAAGATACCCCCTTATCGGCGTTTTGTAAACTTGTCCATAACTTCGTGTACAGTCGTCGAATCGAGATGAAACTTGTGCCAACAGGTCCGAATAAAAATTTTGGTCCTGTATGCCAAGTTTGGTTCGATTCTGAGAAGGTCGAATCGGAACCCCTTTTTGGCGGGCCTGCGACCCACTCAAACGGGCGAATTTGTACACGGCTCATCGGGATCCAAAACTGGACATACCGTTGATTTCTTCTCCTCAAACTAAATTCGTAGACATGTAGTTTGACGACTTTAGAGACCATAAACTTTGGCACGCATTTCGGTACAAAGCGGGTCCAACGGCGGACATCGTTTTGACCCGAAATTACGATTTTGCCCCTGTTCCAGAATTGGACTTTTGGACAGGCGTTTCCTAAGTATATCTTCTTCACCGAGATCTTTTTTGATGTTTGTTTCAGCGTTTGGAGTTATCTATGATTTGTTAGTTTTGGTGCTGACACTTGCTACTCTTGGATTGCCCTTCTCGCACCGCAGGCAAGTATACCTTGCCATAGATTCTGATTGTGCTCATTTATTTTCAGTATATTTCATTATTATATATTTCTTTCTCTTATTTGTCATTTTGTTTCTATTAGGCGTCCAAGTCACACTTGGGTGCAAGCGGCTACATATAGTCGTTTTATATTATTTATATTGCATGTCGACCTTGTGTTAGTTGACTACCCTATGAGTATGTGGGGTATTTTCATATCCCCTATGGCCTTGACACATGTGTATCACGTGATGAGTGAGTTATATAGGACACGGACCTGCGTCCTCGACTGGCCATCGATATGTACGGGACGTACGACGGTTAGGAGGTAACTGCTACTAGTGTGTTGAGTTAGAAGTCGTAGCAGTTGCCAACTGGACAGGCTGTGGATACATCTTGGACAGGAGCAGTTGGGGGGAGGGGACAGCTACTAGCGTAGGGGCTACATTTATTTTTACACACTTTGGGGTCGAGAGTGACTTGTATGAGTACTACTTTCTGCCCTAGCCGATAGCGTCTCGGATGAGCGCTACTTGACGGCCACTCTTTATTACTTGCTTGCGTGAATCCGTTACAGCCCCTGCGTAGAACGTTGTCCTCTAAAGTACATCTCACATAGACGGTTAGGAGATCCTGTAGAGTCATAGTTGCATATTTTTACACATTCAGTTACTTGGCATATTTTCTGTATCTTGTTACGTCCCTCTGAGGACCTGGTTTTCTTTCCAGGATTAGACGAGCAGGACTATCCAGAGGAGTACGGTGCCGCATTGGATCTATCATACATCGGTGACGAGGCATCTCTCGCTCATACTTAGTTTTATTCTTTATTATCTGAGGCCATGTATTGGACATCTTTTTATCATTCATTCTTGCTGTTTGAGGAGGTTGGACTCCATTTAGTTGATACTATTTTTCATAGCTGCTTGGGTGGAAATGTCTACCCGACTATATTTTGATATCATCATTTATCTTATTTTAGTGGACTTACTATATTCTCTGTGTTGAGCTGTGGATGAGATTTAGATATATTATTGTGGCTTATCATGTATTATTATTACAGCTTATGTACCAATACGGGGATTACCATATATTGGTGTATTCTTCGTATAAGTACAGCTGGCATGTCTACGTACTTAGTCCTACGTATTTTGGGACTCGGGCGTTACATGACCTAGATAATATCTTTGGGACAACCCTTGAGGATCTCACTCTAAATCTTACCTCTAAATCTGTTTCCGCTTCTCTCTATTTACTCTTCCTTGATTTTTGTTGATTTTGATTCCTGATATTCGTTGTTGATTTTGATCTTGCATCAAGATAAATTTTATGGATTGAATTAAGGTATAACCTGATAACATATTTGATGATGACAGTGAGAAAAGTAAATATCTGCTTTATTTATGGAGTTTAGAATTTATCGCAGCCATACTAGCTAGCATGACAATGACGTAGAGCCTAATTTTGGATATACTTATCCTAGTTATGGAATTAAGAATTTCTTGCAGCCTGTGAAACCCGTAAAAATTCGGTTTTACTATTTTAAAATTATAGAATTTTCTGGTGGATTTATTAGATGATAATTAGTTAAACTAGGTTATTAATATTATTGTTAATATTATTATTTAGTTTTCTTATTTTTTATACAGCTTATTATTATTATTATTATTGCCTGTATTATTATAGCAGTTATTGTTATTGTTATTATTATTATTATTATTATTAATAGTATTATTATTTTATTAGTCGGTAAGGAAAATTACTATTTTTGAAAATTAAAATTTTGGACTTTTGTTTGTCTGGTCCAGTCCCAAACCCGCACCCGAGTCCCGAACCCAATTGGAACCATAAAGATATTTTCTAAAAATTGTAAAATATTTTTAGTTGTCATTTTGAAGCCCAAATAGTCTGGCCCAGAACCCAAATCTTTGAGCTTTTAATTCTTTGGGTAACACTCATTTTAAATAAGTTTTACTTCTTTTCTTAAAACTTTGTTAAGCCCAAAACTCCATTCAGTATCTATTTTTATGAAGAGTAGACTCTTCATTTTCTAACCAGCTCGAGAACGGATAGAGTTTTCTCTCTCCTTCCCGTAACCTCCCGGAGCCCCTCCGTTCCTCTTCCGAACGGCCATGGCCGTTGGTCTCCTCCCAATGGTTACTTCCCTACTCCTATTTAAACCCCCTTCACCACCATTACCATCCCCATCACCATCTCTCTTCACCACGTGCCCTAACCCCCAAATTTTTTCGGCGACCTCGCCGCCAAGGCGCACGTCCCAGCGCGGCCCGACCACCCGGAGCGACTTCCCCGAGCTTCACCCGCGCCCTCACCCTTCGGCGCCAGCGCCCCGGCCAGTGCTCCGGCCGACCACCCTTCACCCGCGCTACTCCCTCCGGCCGACCGCCCCTGACCCGCTGTTCCGCCGACGGCCGCCCGTCTCCCCGCGAGCGCCAGCCCCCGCCGAGCTTCCCTCGGCGATCCCCCTCGCGCGCCCCTTCGCGACCCCGCCGGCGTTTCCCTCTCCTCCGCGCCCTGTTCTCGCGGCCACCCTCGCGGCGAGCCCCGCTCCCGCTATTCCTTCGGCGCCTCCGCCCCTGTGACAGCACCCCCTTCGGCACTCACTGCCGACCGTGCCCTCTTCGGCGTCATCTCCGCCCGACCACAGCCCTGCGTCCCTTCGCGACCCTCTGGTCGCTGTCATTCCGGCGCCCCCTTCGCCGCTGCTCTTTGGGACAACGCCCCTGGTCAGTTCCTCTCTGGCCAGCATCCCTGCCGTGACCTAGTTCTGAGTTCTTCGGCGTTCGTCGTCGACTACGCTGGTTCCAGCGCTGATTTCGGGGATTTGTCGCTGTTCTGGACTATTCTTTCTTTCTATTTATCATCTGAGAGCTCTAGCCGAGCAATCCGAGGTATAACCCCTGTCCCGCTATTTTATTATTATTTGTCGATGATGAAATGGTCCCCGATTCCCTTTGGGAACTCGATTTTAGCGACGTCGTAATTTTTCGGGACTTTCGGAAAGGTCCCGTAAATTATTTTGGATTCCCGAAATACTTCGGGAATAGATATTTGGTATGTTTTAGTTTTCTGAAAATTTCCAGGAACGTGCTGTGATTTGTAGAATTGGAATCGGACTTCCGAAATTATTTCGGGTCGTCCCGATTATGCTGTGGATTGGTTGTGGATGTTTTATATATATAAAATGCGGGTTTTTCCCTAGTTTGGGACTTGCAGGAATTATCGGCGCCATTTTTCCAGTTTTTGGGTTGACCAAAAACAGAGGAGATGCTGCCTGATTTTTCCGTAAATCCTGAATTATTTTCAAAATGAATTTAAAATGATTTTCGGAATTTATTTGATATTTATTTTTGGGTGACGACCGTATCGGTCAATGGACCCGGCTAAGTGCAAACGATACCGGCCCCTCCCGGACGTTGAGGCAATTAGCCAAGATGAGGATCGGACCATTATCTGAGACTTACTATTTATCTTTATTTTTATTATTTATTTTCTGTTTAAAATCTGTTTATATTTTAATTTCTATTTCAGTTTACCGACAGTTTATCTTATTTCAATTTATGTAAATAAATTGTAATAGGCATAAGCCCAGCTGGCTGGTCTGTGACTGTAATAGCTTAGAATTTTCTTGTCTTTTCTGGTTTTGCGAGTTTTTATTATTTAACGATTAAATTGACTAAAAGTATTTTCATATAAAATTAATTAATATTTTTTCATCTAAAAATTGACAAGTTTATTAGTAATTAAAAGTCACTTATTTCTCACTAAATAAGAAAATTAGCTTTATATTTATATTTATAAAAGTTACCAAGTTTTCATAAATAATCTGGCAGCGACGATGTTTTCCGAATTCAAAGTTAAAAATGACATTTTTCCCTCGTATTAAATCAACGCACTAATAATCATATTTTTCGTGTTTGGTTAATTAAAGAATTAAAAATTGGACTAGGACGCAAATAGAGATTTCAACTAGCGTAGCTAGATTGGTAAACCTGAAATCTGAGTCAATTCTCAATTGTAGGGTTTCGAGGACTGTACTAGCATCACCCCGGAATCAACAAACGAATCCAGTCAATAAAACAAAGGCAAGTACATTTTGTGTTAGTTTATAATTATTTAGTAATCGTTTTATTGCAAGTTTAAACCACGATGTAACACGGAACTCTCTCTGAGAGCACTGACTGTAACTACTGTAACTATTGGGGACTGGGGGAGTAGTGTAATGAGTATGACCACATCCAAAGTAGTATACTGACTGTGTTAGCTTACCCCTCATATACACGGGGATAAGCCATATCGTATCAATAGGATACAACTGTACAACCCAAGCCGGTCATATTCATTGCCTATTCACATCACAGAAACTGTAACTGTTTTAAAACTGTAACTACTTAGTTGATTTTCAAAACTGTTTAAAAGTGCATAATTCTATTATTATTTCAATTGTTAAATTAGCATGAATTGTACTTTGCTCCCTCCTGACTGGAGACCCAACATTTTAGGTATCACTGATGATGCTTTGTTCCGCGGTATTTTTTTCTGAGATTCAAACTAGAGGACGATGATCTCGAGACTGATGAGCTGGATGCCTAGATTTTTCTTTTTCTTTTATAAATCATGATGTTTGTGGAAAACAGTGTATTTCAGATGTATCTTTCATTTTATTGTAAAAAGTTTTTTTTTAAATTCGGAATAATAAATTTGTGGCAATTATTGTGTTGTTGATATTACCTACATGAGTGATACAACTTACTGCCGCCGTCTCAATAACGGTGCAGGCTGGACATGATCCGATTCGACCCAAGAAATTGGGACCGGGTCGTGACATGTTTTTAGTGGTGGCCCATGCAGGTGTGAACAACAACTTAGGAGAACCAACTTAGAAACAATTAGAACACTAGAACATCAAATTGCCACAACATAGGACCGATATATATATATATATATATATATATATATATATATATATATATATATATATATATATATATATATATATATATATATATATATATTAAATATTTTGTTTGATTATAGACTGGTAGGATACCTTGCTTATGTTTGCATCCTAAACCTTCCAGAGAATGACAATTGACAAGACCAATCCTGCTGGCGATGAGGTGTCATCTCCGGATCATACCCCATCTCCTCAACCAAGTCCAGGGTTTATTCCCTCGCGGCTGATTGACCGTCCCCATAATGCATCCAGTAAAGTTTTCACTACACTGGCAATTTCTACCTCTTCTCAAACTGAGTTGCATTTCCTTGGAGAAGTACCCATTCCTGTTGCTCCACCAGTACCAGCAAACACCTCCCAAATGGTTGCCCTATTTCAAGAAATCCTGGAGTTCCAGAAAGCTCAAGATGAAGCCCAGCAGGAACAGATGAATATCACGAGAGAAGACATGAAGAACGTCAATGATGTAGCCTTAGCTATCTTAAACCAAGTTGGAGCGAAACCTCGTCCTAGGAGGGATACCTCTGAAATCTAGAAGACATTTTGAGCCCTATCTGGCAGTTATATCGTAAGAAGCTATTAGTTTGTGACTACTGTAAAAGGCCTGGTCACCAAGCCAATATTTGTCGTAAGAGATTGGGGAAATGTTTGGTATGTGGATCTGCTGAACATCGGATAAAGGATTGCCCCTTATCTTTCCATCATACCAGAATACCTATCCTAGCAACACCGGTTAGGCCACAACCTAGGGACTCTCTTCCTATCCAGCAGACCCTGCCTCCTACAATAAGGCATGATGCGTACTCGAGGTTCATAGAAGATGAAGCAGTTGGAGACTGCTCATGCAAGAGCTAGAACCATGAAGAATAGTACCTGAGACTGCTGAATAGCATTATCTATTTTTTTGGAAGTTGTAACAGGATGTCCTTAGATCAATCATGAGAGTTTTGCTATAATTCTCCACATGAATAAAATTCTTAGTTATACCTTTATGGCAGATATTTTTTCTGATAGTCTTTTCGGATTATCCCAGATCTAGACATAGAGTTCACTATTGACCTAGTCCCCGGCTCTTTTCCTATTTCTAAAGGATATTATAGAGTCAACCCGAAGGAGGCCAAGAAGATGAAGGACCAGATCAATGAAGGCTCTAGTATTTATTCAGGGTGGAACTTCACCTTAGGGAACACCTATCTTGTTTGTGCCCAAGAAGGATGGAACAATGGATGTGCATCGATTACCAGACACTAAAGAACAAGTACCCTCTGTCCGGATCGAGGATCTGTTTGATCTGTTTGTGTGGAGTTAGAGTGTTTCGAAGTTTGATTTAAGATCTGACTACCATCAAATCAAAGTCAGGAAGGAGGACATTTCCAAGATGGCGTTCAAACACCAAGTATGGGTAGTTTTCTTTGGTCATGACATTGGACTGATAAATGCTCCTGCTGTGTTCATGAATCTCATAAACAGAGTTTTACATGAGTATTTGAATCAGTTTATCTTCTCCATAGATAACATTCTGATATATTCGGAGACTGGAGAAGAGCATAAAGAACATCTGAGGAAAGTTCTGAAAACTTTGAAGAAAAAGAAGTTTTATGGTAAGTTATCTGAACGTGGATTTTCTTTGACAAGGTGGACTTTTGGCCATGTTGTCAAGAGAAGAAATTTCGATGGAAGATAGCTGCTGTTGAAAAGTGGTATATTCCAAGTTCAATTCGGAAGTTTCTTGAACTTGGCTGGCTACTATCAGAAATTCGTGAAGGATTTCGCCAAGATTGCTGAGCCGATGACGAAGCTCACTTGGAAGAATGAAGAGTTCATCTGAACGAAAGATTGCCAGGCAGCATTGAGGGGCTGAAGAAGAGATTTACCACTACACCAATCCTTGCGCTACCTGCAGGAACCGGTGGTTTCTCA
Source organism: Iris pallida (assembly GCA_029216955.1). Classification (NCBI taxonomy): domain Eukaryota; kingdom Viridiplantae; phylum Streptophyta; class Magnoliopsida; order Asparagales; family Iridaceae; genus Iris; species Iris pallida. The sequence goes on along the minus strand of JANAVB010025598.1, from coordinate 29,008,484 downwards.
ATTTACAGTAATGCCTCTGGAAAAGGACTGGGTTGCGTTCTTCAACAAACATGGGAAAGTAATTGCTTACATATCTAGGCAACTACAGACTCATGAGAAGAATTATCCCACACCTAATTTGGAATTTGCTGCAATTATCTTTACTTTGAAGCTATGGAAGCATGATTTTATGGAAAGGGAGTAAAAATATATACGGACTACAAAAGTCTGAAATATGTCTTCACTCAGAAAGAGCTGAATGTTAGACTAAGAAGATGGCTGAAGCTAATGAAGGATTTCAACATCGACCCGCTATACCACCCGGGTAGGGCTAATGTGATCGCTGATACACTTAGTCGATACCCAGTGGCGATGTTCTTAACCAAGGAGTGGCACCTACTAGAAGACGTCGAGAAGCTTGGACTGGAGGTTATACTACCTGGAGATAGAAGGACGGAGCTGGATGCTGATTCAGTGTTGATGAAGTTCGAGGCTGATGGACAAAATCAAGAGGACGTAGTTTCAAAACGAGGCACTTTGCAGGCTTAGAGATCAAGTGTTGGCAGGAACACTTGAGGGTTTCTAAATTGATCAGCAGTGGAACTCTGAAGAATGGTACGAGACTTTGCGTATCGACTGACAAACGGAGGAACGAGTTGATGAAAGAAATACACCAGTCGCAGTATTCCATATATTCAGGAGCTAATAAGATGTATCAGAATATGCCTCCATTGATTTGTGCTATGGAATGAAGAAGGACAATTCCAGGTATGGGATTAGATGCAAATTTGTCAACATGAGGAATTTAGCAAGAGAACAACAAGTTTGTTGCTGTCGCTGGACAATTCGGAGTGGAAGTAGAAGCATATAACAATGAACTTTGAGTAAGGATTGCCTTGTTCCTAAGGAGAGAAGGGCACCAATTGGATTATAGTGGACCGACTGACTAAGTTAGCACACTTTTATTCCCTTCAAGGTTAGTTTATTCACCGAGAAGTTGGCAGCATTGTACGAGAGGCACCCCTACCGGATTTATGGAGTACAAACCGGCGGACAATCAAAGAAGATAATCCAAACGCCTGAAGATATGTTAGATCTTGTGTTTTGGAAATTGGAGGGTCTTGGAGAAGATCATTTAAAATTGGTAGAGTTTTCTTACAACAACTACCAAGTTAGCATCGTCAATCAGTGGAGTTTGAAGAAGGAGATAGCGTCTTTTGTGAAGATTTTCTCCTACCAGAGGAACGATCAGTTTTAGCATAGCAGGAAAGTTGAGCCAGCTCAAACGCTACATTCCGGATCCGAGTCCCATATTGGATAATTCAGAGCTGAAGATTGGACTCAACCTTTCAGTGCCAGAGAAACCAGTTGCAAGCGTAGTCAGAGGTGAGAAGAAGATCAGAATTTGAGCCATCATTTAAACTCCTATTTCTTATCTTTTCGTTCTAAAATTGACTGATGCTGCTAAGTCAGCCTAGTTTTGCAAGCTATCTCTTTATCAAGCTTGATCATGACAGTATTTTATTGGGTGCACCCACTAATATATTGTCTAATCAGGACCGGTGCATGATGGTCTGATCAACCTCGTGTACTTTGGTTCACTTTTGTATTTTTCTACATGGATGATATCATAAACCGTCTCATCCACGACTGCCTTAGAAATTCTTAGTGTTGGACCTGAGTTACGAGTGTAGTACCCGTACCGGTTTGATTCTTCTACCCTGCCTTTAATTTCGAGGACAAAATTTTCTAAGGAGGGAAGGTTGTGAAACCCGTAAAAATTCGGTTTTACTATTTTAAAATTATAGAATTTTCTGGTGGATTTATTAGATGATAATTAGTTAAACTAGGTTATTAATATTATTGTTAATATTATTATTTAGTTTTCTTATTTTTTTATACAGCTTATTATTATTATTATTATTTCCTGTATTATTATAGTAGTTATTGTTATTGTTATTATTATTATTATTATTATTATTATTAGTATTATTATTTTATTAGTCGGTAAGGAAAATTACTATTTTTGAAAATTAAAATTTTGGACTTTTGTTTGTCTGGCCCAGTCCCAAACCCGCACCCGAGACCCGAACCCAATTGGAACCATAAAGATATTTTCTAAAAATTGTAAAATATTTTTAGTTGTCATTTTGAAGCCCAAATAGTCTGGCCCAGAACCCAAATCTTTGAGCTTTTAATTCTTTGGGTAACACTCATTTTAAATAAGTTTTACTTCTTTTCTTAAAACTTTGTTAAGCCCAAAACTCCATTCAGTATCTATTTTTATGAAGAGTAGACTCTTCATTTTCTAACCAGCTGACCACCCCTCGAGAACGGACAGAGTTTTCTCTGTCCTTTCCGTAACCTCCCCGAGCCCCTCCGTTCCTCTTCCGAACGGCCATGGCCGTTGGTCTCCTCCCAATGGTTACTTCCCTACTCCTATTTAAACCCCCTTCACCACCATTACCATCCCCATCACCATCTCTCTTCACCACGTGCCCTAACCCCCAAATTTTTCTGGCGACCTCGCCGCCAAGGCGCACGTCCCAGTGCGGCCCGACCACCCGGAGCGACTTCCCCGAGCTTCACCTGCGTCCTCACCCTTCGGCGCCAGCGCCCCGGCCAGTGCTCCGGCCGACCACCCTTCACCCGCGCCACTCCCTCCGGCCGACCGCCCCTGACCCGCTGTTCCGCCGACGGGTCTCCCCGCGAGCGCCAGCCCCCGCCGAGCTTCCCTCGGCGATCCCCCTCGCGCGCCCCTTCGCGACCCCGACGGCGTTTTCCTCTCCCCTGTGCCCTGTTCTCGCAGCCACCCTCGCGGCGAGCCCCGCTCCCGCTATTCCTTCGGCGCCTCCGTCCCTGTGACAGCACCCCCTTCGGCACTCACTGCCGACCGTGCCCTCTTCGGCGTCATCTTCGCCCGACCACAGCCCTGCCTCCCTTCGCGGCCCTCTGGTCGCTGTCATTCCGGCGCCCCCTTCGCCGCTGCTCTTTGGGACAACGCCCCTAGTCAGTTCCTCTCTGGCCAGCATCCCTGCAGTGCCCTAGTTCTGAGTTCTTCGGCGTTCGTCGTCGACTACGCTGGTTCCAGCGCTGATTACGAGGATTTGTCGCTGTTCTGGACTATTCTTTCTTTCTATTTATCATCTGAGAGCTCTAGCCGAGCAATCCGAGGTATAACCCCTGTCCCGCTATTTTATTATTATTTGTCGATGATGAAATGGTCCCCGATTCCCTTTGGAAACTCGGTTTTAGCGACGTCGTAATTTTTTGGGACTTTCGGAAAGGTCCTGTGAATTATTTTGGATTCCCGAAATACTTCGGGAATAGATATTTGGTATGTTTTAGTTTTCCGGAAATTTTCGGGAACGTGCCGTGATTTGTAGAATTGGAATCGGACTTCCGAAATTATTTCGGGTCGTCCCGATTATGATGTGGATTGGTTGTGGATGTTTTATATATATAAAATGCGGGTTTTTCCCTGGTTTGGGACTTGCAGGAATTATCGGCGCCATTTTTCCAGTTTTTGGGTTGACCAAAAACAGAGGAGATGCTGCCCGATTTTTCCGTAAATCCTGAATTATTTTCAAAATAAATTTAAAATGATTTTCGAAATTTATTTGATATTTATTTTTGGGTGACGACCGTATCGGTCAATGGACCCGGCTAAGTGCAAACGATACCGGCCCCGCCCGGACGTTGAGGCAATTAGCCAAGATGAGGATCGGACCATTATCTGAGACTTACTATTTATCTTTATTTTTATTATTTATTTTCTGTTTAAAATCTGTTTATATTTTAATTTCTATTTCAGTTTAGGACTAACGGCAGTTTATCTTATTTCAATTTATGTAAATAAATTGTAATGGGCATAAGCCCAGCTGGCTGGTCTGTGACTGTAATAGCTTAGAATTTTCTTGTCTTTTCTGGTTTTGCGAGTTTTTATTATTTAACGATTAAATTGACTAAAAGTATTTTCATATAAAATTAATTAATATTTTCTCATCTAAAAATTGACAAGTTTATTAGTAATTAAAAGTCACGTATTTCTCACTAAATAAGAAAATTAGCTTTATATTTATATTTATAAAAATTACCAAGTTTTCATAAATAATCTGGCAGCGACGATGTTTTCCGAATTCAAAGTTAAAAATGACATTTTTCCCTCGTATTAAATCAACGCACTAATAATCGTATTTTTCGTGTTTGGTTAATTAAAGAATTAAAAATTGGACTAGGACACAAATAGAGATTTCTACTAGCGTAGCTAGATTGGTAAACCTGAAATCTGAGTCAATTCTCAATTGTAGGGTTTCGAGGACTGTACTAGCATCACCCCGGAATCAACAAACGAATCCAGTCAATAAAACAAAGGCAAGTACATTTTGTGTTAGTTTACAATTATTTAGTAATCGTTTTATTGCAAGTTTAAACCACGATGCAACACGGAACTCTCTCTGAGAGCACTGACTGTAACTACTGTAACTATTGGGGACTGGGGGAGTAGTGTAATGAGTATGACCACATCCAAAGTAGTATACTGACTGTGTTAGCTTACCCTCATACACACGGGGATAAGCCATATCGTATCAATAGGATACAACTGTACAACCCAAGTCGGTCATATTCATTGCCTATTCACATCACAGAAACTGTAACTGTTTTAAAACTGTAACTGCTTAGTTGATTTTCAAAACTGTTTAAAAGTGCATAATTCTATTATTATTTCAATTGCTAAATTAGCATAAATTGTACTTTGCTCCCTCCTGACTGGAGACCCAACATTTTAGGTATCGCTGATGATGCTTTGTTCCGCGGTATTTTTTCCTGAGATTCAAACTAGAGGACGATGATCTCGAGACTGATGAGCTGGATGCCTAGATTTTTCTTCTTCTTTTATAAATCATGATGTTTGTGGAAAACAGTGTATTTTAGATGTATCTTTTATTTTATTGTAAAAAGTTTTTTTTTAAATTTGGAATAATAAATTTGTGGCAATTATTGTGTTGTTGATATTACCTGCATGAGTGATACAGCTTACTGTCGCCGTCTCAACAACGGTGCAGGCTGGGCATGATCCGATTCGACCCAAAAAATTGGGACCGGGTCGTGACACAGCCATATCGGTTGGCGTGGCCAGAAATATAGATAACATGATTTTAGCGTGTATACCTTAGTTATGGATTCTATTATTTATTGCAGCTATGCTTACTGGTGTGGCAAAAATTCTGGCAATATAATTTCAGGAAGACATGTATGGTTATCAGATCATATCTTAAATTGATTCACTTTTTGTTATGACCAGATGAGCAAGAATGAATTCTCACCATCATTCTTTCTCGTCTTGATTAACTGTCCTATCTACAGCTACAACTAGGATTATAGGTTCTCTAGGACTCTCCAGCGTGATTGCTCTAATGTTCTCTTTTTCATCATGATTGCTTTTTGTCACGACCCGCACCCGCTTTTCGGGATACGAGTGCGTGTCCAAGCCCAGCCTACGCCGCGGTATCGGCGGTAGTACACTGTCTAGCCCGCAATAAATAAAGTGCTCATAAATACTAACTGCTCATTCACAACAACTAAATCAACTTTACAAAATATAGAAGTTTTACATTTGAAAAAGAATGTAAGCTTTTACATTTATAGAAAACTACCACACAACTAACTAGTCTTCTATGGTTTAGCCTTCGAGTCTCTATCTCCCCCTCGTATGGTCCATAGCGCAAGAGTAGGCACGTCAACCTCACCTATAACAACGATCCAGTCAGGAAAGGAGCAGAGTACAACCATATTGCAATCAATGTTGTTAGTCTAAAATAAGTTAGAACAAGCGAGAAGCCATAAAGCTAAAGAATAAATAAAGAACTAGCAAGACAAGAACTATTAGGATATGAACTAGCACTAGCAAGATAAGAACTGGCAAGATGTGAACTTAACAAGATAATAGACTAGGTAAAGGAAAAGATAGGAACCACTATGTGTGTATGAAATACCTTTTAATACGTGAACGGCTGGGCTAATACGGCACATCATACGATGGCTATCATTCAGTAATTGGTACGGCTAACTCATACGTAGGTGTGTATGACTTAGCTATCATTCGGTAACGGTAATTGGGTTTGTTCACGTATTTACCGAGTATTTCCCCTCCCGACTCTCTAACAATCAATAACGGTCAATGATACACTAAGAAGGATACGATAACTACCGTGTCACAATTGTGTCTCAATGGAATATCAAGCAATGACTCCACGGGATATCAAACAAGAAAACTATAGAGTAAACATTATAATGGACTAAAACATAAATGCAATACTATACTTGCCTGAATCCTTGCACAAACTTTAGCCACAAGTAGAGGATGAGGGGATGCTGATCTAGAAGTTGTCAACCTATAACACATCGCACCACGAACCGTGCACGAAAACCACAAATCAATTCTAATGTTCTAATTCTAAATTCATGGAATAGTGGATAGTTGGGTTACTAATCTAATAGTAATTAATTCTAGAATAATTTACTTAAAATTCTAATTTAACCTAATAATAATCTGAATATAATCTAAACATGTAAGTTTGGCCATCAAAAGTCATGTTTCTCAATTTTGGAAACCATGGCACGCAAATCGAGACATACCGTTGACTTTTTAGTCAAATGCTATGAACTCTAGATTTTGAAAGTGCACCTTGGTAGATTTCAGCACCACGAGTGCGCTAGAATTAACCGTGCCGCAAAATCACATTTTGGTCAAAAGATATCGCCGTTATGGCTAATCGTGACCAAAACGAGAATCAACCGATCAATTCTGAGTTCAACAGAAAAACTAAAATACTAAATTAACGAAATAATTTTGGGAAAAATATATGTCTTAGAGATTTGTGTTAGCTTTCTGAAACTTCAAACGGCTCATGATTTCGATTTCTAGTTCTCCCGAAATCTCGAAAACTCCCAAACGTGTCAAGTTTCGGACAACCGACACTCTACGAATTTTCCAGAAATTTAGGTTCAGAAATTACAAAATAAATTACATATTCAGAAATTTTACCTCGATACGAATCCAATAAAAAAAACGGCGCAAGAAAATCACGTCGGAGTTGACGACAATCGCTTCGGGAAGTCGGAAACCCTAGATGAGTTCTCCCACAAAAAGCTGCTGAAATTTCTAGGTTTAACGAATATAATAATATATATATATATATATAGGAGAGAGAGTCGGTGGGCTGCTGGGCGCCGACAGGTGGGCCCAGTGCTGACTGTACAGCTGACTGTGCAGATGACTGTGTAATTAGTTAATTTAAATGCAGAAATCGCTAAAAACTCATTTTAACTCCAAATAAATACCAAAAAAATCCAAAAAATTGTAGAAAATTATAGAAAATACATTTAACCTTCTAGAATATAAATAAAAATGTTTTACCTAATATTAGTCCCAAATGGCCTCATAATAAATATTGAAAGCCTTTAAAGATATATAACCATTAATAAATAAATACTTAAATATTGTCAAATATTATGGAAAAATTCTAGAAAATATAAAATAGCATAATGAACCCTAGAAAAATATTTAGGATCAATATATGCTCATAAGCTTGCACAGTAAATTCTAGAAGTCTTAGAAAATAGGTTTTTCCTATATATAATTATCTAAAAATCCTAGAAAAATTATAGAAAATATAGAAAATATATTTAACCTAATAGAGCCTAAAGAAAAATACTGGATCTCAAAATAGTTACAAATGGCCTCAAAATAAATTGTAAAAGTCATTCATAAATATAAATCATCATAGAATAAATATTTAAAAATATATAAAAATGTCTAAAAATCATAATAAAATATATAAAAAATTGAGAAGTGGGCTTACAAATCTACCCACCTTAAAAAAATTTCGTCCTCGAAATTTCGGAGGATACAATTAAGAGTCAACATCTAGATAAAATTGGGAATCTAGCAGAAGAAAATCAAATAGGTTGTAAAGATTGCTAGTAGCCAAATAACATTCCAAAAATAGAAGGATAAGCTAAAAATGTTCAAGAAATATATGAAAATAATAAGAAAAAATTTAATAGTCATATGCCAATAAAAGATAAAGTCGCTACGATATTCGAAACTCATAATTATATCCGAAGTCATTTAACCGAGAATCCATGCCTCGCCAGTGTACATCTGGCTGCCGTGGACCCTTGGTTTCATGACTCAAGTATAATATGTTATCGAACACTTTATCAACTCTACCAAATATTGACATAATAAATCAAAAGATCAATAATTCAACTAGGATATAGTTTTAGTAATATTCGACAACCTACGCATACCTAAAATTATTTCAACTTAGGGGTCATGTCATGCCAGTGCGCTGCTGACTGCATTGAACCCGCAGTCTCTATAATTTAAATAAATAGGGACAGTGCGCATCTGTCTTACCATTGTAAGTCATCGAAAATTATTTCAACTATATCCATAAGAATTTCAAGAAGATTTCATAAATTCAAACAAGCCAATCATGATTAGAAAATATAAGTATATGTCCTTGAATAAAAGTGTCAGTTTTGAAAACAAAACGATCGTAAAATAGTTTTGAAAGTAAAACGAGGTTTAGAGAAGGCAGAAGATAAAATGGCACAAAAATGATCAAAATTAGGAATTGAATTCTATGAAGTCCTAATTTACCAAACGTATATTCTACCCACCTTGGATCCTACCAACATATCAAAACAAAATAACATATTCTCTTAGAAAAATTCTTCGATTTATCCATGCCTATACTTCAATAAATCATTGGCTAAATCATATGACCTATTTAACAATCTTAACTATCCAAGGGTCAAATTGAATAAGGGACTTCTAGTCCTATTCATTTTCATAAAATCAAATCAAACCTAATTGTGAATGAGCATCCTAGTCGTAGGCTTGCAGTAGTACGACTAACTTAAGTACAACCACAAGTTCGCAATCTTTTGCGAAATCAGACCTGCATGGGCCACCAAAAAACTTGTCACAACCCGCACCCGCTTTTCGGGATACGAGTGCATGTCCAAGCCCAGCCTACGCCACGGTATCGGCAGTAGTACACTGTCTAGCCCATAATAAATAAAGTGCTCATAAATACTAACTGCTCATTCACAACAACTAAATCAACTTTACAAAATATAGAAGTTTTACATTTGAAGAAGAATGTAAGCTTTTATATTTATAAAAAACTACCACACAACTAACTAGTCGTCTATGGTTTAGCCTTCGAGTCTCTATCTCCTCCTCGTATGGTCCATAGTGCAAGAGTAGGCACGTCAACCTCACCTATAACAACGATCCAGTCAGGAAAGGAGCAGAGTACAACCATATTGCAATCAATGTTGTTAGTCCAAAATAAGTTAGAACAAGCGAGAAGCCATAAAGCTAAAGAATATATAAAGAACTAGTAAGACAAGAACTATCAGGATATGAACTAGCACTAGCAAGATATGAACTGGCAAGATGTGAACTTAATAAGATAATAGACTAGGTAAAGGAAAAGATAGGAACCACTATGTGTGTGTAAAATACCTTTTAATACGTGAACAGCTGGGCTAATACGGTACATCATACGATGGCTATCATTCAGTAATTGGTACGGCTAACTCATACGTGGGTGTGTATGACTTAGCTATCATTCGGTAACGGTAATTGGGTTTGTTCACGTATTTACCGAGTATTTCTCCTCCCGACTCTCTAACAATCAATAACGGTCAATGATACACTAAGAAGGATACAATAATGACCGTGCCACAATTGTTTCTCAATGGAATATCAAGCAATGACTCAACGAGATATCAGACAAGAAAACTATAGAGTAAACATTATAATGGACTAAAACATAAATGCAATACTGTACTCGCCTGAATCCTTGCACAAACCGTAGCCACAAGTAGAGGATGAGGGGATGCTGATCTAGAAGCTGTCAACCTATAACACATCGTACCACGAACCGTGTACGAAAACCACAAATCAATTCTAATGTTCTAATTCTAAATTCATGGAATAGTAGCTAGTTGGGTTACTAATCTAATAGTAATTAATTCTAGAATAATTCATTTAAAAATCTAATTTAACCTAATAATAATCTGAATATAATCTAAACATGTAAGTTTGGCCATCAAAAGTCATGTTTCTCAATTTTGGAAACCATAACACGTAAATCGAGACATACCGTTGACTTTTTAGTCAAATGCTGTGAATTCTAGATTTTAAAAGTGCACCTTGGAAGATTTTAGCACCACGAGTGCGCTGGAATTAACCGTGCCGTAAAATCACATTTTGGTCAAAAGATATCGCCGTTATGGCTAATCGTGACCAAAACGGGGATCAACCGATCAATTCTGAGTTCAACAGAAAAACTAAATTACTAAATTAACAAAATAAATTTTGGGAAAAATATATGTCGAAGAGCTATGTATTAGCTTTCTAAAACTTTAAACGGTTCATGATTTCGATTTCTGGTTCTCCCGAAATCTCGAAAACACCCAAACATGTCAAGTTTTGGACAACCGACACTCTACAAATTTTCCAGAAATTTAGGTTCAGAAATTACGAAAATAAATTGCATATTCAGAAATTTTACCACGATACGAATCCAACAAAGGAAACGCACGCGAAAATCACGTCGGAGTTGACGACAATCGCTTCGGGAAGTCGGAAACCCTAGATTAGTTCTCCCACAAAAAGCTGCTAAAATTTCTAGGTTTAACGAATATAATAATATATATATATATAGCAGAGAGAGTCGGTGGGCTGCTGGGTGTCGACAGGTGGGCCCAGTGCTGACTGTACAGCTGACTGTGCAGATGACTATGTAATTAGTTAATTTAAATGCAGAAATCGCTAAAAACTCATTTTAACTCCAAATAACTCCAAATAAATACCAGAAAAATCCAGAAAAATTGTAGAAAATTATAGAAAATACATTTAACCTTCTAGAATATAAATAAAAATGTTTTACCTCATATTAGTCCCAAATGGCCTTATAATAAATATTGAAATCCTTTAAAAATATATAACCATTAATAAATAAATACTTAAATATTGTCAAATATTATGGAAAAATTCTAGAAAATATAAAATAGCATAATGAACCATAGAAAAATATTTCGGGTCAATATATGCTCATAGGCTTGCACAGTAAATTCTAGAAGTCATAGAAAATAGGTTTTTCCTATATTTAATTATCTAAAAATCCTAGAAAAATTGTAGAAAAATACAAAAAATATATTTAACCTAATATAGCCTAAAGAAAAATACTGGGTCTCAAAATAGTTACAAATGGCCTCAAAATAAATTATAAAAGTCATTCATAAATATAAATCTTCATAGAATAAATATTTAAAAATATATAAAAATGTCTAAAAATCATAATAAAATATAAAAAAAATCGGGAAGTGGGCTTACACTTTTGTGTTCCATCTTTTTTATGATTTGACTAAACTCTTTTCAGTGGACCCCTCAAGTAATTATTCTCGTTTCTTTTTCGGTAATTGTTGGAAATGCCTTCTGGATTAGTCCAAAGAAAAGTTCGAAAGGTATATTTATCCTTGTATTACGGAATCGGGAGTTTGCAGCCAGAGAAATACTAGCGAGGCATGACTTCAGATAACGATATCATGGTTAATTATGTTTTTCGAATTCTACTTGGACCACTCCTTATGCATTTTGACTGACATCTTCTCCTTTATTTTGTAAAAAGTTAGTTTAAAAATATTTTATGGATTTAGCCAAGTTAAGTTCAGGAACCTCTATTATCTGGCATGGCAGCTGTACACTGTAGCCATCCATCGTATTATGGAACAAGGAAGTTAATTGCGGCCACATACACACTAGCGTAATAGTAACTTGTAGCTCCCCTTCCCAGAAATCCTGAAATAATTTTTTTTATTAATTATTTGTTTTAAATGGTGATTTTTAGATTTTTATAAATAATTATTTAGTTAATTATTACGGTGGATGACTTTAGCCATGATAGAGTTTTGAAGTACAAGACGGCTAGGAATCATGGCACGGATAGTACAGTAGCGTGATTTGACTAGTGTTTAACCATGGTAGGGGAATACAAAGCTATAGGAGTGTCCTAATTAGGAAAACCATGCCAAGTTGCGACTTAACCCGTACCGAAGATTTTATTTATTATTTAATTATATTATTGAGTTTTCAGAAACCCGATTGTACCGAACCTGTCCAGATTGGACCCAAGTCAAATTCAAGACCATGTAGTCATGTAGTGGGACCAAATACGGCCTTGTGGACATGTTTGGTAAATGCAAATATTTTGTATATATTTTAGGAATTGGTCGTTGTTTTCTAAATATTTATTATATGTAAATTATAGGTATTATTAATATTAAATAGCGATTTAGAATATTTATACGAGTTTCTGGGGCCTAGTAATGGGAGTATATGATATGCCCATCCAGGAGCTACTATTGAATTATTTTAATTACAAGTAGAATTATTATTATTAATATTATTATTATGGTTATTGAGAATAAACTATTTATCATTATTAGTTATTATTAATTTATTCTTTATCAAAAGAATAAATATATGTGTGTATGTGTATTTATATAAAAATATATATATGTATATGGGTGTAGGTGTATTTATATATAAATACATAAATGTATAGGTATGTGTGTATAAGATATATATGTGTATATATATAGAAATATATTCATAGTACATGAAAATAGGCTTTTATACGTATATATAAAACAATATTATTTTATTTTATTTATATAAAATGTTGTGCATATACATTAAGAATTCTATATTGCAATATTAAATATATTAGCATAGTTTATTGCTTAAAATTGTATTCATGGTGTATATATATATATATATATATATATATATATATATATATATATATATATATATATATATATATATATATATAAAAGTATGTATGTATAAATATAAATATATGGTATGTATACGTATTTATCATATGCATATATATATATATATATATATATATATATATATATATATATATATATATATGCAATATATATATATATATATATATATATATATATATATATATATATATATATATATATATATATATATATATATATATATATATATATGTACGTGTATGTATATATATGTACGTGTATGTATATATAAAAATATATTATATGTGCGTATATGTGTAAATATATATAAATTTGTGTATGTGATTATGAAAATATATGAATATATATATTATGTACGAATATATAAATAAATATTATATTATGTATGTGTATGAATATATATAACTATATATTACATATGTGTGTATGTTTATGTATATAAAAATATATATATGTAAATGTATACATGTATACATGTATATGTGAATATACGTATACATATATGTGTATGTACATATAGATAATAAATAGAAATAGAGAAAGAGAAAGAAAAAGAAAATAAATCAATTTTAGGCCGAGCCCAGCCACATAGGCCCAGCCCAGCCTAGCTGTTACTCCCCAACCCGAGTAGTCAAAGCCCGCTCGGCCTTACCAGGAACAACCAACCCACATATACACTGTATATGTAAATACCGAGAGAAGAGAGTAGTCGACGGATGAAAACCCTAGTTCTAAAACCCCGTCGTTCGACCCAGCCACCCTGGACAATCATTCCAGTCCCGGCGGCCACCCCACGGCCACCGTCGGCCGGTGATTGCCGCAGCAGGCGCGCGGACAGCAACGCGTGCGCGGTTTGTGTCACGACCCACACCCGTTTTTTTTTTACGGATACGAGACGTGTCCAAGCCAGCCTACGCTGCAGTGTCGACGGTAAAACGCTGTTACGGCCATGAAGATCAAAATCACAAATAATGCTCATTCACATAATTAATTTAACTTACAATAATCACAAGTTTTATATTTGTAGAAAAACTTAAACTTGTACAAATAAATGAATGACTACAACTCAACTATCTAGCTAGTCTCTAGGCTTTTGTCTGCAAGTATTCCCGTCACTTTCCAAGCTAAGTGAATCCACGGCTAACCTGAAAATGTTGGTTTCCAGTCAGGAATAGAACGAGCACAATTCACTGAATGTAATTTCAAATAAAGAAAATGACTATAAACAAAGGTTAGACATCAATCATGAGTTTTGAAAATAAACAGTAAATACGAAAAACCAATAGCAATAAATAGACACAAAATACTTTCCCCAACTGTTGGAAGTACCTTTGATATGTGATCGGTCTGGGGTACTACACCGCACGGTCTACGAGGTCTACTTGCATAAAAAATAAACACGGGCTACACTACTTGCAGAAAATAAACACGGGCTATACTACTTGCAGAAAATAAACACGGGCTACACTACTTGCAGAAAATAAACACGGGCTATACTACTTACAGAAAATAAACACGGGCTACACTACTTACAGAAAATAAACACGGGCTACACTACTTGCAGAAAATAAACACGGGCTACACTACTTGCAGAAAATAAATACGGTCTACGGTCGGATCACACATCCTTGGTACTTCTCATTCCCGACTCAACAATTTATAATAGAGTACAAAAATCACATAACCAATGACTAATCAATGAAATATAGTAAAGATCAATATCGAAATGCAGACAATAAATTGTACTCGCCTGTGGTCTTGTGCTGGTGTAACCGATAACCTGAACCACTCAGAATGCCACAATAGTCAAAACTCGTACAACAGTCCCCGGATGCTGAAATAGACAATACCAATGATCTCAGAATAATCAAATTAGCTAGGATTTCCTGTCCTTCAGTCCAATTCTGGACACAGGGGCAAAACGGTAATTTCGGGCCAAAACGGTGTCCGCCGTTGGACCCGCTTTGCACCAAAAAGCGTGCCAGAGTCAACGGTCTCTAAAGTCATCAAACTACATGTCTACGGTTCCAGTTTTCCGATACGAACCCAACCGTATGTCCAAAGTTGGATTTCGGCGGGCCGTGCACAAAATCGCCCGTTGAGTGGGACCTTGGGGCTCGCTCGCAAAATGACGTACGATTCAACTGTCTCAGAATTGGACCAAACTTGGCATACAGGACCAAAAAATAATACGGTCCTGTTGGCGTAAGTTTCGTCTCGATCCGACGAGCGTGCACAAAGTAATTGAGAAATTTGTACAGAGGCCGATACGGGAAATTTCGACGGATACGCATCAAATTCGTCGCGCACACGCGACCAATTTGAATTCCGTCAAAGCCCACACGACCACGAAGCCGTTATGCAGCTTTCGATGCTTTCGGTTCGCGACCACGTGGCCCAGATTGGCGGGACGCACGTCGTGTGGATGAATTTTCTAATTTCCGAAAACTGTTTTCATAGGTTTTTTTCTCGATTTTCGATGTTGAATAACTATCCGTAAACTAAGTGAAAAATCAATCTATCAGAAGGGTTTCGATCCCCTATATGTTGGCTTCGACTTTACGAATTAGTTTTCCAAGGATTCAACAGTTTGGGCTCGGGATTACCCTTCCAACACAGCATGTTTGCTACCTTCTAGTCCTATTTTTGGGACTGATTTACGTCGATCTTTGGAATCATATTTCGTCGTGTTCGATGCGAAATAAAACAATCTACTTAAAGGGGCTTGAAGAGGGTCACATGGGGATATGACCTTCAAAATTAGTTCGGAAGATGGTGGAGTGATGGCGGAGAAAACGTCGTACGGAAAAGCCTCGATACGTTGCTACTGTTGTCGTGATCCCCTGTTCGTGCGCGCGCGTGCGGTTTTCCTCCGCCATCCGGCGACCCTCACGGTGGCGCGCGGCCGTGGGTGGCCGCCCAGGTGGCTGGCAAGGTCGCGGCGGGGTTGGCTTGTATCAGGGTTAGGGTTTTTTCCAAATTCGTATGTGCGTGTATGTACGTATACTTATACAGAGGAAATAAATTAGGGAGGCTCGGTTTCAGCTGATAGCTATAGGTGACTTTCTGTGGTGCTCGGGCTGGGCCCTGTGGGAGCTCTTGTGCGGGGTGGGGGTCTGAGTATGGGCTCTGCCGGCTCTTTAGGCTGGGCTGGGAATTCCTCATCCTACGTATTAGTTCCTAATACTTATATATATACACGCATACATATATAATACCTATCTATATACATGTACACATTTATAGTTATCTATATATATACATATACCTATATATATATATATATATATATATATATATATATATATATATATATATATATGTAATCAATTAATATTTATATATACACATATATATCCAATTATATACATATACATATACATATGACCAAAATAATATCTGTATACACATGTATATGTATATTTGTATACACACACATATATATTATACATCTATATACGTACACATACACATATCTATATATTATATTATGCCATTATTTGACAAATAAATATCACCAATAATAATAATATTATATAACCATAACCTTGATAATAAAATAATAAAATAATAATAATAATAATAATAATAATAATAATAATAATAATAATAATAATAATAATAATAATGATAATAATAATAATAACAATAATAATAATAAAATAACAGAATGCAATAAAATAATACTGGTGTATATATATATATACCATTTGTGCAGTCTAAAAATCCTAACATGTACAAGAACCCATTTTATACAGTTATCATTGAATATTAATTAATAATGATAATTATAATATTTAAATATTCATTAAATAATTAAAAT
The DNA here is from genome assembly GCA_029216955.1 of Iris pallida. NCBI lineage: Eukaryota > Viridiplantae > Streptophyta > Magnoliopsida > Asparagales > Iridaceae > Iris > Iris pallida. Next base: position 28,991,794 of record JANAVB010025598.1, on the reverse strand, counting down.
GGAATACCACCAACACTCATACCAAAATACGTCAACACGAATGTCATTGAACGTTCCGCATGACTACATGGGCTCAGGCTCAGTTCGGGTCCAGTCCGGGCTAAAATGGTATAACCGATTTTCCTAAAACTCAATAATATAAATAATAAATAAATAAATCTTCGGTAAGGGTTACGTCGCAACTTAGTCTGGTTTTCTAGTTAGGACATCACTATGGCTCGGTCTTCCCTACCAAGACTATTACGCTAGCCTAAACACGCCATGGCACTATCCGTGCCACGATTTCTAGTCATCGTGTACTTCAAAACTCCATCATGGCTTAAATCATCTACCGTAATAATTAATTAAAATAATTATTTATAAAAACTCTAAAATCACCATTTAATTCAAATAAATAAATAAATTATATATATTATCAAAGTTTTCGGGAAGAGGGGCTACAAATCTACCCACCTTAAAAATAATTTCGTCCTCGAAATTCTAATTCGTAACTATTTCTTAAATTCAAAAAGGAGATCTACTATTTCCTTAATCTCCTTAAATTTAATTTCTCAAAATAGTTTATATCCTTCTTATTGGTCATTTTGGCAACTACAAAAATCTCGAGGACTTCTACCCACCTTAAAAATAATTTCGTCCTCGAAATTCTAATTCGTAACTATTCTTTAAATTCAAAAAGGAGATCTAAGATTTCCTTAATCTCCTTAAATTTATTTTCTTAAAATAGTTTATATCCTTCTCATTGGTCATTTTGGCAACTACAAAAATCTCGAGGACTTCTACCCACCTTTGGTTACACTACTCCCCCAATCTTATGTCGCTAAAATCTTATAATCTACTAGCTACTTGCTAAAATTGCTACCCATAGATATCTACTGTATATGACATATATAATCCCATCCTCTCTATCAAACACCCAAAATTTAACCAACAACAATTTCACACAAGTAGCTTAAGAAATAATGGTACATTTTAATAAACATGTCCATACGTCGCTCTGAGATAGGAAAGACAGGAATATAAGAAAAAATAATCGAGAGTGAGCTATGAAGTTTCCAAAGCGGTAGAGAGTATCCAATGATACAGATAAAAAGAAAGTTTATGAACCATTGACTCGCTTTCGAGATTGGGCTACTATAGTCCAATCACTTGCTAAATCGAAGCACCTTTCGTTTCTTAGAGGGACTTGCAATTCGTGTAACACAGAAATTCTGTTCTCGAAGTTTTGTCTAACATGATTCTATAATAGAACAGAATTTTGAGAAATCGAGATTGTGATCTTTTTCGTGGTTATTAAAACACACGAGCCAGGAATATAAATGCAATATAGGACCGCACCTCGACTTCAGGTAGATGGAATAAAGGTTACGAATGACATCGCATTCTAAGAGATGGAGACTACCTAATAAGTGTAGGGACCTTTTTCAAATAGTTCGGTTTTATAGTCCAGAAGGTGGTATGTATGGATGGCTTTACTGGGTCTTAATGGGTTCTCTATTTGGACATCCCTCGCTGGTTGGATGAATATAGAATTTTAATCTATATTGACTGACAAGATCCCAATGATAAAACTAGTTCTATTAATTTAAGGTAACCTAAAATAGGATTTCACTCCAAAAGTTGAGCTAGTTGCCAACCAGGTTGGTTACCTAGGTCCTTAAAGCCCAAAAATTTGCCTTCCGTGACTTTTGTGTTTAATTAGCACGAGAAGGCACAATTGAGTGGCACCCTGGTGACATGCGCGTAGTAGCTTCGAGTCGATCACAACCATATATTGGGTCGGAAGATTCGAGTCGAGGTGGAGTCTCTATTTGTGGTCGAAAAGTTTACCGGTACTATGGTAAGGGTTATAGTTAGTCCTTTTTACCTGAAAGTCGTACCATAAAAATTGAGTACAAGAGGACATGTTTGAGTGGGACATGATATACCTAGGTGAAGGTGAACTCGTCTAGATCTTGCATATGAAATTTGTTGGAAGGTAACAGCTGGTCTCGTGCTCCGATTGTTAATGACACGGCCGGGAATACAAAACGATCTAAATGGAAAGTGGGAGTCAAATGAGACACTAACTATCATTCTAATAAAAATTTGTTCTAATCAATCGTTGATCTTCGTATATCCTAAAATTATAGGAGGCTTACAGTCTACCCACCTTAGAAGCTAGGATATGGTTTTAGGAATAATGAGACTAGAAGAATTCCAAAAGTTCGGGTATTGTACCTCGATTCTTGTGAATAAAGATTAAGGCACGGCATATGGAATACGGTAGATGTAAGTCAAGTCAATGATCATTCCTCAATAAATGAGAAACGAGGGTGTATAATAACACATGGTCGATAACATATAGAAACATACCCATCCATAGTGTACAAGAGTTATTGATGGGGTAACCAGCTCCAAGGCATGTCCTATGAAGAGATTTCTAACAACTGAGTCGTGAATCTCTAGTTGTGTCAAACCTGTCAGACTATTGTCATAAGGGTTCTAGTGGTATGGGTTGTAGTGATCATGCGTTGTTGTTGACAACTGGTATATCACAATTTGACAGGGTATTTAATCTATGGTATTGGCTAAACAAGTGACTGTGGTGTTCCAACACTAGTTAGGTCTTAATATCAAACATTTACATAACTAGAGTAATATTTGTTGGAAACCAATCTTGGGAAGAGTGTCACGGTAAATGATTACCCTATTGTCCAGTCATCTCATGTCTAACTGTGGGCTTCGGTCGAGAAAGGGTTGGCTCAAGGCTTAAGGGTTGCTAGTTAAGGCAAGCTTCCAGCAAATAATTAGAGACTCGCAACCTTTAGTCTCAAAAGAATAGGTAGTCTCCTAGGTAGGCATTTCGACTAAGGGTAAAACCCTACTCATTCTTAAATTCAGATGGCTTGTAAGTCCCGATAACAGTTTGGGATCGAGAAGAGAACGAGTAACTCGATCACATGGCTGGCTGACGATAACTACCCTTGTGTACACAACTACCATAGCCATGGGGATACGCGGTATCTCTCTCTACCATCACGAGCTTTCGTCTTTCCAAATCGGTGAAGGAAAAAAAATAATAAAGAATTCAAGGGAGACGTTACTGAATATAATTTCATGATTCAAAGGCGAACATATAATTCAAGAGGAATTGTCAAAGCAGTCACGGATGAGATCCTAGATACCTATATATCTACATCCACGTAGTATAATTAAACGAAGAGCGAACCAAATGCATCATGGTTGATCAGACCATAATACACTGATTCTGATTTGACAATAAGTTAGTGGGCGTCACCAATAAACATATGTCTTGAATCAAGCTCAATAAACGAGTAAGCTTGTAAAAACTAGGCTATAATAGCAGCGTTGGTCAAGATAGTCAAGATACAAGTACGCGAGATTTTTGAAAGAAGGCACAAATAGTTCGAGTTTTGTGAGAATCAAACCTTACCCGGTGTTCTTGCTTATACAGTCTTCCTACTATCTTCTGATCCACAAGGACTTGGTCGACTAATAGGTTATGGTCATTCTAATTTCCATATTCTAGGTAACCCTATTAGTGTCAGTAGATAACCTTGCCAATAGGTCACAAGGACCACGGAATGCTAGATCGGGAGACGTGCTATCCAACTTACAAAACTTCTACCAATATTGGCTTCGAATCTTATGGAACACACAGGGCACTGTCCTATCCTCCATAGTATCCTTAATTTGTAATCACGTCTGAAGTCATTTCACCGAGGACTATGCCTCGCCCGTAAAATCGGGCTGTGGAAATCCTTGGTTTCGTAGCTCAAATATGATACAAATCGAACATTACTTAACTCTATCCAATATTGGCTCAAGGATAACTACGATCAATAGTGGACCACTAGTCATATCTCTAGCAAAGTCTATAACCGATATTTTTCTAATCTCCTTTCAACTCTAGGGGTCGGGTCTCGCCAGTGCGCTGATGGCTGCAGTGAATCCCTAGTCTCCAAAATTTAAATAAATGGCGACAGTGCGCTGCTATCCTGCCAGTATAAGTTAACTAACATTTTCGTAACTATATCTGTAAATAAATTCCTGAGCTTCTAGAGATTCAAACAAGTCGACTATGTAATAAGGCGTGAATATTTGTCCTATCAATCGCCATCTGTAACTAAAAGATTTAATCATGGAGGAAAGAACTGGAGACAAAAGGATTACAAACATTCTAGTATCTATTCTATGTGTATTCAAATCCTTGAGGAAAACTTTGAATCAAAACTAACTTGAGGTTCATCTATGGATAACATAAAATAATAACTCTTAGGGCAAAAATAGGAACTGAATAGGCAATTTGACTAAGATGTGAGGATGATATCTAAGAGGCAAGAGAAGGATCTGCCCAATTCATTAAGGTTAGATCATAAATTATATGAAGCCCTGTCTCACCAAGTGAATAATCTATCCACTTTGGATCGTGTCGTCATATCGAGAGATAATAGTGTTCCTATAAGGATCTGACACTCTATAAAAATTAATAACTCCTTATCTACATTGCATGGCCTAGACTACCCATCGGTAAATTCGTATAAGGGACTCCTAGTCATAGTCATTCTCTTAAATTAAATTAATTCCAGATTCGTGAATGAACATTTTCTTGTCGCAAGCTCGCAATAGTACAACGAACTTAAGTACCATCACGAGTTCGCATGATTTGCGAAAACAGACCTGCATGGGCCACCACAAAAACTTGTCACGACCCGTACCCATTTTTTTTTTTTTACGGATACGAGACGTGTCCAAGCCAGCCTACGCCGCAGTGTCGGCGGTAGAACGCTGTCACGGCCATGAAGATCAAAATCACAAATAATGCTCATTCACATAATTAATTTAACTTATAATGATCACAAGTTTTATATTTGTAGAAAATCATAAACTTGTACAAATAAATGAATGACTACAACTCAACTATCTAGCTAGTCTCTAGGCTTTTGTCTGCAAGTATTCACGTCACTTCCCAAGCTAAGTGAATCCACGGCTAACCTGAAAATGTTGGTTTCCAGTCAGGAATGGAACGAGCACAATTCACTGAATGCAATTTCAAATAAAGAAAATGACTATAAACAAAGGTTAGACATCAATCATGAGTTTTGAAAATAAACAGTAAATACGGAAAACCAATAGCATTAAATAGACACAAAATACTTTCCCCAACTGTTGGAAGTACCATTAATATGTGATCGGTCTGGGGTACTACACCGCCCGGTCTACGAGGTCTACTTGCATGAAAAATAAACACGGGCTACACTACTTGCAGAAAAAAAAACACGGGCTACACTACTTGCAGAAAATAAACACGGACTACACTACTTGCAGAAAATAAACACGGGCTACACTACTTGCAGAAAATAAACACGGGCTACACTACTTGCAGAAAATAAACACGGGCTACACAACTTGCAGAAAATAAACACGGTCTACGGTCGGATCACACATCCTTGGTACTTCTCATTCCTGACTCAACAATTTATAATAGAGTATAAAAATCACATAACCAATGACTAATCAATGAAATATAGTAAAGATCAATATCGAAATACAGACAATAAACTGTACTCGCCTGTGGTCCTGTGCTGGTGTAACCGATAACCTGAACCACTCAGAATGCCACAATAGTCAAAACTCGTACAACAGTCCCCGGATGCTGAAATAGACAATACCAATAATCTCAGAATAGTCAAATTAGCTAGGATTGCATGTCCTTAAGTCCAATTCTGGACACAGGAGCAAAACGGTAATTTCGGGCCAAAACGGTGTCCACCGTTGGACCCACTTTGCACCGAAAAACGTACCAGAGTCAACGGTCTCTAAAGTCGTCAAACTACATGTCTACGGTTCCAATTTTCCGATACGAACCCAACCGTATGTCCAAAGTTGGATTTCGGCGGGCCGTGCACAAAATCGCCCGTTGAGTGGGACCGTGGGGCCCACAAAATGACGTACGATTCAACTGTCTCAGAATTGGACCAAACTTGGCATATAGGACCAAAAAATGATACGGTCCTGTTGGCGCAAGTTTCGTCTCGATTCGACGAGCGTGTACAAAGTAATTAAGAAATTTGCACAGAGGCCGATACGGGAAATTTCGACGGATACGCATCAAATTCGTCGCGCACACGCGACCAATTTGAATTTTGTCAAAGCCCACACGACCACGAAGCCGTTACGTAGCTTTCGATGCTTTCGGTTCGCGACCACGTGGCCCAGATTAGCGGAACGTACGTCGTGTGGATGAATTTTCTAATTTTCGAAAACTGTTTTCATAGGTTTTTCTCGATTTTCGATGTTGAATAACTATCCGTAAACTAAATGAAAAATCAATCTATCAGAAGGGTTTTGATCCCCTATATGTTGGCTTCGACTTTATGAATTAGTTTTCCAAGGATTCAACAGTTTGGGCTCGGGATTACCCTTCAAACACAGCATGTTTGCTGCCTTCTAGTCCTATTTTTGGGACTGATTTACGTCGATCTTTGGAATCGTATTTCGTCGTGTTCGATGCGAAATAAAACAATCTACTTAAAGGGGCTTGAAGAGGGTCACATGGGGATCTGACCTGCGAAATTAGTTCGGAAGATGGTGGAGTGATGGCGGAGAAAACGTCGTACGGAAAAGCCTCGATACGTTGCTGCTGCTGTCGTGATCCCCTGTTCGTGCGCACGCATGCGGTTTTCCTCCGCCGTCCGACGACCCTCACGGTGGCGCGCGGCCGTGGGTGGCCGCCCAGGTGGCTGGCAAGGTCGCGGCGGGGTTGGCTTGTATCGGGGTTAGGGTTTTTTCCAAATTCGTATGTGCGTGTATGTACGTATACTTATATAGAGGAAATAAATTAGGGAGGCTCGGTTTCAGCTGATAGCTATAGGTGACTTTCTGTGGTTGCTCGGGCTGGGCCCTGTGGGAGCTCTTGTGCGGGGTGGGGGTCTGAGTATGGGCTCAGCCGGCTCTTTAGGCTGGGCTGGGAATTCCTCATCCTAAGTATTAGTTCCTAATACTTATATATATACACGCATACATATATAAATACCTATCTATATACATGTACACATTTATAGTTATCTATATATATACATATACCTATATATATATATATATATATATATATATATATATATATATATATATATATATATATATATATATATATATATATATATATATATAATCAATTAATATTTATATATACACATATATATCCAATTATATACATATACATATGACCAAAATAATATCTGTATACACATGTATATGTATATTTGTATACACACACATATATATTATACATCTATATACGTACACATACACATATCTATATATTATATTATACCATTATTTGACAAATAAATATCACCAATAATAATAATATTATATAACCATAACCTTGATAATAAAATAATAAAATAATAATAATAATAATAATAATAATGATAATAATAATAATAACAATAATAATAATAAAATAACAGAATGTAATAAAATAATACTGGTGTATATATATATACCATTTGTGCAGTCTAAAAATCCCAACATGTACAAGAACCCATTTTATACAATTATCATTGAATATTAATTAATAATGATAATTATAATATTTAAATATTCATTAAATAATTAAAACGGAATACCACCAACACTCATACCAAAATACGTCAACACGAATGTCATTGAACGTCCCGTATGACTACATGGGCTCAGGCTCAGTTCGGGTCCAGTCCGGGCTAAAATGGTATAACCGATTTTTCTAAAACTCAATAATATAAATAATAAATAAATAAGTCTTCGGTAAGGGTTACGTCGCAACTTAGTTTGGTTTTCCTAGTTAAGATATCACTATGGCTCGGTCTTCCCTACCAAGACTAATACGCTAGCTTAAACACGCCATGGCACTATCCGTGCCACGATTTCTAGTCATCGTGTACTTCAAAACCCCATCATGGCTTAAATCATCTACCGTAATAATTAATTAAAATCATTATTTATAAAAACTCTAAAATCACCATTTAATTCAAATAAATAAATAAATAATATATATTATCAAAGTTTTCGGGAAGAGGGGCTACAGTTTGCCACAGCAGGCCGCGACAGTAGCACCGTATCGACCATTACTTCGAGGTATGATCCCTCTCTCGATACTCCATTATTTTACGAATCGAAAATTGCTACGGAGATGCCTTTCTTCATGAGTTGTGTGAAGGGTTGAAATTGCCCTGAGAGGTTAGATATGAACCTCCTGATGTAGGCTAGTCTTCCCTGAAGGTCGCGAAGTTTACGGAGGTTCCTCGGTGGACTCATATCCAGGATTGCTTTTGTCTTATTGGGGTCTATGTGAATGCCCTGGGAAGTAATGGCAAAGCCCAAGAACTTCTCGCTGGACACGCCCAAGAAGGACTTGGTGGGATTCATCTTCAGATTGTGCGCTCGCATAAGGTCGAACACTGTCCTCAAATCGTGTAAGTGATCATCCTTAGAGCGGCTTTTGACGGCGATATCATCAACGTAACACTCCACCATCTTGCACAAGTGATCTCTGAAGATGACGGTCATACCTCGTTGATATGTAGCACCGACGTTCTTCAGGCCGAAGGGCATGACTGTGTAACAATACACGCCGATCGGTGTTCGGAATGATATATGCTTCTCATCATCATGAGACATTTTGATTTGATTGTATCCTGAAAAGCCATCCATAAAGGACATGCGCTCGAAGCCACACGTATTATCGATCATTATTTCGGTGATGGGAAGAGGGAATTCATCCTTAGGACATGTCGTATTCAGATTATGAAAGTCGATGCAGATTCGGATCTTTCCATTCTTCTTGACGACTGGTACTATATTAGCTATCCAGTCTGGGTGCTGCTCCTCGCAGATGAAACCGCTAGCTATAAGCTTGTTTACTTCCGCTTCGATGGAGTTCATGATGTCTGGATGGAACCGTCATTGCTGTTGCTTGACTGGTTTTGCGTTCGGATGAATATTGAGCTTATGGAGTACGATCTCGGGGTTTAGTCCTAGCATGTCTTCATATCTCTAAGCAAAAATGTCGATATACTCTTTGACGAGTTGCAACAATGACTCCCGCTCGCCGTTCGTCAGGCTTTTACTGACGGAGATTGGCTTTGGAGAGGATTCGTTACCGAGATCAACTTGCATGACTTCGTCTTTAGTGGGAGGGTCCTTTTGTTCAAAGTGCTTCTCCCATTATGCATCAAGTTGTTGGGCCCATGGCTCAAATTCAAGAGGTTCAAGTAGATCTTCGTCGTCCTCTTTAATGCCAGCGGATGTCATATTGACAGATAATGTCTGCCTGAATATATCCCCAATGCTGTCATCAAAATCGTATGTAGGTGATTCGGATGAGTGAGAATGCCACTCGCATTCCTCATCAGAGCTGTCGGGCATTGTTGCTGGTGTAGCATAACCGAGACCGTGTCTGGACCTGCTGTAATAATCTTGAGGTTTTTCGACAGGGGTTGACATCTGCAGAGGTGCTCGCCGGCCGTTGCCGTAATTGAGACCTGGGGTAGCCTCCATGTCATACCCCTGCTTTTGCATGAAGTACTTGGCTTTAGGACTATACAAGTAGAGCGATAATCTTCCAGCGTCGGGTTCGAGATCGAACTCTTGTGGCATAAAAGGTTGAGGACCTTTTTTCGGTCGAATATGATCGTGTGATCCCCTTCTCTTCTGCCTGGAACTAAAAAGTAGGCACCTCAAATGGAAGAACGTCGGTTTACGGTACGGATGGTTGTCACCTGTGTGTGCAGGTTAATGTCCAGACTGTGCCCCACAGCATAAATCAGATTAAGCTTATGAAACTCAGGATGGTTCAACGATAGCCTCTTATTGATGATGGAATCTTGTCTACAGGGATTACATCTTCAGGAGAGAGACTATCCACCTGTGCAACCAGATACTTTGCGAGTTCTGCATCCTCTTCAGCTACCCCCTACGAGACCGGAGGTTGAGACGCTGTCTTAGGCAGCTTGACTACCAAGGGTTTTGCTTGTGGCACTGGCTTGCCTGAGGGCCTCGGATCAATACTTGGTTGTCGGTTTGTCTTGGGAAGACGGATAACCATCGGCTCGGCAGAGGACTTCGTGTCTTCCAATTTCTTTTGACTGGATCTTGGCAATCGAATTACCATCGGCTCCACAGAGGGCCTCGCATCTTCAGGATGCCTTTGATTGGATTTCGGCAATCGGATCACCATCGACCCTATGACGAGTCTTGGCTCCTGGTTGGACCTTGGGAGTCGGATGACCATCGGTTCCAACTGTGCAGCTGGGGCGGGGGAACCGGGCACCTCTTTATGCAAAGTTGCGACAAGGGGTGCAGCTTTGCCCGGTTTACGGGCCTAGAGATAGATTTTCGAAGGTTCTTCTGACCCTATTATGGCCTCCAGTTCGTCAGTTATGTGCTTCTTGGATTCTTCATATAGACAAGCTTCCGAAGAGTAATAAGACTCAACCCCTTTGAAGGGATCGATGTCGACAAATTTTGTCTTCACGAAGCCGTGCTTACTGACATACTTGAAGCACTGGTGGAGTGTGGATGGCACAATCATGTAGTCATGTATCCACGGACGCCCCAAGAGGATATTGTAGGACGTATTTGCATCTATGACGTAGCAGGTAACCTCCGTCTTCAGGTCGCCAATCTGACATTTCAATCGGATCTTTCCTAGGGGATAGCTCCTTCCCGAGTTGATACCGCTAATGGCAGTATTGGTCACCGCTAGCCGATGCATAGGGATGTCGAGGACTTGAAGCACGCTTCTCAGGATGATGCTTATTGACGAGCCAGAATCGAGGTGCATCCGATCCACCTTGATATCGCCTATGTATCCAGTGTAGTACAAGGGGCGATCATGCAAGTTGGTCTTGATTAACATGTCCTATGGGGTGAAAACGATGTCGGGCATCGTGTCTGCACAATTGCTACCCTGGAGATCTGCCGACGAGTCCTCCTATGTAGGCTTGACCTGGGCTAGGTAGGCATCAGCATTCTGGAGCGCTTCGCTCAATGCGATACGAAGATCCTTGAAGAGCCTTAGGAGACCGTATAACGACAACTTTGTCAGCGTATTAGCCAGTTGTGCTAATATGTCAAAGTTGTAAGTTCTCTCCAGTCCCTGAGGTGCATCCTTATGGAGCGGCCTGTCGAAGCGGGTTTCCTTCGGCCTGGACCTGTCCGTCGGTGGAGGCTGAGATGGCCCCGAAACATCAGTGGCAGGCAGCGTTGCCGGCTGAGGGTCTTCGTCTGAACTACCCAGAGTGGACAGGACTTGTTCCCAGACCGGGTAACAACGGCCGCCGCCTTCTCAGCTTCGGCTGAAATTGTATGGCAGGATCTGGACTTCCTACCCTTCTTCTTATTGGTTGGAGATGACACCGCCTGGATAACTTCGGGTACTAAGTCTGGGTGTACCCACATGACCTCTCCTCATGACGTGGTGAGAGGTACCAAGCCATTTGTCTGATCCCGGATGGGAGGAATATTAGTAACCTCCATCGTTGCCCGGAGGATAGGTATTACCCCATCTTGAGTACTTGTTGGGGAGAACTCACCGAACTGAATTGATACCATATTTGTCGCCACGGTAATCTCTTCAAAATCTAGCGATAGAGCTTTGGAGTCGATAAGACTCTGGATGTACCGCTTTAATTGAAAGCAGTCATGAGTGGAATGATGAACAAAGCGGTAGAAGTGGCAAATTTGGGTCCTCCATCTCCGTCGCTCGAGGCTCGCTCCTTGGTGGAGGGAGTTGGATCCTGTCCCCTTGCAAGAGCACGTCGAAGATAGGCTTTACATGACTATCTTCGAATGAGTAATTCACCTTGGGCCACTGAGCTTCTGCCTGCTTTTGTTCAGGCTTCTTGGTCGTACCAGTGACCATGGCCTGTTTGCCTTTATTGTCCTAGATACTGGAGGTGCCGCCAATGTTGTTGTTATTGGGGGTGGTACCAAGACGTTTGCCTTTGTCCTCTCCATCCGGGATGTACAATCCCAGCTGGAGAGCCTTCTTTAACTTCGCCTCCGTATTGGTGGCGCTTATGATGAAGGTCGTCTAATCCATAAACTGATCTTCGCCCATCCAGAGGATGATTATGGGGAGCAACTTATTCTGGCAGATTTCAATCAAGGAGCTTTCAGAATTTTCTTGGGGCAATCTCATTGCGGTTTGGCAGAACTGCTTGATATATTTCCTTGTTAGCTCCCTCTCCCCTTGAACGACGTCCATGAGAGGCGACATTGTCATATTATGTCCCACTTTATAGAATTTCTCTAGGAACATGTGCTTGAAACCGTCAAAAGAATGGATGCAGTTGTCCGGAAGGTTGCGATACCAGTCGAACGCGATCCCCTCCAATGCTCTGATAAATAATCGTGTGAGGATGGCATCGCTATACGGCAAGTGGTCGGTTGTGACCTCGAAGTAAGTCATGTACCGACTAGCAGAGGTCTTTCTGTCATATGATTCGATATGAAATGACTTGTACCGTAGTAGAAAAGGCACAACTTTTCATGCAATGGGATACGGTTGCCGTATTCTGAGGTCTCGGAAGGAGTCTCGGGTATTGAACATTGCTCGAAGCTCCTGGACTTCCTTCGTTGCCTCCCTGTCTTCGTCTGCAGCTGAAGGAGCGGATGTTCCTAGAGGATTGTTACCCAAAGGAGAAGCGGTCGTGTTGGAGTCCGCGTTGACTGTGGGTCCCAAGCTTGTTTGTCCAGGCGTCCTTGCTGGTTGAGTCGGCAAGGCAGCTCTGATTTTGTCTACTGACTTGACCAAGGACAGGAGCATGGCTTCAAGTACTTCTAGACGTTGTCGATCAGTAGGCCCTTCATGATCATCGTCGGCCATAAAGACTGTCCGTACGTGGGTAGACATGGAAGGTACCGTAGAAGAGGTGTTCTCCGTATCGTACCCTCGTACCGAGAAATCGTCGGGAATGTCAAAATGTCTTCCTTCTCGAATTCAGAAGGGGTGCCACCCCCTGCGCAGGAAGCTGCATCGTCTTGTCGAAGGAGGTCATTCTCGGGGATGTCCAAGTTTGTTGCATAATTCCAGTAGATCGCTACCACCTGTGTTTGCTCTTGGAACACCGGGTTGTCGCATACATTGAGGGGACTGCTACCCTCGGCTTCATCTACCCCCAGGGAGGTCGAAGATGTACCTCCAGGTGTTGGAAGATTCTTTTTGGATCGAGTTCCTACGTAGACACCCCCTGTGGCTGTCGGCGGCAATCCTCCAGATGAGAGTTTCCTTGCAGTGCTTGCTGAGATTGCCGGGCTGGAAGAGCCTGTCTTCTTTCCTCCCTTGTCGGAAAGACCCTTCCGAGTTGAATTACAGGAGGCAAAAGAAAATTGCTCGTCTCCCGAAATTTGCACATGTTTTTCAAGTTGTTGTCGGACAGGTGCTGGCTGGTTCAGTCGTTGGAAAATAGACAGCCGATCTTGAGGTGCTACCGACTTATCGCAGTAGCTGTTGATGATGACTTGGGTGTAATGACGTCCCGAAAAGGGCCCATCACATACCAATGTCGCTTCTTTCTTCTTGCGTTTGTGAGTAATCACTTCTCGCAAGTCGATAGCAGACTGATCTACCTTTGCATCCAATTTATGGACTCGGGTATCCCGAGCACACGAGTGCGTAGGTATCATGTTTTTCTCCTGATCCGAGGCTAGTAAAAGCACTTGCTCTCGATCGTTGGAGGGAGACTTTTGAGACCTACCCTGTCCGTTAGTCCTAGGGGACATAGCTTGAGTTGTGGAACCAAGGGTTTAATACAGCTAGCTGTACACTGGCGAGGCATAAATTCTCGGTAAAATGACTTTGATTATGTTTATGAGTTTCGAATACCATAAAGACTACGTTTTATTGGCATATAACTTTTAAGTTTTCAAATTGATTTGTGCTTATTCCTAGTCACAATTTTCTCAATAAATCGGTAATTCTACCTTCTTTTCTTATCCTTCTATTTTTTTAGATTGTCATCTTTTAATGTAATTTCGACTGGATTCCTAAACTTATCTAGATTTTGATTCTAAACTCGTGCCTAAATAATCGTGGATAAATATTTTAAGCATATCAAAACAATTTTGGATTTGATCATCCTTGAACAAATTTTGATCATGACTAGACTCCTTTTATTATGTTCCGGTCGAGTCAATTCACATATTTTCTAGAGTTTGACTCGGTAGTCATGCTTAAATAATCTTCACTAAATAGTTAATCGTGCCAAACAAATTAAACTTTTATCGTCCCTAAATGACCTTGATCATGACTACATCTTAGTTGTATCTAAGCGGTTTTGACCATGTTTAGACTTTGTCTAAGTTTTGATCGTTGACCGTACCTATAATCCCAATAGCCGTTAATCGTGCCTAACGATTTATTATAGTATAGCTAATCCTATTTCGATTATATCCTTGACCATCGTGACTAGACTCTTCTGACTATACTTTAATCATGCCATGGAAATATATTTTTAAAATTAGACACTATTCACGACCTAACCCATTTCGATTATTGATCATATCATTTATTTATTATACGCTTAATCATAACTAATCGTGCCCTTCAAATTTTCGAGTAAGAAATTTTCTAAGGTGGGTAGAGTCTTCGATTGATGAACTTTTGTCGAATTCTTTTGAAAACATTTTAGAGCATTTTAGAATTCAAGACCATAGCCAAAGGTTCCAATACCAATCCATACCTAAAACCCCCAACCATCCATCCCTAACCCTAGATTCTCTTTTCCGGAGTTTCCAAAAAATTTATTCATTTACATATTTTATTTGTCGGGGTTGGAGGCAGATTTCGTTGATACTTTGTTTACGATTATCTGCCTTATCAAACTTGTTTCAAAAATTAAAGTTAAGAGCATTTTAGGACTTTTGGAGTTTCAAACGCTTTCTTCCTAGTTTATTTATTTTTATTCGATTAGTTTCTTTTATCATAAATTTCTACTACCTTTCACCAATCTACCAAGTCTGCCTATCATACTAGTCCTTAAATTCGAGGACAAAATTATTTCTAAAGTGGGTAGATTTGTAACTCCTCTTCCCAAATTTCCCTAATTATTAATTTTTTCTTTCTTTTATTGTGCTTGAAGGTCGTTTTCGTCGAGACTTTGCGAATAACTTTATGATTAATTTCTATTGAAAACAAGTTCTAAAAATTAATTACTTTGAGAGTGCTATTTTGTTTTAATAAATATTTTATTGAAGTATATAGTTAGAATTATGAAAGATGTTTTGTTACTACCTTAAATTTTATTAAATATTAATTTTGAAAATTATTTGTAAATTATAAATATTTATAGAATTTTAGAATATGTTTCAAATTATTCGATGACATCGGATATTATCTATATTATAGTGATAAATAATATTATTTTGATTTAAAAATATGTTATTTGACAAAATATTAAATTTTATTTTAAAGTTATGTCGAACGCTCATTTCATTTTGATTTAACTCATACGATTTGAATTATTTATCAATATAGAATAATATTTTAAATTATTATGGCAATCATTAATAAGATTGTGATTAGATTAATTTTTGGCTTAAAAAGTTATTCTATTTGAATTTATAAAATTTAAACTTTTGACAATATTAGCTATCAATTTTAAATTGGCAGTATTATCTATTAGCAGATTCGATTAAATTAATTTGATTTAAAAAATATTATTTGATTCAAATTTATGTATTAAGATTATGTTAAACTAGTTTTAAATATTTATTTGGTTTTAAATTAAGGGATATCAAATTAGATTTGATTTATAAAATATACGTTACAATATTTTGATGACAACAAATATTATTTTAAATTTTAATGATAATCGATTATTTGATTTTTGACTTATATTTATATGCTTTAAATTACTTGATATCAACGTATACTATGTTGATCAATTATAGAATAATATTAAATAATGAGAAGATTATTATAGATTAAATATGGTTAAACAAATATTCTAGTTTATAACTGTTTAAACCCTATTTTTCTTTAAATTCTAATCTTGATAGAATTCTTCTTAAACAAAGTGTTATCTCTACCGATAGTATATATATATGCAGCTCCCCTCTCTCCCCCTCGTCTCTATAATCTCTCGCTGCCCTCACCACCAAAACAGCACCACCATCAAACCCGCCCGACCATAACACCACCCAACATCGGCCACTCCAGACCATGCAGCACCACATCCACAATCCTTCTTCTCTTTCCTGTCGATACATCCCGACCACCATCCCGGACTAGCCGCTCAATACCACTATCGCTGTAGCCACACGACCCACCACTCGTCGAAGGGCTCCTAACTCCGACCATCTTAGACCGACCAGCTTCTCATCGAACCTGCAACCTTCACCCATGTCAGACTTCTGGCGCTAAGCAGTGCACGTACCTGCCGGTGATAGCAAGTCAGAAATTGAAGTTGCCAAGGCTGTCCGCTCCTCTTGCACCTCCAAGTGCAAGTGCTATGCCACACCTTTTCGTTGTTGCCGCGAAATATTTAGTTCGATTTTAGTTATATTATTGGGCTTTCTTAGTTTAGTTGGGTTGGACTTATCGGGCCAGCCAGTATAGAAATTTATTAGTGGGCTTGGTTAGAATATTGTTTGGGATTAATATTTTGGTTTTAAGTATTTATTTGGGTAAGCTATTTTGGGCTGAGTTTTAATTACCTTAAGCATTCATTATTTAATTTATTTAAGTCGCTATCCAAATTGCTATATTTTAATTATATGGGCCTGTATATATGTATATATATATATATATATATATATATATATATATATATATATATATATATATATATATATATATATATATATATATATATATGTTCTAATCAAATTAGGCTTTAATTTAAATACTAATTGGTTATATAGACTTAGGTGTTAATAACAGTGTCATAGCCCACAAAAGTATTTTCTTTAGGTTTTTAAATATAATGGCCTATTATATATGGGCATACTATATATTGGGTTATAACTGTATAGATTTTATCTATAAATAGACTTCTTGATATTATCTTTGACTTATAATAATGGTCTTTATATTAAGTATATTTCTAAATAGTCTTTCATTTATTCTAGAAAATATACGTTTTCTATAAGATAGTAATAATGCTAATAATCTTCCTTGTACTTTTACATATTTTTAATACATTCATATATGAGGGTTAATTTTTAGATAGTTATAAATATTTTTCTACATGCACTAAGTATATTCCTAAAAAAGAATTATTTTCTTAAATCAACTTCCTCTTAGATTAGAAAATCTTGATCATGACTAATTAGAGTATTTCCTATTTCTTTGCAAACTTTGGACTTCTCCGTATCAACCCTAGCCAAATGGACTATTCTAGACACAATGGTATTATCGGTTTCACCAGTAAAGGACCACAGGCAAGTACACTTTCTGATTGTTTTTCGATTCATAGTAGTCTATATATTTCATGTTTATACATTTATCTTGTTGCTTGTTGACACATTGTTACACGGATTAGTGTCATGGATATCTACATACATTATTTCTTGATTTTCATGTTTTCGTATTTCGTGACTAGTTCGAGTCCATGAGTAGTAGTCGGAAGGGAAAATATCTTAGTAGACATGTGGACTACCAAGAACTATCCCCCGTGTCTTTCGTGGAGAATAGCACCTGCACACGACACGTGCAGGGTGCCGAATTTACCCCCTAGCCGTTCACATGTCAAAACTGATATTTCAAATCACATAGATAGTTGTATTTTATTTGTTTTCCTTGTCTTCTTCACCACTTGCCATGTCGTCAGTTACTTTCTAGTTTTTATCTCTCATATGTTATTTTTATGTCTTGTTAATTCTATTATGTTTTCGCATTGCCGTCGGTTTGTGTGCTTGTTCTATTCCTGACTGGAAACCAACATTTTTCAGGTTAGCCGTGGCTTCTATAGCATTAGAAGATTCGGGTGTATTTGCAGGCCAAACCTAGAGATTAGATAGCTATGTTGTAGTCATTTCAAATATGTAAGAACGTTGTATTCCTTTGAATATAATTCTTGTAATTATTGTAATCTAATAGAAATGTGAATGAGCAACAAAGTTTATTTTGAGCATTTTTTATTGCGGGCTTGACAGCGTTCTACCGCTGACTGTGCGGCGTAGGCTGGCTTGGTCACGTCTCGTATTCGAAAAGCGGGTACAGATCGTGACAAGTTTTTATGGTGGCCCATGCAGGTCAATTTTTGCAAATTGTGCGAACTCGTGGTAGTACCATATTAGTCATATTATTGCGAGCCTGCGACTAGGAAATGCTCATTCACGACTAGGAGTAAGTCAATTTTAGAAGAATGGTTTGGACTAGGAGTCCCTAGTTTAATTTGATAGTTGGGTAGTTAAGGTTGCTACATAGGCCTCATCGAATTCTAAATCCTGTTAGATGATTTTCATAGCAGGATGCACTAATGTATTCTGATTCGATAGTATTTGTAAAGTGGGTAGATTCATAACACCTCTTTCCGAAAGTTTGGAAAATATCCCTTTTTATTGTTTGAAATAAAATGTGATTTTAGAATTTTATAAATATTTATTATAGAAGGCCTTAGTCACGGTTAAGTTTTGGAGTACAAGATAACCAAGAATTTTGGCACCGAGAGTGTTGTCGAGTGCTTTGACTAGTGTTTTAACCATGGTAGAGAAGGCCGAGTCATAGGTGTGTACTAACTAGGAAAACCAGGCCAAATCATGACATAACCCTAGGAATAATTTAATTACTTATTATCAAGATTATTGGCTTTTAGAAGACATTGTTGTTCCAAACTAGCCCGAACCCAACCCAAGTCCTGGTGGTCATTTAGTGCGACCAACGTCGTCCTTGTAGATATGTAGGATGTGTATATATATTTGTAGTCCATTTCTAGTATTGTGACTAATTTTTATAAATTATATATTGACTATAATATATGTATTATTGCTATTTAAATTTATATTTTACTTGGAAATAGGATAACCTTCTTTTAGAATGATATTTTAGAATTTTGGGATTTATTTAGGCCATACATATATACTTTTGTTTAAATATATTCATAATAGGTAGACATAGTGCTTTTTACATATCTTCCCTCGAACTTGAATATTAGAGAAATATAAAATTTAAGTTTATATTTCTTTTGCCTTCGGTCATTTTCTCCCTAATCATGATCATTTGTACAACTTTATCTTATGTCTTTTCTAAACATCGCCATATCATAAGTTCGTATCTCTTATATTCTTTTTCTTGGATCACCTAAGGAATTATTTTTAAAATAACTCCTCACTCAATTGTCTATTAATCTCGAGTTAAGTTTTTGGATTCAAAAATTCCCTCTCAATCATTGAATATTAAATATCCGTGAAATAAGGATTATGAGATTTTTACTTATTTCGACTTCGATCATTATCCTTTCTAATCAATTGTTTTTCTTTTCAAGAAGCTGATCTTATACTTGAAGAATAGATACTTGTACTTTTTCTATCTTTATCAATTTGTATGATATTTTAAAACTTCTTTTATATTCTTGGGGATAGAGTTGGAATAATTTTGATGACTTGCAATGACAAGACAGCAGCGCACTGTCGTCACTTATTTGAATTATCGAGACTGCGGGTTCACTGCAGCCCGCAGCGCACTAGCGTGGCATGACCCCTAAGTTGAAATAATTTCAAGTAAGCGTGGATGATAGAACATTATTAAAATTATGTCTTGGTCATCTTATTTCATCTTTGAGTTGTTATGTCAAGATTAGATAGAGTTGATAGG
The DNA here is from genome assembly GCA_029216955.1 of Iris pallida. Lineage (NCBI taxonomy): Eukaryota > Viridiplantae > Streptophyta > Magnoliopsida > Asparagales > Iridaceae > Iris > Iris pallida. The sequence continues at coordinate 28,971,987 of JANAVB010025598.1, read as the reverse complement.
GTATTCGTTACCGCAACATAGCTTGAGTTGTGGAACCAAGGGTTTAATGCAGCTAGCTGTACACTGGCGAGGCATAAATTTTCGATAAAATGACTTCGATTATGTTTATGAGTTTCGAATACCATAGAAACTACGCCTTATTGGCATATAACTATTAAGTTTTCAAATTGATTTGTGCTTATTCCTATTCACAATCTTCTCAATAAACCGGTAATTCTCCCTTCCTTTCTTATCCTTCTATTTTTTTTAGATTGTCATCTTTTAATGTAATTTCGACTGGATTCCTAAACTTATCTAGATTTTGATTCTAAACTCGTGCCTAAATAATCATGGATAAATCTTTTAAGTATATCGAAACGATTTTAGATTTGATCGTCCTTGAACAAATTTTGATCATGACTAGACTCCTTTTATTATATCCCGATCGAGTCAATTCATATATTTTCTAGAGTTTGACTCGGTAATCATGCTTAAATAATCTTCACTAAATAGTTAATCGTGCCAAACAAATTGAACTTTGATCGTCCCTAAATAACCTTGATCATGACTACATCTTAGTTGTATCTAAGCGGTTTGACCATGTTTAGACTTTGTCTAAGTTTTGATCGTTGAACGTACCTATAATCCCAATAGCCGTTAATCGTGCCTAACAATTTATTATAGTATAGCTAATCCTATTTCGATTATATCCTTGACCATCGTGACTAGACTCTTCTGACTATACTTTAATCATGCCATGGAAATATATTTTTAAAATTAGACACTATTCACGACCTAACCTATTTCGATTATTGATCTTATCATTTATTGATTATACGCTTAATCATGACTAATCGTGACCTTCAAATTTTTGAGTAAGAAATTTTCTAAGGTGGGTAGAGTCTTCGATTGATAAATTTTTGTCGAATTCTTTTGAAAACATTTTAGAGCATTTTATAATTCAAGACCATAGCCAAAGGTTCCAATACCAAGCCATACCTAAAACCCCCAACCATCCATCCCTAACCCTAGATTCTCTTTTTCGGAGTTTCCAAAAATTTTATTCATTCACAAATTTTATTTGTCGGGGTTGGAGGCAGATTTCGTTGATACTTTGTTTACGATTATCTGCCTTATCAAACTTGTTTCAAAAATTAAAGTTAAGAGCAATTTAGGACTTTTGGAGTTTCAAACGCTTTCTTCCTAGTTTATTTATTTTTATTCGATCAATTTCTTTTATCATAAATTTCTACTACCTTTCACCAATCTACCAAGTTTGCCTATCCTAGTAGTCCTTAAATTCGAGGACAAAATTATTTCTAAGGTGGGTAGATTTGTAACTCCTCTTCCCAAATTTTCCTAATTATTAATTTTTCTTCTTTCTTTTATTGTTCTTGAAGGTCGTTTTCGTCGAGACTTTACGAATAACTTTATGATTAATTTCTATTGAAAACAAGTTCTAAAAATTAAATACTTTGAGAGTGCTATTTTGTTTTAATAAATATTTTATTGAAGTATATAGTTAGAATTATGAAAGATGTTTTGTTAATACCTTGAATTTTATTAAATATTAATTTTGAAAATTATTGTAAATTATAAATATTTATAGAATTTTAGAATATGTTTCAAATTATTCGATGACATCGGATATTATCTATATTATAGTGATAAATAATATTATTTTGATTTAGAAATATGTTATTTGACAAAATATTAAATTTTATTTTAAAGTTATGTCGATCGCCTATTTTATTTTGATTTAACTCATACGATTTGAATTATTTATCAATATAGAATAATATTTTAAATTATTATGGCAATCATTAATAAGATTATGATTAGATTAATTTTTGGCTTAAAAAGTTATTCTATTTGAATTTAAATAATTTAAACTTTTGACAATATTAGCTATCAATTTTAAATTGGCAGTATTATCTATTAGTAGATTCGATTAAATTAATTTGATTTAAAAAATATTATTTGATTCAAATTTATGTATTAAGATTATGTTAAACTAGTTTTAAATATTTATTTGGTTTTAAATTAAGGGATATCGAATTAGATTTGATTTATAGAATATACGTAACAATATTTTGATGACAATAAATATTATTTTAAATTTTAATGATAATCGATTATTTGATTTTCGACTTATATTTATATGCTTTAAATTACTTGATATCAACGAATACTATGTTGATCAAATATATAATAATATTAAATAATGAGAAGATTATTATAGATTAAATATGGTTAAACAAATATTCTAGTTTATAACTGTTTAAACCCTATTTTCCTTTAAATTCTAATCTTAATAGAATTCTTCTTAAACAAAGTCTTATCTCTACCGATAGTATACATATATGCAGCTCCCCTCTCTCCCCCTCGTCTCTATAATCTCTCGCTGCCCTCACCACCAAAACCAGCACAACCATCAAACCCGTCCGACCATAACACCACCCAACATCGGCCCCTTCAGACCATCCTCCCTGTCGGTACATCCCGACCACCATCCCGGACTAGCCGCTCAATGCCACCATCGCTGTAGCCACACATCCCACCACTCGTCGAAGGGCGCCTGACTCCGACCATCTTAGACCGACCAGCTTCTCATCGAACCTGCAACCTTCACCCAAGTGCAAGTGCTATGCCGCACCTTTCCGTCGTTGCCGCGATGCGACTCACCAATAGCCTTGTAGTACCTAAACCATTCTTCGAGGCAGTGCGAGCCATGGTGCCTAACCACAAAGTCATGGCCGCTTGGCCGAGCTTCCGAAGTGGGGAAGATGATGGCCTCTTATAGCATGCAAGTCTTCAAGAGGAAAAGAGAAAGAAACATGCACGTGGACCTATGCATGAAAGGGAATCTTTCCAGTTTGCTATTTTAGGTAAGTACTCTTTATGAAGCCCCGTGTTAATTGATTATTGCATTCCCCCTCTCTTTAAAGCCCTTAAAATCTAGTTATATATCTAAGAATATCCATGTACTAAAATACAAGAAGAAGGAACAATAATAAAGGAAGCAGCCACGAATAGTTTGAAAGGATAAAAACTTTTGCATAACCCCTCACTCTTTCTATTATTGCAAACTCCCTTTTGCTTACCATATGTAAATTTGTATATGAATTATCTATTATTAATGAGAATTTTATATTATGAAAATGTACAAATTATATTTTACATATATTACCCATTTGAACTAGAATACATATTTCAGGAATCTATATGTACATTATTATTATTATAAATATAATTACTATTATTATTATTATTATTATTATTATGAAAGGTTACAGTTGAGAAATAGTATGGTATATTATATATTTTTTTCTTTTCATTAGCATACTTGATATTATTATTGATACTTATACATATTATTTGCAAAGAATCATATGTGTATCAAATAGTATTTGGCATTGGCCTTTGGGCCAGAGGATATTTATAAATTTAAACCTATATTGGACTATTTGACCATATCAATTATTTTGATTTTGGGCTTGTAATACAATTATTTTAGGTTTATGTTTTCCAAAATAGAGGTATAAGTATTTTGTTATAGAGATTTATATATATAGTTTTGGGCTTTAATAATGTTAGATTGCCTATTATTTAATTATGTATATATAAACATTTTTTTGGTAATTTGGGTCGCAAATATTTAGTTAGATTTTAATTATATTATTGGGCTTTCTTAGTTTAGTTGGGTTGGACTTATCGGGCCAGCCAGTATAGAAATTTATTAGTGGGCTTGGTTAGAATATTATTTGGGATTAATATTTTGGTTTTAAGTATTTATTTGGGTAATCTATTTTGGGCTGAGTTTTAATTACCTTAAGCATCCATTATTTAATTTATTTAAGTTTCTATCCAAATTGCTATATTTTAATTATATGGGCCTATATATATATATATATATATATATATATATATATATATATATATATATATATATATATATATATATATGTGTGTGTGTCTTATCGAATTAGGCTTTAATTTAAATTCTAATTGGTTATATACACTTAGGTGTTAATAACAGGGTCATAGCCCACAAATGTATTTTCTTTAGGTTTTTATATATAATGGCCTATTATATATGGGCATACCATATATTGGGTTATAACTGTATGGATTTTATCTATAAATAGACTTCTTGATATTATCTTAGACTTATAATAATGGTCTTTATATTAAGTATATTTCTAAATAGTCTTTCATTTATTCTAGGAAATATATGTTTTCTATATTATAGTAATAACGCTAATAATCTTCCATGTACTTTTACATATTTTTAATACATTATATATGAGGGTTAATTTTTAGATGGTTATAAATATTTTTCTATACTAAGTATATTCCTAAATAAGAATTATTTTCTTAAATCAACTTCCTTTTAGATTAGAAAATCTTGATCATGACTAATTAGAGTATTTCCTATTTCTTTGCAAACTTTGGACTTCTCCGTATCAACCCTAGCCAAATGGACTATTCTGGACACAATGGTATTATCGGTTTCACCAGTAAAGGACCACAGGCAAGTACACTTTCTGATTGCTTTTCGATTCATAGTAGTCTATACATTTCATGTTTATATATATATATATATATATATATATATATATATATATATATATCTTGTTGCTTGTTGACACATTGTCACACAGATCAGTGTCATGGATATCTATATACATTATTTCTTGATTGTCATGTTTTCGTGTTTCGTGACTAGTTCGAGTCCATGAGTAGTAGTCGGAAGGAAAAATATCTTAGTAGACATGTGGACTACCCAGAACTATCCCTCGTGTCTTTCATGGAGAATAGCAGCTGCACACAACACGTCCAGGGTGCCGAATTTACCCCCTAGCAGTTCACATGTCAAAATTGATATTTCAAATCACATAGATAGTTGTATTTTATTTGTTTTCCTGGTTTTCTTCACCACTTTTTATGTCGTCAGTTACTTTCTAGTTTTCATCTCTCATATGTTATTTTCATGTCTTGTTAATTCTATTATATTTTTATATTGCCGTCGGTTTGTGTGCTTGTTCCATTCCTGACTGGAAACCAACATTTTTCAGGTTAGCCGTGGCTTCTTTAGCATTGGTAGATTCGGGTGTATTTGCATGCCAAACCTAGAGATTAGATAGCTATGTTGTAGTCATTTCAAATATGTAAGAACGTTGTATTTCCTTTGAATATAATTCTTGTAATTGTTGTAATCTAATAGAACTGTGAATGAGCAACAAAGTTTATTTTGAGCATTTATTTATTATGGGCTTGACAGCGTTCTACCGCCGACTCTGCGGTGTAGGCTGGCTTGGACGCATCTCGTATCCGAAAAGCAGGTACGATCGTGACAGACGGTCAGCAGCTTGGACAGTTGACTGGGCTTGTTGGGCCCGCACTGCCTAGACCTCTTCGACTTAGCACCCGAAGGCGCATAGTAAGAAGAGTCCAGATTAGCATATTCCAAATTTTTAATGGACCGCATGGGGTCGGGCCCGTATGAGAGACTATCGAATACAGATCTTCTGATAGGGCCGCATGAGGCACCCTGTATGCGGCCAGGATTGGCTGTCGCATGGGCCATCTGCCTCAGGCCAGAGTTAGGTGCGGCATGGGACATCTGCCTGCGGCCAGAGTTAGCTGCCGCATGGGCCATCTGCCTGCGACCAGAGTTGGCTGCCGCATGGGCCATGTGATACCCATAATTTGTATTTAATAAGTAAATAATAATATTATTAGTATTTCGAAATTATTATTATTATTGTTAATATTACTATTAAATATTTTTGGATGAAAAAGGATTTCGAAAGTAAATATAACATGGATTTTTGTTTTTGGACCCAGACCCGAGTCCGAACCCAGACCCAGGCCTGAGCCTAACCCAATCTTTCTCCCATTTTCTTAATTCCAAATTTTGACTTGGTTTATATTAATAATAATAAAAAAAATATAATAATAAATAAAATAATTAGCTTTGGCTAGTCTCGTAGGACCAGCACTCACGAGTTGGCCAAACAACCCAAACTTAGTCACCCCACTTCCCCTCTCTCCTTACGTTTCTCCCCATGAATACTTACAGCCACAACTCCTCAACTCCACTCCTCCTTATAACTCCTCTCTTCAAACACTCATCACTCCTCTTTATTACTCCCATCCACCAACTCTCCTTTAATAACTCATCCCCCACTCTCCCTTGCTCACGTACACCAGAGGAATAACCCTCTTCTCTTTAATCTCTCTCTTCCTCTGTTCTCTTTTGGAGAGCTCCTTCCGCGGCCGACCCAGTGGCCAGCGCCACCCGCCCCGTCCAGTGGAGCTCCGAGCTCGCCCCGCCTCCGCGGTTCCCAAGCCCCCTTTCTCCGGTCGGATCCGCCATCGCGCCGCCTCCCGCGAGCGCCACCGTCCGTGGCCGACGCCTCCGCGCCGCCGCGACCCCCCTCTGCGGCCAGCCGCCGCCGTCCCGAGGCCGGCGACCGCCTCCCGCGCCGCCCTCTCCGTCCGGCCGAGCCCCTGTGGCCGCGGCTCCCTCCGCCGCAGTCAGCCCGGCGATTCCCCGCCGGCAGAACCCCGACCCCGCTGCGATGTCCGCATCCCGCCGCGTCAGCGTGCTCCGCTGCGTTGTCCAGCGCCCTTTCCCGCGGTCCTTGCTGTCCCCTCCGGCGTTTTCGCTGTCCGTGGACTCTCGTCGCTGTTCGGAACTTCGATCTGCTGCCGACTTAGTTCGGATTTCTTTCCCGAGATTTTTCCCGTGGCTCCCCGCCAACGAAAACTGGTAATTTCTGGATAGTCACAGTAGTTCGTCCCCGTAGAGTCGATGATGATAGATCGGTCCCCCGGTTCCCTCTCCGGAATCCGGTTAGCTGCGTTATATATTTTCGTTTAGCTGCGTTAGATTAATTTCCTGTGTTTTACTTGCTGGGTTGGTGTGATTTGGATGGATTATGGATTCCCGGATATTTTGGGAATTATTCGGTGGTGTTGGAATTATTTTTATGTGGCTTGGAATCATTTTGGTGGATATTTCTGTGGATTATTTTGGGTTGGAAAATATTTGCAGGAGTTTGTTGGTGCACTTCCCAGTTCTTGGGTTTGTCCCGAAATAGAGGAAGTGCTGCCCAAATTTTTTACAAAAAACTATATTTTTATTAATTTCAAAACTGGCTTTCGAAAATAAATTTTTAAACTGATTTTTCGGGCAACGACCGTACCGGTCTGTGGGCCCCGGCGAAATGCAAACGCACCGGTCCGACCGGACGTTGGGGTATTAGCCGAAGTTTGAGGAATGGACCGAGTCTGAGACTCTTAGTTTCATTTTCAATTATTTTATTTAACATTTAGGCTATTTATAATTAGATATTTAATTCTTGCACTTTAATTATTTATTTCAGTCATTTTCTCTTATTTAATGTAAAAGAAAATTGTACAGGGCATAAGCCCACCCTAGGACCATTAGCTGTGCCACTATATTGTGTAGCGTAGATTATTTTATTTTTTCTTTTTCTGGTGGATGTAATTTGGGTGGTTTTTGATTAGTCGCATAAATCGTAGATTAGATCGCGATTACTGGTTAATTACGAATTTAGTTAAAATGAATAAAATATTATTAATTCACGGTTTATCACTAAAAGAAATTGTATTTTTATAAATATATTACAAAACACAAAGTTTTCCAAATTGTAATCGATTCTCGTGTATTTCCAAATAAATCAATTAACCGGCTTAATCAACGCACGTAGTTGCGATGTAACCGTTAGCTGTAGTTTAATACAACCTAAAACCTGACTAGGACATGACTACTAGAGATTGCAACTAGCACACTTAGCCTGGTTATACAAAAGGTTCTAAGTCGAGTTCTCAACTGTAGGAACTCGAAGTTACAACTGACGTTCCTCCTCGGTACCGACTCGTCTATCCAGTCATTCTAAAACAAAGGCAAGTGCAGTTATGTCTATTTGGTAATTTATCTAGTAATTGTTTTATTGCAATTTTAAACCACATCGCTACACGGAACTCTCTCCTAGAGTATTGATTGTGGAACTCTTTACTAGAGTTCGAATATTGACTCATTGATTGAATCTGATTGACTCGGGATATTGGGGGAGTAGTGTAGCGTCTATGACCAATACCCCTATATTGCATCATTGATTGTGCGAGCTGATTCCTCCTATACACGAGGATAGGCCGGACCGTATCATTAGGATATAATTGAATCATCCCAAGCCGGTCATAGTTCGTTACCTACTCAAATCACATTGTTTTCAATTGTAGAATTGTTGAAAAATATTGTTAAAGTATTTCAAATTGTTTAACATTGCAAATTTCAAATTATTATTTGAATTATTGGATATTCGTAATTGTACTTTGCTCCCTCCTGACTGGAGACCCAACATTTTAGGTATCACTGATGAGGCTTTGTTCCGTGATCCCAACTAGAGGACGATGATCTCGAGACTGATGAGCTGGTTGCCTAGATTTTTCTTCTTCTTTATAATTCATGATGTTTGTGGAAAGCAATGTACTTCAGATGTATTTTTCATTTTATTGTGAAAAGTTTTAAACTATTCGAATTATTAAAGTTGTGACAAATAGACTGTGTTGTTTTATTTACCTGCATGAGTGATACAGCTTACTGCCGCCGTCTCAACAACGGTGCAGGCTGGGCATTATCCGATTCGACCCAAGAAATTGGGACCGGGTCGTGACATGTTTTTAGTGGTGGCCCATGCAGGTCTCGAACAACAACTTAGGAAAACATATCTAGAAACAATTAGAACACTAGAACATCAATTTGTCACAACATAGGACCGAAATAAATAAATATTTTTGTTTGATTATAGACTGGTAGGATACTTGCTTATGTTTGCATCCTAAACCTTCCAGAGAATGACCATTGACAAGACCAATCCTGCTGGTGATGAGGTGTCATCTCCGGATCATACCCCATCTCCTCAACCAAGCCCAGGGTCTTTTCCCTCGCGGCCGTTTGACCGTCCGCATAATGCATCCAGTGAAGTTTTCCTACATTGGCGAATCCTACCTCATCTCAAACTGAATTGCATTTTCCTGGTGGATTATTCATTTTGTTGCTCCACCAGTACCAGCAATCATCTTCCAAATGGTTGTCCTATTTCAAGAAATCCTGGAGTTCCAGAAAGCTCAAGATGAAGCCCAGCAGGAACAGAAGAATATCACGAGAGAAGACATAAAGAACGTCCTGATGTAGCCTTAGAGCAGAACTTTTGTCCTAGAAAGGATACCCTTGAATCTAGAAGATATTGGGTCCCATCGAGTACTCTACTTTCCGGCAGTCTTGTAGTAAGAAGCTTTGGGCTTGTAACTATTGCAAGAGGCCTGGTCATCAGGCCATTAGTTGCCGCAAGAGATTGGGACAATGTTTGGCATGTGGATCTGCTGAACATCGGGTAAAGGACTGTCCTTATCTGTCTATCAAGCCAGAGCTCATAGGCCAGCAACACCTGTTAGGCCACAACCTAAGGACCCTCTTCCTATTCAGCAGACCCTGCCCCTTACAATAAGGCATGATGCAGACTCGAAGTTCATAGAAGATGAAGGACCAGATCAATGAAGGCTCTAGGATTTATGCAGAATGGAACTCTACCTTAGGGAGTACCTATCTTGTTTATGTCCAAGAAGGATGGAACAACGGATGTGCATCGATTACCAGACACTAAAAAAACAAGTACTTTCTGTCCGGGTCGAGGATCTGTTTGATCTGGTTATGTGGAGATAGGATGTTTTGAAGTTTGACTTAAGATTTGACTACCATCAAATCAAAGTCAGGAAAGAGGACATTTCCAAGACGGCGTTTAAACACCAAGTATGGGTAGTTTTCTTTGGTCAGGACGTTAGACTGACAAATGCTTCTGCTGTGTTCTTGAATCTCATGAACATAGATTTTCATGAGTATTTGAATCAGTTTATCTTCTCCATAGATAACATTCTGATATTCGAAGACTGAAGAAGAGCATGAAGAACACCTGAGGAAGTTTTGGAAACTTTGAGGAAAAAGAAATTCTATGGTAAGTTATCTGAACGTGGATTTTTGACAAGGTGGACTTTTGGCTATGTGGTCAAGAGAAGAAATTTCGATGGGAGATAGCTGTTGACGAAGAGTGATGTACCCTAAGTTCAATTCGGAAGATTCTTGAACTTGGCCGGCTACTATCAGAAGTTCGTGAAGGATTTCGCCAAGATTGCTGAGCCAATGACGAAGCTCACTTGGAAGCATGAAGAATTCATCTGAACGAAAAGTTTGCCAGGCGGCATTGAGGAGCTGAAGAAGAGACTTACCACTACACCAATCTTTGCGCTACCCGCAGGAACCGGTGGGTTCTCAATTTACAGTAATGTCTCTGGAAAGGACTGGGCTGCGTTCTTCAACAACATGGGAAAGTAATTGCTTACATGTGTAGGCAACTACAGACTCATGAGAAGAATCATCCCACACCTAATTTGAATTGCTGCAATTATCTTTATCTTTGAAGCTATGGAAGCATGATTTTTATGGAAAGGGGGTGAAATATATACAGACTACAAAAGTCTGAAATATGTCTTCACTCAGAAAGGGCTGAATGTTAGACTAAGAAGATGGCTGAAGCAGATGAAGGATTTCGACATCAACTTACAGTACCATTCAGGTAAGGCTAATGTGGTCGCTGTTGCACTTGGTCGATACTGATGGCGAAGTTCTTAACCAAGGACTAGCACCTGCTAGAAGACATCGAAAAGTTTGGACTGGAGGTTATAATACCTGGAGATGAAGGACGGAGCTGGATGCTGATTCAGTATTGATGAAGTTCGAGGCTGATGGACAAAATCAAGATGACGTAGTTTCAAAACGAGGCACTTTGCAGGCTTAGAGATCAAGTGTTGGCAGAAACACTTGAGGGTTTCTAAATTAATCAGCATTGGAACTCTGAAGAATAGTGCGAGACTTTGCGTGTCGGCTGACAAACGGAGGAACGAGTTGATGAAAGAAATGCACCAGTCGCAGTATTCTATATATTCAGGAGATAATAAGATGTATCGGAATATGCCTCCATTGATTGGTGTTATGGAATAAAGAAGGACAATTCCAGGTATGGGATTAGATGCGAATTTGTCAACATGAGGAATTTAGCAAGAGGACAACAAGCTTGTTGAAGCCGCTGGATAATTCGGAGTAGAAGTAGAAGCATATGACAAAGAACTTTGAGTAAGGATTGCCTTGTTCCCAAGGAGGGAAGGGCACCAATTGGATTTTAATAACCGACTGACTAAGTCAGCACACTTTCAAAGTTGGTTTATCCACTAAGAAGTTGGCAGCATTGCACGAGAGGCACATCTACCGGATTCATGGAGTACCGCGGGACGAGCAAGCAGAGAGGTCAATCCAGACACTTGAAGATGTATTGAGATTTTGCGTCTTAGATTTTGGTAGGTCTTGGGAAGACCAAAATTGCATTTGGTGAAGTTTCTCCTACCAGAGGAACAAACAGTTTTGACGGAGCTGGAAATTGAGGCCAGTAACATCAGGTCATTTGAAGTTTAAGACGCGTTGGAAGTAGCGTACCAGTTAGCTCTACCAGCTAATCTTGAGAATGTGCAACGTCTTCTACGTCACAGCTCAGACGTTACATTTCGGATCCGAGTCACATTTTGGATAATTCAGAACTAAAGATTGGAATCAACCTTTTAGTGCCAGAGAAATCAGTTGCAAGTCTAGTCAGAGATGAGAAAAAAATCAGAATTTGAGCCATCACTTAAACTCCTATTCCTTATCTTTTCTTTTCCGTTCTAAATTTGACTAATGCTGCTAAATTAGCCTAGTTTGCAAGCTATCTCTTTAATCAAGCTTGATCATGACGATATTTATTGGGTGCACCCACTAATATATTGTCTAATCAGGACCGGTGCATGATGGTCTGATCAACCTCGTGTACTTTGGTTCGCTTTTGTATTTTTCTACATGGATGATATCATAAACCGTCTCATCAACGACTGTCTTGGAAATTCTTATTGTTGGACCTGAGTTACGGGCGCAGTACCCGTACCTGTTTTGATTCTCCTACCTTGCCTTTAATTTCGAGGACGAAATTTTCTAAGGAGGGAAGATTGTGAAACCCATAATTTGTATTTAATAATTAAATAATGATATTATTAGTATTTCGAAATTATTATTATTATTGTTAATATTATTATTAAATATTTTTGGATGAAAAAGGATTTCGAAAGTAAATATAACATGGATTTTTGTTTTTGGACCCAGACCCGAGTCCGAACCCAGACCCAGGCCTGAGCCTAACCCAATCTTTCTCCCATTTTCTTAATTCCAAATTTTGACTTGGTTTATATTAATAATAATAATAAAAAAAATATAATAATAAATAAAACAATTAGCTTTGGCTGGTCTCGTAGGACCAGCACTCACGAGTTGGCCAAACAACCCAAACTTAGTCACCCCACTTCCCCTCTCTCCTTACGTTTCTCCCCATGAATACTTACAGCCACAACTCCTCAACTCCACTCCTCCTTATAACTCCTCTCTTCAAACACTCATCACTCCTCTTTATTACTTCCATCCACCAACTATCCTTTAATAACTCATCCCCCACTCTCCCTTGCTCACGTACATCAGAGGAATAACCCTCTTCTCTTTAATCTCTCTCTCCCTCTGTTCTCTTTTGGAGAGCTCCTTCCGCGGCCGACCCAGTGGCCAGTGCCACCCGCCCCGTCTAGTGGAGCTCCGAGCTCGCCCCGCCTCCGCGGTTCCCAAGCCCCCTTTCTCCGGCCGGATCCGCCACCGTGCCGCCTCCCGCGAGCGCCACCGTCCGTGGCCGACGCCTCCGCGCCGCCGCGACCCCCTCTGCGGCCAGCCGCCGCCGTCCCGAGGCCGGCGACCGCCTCCCGCGCCGCCCTCTCCGTCCGGCCGAGCCCCTGTGGCCGCGGCTTCCTCCGCCGCAGTCAGCCCGGCGATTCCCCGCCGGCAGAACCCCGACCCCGCTGCGCTGTCCGCGTCCCACCGCGTCAGCGTGCTCCGCTGCGCTGTCCAGCGCCCTTTCCCGCGGTCCTTGCTGTCCCCTCCGGCGTTTCCGCTGTCCGTGGACTCTCGTCGCTGTTCGGAACTTCGACCTGCTGCCGACTTAGTTCGGATTTCTTTCCCGAGATTTTTCCCGTGGCTCCCCGCCAACGGAAACTGGTAATTTCTGGATAGTCACAGTAGTTCGTCCCCGTAGAGTCGATGATGATAGATCGGTCCCCCGGTTCCCTCTCGGGAATCCGGTTAGCTGCGTTATATATTTTCGTTTAGCTGCGTTAGATTAATTTCTTGTGTTTTACTTGCTGGGTTGGTGTGATTTGGATGGATTATGGATTCCCGGATATTTTGGGAATTATTCGGTGGTGTTGGAATTATTTTTATGTGGCTTGGAATCATTTTGGTGGATATTTCTGTGGATTATTTTGGGTTGGAAAATATTTGCAGGAGTTTGTTGGCGTACTTCCCAGTTCTTGGGTTTGTCCCAAAATAGAGGAAGTGCTGCCCAAATTTTTTACAAAAAACTATATTTTTATTAATTTCAAAACTGGCTTTCGAAAATGAATTTCTAAACTGATTTTTCGGGCGACGACCGTACCGGTCTGTGGGCCCCGGCAAAATGCAAACGCACCGGTCCGACCGGACGTTGGGGTATTAGCCGAAGTTTGAGGAATGGACCGAGTCTGAGACTCTTAGTTTTATTTTCAATTATTTTATTTAACATTTAGGCTATTTATAATTAGATATTTAATTCTTGCACTTTAATTATTTATTTCAGTCATTTTCTCTTATTTAATGTAAAAGAAAATTGTACAGGGCATAAGCCCACCCTAGGACCATTAGCTGTGCCACTGTATTATGTAGCGTAGATTATTTTATTTTTTCTTTTTCTGGTGGATGTAATTTGGGTGGTTTTTGATTAGTCGCATAAATCGTAGATTAGATCGCGATTACTGGTTAATTACGAATTTAGTTAAAATGAATAAAATATTATTAATTCACGGTTTATCACTAAAAGAAATTGTATTTTTATAAATATATTACAAAACACAAAGTTTTCCAAATTGTAATCGATTCTCGTGTATTTCCAAATAAATCAATTAACCGGCTTAATCAACGCACGTAGTTGCGACGTAACCGTTAGCTGTAGTTTAATACAACCTAAAACCTGACTAGGACATGACTACTAGATATTGCAACTAGCACACTTAGCCTGGTTATACAAAAGGTTCTAAGTCGAGTTCTCAACTGTAGGAACTCGAAGTTACAACTGACGTTCCTCCTCGGTACCGACTCGTCTATCCAGTCATTCTAAAATAAAGGCAAGTGCAGTTATGTCTATTTGGTAATTTATCTAGTAATTGTTTTATTGCAATTTTAAACCACATCGCTACACGGAACTCTCTCCTAGAGTATTGATTGTGGAACTCTTTACTAGAGTTCGAATATTGACTCATTGATTGAATCTGATTGACTCGGGATATTGGGGGAGTAGTGTAGCGTCTATGACCAATACCCCTATATTGTATCATTGATTGTGCGAGCTGATTCCTCCTATACACGAGGATAGGCCGGACCGTATCATTAGGATATAATTGAATCATCCCAAGCCGGTCATAGTTCGTTACCTACTCAAATCACATTGTTTTTAATTGTAGAATTGTTGAAAAATATTGTTAAAGTATTTCAAATTGTTTAACATTGCAAATTTCAAATTATTATTTGAATTATTGGATATTCGTAATTGTACTTTGCTCCCTCCTGACTGGAGACCCAACATTTTAGGTATCACTGATGAGGCTTTGTTCCGTGATCCCAACTAGAGGACGATGATCTCGAGACTGATGAGCTGGTTGCCTAGATTTTTCTTCTTCTTTATAATTCATGATGTTTGTGGAAAGCAATGTACTTCAGATGTATTTTTCATTTTATTGTAAAAAGTTTTAAACTATTCAAATTATTAAAGTTGTGACAAATAGACTGTGTTGTTTTATTTACCTGCATGAGTGATACAGCTTACTGCCGCCGTCTCAACAACGGTGCAGGCTGGGCATGATCCGATTCGACCCAAGAAATTGGGACCGGGTCGTGACAGGCCATCTGCCTGCGGCCGGAGTTGGCTGTCGCATGGGCCATCTGCTTGTGTCCAGAGTTGACTGCCGCATAAGCAGACTGTCGATTTCTCTTATGCGGCCTCTTTTTCGTCCGCATAGATTTCCCTTGTGCTCCCAAAAGCTCAGCATCGTAGTATTTTCTTTGCTGGATTTGGGGACAGTGGGGTTCTCTGTGGTCGGAAGCAAGGCCGCAGGAGAGCTTTGATCACCGTCTTTGGCCGCAGAAGGAGCTTCTTCGAAAACCTGGTCAGGGGCAACATTTTTGTGCTTCGACGTCCTACGTGTTTTCTTTAGGTTGGATCACTTCTGCGACGGGATGGCGCTCCCTTCAGAGAGCATTTCTTCGAATGCTCGTTGCAAAATGAACCACGAGCATTTGCTGCGTAGAATCGAGCTTGGATGTATCAGATTGCATCACCAACTTCTCATCAGAGGAGAAGGAAGTCCCCAGTAGAGTCATTATCATGTTTGCCATTAAATATCAAGAACAAAAATTACAGAGGAATTGAACTTGATTGCAAACTCACTTGTACAAAAGAAAGCCTAGAAAGAAACCCCAGGAAACAATCTAAGTACAATTGTTTAATTTTTGATTATGGGGGTGACGATGGAGGCTCGGAAAAGTGTAGCAACTCTGCCTTACTACTTGGACTATCGGATACAGTTTTTGCTCTCGAAAAATTTTGCCATCCTTTGATTGTCAACCCTTTTACATGGGTGTGGCACCCTGCTATTTATAGTAATTCCTGTAATAGCAGATTTTGGGCCACATAAAGGGCCACGTGGCCACGTGTCTGTAACAACACACAAAGACTCGATCTTGGGCTGCCAGCTGGTGGGGGGTTGTTGAGATTTTGTTATAGCAGATCTAGGTGGTTGAGACTCGGTCAAATTGCCATATGTCCCTTCCACAAAGTAGAGTCTGACACATTTTGGTCGTATAGTAGCCTTAGGGGCCTTGCTTCTGCGGCTCGGCTCCGCTTGGCCGTATGAGATCTTTGAGAACCTTGCTTTTGCGACTGGGCTCACTTGGCCGTATGGGATCTATGAGAACCTTCCCTCTGCGGCTCGAGTCCCCTTAGCCGCATAGGGCCTTCGAGAGCCTTGCTTCTGCGGCTTGAGTTGTCTTAGCCGCCTGAGGTCTCCAGGGGCACTGCTTCTGCGGCTTAGTTTCGCTTGGCCGCATGGGGTCGAGGAGCACTTTTTCTGTGGCTTAGTTTTTCTTGGCAGCATGGAGTCTTCACTGCTTCTGTGGCTTAGTTTTTCTTGGCCGCATGGAGTCTTCACTGCTTCTGCGGCTTACTTTTGCTTGGCCGCATGGAGTCTACACTGCTTATGCGGCTTAGTTTTGCTTGGCCGCATGGAGTCTTCATGAGCTCTGTTTTTGCAGCTTAGTTTTGCATGGCCGCATGGAATGATGATCCGCATAAACTATATCTATTCTATGCTTCTACAGCCCTTGTATCCAAATTGGACTTATGGGTAGGCTATCCTAGCTAATTTGACTATTCTGGATACGTTGGTGACGTTTGTTTCATCATCCGACAACGTATGTAGATATTTTCTTTATATATCACTATTAATTATAATTAATTCTTATTATGTTTCTATTTCGGAATTAGTGCAACAAAACTGTAACAGTCGATTCCAGTGATCTCACATCATTGAAATTGACAAGATGACCATGTGAATCGCTATGATAAGATTTTTAACCATTCGGTTGATCGTCTTATCCCGATTTGCGTGTCGTAGGTATCGACGTAGGAATAACGAGGTACAACTTGATATTTTAATAATCTACAAGTTGTAATTCATATTATTAGCTTATATATATATATGGTTTTGTAAATCTAAATGATTTTGGGTTTCTAGTATTACCTAATAATATTTTGTAAATAAAAGTATAGTTTCTAAATATTATAAATAATTTGTTGATATATATGTATTTATAGTTATTCTTTCCCTTAAATCATAAGTCACAACTATTATAGTTGTTTCCTATTTCCTCATCTCTATTATCATGCCAAATCTTGATTCTAAACTGTTATATATCAAACTAGGCTATTTGGACTTTTCTGGACTAAGTAGAACCGCCTGTGTCGTCATTTGGGAATACCTTGTGGAGCTTAGCATCGTACCTATTCCGTGTCAACATGTTTGTGTCGTGCACGTCGAGTACCAACTAAAATGAGGCGAGTACATTCTCTGATAGTTTTTATTGTCTTGATATCTACTATATCCGATTCAGTTTTAGTATTTTACTTGATTCCCAACACGATGGTACATGGACTAGTATACGTTGGATCCTGTCATGAGATGTCATTCCTTGGTTACTATGGTATATTGGTACATTGTTCGATCTTATTTCCTGTACTTGTATAGACGCCGATTCCTAAGGGGATTTGCTACCCTCTTAGAGAATCCCGTGTCATAACGTGATATGTCTGGATCCATATACTACTCGGGGATGGGGAGTTATTAGTGGTTATGTGATCAATGCCCCTCATGTATCCTCTTGTTCACTTGTTCATAGCTCCACCCTCGCTGCACGTAGGGTGTAGCCTGACCTGATACTTCTTGTTCATAGCTTTCTATTATGGTCGGCCTGATCCTGTTTTTGTATATTTCTTGTTCATAGCCGGTCAAATGGAACAGCCTGATCCTGACCCAAGCCGACCACATAACGCTCTAATATCTCGAGGCACTGTTTATGTTTATATTATACATCAGATATTCATGTACTGCTTTACATTCCAGCATTTCATACCCTGACATGATATCCAGTTTTATATATACTGTTTATTGATATTTTATCTTGTATTCCAATATAATTGTCTCTTATAGTATTTGTCAATTCATTTGGAACTTCTGTTAGTTTATGTACTCGTTCCCATCCTGACTGGATACGTTGACAAAATTTTAGGAATTGTTATGCCCCACATTTCTTGGACTACATGATGATGCTAGCTGCGGCGGATCTCGATATTCTTTCACCGTGAGTTGTCTCCCAGAAGTTCTAGGCCTGGTAGTTGTTTTAATTTTATTATTATTTGTCTCCGATACATTCTTATCTCATATGATCTTTTTGTAGATTCTAGTTGTTCTGGTGATACTGTTATCTTTTCTTATTCATATCTTCTTAGATGCTTGTGATTGGAGTACATATTGTCGTTATAGATCATCTAGATTTTGTAGATAGTTTTGGGTACTTGACAGCGTTCTACCGTCGACACCGTGGCGTAGGCTGTGCGTGGCCCATATACTCGTGCCCGAATATCCGGGTGTGGGTCGTGACAGGACCAGCCTGATCACATATTGAAAGGTATACTTCAAAATCACATAGATGGTTATGTTTTATTGTTCCATGTTTTACGCGTCCTTATAGTTTATGACTAATTGTTTTACCATACTTTTTATGCTATGTTTTATAGTTATTTCTTTTGTCATATATGTCATTCTCTATTCCCTATTTTTATAGTCGTTATCATATATGTGGAACTTCATGCTTGAATTGTACTCATTCCATTGAGCATTGTGTTCTAGACAACGTTCTACCGCCGACACTATGGCGTAGGCTGGCTTGCGCACGCACTCGCATCCCAGAAAGCGAGTGCGGGTCATGACAGGTCTTTCCATTAGTGCAAGATGTACTTGCCTAGGTGGGTTGGTGCGAGAAAAATAAAATAAAAGTAAATGAGGAGAGATAGTGTGGAAGATAATATATATAGGGGTGGGGCAAGGTGGTTCCACTAAACTCTAATGCCTATCATACTCTAACCAAATGACTAATAAGATGCTCCATGCAACATGGTGCAAATAAGTAAAAACCAAAGTAAAATCCTGATCATAATACGGTCCAATTATTCCATCATCGAAGCAGTGAACCATACCTACAACCAGACAAAGACAAATGGTGTCATACTACTTCGCAACGAGACACTATCCACGCCATGACCAGGTACAAATACATGATACTTGTAATCAAGATACAAATACCCTGCAATATACACAGGATTTAATACGGAAAAAAGTATACGGAGAACGGAGAGTGACACCCATGCTATGGTTCAGAATAAGTATATCATCTCACCGTACTAGGTGAATGCATATTGAAAACGATGTTGAGCATATGGGTAGGTGACAAGGATATAACACCGAATCATAGGCCGGTGTCGGATCATGAGTCGATGCTATGAACTATGAGCTAAGAGCCAAACATGAAACTATGAACTATGAGGCTCATGACTCAGTATTCTCCTCCAAAGATTACGCAGTCTGAAGGGGCTGTCTCATACGCCTACTAGTAGTCTTCCTCGTTAATGAATGGTACACGTCATATCCATGACTCGAACGACCCATATCTCAATGTGGGTTACTAAACTAGACATAGTCTAACTCTACATGCACCAACACACGAACCGCTTGTACTGATACCTAGTCGAATATGGAAGCTCGTTCCAACACAATGAACCCTCTCTCACAATGCCGTGTAATGATGCATGTCATGGCATTGAAGTTACACAACTTTTGGGAAACGTCTCTAAATACTAAGTCACACACACCCGTACCATATCAAAGCCATCATCGATATCGTCCAAGTCATACTTGGATGTGCACCACTATAACGACTACCAACAAAAAAGAACAGACATTTAAATAAAATAATTGATGGCAATGTATCTTGCTTGGAACTTCAAAAGCAAAATAAATCACGGTCTGGCTCCAACTGTAGTCGAATGATCACGAACTCCTAAAATATAAATAAACTAAAATAAATATTAATTCCAAGATCTCACACATACCATGTATAGTCTCTACTTAGGCATAATCTACCAAACTAATTTATATAATATTATATTCGCATAAAAATATTAGTCTATAATTTGAAAATAATTACTTTAAATTATGAAATTATTTATATATATATATATATATATATATATATATATATATATATATATATATATATATATATATATATATATATTTATATATATTTATATTTATATATTTTTTTTGTTTTTTTTATATATTTATATATATATATATATATATATATATATATATATATATATATATATATATATATATATATATATATATATATATATATATATATATATATATATATATATTATATATATATATATATATTATTTATATATATATATATATATATATATATATATATATATATATATTTATATATATATATATATATATATATATATATAATAAATAAATAAATATATATATATATATATATATATATATATATATATATATATATATATATATATATATATATATATTATGAAACAAGTAAATATATACATACTCTAACTATTCTACACACACATATAATCACGCTATTCGATGAAAATAACATTTTTATAAACTAGAAATAATAATCATAAATTCTGAAATATTTCTTAAAATATTTAGTAATACTATTTAATTATAATATTTAAGAAAAATACACTTTGACTAAGTATATCAACTTATTGGCTTGATAGGCCAACTTGTCAATTAAATCAAAACTAAATAAATATAAAACTTATATATTTAAATTATGAACTAAATTTAAGTAATTTGAGAAATAATAGAAATTTATATTAAAATTATACAACAAGGATCACATACTATATATAGGTACAACTAGTCAACAACCATAAATAATACTTAACCATATATACCATCAATGCTAATATATATGGCACCATATTATTTAAGAAAAATAATATTTAAATCCCAAAATATATAATTTATTTCTGAAAAATAACCATTAATTTCTGAATACATTTTATATATAATTTTTTTAAGAAAAACAAGTCCAACACAAATTAGTTCAAAAATTACACAACTATGCCATACGGGGTTCCAATTTGGAAAGTGAATCGACATAAAAATATAGAAAATATATATTCTGAAAATAATCAAAATAAATTAGAAAAAATATGATTTTCTATTTCAATTAATCTGATTTAAATCATATTAAACTCTTATGAAGTTTAGAATCAAGTAGTCGGGTTACGGTGGACTTTTCGGTGTCCGAAAAACTAGTTCATGGAAAGGATACCATAAATGCATGAAATAGTTGAAATATGTACAAGAAACATACTAGTTGATTAAAAGTGATGTTAGAGACACTAGAAATAATTTTTTCGAGATCAAACGGGTTCAGAAGTCGTCAGAAAGATCCTTACACCAAAATTGGTCAAATTTGGACCAACTTTAGTGCGATGGACGTCACGGCCAAACCGAGTGGTACAGTATAAGTTAGCAATTGGACATAAAAATAGACACATAGGTCTATCTAGTAGTTTTGGTTTTAGGAAAAATAGATGAGAAAATGTAGATAAAACCCATCAAGGAAGATGACCAACCTGCTGGTTCGCACAAAATTATGCTGGTAGAATTGGCTGACTTGTAGGGCTATGTTGGTATACTAGAAAGGGTTGTGGACGTGTGAGGGTTTGATAGGATTATATAGGTTCATGTTAGCTTCGCAATGAATATTCATAGTGTGTCATGGGAGGTCGAAAAGGGGTCAAAATTACAGTTACGCACAAGGTGTCTCCGACGGCCAAAGCTGAATGCAGTTTCAAGATTAGCAAGGTTGGGAGTAGGTGTGGTCGTTTTCAGGAGTTTAATATATAAAGTTTTGGCCTCATATAAGTTAGGATTAATATGGAGGAGCTTTTGATTGATTCGATGGAGATTTGGTCAACCAATCAACTAATATGGCAAGGTGGGTTAGTGAATTTTCATATTGGGAAATATAGAAGATTGAGTCAAAGATACACGGGTTTAGTGCATGTGGGATGCTATTAATTATTCAAAAAATCAATTAGATATATCTCTAATTTATTTTGGCAACCCTAGATAGGCTCCACTATGTTGGGTAGGCTAGGTTTTGGTCTAAACAATTATTTGAATTGAATTGAACACCGAAAAGTATAAATGGGTCTCATGTACCATTTAAAATTAAGTAGCACATGACAACTCAATTTAGTGAGACACCATTGGCATTTTTGTAGTAAGCTAAAAATAGGTCAAAATCATATATTGAATCATTTAGGTTGGATCGATGTCGAGTCCTAAAATTAAGTTGGAAGTTGGGTCAAGGTTTACGGTAGATAGCAAATTGGTCTAAGTTGACCCCAAAAGTTGTATGAAGAAAATATAATGCAAGGAAACATGTTTGAGTGAGACATAATATATCAAAATAAGATAAACTTGTCTCGATCAAAACAGATGAATAATGTTTCTAGAGAATGGCATTTCTTGTGCACCAAAAAGCAAAACTACAGAAAAAGGGTATTTAATCATCTAAATAATAGTGGAAAAAAATATATAGTAATAACTATATTAATTAAAATAGTAAAAGTAAATAAAAAAATAACTCTAAAATTCCAAGGGGATTGCAACCTACCCACATTAAGAAATTTCGTCCTTGAAATTAGGTATATCATAATATAACAACACGTAGTAATAATAATAATAAATAATCAATAGTACCGTCCTAACTTTTTCTTGCAATCCTTCTGAACATATCCGTTCTTGCTGCAAAAGTGACAAGTCGGGATCTCCTTTGTCTAGTACAAGGCGACCCTCTGCTGAAGACATACTCCTGATCGTCTGATTGGTCTTCCATGCTATCCTCAAAATTAAAACATGAAATATGTTATAAAAGAAACTAATCAAGTACAATTTCTAGAGGACGTTACTATTAAGGAGATTCTAAGTTCACAAAACGATAAGATACCCTTAGTTCTGTAGGAACGATATAGTAAAGCGTAATACTCTAGAGGGGGGGTGAATAGAGTTGGCAGCGGAATAATGCTAATTAAAAAATGTTAGCAACACAATCACAGTATATAATCACAGTTGAAATAATGTAAAGGCAGAGTTCAGAAAGCAAACGCAAAGACAGCGATGTATACTGGTATCCCTCTGTTGAGGACTAATCCAGTCGGTAGAACTCTTGCTACCAGTTGAATCCACTATAGGAAAAATCGTAAGTTTTCTTACGAAGTCCTTGCAACTTCTACAACGCGAGCTTTGATACGAAGAACTCGTCCAACTTCAAATGTGAAGAGGTATTCTTCAATCAAGCCTTCTGATTACAATCTCTCAGAAACTTCTAGACCGTACCGTACTGGCAAATCGACTAGAGGATTGTAACTGGCTTGGGATCTGAAAATGAAAGCTCTAGAAAACTCTTTGGAATGCAGAAAGCTTTTTAGATAGAGAGAAGATTGAAAGTGAATGAGTGAATTGAAATGATCGAAATCCATCTCTATTTATAGGAATTCCAAAGGGAGAACTCTATCAGAATTCGGGCAGAATTCGGGCAGAACTCGATGAGCAAATCTCGGTCAAATCCGCAACTGCAGGAGGACCAAGTTCCAGAGAATTCAAAAATCAAACGGCCACCAACCGAACTCTGGCCGAACTCTGGCCGAACTCTGGCCGAGTTCTGTCAGGGTTAGGTTAGGGTTTTAAAATAGATTTTTGGTGATTTTTGAAAACCTTTTTGAAAACCTTTTTGTAAACATTTTGATAGGTCATTTTAAAAACATTTTGAACTATTTTGGGGATAGCCTATTTGCCAGTACGACTCGGTGTACAACGTATTCCTAGACTCAAATAAAGTGAAAAATTACATTGCATAGGAAGTACAGACTCAAGTAGGCAAACAGATCTTCAGTCTTGAACGGAGTGAATATCCAATCTTGCTTATGTCCAAGAAGCTGAGATGTCCCAACAAGCTTCGTATATCCAGACAGAGTTTTGATCAATTATTAAAATCAGGTTGACCATATGACCAATGGGCCAACAATCTCCTCCATTTTGATAATTGACAAACTATGAATGATATAACATTAAGCTTGTTCAAAAATATCAAAAAGATCAAAAAGTAGAAATTATTCATAACCTGTATTTAACTCAAAAAAAATGTTAGATCATTTTTAATTTTCTTCCCCTTTGTCACTTAGCAAAATAATTGCACAAGAGAAGGCTCCCCCGCATTAAATGCAGAAGACTCCCCCGCAATCAATACATAAGTAACAAATAGCGAGAAAACAAATAAAAGAAATATAGTATAAGAATAAGAGATATAGCATCACAGGCATGTAATGTTTCTACAAATTATCATCACAGGCATGTATTGCTTCAAAAACATAAAAAAAATCTCAGGCATACTATTTCACAGGCAGTTTAAAATGGAGAAGCAGTATAAAGAGATAGTGCTTAAACAAAATGCTGAAATAAACTGAGATGTCATAAATGAAACATCATAAACATGTCCATGAAGATAAAAAGTACTGATAGCAAACTACAAAGTACTGATAAAAAGTAAATAATAAAAACTTGGAATGTCGGAGCATTTCCAAGTATGCAATAGAATATCACTAATAATCAAATCAGATCTCATCATCACTATCCTCATCAATATCATCAGCAGCGTGGCCAGCATGACCGGAAGTACCAGCACCAGAAGTACCAGCGCCAGTAGGATGAGTAGGGGCGCCAGCATAGAACTCACCAACGTAATCTCGAGGTGCACGATACCAGTCATAGGCGTTACCTGGCTGGAAGTAGGCATGAACAGCCTCATCCTCACAGCGGTAACCCAAAAAAGCTGGATCTCGAGGGATGGAACCGGCTGAATAACCCGTCTGAGCAAATCGAAGATCAGCCAAGGAGTTTGCCATCGCCTAATAACGGGTGACATCGCGGAACTCACGCTCGCGAGCCATGTCCGTCATCGAGACGTGCAAAGATGATAAATGCTGATGTATGCCCTCAAAAGTCATGGCATACGGCTGATGTGGTGAAGATGGTGTAGTAGGAGGGGCAGGAGGTGGAGCTGAAGCAGTCCGGCTGCGACGAGAAAGCTGGAGTAACTTGGGCTCAGAGTCCTGAGTACAAGTCGATAGATCGATCTCGAATCGCTGAAAGATACGAGGGAGAATCATCGCGTAAGAGAGATTTCGATCTCTTATACGACAACGTCCCATCATCTGAATAATAGTCTTAGGGGCAGAAAAAGGAATCCCCTTGATAAGATGGTACATGGCGGACAGCTCAAGCGAAGTCACATCATCCTTGGAAGTAGATTTTGGAAGAAGAGTAGAGTAGATGATGCAATGCAATTCGTAGTTAAACAAGTTCAGGTTGTTAGCCTTGAACTTTCCAGAACGTACTCTGTCAGGTGCACAGAGTTTCGTTTTGAAACTCGTGAGTGTAGTGCCTTCGGGGAAATCGAATTCCGTGATATCAACTAGCGGTTCACCTTCATTGGGAATACCAAGAATCTCCGCTAGGAGGACATCATTGAACTCAATGTCTATGCCTCCAACACGTGTGCTCATGTCAAAAGTGTTAACTACGAGATTGCAATAGAACAATCTAATGGCATTAGTAGCAATTGGAAAGCACAGTTTAACAAGTAAGTGTAACCCTAATGCCTCAAATAAGTGACGATGATCAGGGAATACCGTCTATTTAACCGGAGCGCCGCTACATATGGATCGGGTAGAAAAGTCACCGTACCATAATAAAGCTTGATCGAGGGTTTGAAAGAAGAACCCATCGAAAGCGCCGTCGCTCTTTTGGACCGGCAAAAACAAAGAATCTGTGTGAGGATTCGAAGAGGACCCTTCCTCACTAGGAGTGGTCTTCTTCCTCTTAGACGGATTAAATCTAGGTGCCATTGAAATAAAAAGCACTAATTTGAAAGGTGGAGAGAGAGGGAGTTATACCTCACGAAAATTGGATATGTTGTAGAGAAGAACGATCTCCGCACGATTCCAAAATTTGGAAGGATTTCACCAAGTAGATAGGGAGCAATGGGTTGGTGAATACCTAGGGTTTGGAGGAGTTTCGGGCGGCTGGAGCTGCTATTTGAAAGTTTGGAAGCAATGGAAGAGAAGAAGCTCTTGGGTTCTGTATATATACACATACACCCTCAACCGAACTCGGGCCAAATTCGGTCAGAGCTCTGGCCGAATTCGCCTAGGGTTCTTTCAAGTTGATTTTTGCTACTTCTTTTTCATTGACTCGTTGCAAATATTTAATTCAAAGATTAGTTATTTTAGTCTTCAAATAACATAATTAATAATATTTTATGAATTAAATGTTATTATACAGTGACTATCTCAGATTAGCTGTAGGAGTACTGTCCCAGCTGGCGGAGGTTCACCGGAAAACTCTTAAGTACCGCTTCGCTTCAACCGTAGATGTGGTGACAGACAGACTCTTTATTAGCTTGTCTCTAACACAGTTTTTGCATAATGATATATAATCATAAAATAAAATCAATTAATATTATTGACGTCCAAAATTCCTAATTCTCGACGTAAATAATTGAAACGATCTTCCGCTAGAGGTTTAGTGAAGATGTCAGCTAATTGATTTTCAGCATCTATGTACACAAGGTTTATATCTCCATTTTGATGATGATCTCTAAGAAAATGATGTCTAATCTCGATATGTTTAGTACGAGAATGACATACAGGATTCTTAGTCAAATTAATGGTGCTCGTGTTATCACAGAAAATGGGAATATGTGTGAAAAATAAATCAAAGTCTTCTAGGGTTTGTTTCATCCACAAAATCTGAGCGCAACAACGTCCTGCGGCGATATACTCAGCCTCTGTTGTTGATAAGGCTACAGAATTTTGCTTTTTACTAAACCAAGAGACTAGAGCCTTGCCTAAGAAATGACATGTACCGCTAGTACTTTTTCTATCAACCTTGCATCCAGCAAAATCTGCATCCGAATAACCAATAAGGTCAAAGGATTTAGTTTTGGGATACCACAAGCCGACAGAAGAAGTGCCCTTAAGGTATCGGAAGATACGCTTAACTACGGTCAGATGTGATTCCTTTGGGTTAGCTTGAAAACGTGCACACAGGCAAACACTAAACATTATATATGGACAACTAACAGTTAAGTAAAGTAAACTACCAATCATACCTCGATACTTACGTGTGTCGACTGGCTTGCCTTGTTCGTCAGAATCAAGCTTTGTTGAAGTTGCCATCGGAGTGCCAATAGGTTTGACATTGTCCAGATCGAACTTTTTAGCAAATCTTTTGTGTACTTGGCTTGATTAATTAACGTCCCATTGTCGGTTTGTTTGATTTGCAATCCGAGAAAGAACTTCAGCTCTCCCATCATGCTCATCTCAAACTCATTCTGCATACACTTAGAAAATTCTTGACAAAGAGATTCATCAGTGGATCCAAATATGATATCATCAACATAGATTTGAATTAAAAGCAGCTTGCCATTAAAAGATTTAATAAATAGTGTAGTGGCAACCTTTCCTTTTGAAAAACCGTTGTCAAGTAGAAAAGAGCTTAGACGGTCATACCAAGCACGAGGGGCTTGTTTCAAACCATATAAGGCTTTCTTCAACTTGAAAACATGGTCAGGATTTTTGAAATTCGTGAAACCCGGAGGTTGTGCTACAAAAACTTCTTCTTTGATAAAGCCATTTAGAAAAGCACTTTTTATATCCATTTGAAAAAGTTTGAAATCATGAAAACATGCAAATGCACATAACATTCGATGGATTCTAATCTCGCAACTGGGGCATAAGTCTCATCGTAGTCGATACCCTCTTCTTGATTGTATCCTTGAGCTACGAGTCGAGCCTTGTTACGAGTTTCTAAACCATCCTCATTTAGTTTGTTTCGGAATACCCAACGGGTGCCAATGACCGGATGATCAATAGGCTTGGGAACAAGTTCCCAAACTTGATTCCGTTCGAATTGGTTCAATTTCTCTTGCATAGCATCTATCCAGAAACTATCACTACATGCTTCATCAATAGATTTAGGTTCTAGCTGTAAAATAAATGCAACACTAGAAACAATATCTCTACTGGATGATCGAGTACTTACTCCTTTGGTAATGTCACCAATTACCAAATCTTGTGGATGATCAGCTGTGAATTTTAACCTCTTCGGTAGACTCTGTAGGTAGCTGGTTCCTGGATCTCCTCTAGGGGGTTCAGCTAGTGCAGAGCTTGGTTCAGGTTCAGCTGATGTTGAACTTGATGTAGGCAGATCTTCATCACTATCATCGTGAGTCATTTGGTTCATTTTATCAAAAGTGACGTTGATTGATTCTTCGATGATCATGGTACGTTTGTTGAAGACTCTGTACCCTTTGCTCTTGGCCGCATAACCTAGAAATATACCTTCATCGGCCTTTTCGTCAAACTTTCCCAAGTTGTCTTTAGTATTAAGAATAAAGCACTTACAGCCAAAAATCTTAAAGTATGAAACTGAAGGAATTCTATCAAACCATAACTCAAATGGAGTCTTCTTCGATTTGGGTCGAATTAGAACTCTATTGAGCACAAAGTAAGCTGTATTGACAGCTTCAGCCCAGAAGTATTTGGGTAGGCTAAATTGATTTAACATCACTCTGGCCATTTCGGTTAGAGTTCTGTTCTTACATTCCACAACTCCATTTTGTTGTGGAGTTCTAGGGCAGGAGAACTCATGTATGAAATCGTGTGTGTCACAAAATTGCTCGAAATCAGCATTCTCGAATTCGCCTCCATGATCGTTTCTAATTCGAGTGATCATGTAACCTTTTTCATTTTGTACTTTCTTGTAAAAGGCGACAAATTCGGATAATGCGTCATTCTTGCGTGTCAAGAAATATACCCACGTGTATCTAGAAAAATCATCTACAATAACAAATGCCTATAATTTACCTCCGAGGCTAGCAACTCTGCTAGGATCGAATAAATTTATGTGTAGCAATTGTAGAGGTCTAGTAGTACATACTGCGTTTACAGACTTGAATGTGGATCTGGTAGCCTTGTTCTTTTCACATTGGCTGCATACCGAATCCTTCTTGAATGTTATGTCTGGTAAACCACGTACTAACTTCTTTGTGGATAATCTTGAAATTTTATCCATGTTTGCATGACCGAGTCTCATGTGCCATAGATGACTCTCATCACTTTTGGCCATTAAGCATCTACCTGAAATTTTAGCTTCTTCTAGCAGATAGAAAACATATATATTGTCTTCCCTGATTCCTTCAAAGATAGTACTACCAGTTGAGCTATTAACTATAGTACATTTGTCTTTGCCAAAGTTGATACCATAACCATAATCAGCTAGATGACTTATGCTGAGCAGATTATGTTTCAACTCGGTAACCAGACAGACATCTTTAATCACGGGATAGGGAGACTTACCAACATCACCGATACCAATAATATACCCTTTCAAATTATTACCGAAGGAAACATAACCTTCCTTCTTCTTCTTCGACAGTGTTGCAAATAGGGTAGCGTCACCGGTCATATGCCGTGAGCAACCGCTGTTGAGGATCCATTTGCTTCTAGCATGTGAAGGGTGTTCCACCTACAAAACAGTTTGCAGATAAAACCTTTGGTACCCATTTCTTGTAGGGTCCTGAATTGTTAGCTTTAGGTATCCAAGCATAAACATTTAAATCTACAAGTTTTCTCATTCTATATGCAGATGATATATGACCAATGAGGCCACAATAATGACATTGTGCATGTCGAGTGTTGAAAGCTGAGTGGTGTGCATGGTTGGTAGGTTTGGGTTTTCTAGTATAGAAGAATGCATACCTATGATCATGTTTGGGCTTAACCTTTTGGGGTAAAGGTTTTATATGGTTTGGTCTGACAGTGTTTGGCTTGGAAATGTTCCGAATTCTTGATAAGTGACACATGTTAGGATAGGAAGCAGCAGGCTCAGGCTGTTTTCCTAACCTAATTTTTAACCTTTTGGAAGTGTCATATAACTTAGTATAATCAGAAGTGAGTGATTCCATTCTGATTTGTGCAGATTGAAGACTTTTCTTTTCTCTAGAAAGATCTTCTCTCAATTGGTCTATAATCTTGTCTTTCTCTTCGGATGACTGTTTAGTCTCGTGTAATAAGAGATTTATAGAGGAAAGCTCACCAGACTCACTAACATTAGCTCTAACCTCAGCTAGTAGGTCGGTAAGTCTTTCTATTTCTCCTTTGTACTCTTTGAGTACCTTCTTAGCGATCTGATATTTACTATACAGTTTTCTGTAGTCAAGCATCAGGTCACTGAAGGCATCTCCTAATTGCTCAAAGGTGAAGTCATCATATGTTTCTACAGGTTCAGTAGGTACCTGATCGATTGCCATGAAGCAGATGTTTGCAGCATCCTCTGAATGTTCATCTTCTGAGTCGCTAGCTTCACTCTCATGCCATATGCTGGTGTTGGCATATTTCCGAGACGTTGATCTTTTCAGGTTGCCTTTTTCATACCTATTGTTCTTCTTGCTCGATGATGAGTTGATGGGACAGTCCTTCTTCATATGTCCCTTCTTCTTACAGCCATAGCAGACAGCATCTTCTTGATACCAGTTGTTGCTGTTGTTCTCTTTGACTTTCTTCTCATGTCTCATGAATCTTTTGAACTTCCTTGCTAGGAGAGCTTGATCTTCAGCGTCAGATCCACTGCTGTCTGAGTCATCTTCAGCAGCTTTTCTGTGCTGAGCCTTGAGGGGGATAGTCTTCTCCTTTGGAGCAGGCTCTTTAAAATCTTGTAGCTCCAGTTCATGAGTGAGTAGTTTACCCATGAGTACTTCAAGTGACATTGTGGTGAGGTCGTTTCCTTCAATGATAGCTGTAGCCTTTGGAATCCAGTTCTTGGTGAGAGCTCGCAGGAGTTTGCGAATCTTTTCGTGGTTACTGTAATCTTTGCCTAAGGAGGACAAAGGGTTTACAATATCCAAGAACCTCTCGAACATTTGTGTGACTGTTTTATTTGGCTTCATTTTGAACGCCTCGTACTCTTGAGTAAGTCTGCTGACTTTTGACTCCTTGACTTGAGTCGTGCCTTCATGTGTAACTTCGAGAAGCTTCCACACACCATTTGCCGTTGTGCATGTAGATACCCTGTTAAATTCTGTTCTGTCTAAGGCACAAAAAAGAGCATTAATGGCACGTGCGTCAAGACTGGCCTTTTTCTTTTCTTCCTCTGTATAACTGCTTTGGGGTTTTTCAACCAAAACTCTCTCGACATTTATACGAGGTGGCTTCTGATAGCCATCAAGAACAATAGCCCATAAGTCAAAATTAAGAGATTTCAAGAAGAAACTCATCCGTGTTTTCCAATAAGTATAGTTAGTACCATCAAACAGTGGGGGTCTGTTTGTGGCCTGACCTTCACTTGTGAATTTCATAGTAGCCATGTGATGTGCTGTGATCTAATAAATAATGAATAAATAATAGCACTGTTACCTCGCTTTACCTGTGACACCCGCTCTGATACCAATTGTAGGAACGATATAGTAAAGCGTAATACTCTAGAGGGGGGTGAATAGAGTTGGCAGCGGAATAATGCTAATTAAAAAATGTTAGCAACACAATCACAGTATATAATCACAGTTGAAATAATGTAAAGGCAGAGTTCAGAAAGCAAACGCAAAGACAGCGATGTATACTGGTATCCCTCTGTTGAGGACTAATCCAGTCGGTAGAACTCTTGCTACCAGTTGAATCCACTATAGGAAAAACTGCAAGTTTTCTTACGAAGTCCTTGCAACTTCTACAACGCGAGCTTTGATACGAAGAACTCGTCCAACTTCAAATGTGAAGAGGTATTCTTCAATCAAGCCTTCTGATTACAATCTCTCAGAAACTTCTAGACCGTACCGCACTGGCAAATCGACTAGAGGATTGTAACTGGCTTGGGATCTGAAAATAAAAGCTCTAGAAAACTCTTTGGAAGGCAGAAAGCTTTTTAGATAGAGAGAAGATTGAAAGTGAATGAGTGAATTGAAATGATCGAAATCCATCTCTATTTATAGGAATTCCAAAGGGAGAACTCTGTCAGAATTCGGGCAGAATTTGGGCAGAACTCGATGAGCAAATCTCGGTCAAATCCGCAACTGCAGGAGGACCAAGTTCCAGAGAATTCAAAAATCAAACGGCCACCAACCGAACTCTGGCCGAACTCTGGCCGAACTCTGGCCGAGTTCTGTCAGGGTTAGGTTAGGGTTTTAAAATAGATTTTTGGTGATTTTTGAAAACCTTTTTGAAAACCTTTTTGTAAACATTTTGATAGGTCATTTTAAAAACATTTTGAACTATTTTGGGGATAGCCTATTTGCCAGTACGACTCGGTGTACAACGTATTCCTAGACTCAAATAAAGTAAAAAATTACATTGCATAGGAAGTACAGACTCAAGTAGGCAAACAGATCTTCAGTCTTGAACGGAGTGAATATCCAATCTTGCTTATGTCCAAGAAGCTGAGATGTCCCAACAAGCTTCGTATATCCAGACAGAGTTTTGATCAATTATTAAAATCAGGTTGACCATATGACCAATGGGCCAACAAGTTCTAGATCCATCCTAACTTAAGCAACGAAGTCAAGGTCGTGATCCTACTAGTGAGATATTCTATTATGGTACAATTCTCTAGAAGAATACAAAACTTGGGTATTGCAGAATGAAATCAAGGCTTTCTAAGGAGTCTTAACTACCATCATGGTGCTATTGGTCAATGATTCTATAAAAATTATTATTACTAGTTCAACACTATTTTTATATAGATCATGTCTTCAACAAGGTAGAAGGAAGACAATACTCTACTCCTTCTAACTATCAACATGCTATACAATTCTTACAAGTACACCTAACAATTTTGCACCTATCTGTAAGACAAGGGTAGAGGCTGAGATGAACAGATACACACATCTATTGGTCAATCTTCTAGTCCGAGTCTTTTATAGATATTTCAAGGCTAGTCTTACCATATATAGAGATAGTTGTCTAGTCTAACTCAAACCTTCATACTCTATCTAATACTTCTAGGTCACCTATCATTATGATATTAGCACTCAATAAAAATTCCTCTAGTACTTCTATTCATGGTTGTATCTTAGGCAAAGGGTGGCATAGATTAGTCTAGTAATCTTAGGGTCTCTTATTAGGGTAAAATTCTATAATGTACTCTATTCTAACTTCCATCTTAGGAGGATATCTATAAAGTTCTACCCACCTTAGCTTTTACCTAATCCTATCAAGCATAGGTTCCTATGTCCTCTAAGTATAATTTCTACAATAGAAGAATACCATTTTTACCTACTTGGTTCATCTAGTATAGGTGTCTATCTCTACCCTTCTCGTCTTTAGATGATCACCCCCTAAAATATTCTATCCCTCTTACTTCTATCACACAATATAATTGAAATAGCTTATTAAGCACATATGTTCATCTTTCTGAAACAGGAAAAGATGAGAATTCGATATAAGGAGGTCAAGAGAAGTATATTCGATTACAAACACAAGGTTTAAGGACGATAGAAGAAATCAAAAGAAATTCAATAGCAGTTGTGGATTAAGATTCTAATACAATATTATATTGCATGCTCATTCGGTATAATAACGTAACCGAAACGATTTAATCTCGACCTGCATGAGCCACCATAAAAACATGTCATGTCCCAGTCCCCAAATACATAAAACTAGGAACGCAAGTATGCCAACTAATACGATCTAGAATAAGTTTTTAATTTAATGGACTTATGCTTGATGTAGTACGCTAAAGAAGTGTACTAAACCTTTGTTGTCACAACTATATCTCAATCCACATATAAGTAAATAAAGCAAGAATGAACGATATATAATATAGTCAGCCGTCCTATAATACACATGTTCGAGCAAACTCGAGAACAAAAATAATTTTGCAAATCTAGGCTAATAAGCAGAGTATATGTTGATAAAAAAATATATATAATACAGAAGAATGATAAAATAATACTACAAGCAGTACCTGAAGTATGAAGACATAAACATACCATCTATATGTCTATCTATAAGTTCTCAGCAATAACCTGGAGAGATCACCAGGTCCTTAGAGGAATGTAACAAGATACAAAATTAATATGCCATAATATGAACTGAATAAATGTAAACATGAAATAAATAGCTCGGATCACAACACGGTCCAGTATCCCTTCATCGAAGAAGTGAATCATCCCTATAACCAGACAAGGACAAGGGATGGCTGTAGGATCGATGACACCTCTAGAGGGGGGTGAATAGAGTGTAGTGGAAGAAATACCCAAAAAATTAATGCAGGTGAAGGAAAATATAAACAGATAATTAAAAGCAATAATGTAAAGTAGTAATTAAATAGGGAGATCGAAGCAATACGGAGACACCGAGATTTTATACTGGTTTTGTCTGAGAGGACTAGTCCAGTCTCGAGTACCCTTGTTCGATATTAAATCCACTATTTGAAATAGAGGTTACACCGCATGCTTTACTCCGAAGGACATGCCAGCTTCTCACAACGTCGTATTTTTATCCGAAGTTCATGAATAAACTTTAACACTGTCTGATAAGCTTTTATAATCCAAGCTTGTACAACTCGAATACTCCTAATCGAAACATACCGACACTTAGAAGAATGGGAGTTATCTTGGAAAAGTGAAGATTGAAAAGCTCTTTGTAATAGGAAGGCTTAAAATGAATAGAGAAGATAAAGTGTCACGACCCGCACCCGATTTTCGGATGCGAGCTCGTGAGCAAGCCAGATACGTATCGAGTGGACTCCAGCCCGACTCGAGTACGTATAAGCTGTCAAGGTCATGGGTATCATGTCTAATCTAAACTATGTCTCAATCCACAAGAATCATATAAAGCAAGAATGAACAAGTATGGCTCATGGTCTGCAGCCCATTAGCATATTGTTCGATTAGACTCCAAGAATGATATGAGTCTATAAAGTAAAGCTGATAAGTAGAATATATCATAAAAGCACGATAACGATAGTAAATCAATAACACTAACAAAATACCTGAATCATGCAGATGGAGTCAACTACCACATGCTCAGCTAACTAACTCCGTGCAATCAGCTACCTGAAGAGATCATCAGGTCCTCAGAGGACTAGCAAGATACATAAAACATGCCTACTAATATGACAGTAAATAACAGGTGTGGAGAATAAGAACACAGCAAGAAGAACATCTAAGGACGACGAGTCGTGAGGAAATGTAATACTAGACTTGGCTACCAATCAATCGATTAACCTCTATAGCTTGTAGTACAATGCAAGATACTCCCAATCTATAGTAGATTTTGACTGTAATACAATACAAGATAATCCCAGTCAAGATTAGCCAATTCTAGTATTGATCTCCTCTCCTAAAGGATACAAAGTCAAGTAGACTAACTATAAATCATAGTACAATGCAAGATACTCCCAATTTATAGTGCCGTAAGTCAAGTCAATCAATCAATCAATATATGTTATAGGTCGTAGTACAATGTAAGATACTCCTAATCTATGGCATGTCTCAAGTCAAGTCAATCAAGTGATATCAAGGTAGAAGAATCGGCTATAGGTCGTAGTACAATGTAAGATACTCCCAAGCTATAGTATGTCTCAACTGTAGTACAATGCAAGATACTCCTAGTCGAGAATGGTAAAGGACAGATATAAAACTGACAACTCAATCACGAGAAAAGAGTAACACAAAGAGACCAATATTCTAGCAATGTCAAACATCCTATACGTGCACGTAATCTAGAACAAGTAAAGCAATCCAGAACGAAATAATCAAAACACGGAATCATGTGACAATATGAAAAGGACTACAATAAGGAAAAAGAAACCATGTAAATACTGTATATATTCGGCAAGGTATACTTGCCTGGAGGTTGCACGGAGAACCAACAATGTATCGCCAATCAATCAAGTCAGAAAGTCCAAGTCATCACAACTGTCTCCGAAAGCTGAAATAAACGTTACCAACATTCTCAGAATAGTCAAATTAGCTAGGATTGCCTGTCCTTAAGTCTAATTCTGGATGCAGAACCAAAACGGTAAATTCGGACAAAAATGGTTTCCGTCGTTGGACCCGCTTTGCACAGAAATGCGTGCCAGAGTCAATTGTCTCTAAAGTCGTCAAACTACAAGTCTACGGATCCGATTTTCCGATACGAACCCAACCGTATGTCCAGAGTTGGATTCCGGTGGGCCGTGCACAAAATCGCCCGTTGAGTCGGACCGTGGGGCCCGCAAAACGGTGATTTTATCAACAGTCTCAGAATCAGAGCAAACTTGGCATACAGGACCAGAAAAATGATACGATCATGTTGGCACAAGTTTTATCTCGATCTGACGAGTGTGCACGAAGTAATTGGGAAACTTGCACAGGGGCCGATACGGTGAATTTCGACGGATACGTATCAAATTCGTCGCGCACACGCGACCAATTTGAATTCTGTCAAAGTCCACACGACCACCAAGCCGATACGCAGCTTTCGATGCCTTCGGTTCGCGACTACGTCGCCCAAAATGGCGGGATGCACGTCGTGTGGAACAATTTTGTGTTTTCGAAAAACAGTTTTTTGGTCAATTTGGGTTGCCGATTTTTCGGCGCTTAGTCGATCAAATCGAATTCTGTAAATTGGGTCTTGTAGCCCTATAGGTTGTGTAGGTCTGTATTCTTTTAGTCTTCTGAGTTTTCTAATGTTCTGACAGTGACAGGCCCTCCAAGTTGGGGTGTTGGGGTCGGTTTCATGTTCTATTTCGAACGTGTTTTCCTTGGTTTTTTCAGGATTAATCTTTAACAACTAATGGGTTAAAATTAAATCTATTTGAAAGACTATACAGATGGTTATATAGGCTATGTGTTGGATTTACTAGATCGAATTTCGATCAAAAGGAATCGGAGAAAGGTTACGACGAACCTGGGTGCTTGGCTGTCGGTTAGAAACAGGGGTCCCTATTTCTGGTCGGCCGTCGGTGCTGTGACGGTGCTACGGCGAGGCAGGGTGGCGCGCGTGGTCGTCCAGAGGTGGGGAGTATCCCTGGGTATTCACGAGCTCGAGTGATTTGAGTTTCCTCGAGTTCTTCCTTGTCGAACTCCCTTTCGTATCCTCCCTTCTCTATTTTTCATCGAATTTTCGCTCAGGATTCGGCTCGGGTATACACGAGTTTAGGTTTTGATATGGAGGAGAATCTAATGTAGATTATACTGCACCAGATTTGCTTTGATTTGGTTGATCCTTGTTCAATATTTTAAACTTGAGAATTCTCCCAAAACCCCTACCATTGCCGCGTGGGAACAGAGTTCTGGCTCAGTTTCATCAGTACTGAAGGAAATGGGGTGCTCGGTCTGTTTGATATGCTGCTGTGGGGATGACTTGGAAAAAGAAACTTAAGGCTCAGCATGGGGTTGATCGGGGGTTGGGCCGGACTGGTTAGCTCAGGCCTGGGCTGGGGTGTTTAGGCTTGGGGGTTT
The DNA here is from genome assembly GCA_029216955.1 of Iris pallida. Taxonomy (NCBI): domain Eukaryota; kingdom Viridiplantae; phylum Streptophyta; class Magnoliopsida; order Asparagales; family Iridaceae; genus Iris; species Iris pallida. The sequence continues at coordinate 28,934,537 of JANAVB010025598.1, read as the reverse complement.
ATGTAGATAATTGTTTTCACCATTATTGATCTCCTTTCCATTTATTTCTTTATACATATATTGTTATATCCATGCATATGTATATATATACAATATGTGTGTGATGGCTATATGTACACCATATAATGCAATCATGGTATATTATCACTATATATATTATATATATACGATCAATATCTATAATCAATATATATATATATAATTATTAATTCTAAATACTAAAATATATAATTAACATTATCTAGGAATTTATATAAAATACATCGTGTACCATTTATGAACATATTTATACACAATGTACATTGCTTATGTAAATGCCAAAATTCAACTATCATTCTACGAGAATATTATCATGTTTACAAGAATAGTAACCTAATAGCAAGAATATTTAGGATATAAATTATACGTATATCACAATCATTTTACAAAATGCTTTCTAATTCACCAAAGTAAAATCCCAATACCACATACATCTACATGGTCGTCTCTGAACACACTACCCGACTACGTGGGCTTGGGCTCAGTTCGGGTTCAGTTTGACTAGTTTGGTGCGACCGGGTCACCTAGACGTCAAATAATATTAATAATGAATAATTAACTATTTATAATGGTCATGTCACAACTTGGCCTGGTTTTCCTAGTTAGGACATCCCTATGGCTAGGTTTCCCCGGGCATGGCTAGTACACTAGTCAAGGCACACTGCTACATCTTCCGTGCCACAAATTCTAGTCGTCTAGTACTTCAAAACTCAACCATGGCTAAAATCATTTACTGTAATAATTAACTAAATAAATATTTATAAAATTCTAAAATCCCCATTTAAATCAAATAAATAAATAAATATTTTAAAAAAAATTCGAAAATGGGAGCTACAAATCTACCCACCTTAAAAATAATTTCGTCCTCGAAATTCTAATTCATAACTATTTCTTAAAATTCAAAGTTTAGTATTTCCTTAATCTCCTCAAATCTAATTTCAAAAAATATTTATGGCCTTCTCTAGTCATTTGGTATTTACGAAATCTCGAGGACTTCTACCCACCTTTGGTCACACTATTCCTCAAAATTACGGCACTAAAACCCTATAATCTTCTAACTAGTGGCTAAAAATTCTACCAAAAGTATCTAGAACATATGGTACCTATAATCCCTCATATATTAAACAACCAATATTCAATAGTCAAGCAATATATACTATAATTTAAGGATTCCTAATGAATTTTAGACAACACGATCGTTCGTCGCTCCGAAATAGGAAAGGACGAGAATCAACGGTACGAAAAGCAAGGGAGTATAATCGAGAGCAGATATGGAATTTTCAAGGACGTAGAGAATTTCTAGGAGAATTTTTAAAGCAGAGTGGATTGAAATTTCTAAGGTTTAGTCATGGTCGCAGGCTCGTACCAGTACAGTTACGTAACCGGTACGATATGCTCTGACCTGCATGGGCCACCACAAAAACTTGTCACGACCTGTACCCGGTTTTCGGACGCGAGCTCGTGAGAAAGCCAGCTACGTATCGAGCGGACTCCAGCCCGACTCGAGTATGTATAAGCTGTCAAGGTCATGGGTATCATGTCTAATCTAAACTATGTCTCAATCCACAAGAATCATATAAAGCAAGAATGAACAAGTATGGGTCATGGTTGCAGCCCATTAGCATATTGTTCGATTAGACTCCAAGAATGATATGAGTCTATAAAGTAAAGCTGATAAGCAGAATATATCATAAAAGCACGATAAAGATAGTAAATCAATAACACTAACAAAATTCCCGAATCATGCAGATGGAGTCAACTACCACATGCTCAGCTAACTAACTCCATGCAATCAGCTACCTGAAGAGATCATCAGGTCCTCAGAGGACTAGCAAGATACATAAAACATGCCTACTAATAAGACAGTAAATAACAGGTATGGAGAATAAGAACACTGCAAGAAGAACATCTAAGGACGACGAGTCGTGAGGAAATGTAATACTAGACTTGGCTACCAATCAATCGATTAACCTCTAAAGCTTGTAGTACAATGCAAGATACTTCCAATCTATAGTAGATTTTGACTGTAATACAATAAAAGATAATCCCAGTCAAGATTAGCCAATTCTAGTATCGATCTCCTCTCCTAAAGGATACAAAGTCAAGTAGACTCCTATAAATCGTAGTACAATGCAAGATACTCCCAATTTATAGTGCCACAAGTCAAGTCAATCAATCAATCAATATATGCTATAGGTCGTAGTACAATGTAAGATACTCCCAATCTATGGCATGTCTCAAGTCAAGTCAATCAAGTGATATCAAGGTAGAAGAATCGGCTATAGGTCGTAGTACAATGTAAGATACTCCCAAGCTATAGTATGTCTCAACTGTAGTACAATGTAAGATACTCCCAGTCGAGAATGGTCAAGGACAGATATAAAACTGACAAATCAATCACGAGAAAAGAGTAACACAAAGAGACCAATATTCTAGCAATGTCAAACATCCTATACGTGCACGTAATCTAGAACAAGTAAAGCAATCCAGGACGAATCAATCACAACACGGAATCTTGTGACAATATGAAAAGGACTACAATAAGGACAGAGAAACTATGTAAATACTGTATATGTTCGGTAAGGTATACTTGCCTGGAGGTTGCACGGAGAACCAACAATGTATCGTCAATCAATCAAGTCAGAAAGTCCAAGTCATCACAACTTTCTCCGAAAGCTGAAATAAACGTTACCAACATTCTCAGAATAGTCAAATTAGCTAGGATTGCCTGTCCTTAAGTCTAATTCTGGACACATGGGCAAAACGGTAAATTCGGACAAAAATGGTGTCCACCGTTGGACCCGCTTTGCACCGAAAAGCGTGCCGGAGTCAATGGTCTCTAAAGTCGTCAAACTACATGTCTACGGATCTGATTTTCCGATACGAACCCAACCGTATGTCCAGAGTTGGATTCCGGCGGGCCGTGCACAAAATCGCCCGTTGAGTCGGACCGTGGGGCCCGCAAAACGGTAATTTTATCAACAGTCTCAGAATCAGACCAAACTTGTCATACAGGACCAGAAAAATGATACGGTCTTGTTGGCGTAAGTTTCATCTCGATCTGACGAGTGTGCATGAAGTAATTGGGAAACTTGCACAGGGGCTGATACGGTGAATTTTGACGGATACGCATCAAATTCGTCGCGCACACGCGACCAATTTGAATTCCGTCAAAGCCCATACGACCACCAAGCCGATACGCAGCTTTCGATGCCTTCGGTTCGCGACCACGTCGCCCGAAATAGCGGGACACACGTCGTGTGGAACAATTTCGTATTTTCGAAAAAATATTTTTTGGTCAATTTGGGTTGCCGATTTTTCGACGCTTAGTCGGTCAAATCGAATTCTATAAATTGGGTCTTGTAGCCCTATAGGTTGTGTAGGTGTGTATTCTTTTAGTCTTCTAAGTTTCCTAATGTTCTGACAGTGACAGGCCCTCCAAGTTGGGGTGTTGGGGTCGGTTTCATGTTCTATTTCGAACGTGTTTTCCTTAGTTTTTTCAGGATTAATCTTGAACAACTAATGGGTTAAAATTAAATCTATTTGAAAGACTATGCAGATGGTTATATAGGCTATGCGTTGGATTTACTAGATCGAATTTCGATCGAAAGGAATCAGAGAAAGGTTGTGACGAACCTGGGTGCTTGGCTGTCGGTTAGAAATAGGGGTCCCCTGTTTCTGGTCGGCCGTCGGTGCTGTGGCGGCGCTACGGCGACGCAGGGTGGCGCACATGGTCGTCCAGAGGTGGGGAGTATCCCTGGTATTCACGAGCTCGAGTGATTTGAGTTTCCTCGAGTTCTTCCTTGTCGAACTCCCTTTCGTATCCTCCCTTCTCTATTTTTTATCGGATTTTCTCTCAGGATACGGCTCGGGTATACACGAGTTTAGGTTTTGATATGGAGGAGAATCTAATGTAGATTATACTGCACCAGATTTGCTTTGATTTGGTTGATCCTTGTTCAAGATTTTAAACTTGAGAATTCTTCCAAAACCCCTACCATTGCCGCGTGGGAACAGAGTTCAGGCTCGGTTTCATCAGTACTGAAGGAAATGGGGTGCTCGGTCTGTTTGATAGGCTGCCGTGGGGATGACTGGGAAAAAGAAACTTAAGGCTCAGCATGGGGTTGATCGGGGGTTGGGCCGGGCTGGTTAGCTCAGGCCTGGGCTGGGGTGTTTAGGCTTGGGGGTTTATGTAGATAATTGTTTTCACCATTATTGATCTCCTTTCCATTTATTTCTTTATACATATATTGTTAATCCATGCATATGTATATGTATACAATATGTGTGTGATGGCTATATGTACACCATATAATGCAATCATGGTATATTATCACTATATATATATTATATATATACGATCAATATCTATAATCAATATATATATATAATTATTAATTCTAAATAATAAAATATATAATTAACATTATCTAGGAATTTATATAAAATACATCGTGTACCATTTATGAACATATTTATACACAATGTACATTGCTTATGTAAATGCCAAAATTCAACTATCATTCTACGAGAATATTATCATGTTTACAAGAATAGTAACCTAATAGCAAGAATATTTAGGTTATAAATTATACGTATATCACAATCATTTTACAAAATGCTTTCTAATTCACCAAAGTAAAATCCCAATACCACATACATCTACATGGTCGTCTCTGAACACACTACCTGACTACGTGGGCTTGGGCTCAGTTCGGGTTCAGTTTGACTAGTTTGGTGCGACCGGGTCACCTAGATGTCAAATAATATTAATAATGAATAATTAACTATTTATAATGGTCATGTCACAACTTGGCCTGGTTTTCCTAGTTAGGACATCCCTATGGCTAGGTTTCCCCGGGCATGGCTAGTACACTAGTCAAGGCACACTGCTACATCTTCCGTGCCACAAATTCTAGTCGTCTAGTACTTCAAAACTCAACCATGGCTAAAATTATTTACCGTAATAATTAACTAAATAAATATTTATAAAATTCTAAAATCCCCATTTAAATCAAATAAATAAATAAATATTTTTTAAAAAAATTCGGGAAGGGGAGCTACATAAAGAATGAGATAAGTAAGTAAAATTAAAAACTCTTTTCTATTTATAGGTGTTTTTGAACCAGAGTTCGGGCCGAACACGGCTAGGACAATGTTAAAATTTTTGAACGTTTGAGATCCAAAAGACTAGGTATTTATTCTGACTAGCAGTGATTTAAGGAGACCGAGTACAAAAAGAACTCAGCCCGAGTTCGGCTAGTCAGTTTTCAGGTTTCATTTTGGTTTGGAATGGTTCTTTTTGGATGTTGGTTTGGTTTGGAAAATAATGGTTTTGTTTTTGTGAGGATGATCTTCTAAATGCTAGTGATATCTGACTCACAAAATAACCTAGACTCAAAAAATAAAAAATACAGAATAAAATTACAAAAATTTGCTTGACGAGATCAGTTGTGGTCTTCTGTAGTCTTCTTTCTTTATGTACTAGAGTCAGAATTTTAAGTCAATTATCAAAATCAGGTTGATCATGACTACATGGGCCAACAATCTCCTCCATTTCGGTAATTTGACAAAACTGTAATTAATACTTAACAAAAGTTCAACTGGTACAGAAGTATTTTGTGTCAACCCCTCGACCAGTTCTTATTTTTCTCAAATTTATTAAAAAGAAACCCATTCTTATTTGTCTCATATATTTGTTTTACAATAAATATCAAAAGAGGATCATGGGTAATATAGGTATTAACAGGGACCTATGTGCAAATGTCTTTATTTCAAATTTCGTAACCGAACTCTTAAATCCCCTTTTTCTGTTCAAATCTTGATTTCGATCTCTTCAAATGTTCGAGAAGATCAAATCAAATCCTTTCGATTTTCCTTCAGGAGGTCGAACATGAGTACATATATGGGGGCTTGTAGCCGACCCCAAACCTCTCTTCAAACCCTAATCTAAAATACTTCTCAGCCGAAAAGCTATCAGGAGACTTGGGAACAGTTGGATTTCTCAGCCAACAACTAGCAGGTAAATGCCTTCCTTTCTAATTTCTGTCATTGATCCATTGTAAAGTACAACCTAGGTGTATGATCCAATATTGGGAAATTATGGGTGTATTTCATCGATTAGAATAGATCTTGTTTAAACCATTAAGAGTACAGAGGTATGGCATTAAGAGCTCGTGTACTAGGATACGAAGTGTCCGTATCCCGAGTCCATTGCTTACCTACATTGATCAGTGTATACATATATGTATATTTTTAAGCCCATATCCTGTTCTGTCGACTTAATCTCTTATAGCAGTCACTTCATGATGTATCAGCCAAGTTATATTGAAGAGTTATGAATGTAAAGAGACAGGGGATGTCCTTGCTCTGTTTTAGGTTGAGTACATATGTACAACAAAGGGCTATCAATGAAGGTCATATGACATGTTCACTGTCAGGATGTCCATACTAGAGAAAACTGATTTGGGGCAACCTTGGTGGAACAAAACTCATGCCCAATGTCAAGTACATGGGCTAGATTTGTATGTCAACTCATATGGGGTGTGTTAGTTTCTAGGGTGTAAAGGTGAAGTCTCTAAATTACCTTTGAATTTTAAGTGCCTGGCATGTGAGGTTTAGGAGAGTTGTACAGACCCTAGTTTATGCTAATAACATGGTACAGGAAATAAACCAGGGGGGACTGTGCACCTGGTACAGAGTAGGGTAGGTATAAACTCATGTACCCACATGTCCAAGGCACATGGCCTTGTACCAGATAATGCTTGACTATGTATCTATTGGTAAATGTTGAGTAATATCCACCAGATTAAAATGAGTGGCTCATTTACTCAAGAAAGATATGTTGGCATATGCAATTAACTATAAATGCTAGATAAATATAGGGTAGCATGTATCAATGGTGTCAGAATTAGTACCTTTGTATCAAGTATGTATTTGACAGTAAAGGATGGGACTAGTTGGCTGTGTGAAGCAGGAGATACAGTAGCTAAACCCAAACAGCTACGTAGGTATAGGGAGGATAACCTATAAAGAACTTGTTGAACTAGAAAGCCAACCATAGGGGTCAGTTGATGTAGACTGAGATGACCCCCATAGGTAGGAAATGCCAGGACCTCAAAGCAGTGACAAGGGTGGGGGACTGAATAGCAGCAGAATGTGGGTTACTGAGTTACATGAGTAACCAGAGTGCAGATAACTAAGGAGTGGTATCAGGACAATAGAGGTTACTGAGTTACCTGAGGAAGTTACCTGTGGGTCACCCTAGGGCTTGAAACTCGAACTTGTTGCTGAGTTAACAACCAACAGTAAGAGGTAGGTTAGTGCACCTTATACCCAATAGGTACTGGCATAATAGGTATTGGCATACAGGTACTAGGCCTATTTTAGTAACACACTGGAATCCAGGGGAGGATCAAACCACAGTTGATTACCTGGGGGTTTCTCCACACTATCCTGGGACAATTTGGGATGAACCATTACTTGCATCCAGGAGAAGCCTGTCAAGGAAGGGTCCTTTGAATCCATTTGGATATTGACAGGAACTCAGATAAGTACAGGGCTGTAAATGGGTCCCTAGATCATGGACACTTCTGTGGCCAATACTCTGGTATTGAAGTGACTTAGTTTAAATATTGCATGGTAGGAATTAATCCTGAATATATCTATAGGCCTCTGTTGCCATGTCAATAGGAAACCAGCCTACAAATGCACATGAGATCTTCGAGCATTGTCCTCCACTGCTGTTTTCTACACTCTTATGAGAGGTCTTTTGCAAAAATTCGTGTATGTCCATAATCATTCACATAGGAAACAGTTAAAACCTTTACCAGTAGACTTGCACTCCATTGGATTGCCATGACCCTGTTAGATGATATGTGCCAAGCAGTAGTTGTGTACCAGTAGCTTGCCTAAGCAGGGGATCGAATATAGGAAGATACCTGGATATACTAACATATAGGTGTAGGAGCGTAAAAAGTGCTTCATGGACTAAGTCAAAGAAGTTGAGAACCTTACAAAAATCAAACAAAATAAAACTCTACGCGAGCTACTCTCTACACGAGCAACTCTCTACGCGAGCTATTCTCTACACGAGTTACTCTCTACGCGAGCTACTTTACGCGAGAGCTATCCTCTACTTTTACGCGTGGGCGACAGACTGTCAGGCCGTATTTAATGCGAGTGATTTGATCTGACAGAATGATTTTCTGACAGCAGTACACAGAAGCCGAGGAGATCTTTTCACCAAACCCAACGCTTGTCGTGTAGTGTGCAGATGGGCTACTTTACGCTCAGAAGATAGCTTTTTTTACGCATGAAAGCTATTCGAGCTTTTTGCGCTCAAGGCTTTTTGTGGGCATAAAATTTATTTGAGCTAATGCTAATTTTACGCTCAAGGCAACTTTTCAGCCACTTTACGCGGGAAGTCTATTCTGAGCTATTTTACGCCAGTCTGCTACTTTATGCAGGGAGTGTATTTTGGGCCATTTTTATGCCCGATCCTTCCTGGCTACATGAGAACATGGTTTGCTTACGTGGCTTTCATGCCACACTTATCGAGGAACGTGTGTACGTGCTCTCCCTATTTTGTTGAAGTAGTGGAACACGTGTCACCATGCGTAGAGATCAAAACTCTACATGGGACACGTGTCAACGTACATAGAGGATGATTTACATCGTGGGTGACAGTTACTCGCGTAGAGACCCGATTTTGTTGCTTTTTACGCACAAAGGGTCAAGTCTATAAATAGACTTATTTTTAACACAGATATGATCAAAAGATCAATAGAAAGATAGGAGAGGAGATTCTGAGAAAACTCATATTTTTAGAGTGATATTCCCAGAAGCATTTCTTCAACTTTTTCTCAAGAACAGGGTGAAGCAAAGCAAGAAAGCATTCGACTGTGCCATCAGTGCCGTTGCTCGATACCTTTTCGGTGACTTAGTTCTTCCGATTGTTCGTCTTCTTCAAGCAGTTTTCTTCATGATCATCATATGGTCCAAGGAACAAAGTGATCGCTCTCAGATCAAACTTCCATAGCAATACTTTCCAGAGCAATTTTTACTTTTTGTACTTTCTCTAGTTTTCTTTCAAAAGCCAATTTTTAGGTATTTTGTTAAGTGAAAAAAATGGCGACTCTGCTGGGGACGACCTTCTCCTCTGACGAGAAGGCAATTGCTCAATATAATGATGTGTCGGTCGGATCGACAAAGAAGACTCTGGTTGTGCACTTCGACCAGACTGTCTACGAAGAAATGCTCCGAACTGGGGGTAGTACTCGCTGCTCTAATGTTCAAAAATTGCGGAAGGCACAAAAAGTTTGGATTCCCAAGTCCAAAGCATCCTCGGATCTCCCTGCTGTCTCTGAAGGCAAAGGAATCCTTCCTACTCCTGTTGTGGAGGCTCCCGTCTGCGACGAGGCAGTCTCTACTTCGGTGATACGCCCTGGGCGTAAAATCAGTCTCCCGTCTGTGACGTGGCAGACTCTCCAGTTTTACGCTCTGCGCGTAAAAATCAATCTTTACGCTCTGTGCGTAAAACTTAAACTTTACGCTCTGCGCGTAAAAACCAGTCTCTCGTCTGTGACGTGGCAGACACCCAAACTTTACGCTCTGCGTATAAAAACCAGTCTCCCGTCTGTGACGTGGTAGGCACCCAAGCTTTACGCCCTGGGCGTAAAAATGTGTCTCCCGTCTGTGACGTGGTAGACACACAAGTTTTACGCTTTACGCGTAAAGGAAAATCTCCCGTCTGTGACATGGCAGATACTCATGTTTTGTACTCTACGCGTAAAGGTAAATCTCCTGTCTGTGATAGCGTAGATAAAGTTCATAATGATGCCTTTGCATCTAAAGTGAATTTACCTACATGCATGCAGCATAAAAATATAGTTGGTCAAACTTCTGTTTTCAACCAACAGCCTTCTTACACTGCTTTACGCAAGATACCAAACCTTCAAATTACGCATAATACTGATGGAGTCCTTTGTGCTCAAAAATCTCAAGATTTACGCACACAACTCCAAGCGCGTAAAAATATACAGTTTGGTTCTGCTAATGCAGCCAGTAATCTTCTTTATACACAAGGGATTACACGTTTCTCTACCCCAAATGTAATAAAGAAGACTACTCCCTCTACTCCTTCTGATTTACGCGAGTTACTCATACAAAAGCGTAAAAATTGACAATCTTCTGTGACACCCCAAAGAAGATCACCATTGTGAGTGTCACCAGATTGTAATCAAGTGTTGCTGTTCGACTTCTAAACGGTCAGTTTTTGATCGATTAAGCTACAATGTGCCTCAGCAGCAAGTTGATGACCAAGAACATGAGTTGTCATATCCGTCAGTCAACATGGCATCTCATACCAACAAAGGACGACGTCCAATACGCAACTCGTCCCAGACTCCTGGTCAACAACAGTTCAACCGACTTCTTGATTCCTTTGAAGGGGTATATCAAAATACTCGATCAAGAAGTCAAAGACAGTTGTAGTCTTCTGATTCAGAAGCTGGCGGTACCCAGTCTTTGGAGTCTGAAACTGATAGTGTTGATTCATACTTCTACACCAATTCCTCTGTATCCTCAAGGAAGGTTGAATCATATGCTATCGGAGATGAACCGGAGACGTCATCTGCTAATACAGAGCAGCGTCTCTCTGCCGTTGAGCAATCACTGAAAGACATGCTTACCATGATGTAAAGTATGCATCAAATAATAATAACTTAGCAAACTGCTCAACCAGCAGTAGTAATACCTGTGCAAGTAGCATTATAAACTCAAGATAGTCAAGGGGTTGATATACCTTTAAATAATCTTAATCAAGAGCTTGCTGTTAACCAAAATTCTACATCTCCAGATCCTGTCATTCCAGAAGATGTGCCACCTCCGGTGGAGGTTACGGTACATCCAGCAACTATTCAATCGAATGTGCTTCCTCAAGCTACTAAAGCTATTCAAGCAGTGTGTGAGCTCAAAGCACAGTTTGAAGTTCTGAAGCACAAGGATCAGCTCCAGAGGTTAGGGATTAAGCAATCTTATCCTCCTCGTTGGAATGACGTACCCTTTCCTCCAAAATTCAAGCCACAATCGATGGCATTATTTGATGGAAAGACTTCTCCTAGTCAGTATATCAATTACTTTGATATTATGACAGTGCATCTATAGAAGAATGATGCTCTTCTCACTCGAGTTTTCATCGGGTGCCTGACGGGTTCAGCTTACGACTGGTATCGTAGTCTACCCGACAATTTCATATCATCTTTTGACGAGTTTAAAGCAATATTTCTTTCCCGTTTCTATGAAGGAGGCATGGACATGAATATGTTCTCCTTAATAGAGATCAAGCAAAAGGAGAAGGAAGATACTCGGACGTTCATCGAACGTTTTCGACATGCAACTTTGAAGATGCCTCCTGGTATGCCAGATTCAGCATTGATTGGTACATGTAAAATGAATCTGTGACCATCCATTGCTGTTTTTACGGGCTCTCAATTCATAGATTGGGCCTCGTTCATTATAGCAGCAGTTTCAACTGAGACCAATAGTAGGTTGGCTCGTGAACACGGGATAATCTTTGCCTCAGAGGACAAAGGAAATAAAGGCTCTTCTGGTAATAATTTTGGCAATCATAATGAGAAAGGGAAGGAAACCCTAGTGGTTAATCTTTCAAAACCCAAAATGACGCCGAATAATCAGGAGTCTTCCAAGCCAAAAGAAGAATACTCTTTCGACGACAGTGATATCCCAAGGATATTCTAATGTCTGGTAAAGAGTGGCAAACTCCAGATTCCAGAGCCGAAAAGACCTAATGAGGTGAATTTGACCGACAATCCCAAATATTGTATCTATTACAGATACATAAATCATCCTACCAAGGCTTGCTATGTCTTGAAGAAAAAAATCCAGGAGCTGATAAATGCCAATGCCATCGCTTTAACCAATGATGAGCAACGGTCACAACCAATATAATTTTTTTTCAATTTGGAGGTTTTTCTCCATAACAAATCCCAGATGGAATTGTCCCAATTCCAAAGACGACGATGAAGATTGTGAATATCCCGCCTGCCAGAGAGCAAAATGAAGGACTTTTGCCTCTTACACTAAAAAATAGTAAAATCATGTGGGTACATCCTGACTTAGTACCTGAAATGGAAGATGAAGGTAAAACTTTAAAATCCAAAAAAGGTAGAAAAGTCAAAACCTGTAACATGATTTCTCATGTTGTAACCCCAGACCATGATGATTTGGATCACTTATGGGGTGACATTCCTTTAGAGGATAGATTGAGGGGTTTGAATATATACCCTCCAAGTTTGGCTCCTCCTACCAAGCTCAAACTTACTCATCCGCAGTGGTTAGCTATGAATAGTGTCCCCTTATACAGGACACAACAAGTTTTTGCTGCTTATGAGAAAGCACCTGTAGGGATTTTTCCTCTTGTCCCGAATAATCCTTCTCCTGTGGTTATAGAGGTCTCTGCTCCTTCTTCCTCTGTTGAAACATCTATTGAAAGTCCGCTACCCACTCACTTGTACAGTCAACAATCAGTCCATCTCATAAAAAAGATGGGCTACGACTTTTAAAAGGCGGAAGGCTTGAATTATGATAAAGGAATGCGACTTCCTTTACAAATTCCAAGTCAAAAATCCACTGTTGGATTAGGTTTTAAAAATCCTCGCAAGAATAAGACTAAAGGAAAGAAGACTAAATCCTGCAATATAGTACTTCATTCTCCTGAGTCTGAAGAAAAAACTTTTGCTGGTACGAGATCTGGAAAAGAGTTCCACAAAAATTATGAGGGATCTTCCAAAGAAGTGGAAGACGTTGCTGAAACAGTTCCAGCTCAATCATCTCATGTTCCTGCTAAACCATCCGTGGTTGAGAAGGGGAAATAGAAAGCAGTACGCTTTGACGTCCCATTGAAATCTGCTTCAAATCAAGGGGTGGTGATGAAACCCTACAAGTTCGATATTCTAGCCCAGTTAGCTAATACTCCGGCTAGACTCTCTATCTTCGAGCTGATTCATCTTTCTAAAGAAAGTCGAGAAACTCTGAGTGAAGCTTTGCTACAAGCAGACTCATGCTTAGCTCAACTCAAGAGTCCTGACAATTTGCCAGTGTCGTGTTCGTAATGTCATAGTGTGATGGAAGCAATTCCTAACATTACCTTCATACAAGAAGATATGCTATTGAAGCATAATAAGCATGACAGACGTTTGTGCTATACAGGGTATATTGAATCCACTGAAATTGACAGGATGTACATTGATCCTGGGTCCTCTATTAGTATTATTCTTTAAAGTATGCTACGACCCTTGAGGATTCCTACTAGTGATTTGACTTACACTAGTACAATAATAGTTGGTTTCAACTCTGGAAAGAGTAAACTACTGGGGAAGATTCGTCTGAAGATTCAGATTGATGATCTTCGAACTATGGCGACATTCTATTTTATTAACTTCGATGTATCTTAGAACATCCTTCTTGGAAGACCGTAGATACATGAGCATAACATCGTGCCTTCAACTCTCCACCAATGCTTCAAGTATGTGGACTCTCAAGGGGTTATGAAGACAGAATTTGCAGATATCAATCCTTTTAAGGGTGTTGAAGCCTATTTCTCTGATTCAATACTCTACAAACAAGAGCATGTGAAGGAGATATCAGATATGGCCGAAGATCGATCACCTGCTGAAGATCAATCTGTCAATGAAGATCCTTCAGAAGAGCAACCTTTGAAGATTAAAGTCGAAGGTCGAATCCAACCCCAACCTGTCAATGACCAACCTCTAATGATCAAGGTCAAAGGAAAAACTCGAGCTTCGTCTGAGGAATCAGTGAGTATTCCTGCCAAGAGCCAAGTTCAACCTCTCGTAATCAAATTCAAAGGACGTACTTCTCGTACGAATGATCCAGAACCACTGATCATCAACCTTGGCAAGTCTACGCAGAAGACGGATGACGGTCCGTTAATGATCAATCCGAAGCGTAGTACTCAACTTGTAAATGATGTAAATATTGATCATTCTGTACTTTCTAATATCAATGAAGATTTTCTTTTGGAGTATATGGCTGTTAAATTTATTGAAAGAATAACTTTATCTGATGATAATCAAAGTCATCAACATAAAAATGACATAGATACAGAGAAACCTTATACATTAATCATAAAGAAAACTCTTTTCCTCCTCATGTCGATGTTGGACCTTATGCTCAAAAGTTCCTAACATCTTCTTCCTATCTTCTTTCTGTAGCCTCATCATCACAAGCTTGTGTAACTTATAGACATCACGAAGAATCCTGTTTTGTGGTTCCGTCTAATAAGAAAAACAAGCGCCAAATTGTGTTCGGTTTGGCTAGAAATATCCCTGTTACTCAGACAGATGATCTCAGAGATAAAGATAAAGGAAGAATCCGAATTGACAAATATAGTCAACAATCTCTTAAGATTATCCAGAATATAGGATATGATTTGAAGACTATACAAGGTCTCAATCAAGGCAAAGGTAGACGATTACCATTATGTGGTGATCCGTTTTACCAGAAAACTCGTCATGGGTTAGGATACAATCCGTCCCACATGTTTAATGAAGATATATATGAAGAATTTGTTGACACAAAGTCACTGTCAACCAAATATTGATAACATTGACTAAATAATACTTGTAATAATTCAATTAGACACACGACGACTACATCCAGCTCAAGTCAGACGACAGCTCAGTTTTGCAATTTCAAGTCACTGTTGAGTCTGTATTTTTATATTTATTGAGTCTAGACTGATGTAAGCTGAGTTATGCTGAGCTCTTGAGACTTTACCTATAACCTACCCAAAATCCATAAGCTCCACACATCAAAATAAGCCCATTGGACCTTAAGACCCATTCTGTGCTCTGGAGACAGAGTTTGGGCCGAACTCTGCCTCCACACAGAGTTCGGGCCGAACTCTGTCCCCTAAAAATTAGCACCCTAATTTTTATGGTTGGCTGGTTGCTAGTTGTCCAACGGCCAAATATTTGAAAAATCCTACCAGAATTCTGGCCGAATTCTGCCTGCTAATATCCTATAAATAGGCCATGAATTCTCTCATTTTCATTCATCCAATCTTCTCTTCTCTTCTCTCAAAAGCTCAATACAAGCCATACCCTTCTTCATCTACTAGCCACAAGCTTCCTAAGCCTCGAGTGCTCAGCATCTCTCAGTTATGAGTCTTGTGCAAGAGTTCAAGAAGTCGCTTGGAAAATTTCAAGCATCGCCACTGCGATCCTTTGTAAGAAGTTGCGTGCTCTTCTGAAGAAAAGGCACGGGGTGTAACTACTATTTCACAAATAGTGGATTTAATCCTGAGCTAGAGTTCTCAGACCTGGACTAGTCCTCCACGAGGGAAACCAGGTTAAAATCGGCTGTGTTTGCGTATGCTTTCTTGCTCCTTATTTATTTCCGTATTTACTCTGATTAATTTTAGCTTGTGAAAGAGTTTAATTTTTAATTGGCTATTATCGCTATAAACTCTATTCACCCCCCTCTAGAGTTGCCATCTGTTCTTCAATTGGTATCAGAGCTATGTTCTCTCAACAAGGACTAACATCCTAGAGCTGATCCATGGCAACTACATAATCCTTGATTTCCAATCACGGTGAAGGGCAGTCCACTCATAGGCCTCCCCTATTTGATGGAACTAACTACACATATTAGAAAATAAGGATGAGCTTTTATCTCAAGTCGCTAGACTTTGACCTGTGGACTATCGTCACTGACGGTTACAAAAAGCCCGCCAGAATAGTTGTCAATAGTGATCTCGTTGAAAAATCACATGACAAATATTCTGACGAGGAAAAGAAACAGGCAAGTCTAGACGCGAGAGCTATTAATGCTTTATTCTGTGCTATAGACAGGAATGAGTTCAACCGGGTATCTACATGCACCACATCTCACGAAGTATGGAGACTTCTAGAAATGACGCATGAAGGAACCACCCAAGTCAAGGAATCAAAGATAAGCCGTCTCACTCAAGATTATGAGGCTTTCAAGATGAAGCCAAATGAGACGATCACGTAAATGTTCACAAGATTCCTCGACATCATCAACCCCCTGTCTTCGCTCGGCAATAATATTCAAATCACGAGAAGATTCGCAAGGTACTTAGGGGGCTTCCAAAGATTTGGAACCCTAAGGTGACAGCCATTATAGAAGGAAATGATCTCACAACCATGTCCATGGAGACCTTGATGGAAAAGCTGATGACTCATGAGCTTGACCTCAAGGACTTCGAAGAGCCTGCTCCTAAGGCTAAGAAGATCGCACTCAAAGCTCACCGACGGAGGGCTGACCCCGAAGAGATGGATGACGAGAACTCAAAATATGATGATCAAGCTCTCCTCGTCCGCAACTTCAAGAAATTTCTTCGCTTCAACCGAAGAAAGAAGGAACCACAAGAAGACGACGAAGAAGAGCCAACCTGCTACGGTACACTGTCTATTCTTAAAGAAGGGCAACCGCTATGAGAAACCTTACAAGAAGACTTCCTCAAAGAAATATGCCAACATGAGCATTTGGCATGAAAGTGAAGCTAGTGACTCCGAGGAAGAAAAGGATTCTCCTCAAGCTACTGCAAATGTGTGCCTAATGGCAACATCCGACAAGGTATCAAACAAAACTCTTGATTACTTCACTTTTGATGAACTTGGCGATGCTTTCACTGATTTTCTTAATGATCACCAAAAGGTCATTGGCAAATACAAACATGCCAAGGACAAAATCAAAAGTCATGAAGTCGAAATTCAAAGACTTTCTTTACTGCTTGATAACATTAGAGACACTTCACCCACGGATGTAACAGATGAGATATCTAAGCTTAAAATAAGCTTACATTATGCCGAAGCACGTATTGAACAACAAACACAAGAAATCACAACACTCAACACGGAGCTTGCAGAAGAAAAGAGTAGACACAAGATTTCTATTACTAAGATGCATGGTTTGAATGCTAAGGTTACTGAACTGCAAGCTGTCTCTAAGAAACTAGAGACTAAATTGGAAAAACAGGTTGCTCAACCTCAAATCCAAGAGACACACACAAAGCATGACACTACTCATACTGGTCAACCACGTCATCCACATGATGCTCATAATCATGCTTACATATACACACACTTTCATAATGCACACAACCCACATGCACGTAGAAATAATTATCATACTACACATAGATACAACCACCAGCATGTTGCACAAAATCACCATCACTCTACACATAGACATCATCACCATGCTATTCCATATAGACATCATCACCATGCTATTCCTTATAAACAATATCACCATGTCACTCCATATCACTCTACACATAGTCATCATCACCATGCTAATTCTATATATCATCATACTTCTCCTCATCACTCTACTTATAGACATCATCAGCATGCTCCTAATATAAATAGAAATGCTACATGTACTTATTGTGGTTTACATGGACACATTTCACCATAATATAGAATTAGAAGATTAGTAGATAGAAAGATATATGCATGGTTTCCAAAAACTAACTTTTCAGGACCCTCAAGAACTTGGGTACCAAAGGTCACATCTACTCTTGATGTAGGTGGACCTTTCCTCCTCAACTAAGAGTAAGTGGATTCTCGATAGTGGATGCTCACGGCATATGACGGGAGACGCAAATCTTTTCGCATCACTATCGATGAAGAGAGAAGGATATGTATCCTTCGACAATAACCTAAAAGGTTATATTATAGGTAATGGTATTATTGGCTATCCTCCCTCTCCCGTAATAAAGGATGTCTATCTAGTGACCGAGTTAAAGCATAACCTGCTCAGCATTAGTCATCTTGCTGACCATGGATATGACATTAACTTTGGATAAAACAAATACCTAATTTATGATAGGTCAACGAGAGACATTGCTTTTGAAGGGGTAAGAGAGGATAATATTTATATTTTCTATTTGTCTATAGATACTAACAATACAGGTAGATGCCTATATGCTCATAAGGATGAAAGATTATTATGGCACCAGCGTCTTGGTCATGCCAACATGGATACTATATCCAGGCTATCGACTAAGAAGCT
Organism: Iris pallida; assembly: GCA_029216955.1. Lineage (NCBI taxonomy): Eukaryota > Viridiplantae > Streptophyta > Magnoliopsida > Asparagales > Iridaceae > Iris > Iris pallida. The sequence continues at coordinate 28,916,411 of JANAVB010025598.1, read as the reverse complement.
AGTTAGAGGCTTGCCCGATATCACATTCAAAAAGGACACGGTATGTGCCGAATGTGAATTGAATAAGGCAACTAAGTCTTCATTTCATTCTATAAACTCTGTAAGTACTTCTAGACCTTTATAACTTCTCCATATGGATTTATTTGGCCCTAGTAGAGTAACCAGTCATGGTGGAAAACTCTATGCCTTTGTTATTGTTGATGACTTTTCAAGATTTACTTGGGTTTTCTTTCTTCCAAATAAAAGTGATGCTATTTCAATTTTCATGATTTTTGCAAAGAAAGTTCAAAACGAAAAAGGCTACATGATTACTCGAATCCGAAGTGATCATGGAGGCGAATTCAAAAATTCTGATTTTGAAAAGTTTTGTGATTCTAATGGTTTTGATCATGAGTTTTCTTGTCCAAGAACTCCTCAACAAAATGGTATTGTGGAGCGAAAGAATAGGACTCTCGGCGATATGGCTAGAGTCATGTTGAACAAGTTTTCACTTCCGAAATACTTTTGGGCTGAAGCTGTCAGTACAGCATGCCACATTTTAAATAGGGTATTTATTCGTCCTATTACGAAGAAAAAACCCTATGAGCTTTGGTTTGGGAGAACTCCAAATGTTTCTTATTTTAGAGTTTTTGGTTGTAGATGTTTTATCCTTAACATCAAAGACAACTTAGGCAAATTTGATGCCAAAGCTGACGATGGTATTTTCCTTGGCTATGTTGCGCCATCAATTGTGGAAGAGTCTACCAATGTGACTTTTGATGAAGATAACAGTGCAGCAGCTACTCTTGATGATGATGTTGAGCCATCAACTTCTACTCCAATGAATACCACAACCGAAACCAATTCTCTGGAGGGCTTGCCAAAGAAATTCTCTTTCAAGCCATCACATCCAGAAAATTTGGTGATCGGTGAGGTTTCACGTGGAGTAACTACTAGATCATCATTAAGAGACTCTATTGCTAGCACTGCCTTTATTTCACAAATTGAGCCGAAAAATATTTTAGAAGCTTTCAATGATGAATTTTGGATTTCTGCTATGCAAGAGAAACTCAACCAATTCAAGAGGAGCCAAGCATGGGAACTCGTTCCTAGACCGACTAATCACTCGATTATTGGTACTAAATGGGTTTTTAGAAACAAAATGAATGAAGATGGTTCAGTCACACGCAACAAAGCTCGTCTAGTAGCCCAAGGATACAACCAAGAGGAAGGTATCGACTACGATGAGACCTATGCTCCTGTTGCTAGATTGGAATCCATTCGGATGCTTTGTGCATTTGCAAATTTTCAAAATTTCAAATTATTTCAAATGGATGTTAAAAGTGCTTTCTTGAATCGATTTATTAAGGAGGAAGTTTATGTGAAACAACCTCCTGGCTTTAAAAATCACAAATTTCCCGACCACGTGTTCAAGCTAAAGAAAGCGCTGTATGGCCTCAAACAAGCCCCTAGAGCTTGGTATGAACGTCTAAGCAATTTCTTGCTTGAGAAAGGTTTTTTAAAAGGGAAAATTGACACCACACTTTTTATAAAAACTTTTAAAGACACTATTCTTTTAGTACAAATATACGTAGATGATATTATATTTGGTTCTACTGATGAAACCCTTTGTCAAGATTTTGCCAAGTGTATGCAGACCAAGTTTGAGATGAGCATGATGGGGGAGCTCAACTACTTTCTTGGGCTGTAAGTCAAACAAATATCAAATGGAACCTTCATCTGTCAATCGAAGTATAAAAAGGACATGCTGAAGAAATTCGACCTTGACAACGTCAAACCAATTAGCACTCCAATGGCTACTTCAACCAAACTTGAACCAGATGATAGCGGCAAACCCGTGGACCAACGTAAGTATCGAGGTATGATAGGCAGTCTACTCTATCTTACTGCTAGTCGCCCTGATATTATGTTTAGCGTTTGTCTGTGTGCTAGATATCAAGCAAATCCTAAGGAATCACACATGACCGCTGTTAAGCGTATCTTTCGATACCTTAAGGGTACGGTTACAGTGGGCCTATGGTATCCCAAGTCAACATAATTTGACCTCATTAGTTACTCTGATGCTGACTTCGTCGGATGCAAGGTCGACCGTAAAAGTACGAGCGGTACGTGTCATTTATTAGGAAAGGCTTTAGTCTCTTGGTTTAGCAAGAAGCAGAATTCTGTCGCATTATCCACAACAGAAGCTGAATACATCACAGCTCGACATTGTTGTGCACAAATTCTGTGGATGAAGCAAACCCTTGAAGACTATAACTTATCTTTCATGCATATTCCAATCTTTTGTGACAACGCTAGTGCTGTTAATCTTACTAAGAACCCCATTTGTCACTCACGTACGAAGCACATTGAAATTTGTTATCACTTTTTGCGTGATCATCAGCAAAATGGCACGATTAACTTAGAATTTATTGACACTGATCATCAGTTAGCAGATTTTTTTACAAAACCATTATCCGAAGAGCGCTTCAATTTTCTTTGTCGTGAACTTGGAATTTTAGATGAAGCTGTTGTAAATTAAAATAAATCTACGTAAATATCGAATATATCTTGATTCTCTTATGATGAACTTGCTATGGATACAAGCCGAAAGGGTCCTTCTGACAACAAGGCGTAAAAGCCTAAGCGACACGGTGTACTAGTCCTCAGGACTACCGCTAGCTGGGATCCGGCCCCTGCAGCTAACCCATGACAGCTTCAAAATATTGAATTATGATATAATTCCTTGTTTATTATACGGTTCATTTTTATTTATCACATGCTGAAATACTATTTTTTCAACTTCATATTGCTGCTTCGAGTTCACTTTCTGTTATTCATTTGTTTACTTCTTGGATCTTTTCTTGTATTTATACTCTTATCTTATTTTTGTCTTTCTTACTTAAACATTTTTTTATATATCAGCCTGATTCCTATTCTGTGACCAGGATCCGAAATTCGGGCCGAACTCTGCCCTTACCAGAGTTCGGGCCGAATTCAGCCTGACTGTTCCAGAACCGGGAACAGTCTCAACCGTTGATCAAAATTTAGATCCAATGGCCATTATTTGCTCCGACCACTTGAAACCCTTCCCATATTTTCGGGTTCTCCTCCCTCTTCTTCTTCATTACCACCTTTTCAAAGACTTTCTTTACTGCTTGATAACATTAGAGACACTTCACCCACGGATGTAACAGATGAGATATCTAAGCTTAAAATAAGCTTACATTATGCCGAAGCACGTATTGAACAACAAACACAAGAAATCACAACACTCAACACGGAGCTTGCAGAAGAAAAGAGTAGACACAAGATTTCTATTACTAAGATGCATGGTTTGAATGCTAAGGTTACTGAACTGTAAGCTGTCTCTAAGAAACTAGAGGCTAAATTGGGAAAACAGGTTGCTCAACCTCAAATCCAAGAGACACACACAAAGCATGACACTACTCATACTGGTCAACCACGTCATCCACATGATGCTCATAATCATGCTTACATATACACACACTTTCATAATGCACACAACCCACATGCACGTAGAAATAATTATCATACTACACATAGATACAACCACCAGCATGTTGCACAAAATCACCATCACTCTACACATAGACATCATCACCATGCTATTCCATATAGACATCATCACCATGCTATTCCTTATAAACAATATCACCATGTCACTCCATATCACTCTACACATAGTCATCATCACCATGCTAATTCTACATATCATCATACTTCTCCTCATCACTCTACTTATAGACATCATCAGCATGCTCCTAATATAAATAGAAATGCTATATGTACTTATTGTGGTTTACATGGACACATTTCACCATAATATAGAATTAGAAGATTAGTAGATAGAAAGATATATGCATGGTTTCCAAAAACTAACTTTTCAGGACCCTCAAGAACTTGGGTACCAAAGGTCACATCTACTCTTGATGTAGGTGGACCTTTCCTCCTCAACTAAGAGTAAGTGGATTCTCGATAGTGGATGCTCACGACATATGACGGGAGACGCAAATCTTTTCGCATCACTATCGATGAAGAGAGAAGGATATGTATCCTTCGGCAATAACCTAAAAGGTTATATTATAGGTAATGATATTATTGGCTATCCTCCCTCTCCCGTAATAAAGGATGTCTACCTAGTGACCGAGTTAAAGCATAACCTGCTCAGCATTAGTCATCTTGCTGACCATGGATATGACATTAACTTTGGATAAAACAAATACCTAATTTATGATAGGTCAACGAGAGACATTGCTTTTGAAGGGGTAAGAGAGGATAATATTTATATTTTCTATTTGTCTATAGATACTAACAATACAGGTAGATGCCTATATGCTCATAAGGATGAAAGATTATTATGGCACCAGCATCTTGGTCATGCCAACATGGATACTATATCCAGGCTATCGACTAAGAAGCTAGTTAGAGGCTTGCCCGATATCACATTCAAAAAGGACACGGTATGTGCCGAATATGAATTGAATAAGGCAACTAAGTCTTCATTTCATTCTATAAACTCTGTAAGTACTTCTAGACCTTTATAACTTCTCCATATGGATTTATTTGGCCCTAGTAGAGTAACCAGTCATGGTGGAAAACTCTATGCCTTTGTTATTGTTGATGACTTTTCAAGATTTACTTGGGTTTTCTTTCTTCCAAATAAAAGTGATGCTATTTCAATTTTCATAATTTTTGCAAAGAAAGTTCAAAACGAAAAAGGCTACATGATTACTCGAATCCGAAGTGATCATGGAGGCGAATTCAAAAATTCTAATTTTGAAAAGTTTTGTGATTCTAATGGTTTTGATCATGAGTTTTCTTGTCCAAGAACTCCTCAACAAAATGGTGTTGTGGAGCGAAAGAATAGGACTCTCGGCGATATGGCTAGAGTCATGTTGAACAAGTTTTCACTTCCGAAATACTTTTGGGCTGAAGCTGTCAGTACAGCATGCCACATTTTAAATAGGGTATTTATTCGTCCTATTACGAAGAAAAAACCCTATGAGCTTTGGTTTGGGAGAACTCCAAATGTTTCTTATTTTAGAGTTTTTGGTTGTAGATGTTTTATCCTTAACATCAAAGACAACTTAGGCAAATTTGATGCCAAAGCTGACGATGGTATTTTCCTTGGCTATGTTGCGCCATCAATTGTGGAAGAGTCTACCAATGTGACTTTTGATGAAGATAACAGTGCAGCAGCTACTCTTGATGATGATGTTGAGCCATCAACTTCTACTCCAATGAATACCACAACCGAAACTAATTCTCTGGAGGGCTTGCCAAAGAAATTCTCTTTCAAGCCATCACATCCAGAAAATTTGGTGATCGGTGAGGTTTCACGTGGAGTAACTACTAGATCATCATTAAGAGACTCTATTGCTAGCACTGCCTTTATTTCACAAATTGAGCCGAAAAATATTTTAGAAGCTTTCAATGATGAATTTTGGATTTCTGCTATGCAAGAGAAACTCAACCAATTCAAGAGGAGCCAAGCATGGGAACTCGTTCCTAGACCGACTAATCACTCGATTATTGGTACTAAATGGGTTTTTAGAAACAAAATGAATGAAGATGGTTCAGTCACACGCAACAAAGCTCGTCTAGTAGCCCAAGGATACAACCAAGAGGAAGGTATCGACTACGATGAGACGTATGCTCCTGTTGCTAGATTGGAATCCATTCGGATGCTTTGTGCATTTGCAAATTTTCAAAATTTCAAATTATTTCAAATGGATGTTAAAAGTGCTTTCTTGAATGGATTTATTAAGGAGGAAGTTTATGTGAAACAACCTCCTGGCTTTAAAAATCACAAATTTCCTGACCACGTGTTCAAGCTAAAGAAAGCACTGTATGGCCTCAAACAAGCCCCTAGAGCTTGGTATGAACGTCTAAGCAATTTTTTGCTTGAGAAAGGTTTTTCAAAAGGGAAAATTGACACCACACTTTTTATAAAAACTTTTAAAGACACTATTCTTTTAGTACAAATATACGTAGATGATATTATATTTAGTTCTACTGATGAAACCCTTTGTCAAGATTTTGCCAAGTGTATGCAGACCAAGTTTGAGATGAGCATGATGGGGGAGCTCAACTACTTTCTTGGGCTGTAAGTCAAACAAATATCAAATGGAACCTTCATCTGTCAATCGAAGTATAAAAAGGACATGCTGAAGAAATTCGACCTTGACAACGTCAAACCAATTAGCACTCCAATGGCTACTTCAACCAAACTTGAACCAGATGATAGCGGCAAACCCGTGGACCAACGTAAGTATCGAGGTATGATAGGCAGTCTACTCTATCTTACTGCTAGTCGCCCTGATATTATGTTTAGCGTTTGTCTGTGTGCTAGATATCAAGCAAATCCTAAGGAATCACACATGACCGCTGTTAAGCGTATCTTTCGATACCTTAAGGGTACGGTTACAGTGGGCCTATGGTATCCCAAGTCAACATAATTTGACCTCATTGGTTACTCTGATGCTGACTTCGCCGGATGCAAGGTCGACCGTAAAAGTACGATCGGTACGTGTCATTTATTAGGAAAGGCTTTAGTCTCTTGGTTTAGCAAGAAGCAGAATTCTGTCGCATTATCCACAACAGAAGCTGAATACATCACAGCTCGGCATTGTTGTGCACAAATTCTGTGGATGAAGCAAACCCTTGAAGACTATAACTTATCTTTTATGCATATTCCAATCTTTTGTGACAACACTAGTGCTATTAATCTTACTAAGAACCCCATTTGTCACTCACGCACGAAGCACATTGAAATTTGTTATCACTTTTTGCGTGATCATCAGCAAAATGGCACGATTAACTTAGAATTTATTGACACTGATCATCAGTTAGCAGATTTTTTACAAAACCATTATCCGAAGAGCGCTTCAATTTTCTTTGTCGTGAACTTGGAATTTTAGATGAAGCTGTTGTAAATTAAAATAAATCTACGTAAATATCGAATATATCTTGATTCTCTTATGATGAACTTGCTATGGATACAAGCCGAAAGGGTCCTTCTGACAACAAGGCGTAAAAGCCTAAGCGACACGGTGTACTAGTCCTCAGGACTACCGCTAGCTGGGATCCGGCCCCTGCAGCTAACCCATGACAGCTTCAAAATATTGAATTATGATATAATTCCTTGTTTATTATACGGTTCATTTTTATTTATCACATGCTGAAATACTATTTTTTCAACTTCATATTGCTGCTTCGAGTTCACTTTCTGTTATTCATTTGTTTACTTCTTGGATCTTTTCTTGTATTTATACTCTTGTCTTATTTTTGTCTTTCTTACTTAAACATTTTTTTATATATCAGCCTGATTCCTATTCTGTGACCAGGATCCGAAATTCGGGCCGAACTCTGCCCTTACCAGAGTTCGGGCCGAATTCAGCCTGACTGTTCCAGAATCGGGAACAGTCTCAGCCGTTGATCAAAATTTAGATCCAATGGCCATTATTTGCTCCGACCACTTGAAACCCTTCCCATATTTTCGGGTTCTCCTCCCTCTTCTTCTTCATTACCACCTTTTCTACTTCTCAAACACCTTTCTCTCAAAACCCTAACCCTAATTTCTCATTTCTAGAGCTCTTTTCTTCCCCAAACTCAAGGAGAAGGCCTCTTTTTCAATTCTTCTTCATTGTTCATCATTAGTTTGAGGTATAATTTCATACTTTTATATATCTCAAATTTCCTTTATTTGTCTTTATTGTGTTATGGCTCCACGTTTGTTCAACCGCGGGAAGAGACTTCGGACAGAGGGAGCATCCTCGTCGAATGCTCCTCCTCGCGTTGAACCGCCCGTTGCACCACCCGTTGCACCACCCGTTGCACCGGCCATTGAACAACAAATCCATCCGTTGTTCAATCCTCCACGTCCATATGATCCAAACACTTTTGATGACCGAATTTTTGTATCACTAGACGCCTCAAATGATTGGTTTAGTAATTTTCGGACATGTCCGGTGTTTGCGGGACACCCCATTAACTTTACTATATTCTCACAATATGATGCACTCTTTCATGACTTTAGCCTTGATGAACTTGTTACCACAAATTCGATCATTTATCGTAGTGCTATTCAAATGTTCTACTGCAACCTCACCCATGATGATACACATATTTATTCACGGGTTGCGGGAATTGATATCTCTTTTGACGATTTTGAATTGGCCGAATATCTTGAACTTCAAGAGCCTAATTCTTGGGAAAAGCTTGTGGAAGCCCGATTATTTCAATTTCTCGAAGGGATTTCACTTGAAAGCTTCAAGGACGACTTGTGTAGCCCTAACACACGTCCTCGTAAGCTTTTGGCTAAATTCCTCAATCCCTATTTCTATGAACTTTATCGGATCATTTTCAACACCATTCTACTCAAAGCGGGTTCTACCGATGAAGTCACTTATTTTGAAATCTCGACATTGTATCATCTCCACTTCCATGTTCCCTTTAATCTTCCATGCACAATGATAGATTGGATGATTAATTGTAGGAAGAAACTAAGATCTTTGGTTTATGCATTATACCTTCCTATGATCTTTCGTGCGTTTCATGTACCCCTTGATGAGTGTCCATTCTTACCTGCCCCTGCCTTCCTCTCTAAGGCACGGAGGCTTCAGGCGGCCGTTGGCTCACCAGTCGTATCTGAGCATTCTGATGATGAGCCAGATGCCCCTCCTCTTGGACAGGATCCTCCTCCTCCTCCTGCCACTCTCGAGTCTCTTCAGACTATGCTCCGAGATCGCTTCACCTTGGAGGACGATCGTTGGACTCAGCTGGATTACCGAACTACCTTACAGATGAGTGCCATCAGCAACTCGCTGTATGATATTCGATATTCCATGTCTCGCATCCTTCCATGCCCATTCCTATGGAGCGAGATCCCGGTCGTGAAGGCTATCGTATCGATGACCCTTGGGTTATTCGCTACTTGGATCCAGATGCAGCCTTCGTGGACCCTCGTCGCTCCTTTACTGATCCATCGGACGACGCTGGGCCTTCACGCACTCGATGATGGATATGGACAGCTCCCTGCTACTGCTACTGAGGATCATAGATTATGGTTTATGCATTTTGCTTTTAGTTGCTTTTATGTACTTGGTTTGTATTAGACTTATTATGGGTTGTGACTTTTGAGACTTTGGTAGCTATGTCATTTCTTCTTTTATGACTCTTGAGACATTTGGTCGTTATATCAGTTTATATGCAGTTTCTTCTCTTATCTTTTGGTGTGTTTGCCAGTTATTACTTATCTTAAATTGCTAAATGCCAAAATGGAGAGATATGTATATTCTATATTCTTTTTGTCTATATGTTTTTGGAAGAATGTTCTTATCAGCCCAACAAGATGCATTGTTTACGGAGGAGCTATTTTTAAGCTCGGCACTGATTATGGGGGAGCTATGCTTTACATGTGTCCAGGTATGAATATTGAATATACAATTATTATTTTGTCAATTATCAATATGGGGGAGATTGTTGACACAAAGTCACTGTCAACCAAATATTGATAACGTTGACTAAATAATACTTGTAATAATTCAATTAGACACACGACGACTACATCCAGCTCAAGTCAGACGACAGCTCAGTTTTGCAATTTCAAGTCACTGTTGAGTCTGTATTTTTATATTTATTGAGTCTAGACTGATGTAAGCTGAGTTATGCTGAGCTCTTGAGACTTTACCTATAACCTACCCAAAATCCATAAGCTCCACACATCAAAATAAGCCCATTGGACCATAAGACCCATTCTGTGCTCTGGAGACAGAGTTCGGGCCGAACTCTGCCTCCACACAGAGTTCGGGCCGAACTCTGTCCCCTAAAAATCAGTACCCATAATTTTTAGGGTTGGATGGTTGCTAGTTGTCCAACGGCCAAATATTTGAAAAATCCTACCAGAATTCTGGCCGAATTCTGCCTGCTAATATCCTATAAATAGGCCATGAATTCTCTCATTTTCATTCATCCAATCTTCTCTTCTCTTCTCTCAAAAGCTCAATACAAGCCATACCCTTCTTCATCTACTAGCCACAAGCTTCCTAAGCCTCGAGTGCTCAGCATCTCTCAGTTAGGAGTCTTGTGCAAGAGTTCAAGAAGTCGCTTGGAAAATTCCAAGAATCGCCACTGCGATCCTTTGTAATAAGTTGACGTGCTCTTCTGAAGAAAAGGTACAGGGTGTAACTACTATTTCACAAATAGTGGATTTAATCCTGAGCTAGAGTTCTCAGGCCTGGACTAGTCCTCCATGAGGGAAACCAGGTTAAAATTGGCTGTGTTTGCGTATGCTTTCTTGCTCCTTATTTATTTCCGCATTTACTCTGATTAATTTTAGCTTGTGAAAGTGTTTATTTTTTAATTGGCTATTATCGCTATAAACTCTATTCACCCCCCTCTAGAGTTGCCATATGTTCTTCAGAATTCTCTTCCAGTTCTTCATAATCCTTATATTCTGAAGAAATCCAGTTCATCAAATCTGATACTTCCCACATGTACAAAGAAGATATGGAAGAATGTTCTTCCATTTTTTTATAATCCTCATATTCTGGAGGAGACTATTATGATGAATCTGAGTGCATTTTTTCAGTCAACATGGTTCAAACTGATGGTGAATCTGAGCCATTTGAAAATGACCCTTGGGCACAATAAATGGACACTCAATGGAAGCTTCATTTTGAACAACGACAGCCACCTACAGAAGATGAAATTGTGCAGATTGACGTTGGATACGGAACTACATCTAAGCCAATATTCATCAGTAAAAACCTTTCTGAAGATGAAAAGGAAGAGTTGGTACAAGTGATTAAAGAATATATTGATATCTTTGCATGGAGTTAGGAGGATATGCCGGGTTTAGATCCTAAATTAGCTACTCATAAACTCAATATTCTTCCTAATGCCAAGCCTGTAAAATAACAGCAACGGCATTTTCGACCAGATATGATGGATGCAATTAAAGCAGAAGTCAAAAAGATGATTACATGTGGCTTTGTTCGTGAAGAACAACACCCAGATTGGGTTGCCAACATTGTTCCTGTTATGAAGAAGAATGGAAAAGTCCGAGTTTGCTTAGATTTTCGAGATCTTAATGCAGCTTGTCCAAAAGATGAATTTCCACTTCCGATTACCGATGTCATGATAGACAATACATGTGGTTTTGAACGCATGTCTTTCATAGATGAATTTTTAGGATACAATCAAATTAAGATGCATCCAGGAGACGAAAAGAATACTGCTTTTCGTACACCCCTTGGGGTTTATTACTATATGGTTATGCCATTTGGTCTGAAAAATGCTGGTGCTATGTATCAACGGGCTATGAGCAACATCTTTTCAGAACATCTACGGAAAATAGTTGAATGTTATGTAGATGACATTGCTGTCAAAAGTTGATCAAAAGATGATCACATTCAAGACTTAAAGACAGTATTTGAGTTGATGCGCCAACATCAACTGAAGATGAATCCTACTAAGTCTTTCTTAGGGGTTTCCAGTGGCAAGTTTTTGGGATTTGTCATCACTTCTCAAGGTATCCATATTGATCCTAACAAAATCAAAGCAATTCTTGAAATGCGTCCTCCACGCAATTTAAAAGAACATCGTGGTTTCCAAGGTCGCATTGCTTATATCAGGAGATTTATATCCAATCTTTCTGGGAGATGTCAACCTTTCTCCCGTCTATTAAAGAAAGGAGTATCGTTTGTTTGGGATGAAGCATGTTAGAAAGCCTTCAATGACATCAAACAATACCTTACAAATTCACCTTTTTTGGTACCACCAGTGGTAGGAAGACCATTTTTGCTATATGTTCGAGCCTTAGATCATTCTCTTGGTGCTCTTCTTGCACAGAAAAGTGATATGGGTCATGAATAGGCAATTTATTATCTTAGCCGAATGATGGTCAGAGCTGAACACAGGTATACTCCTGTAGAGAAAGAATATCTAGCCTTAGTTTTTGCTGTTCAAAAGACACGACATTATGTGTCAGGACAGACTATTCATGTCATCTCTAGAATAAATCCTATTCAGGTATTGATGAGAAAACCGAACATTCTTAACTCTAGATTAGCCACCTGGGCAATGTTGCTTACCCCTTATGATATGGTCTATGTACCTCAAAAATCAGTGAAGGGCCAAGCATTAGCAGATTTCTTAGCAGCCCACCCTATACCTGAAACATCGAAGCTATATGAAGACATTCCAGATGAAGTCGTGGATTGCAACATGATTTTGAAGGATGACATTTGGCAACTATACTTTGATGGAGCATCACGGGTTGGACCTAAAGGCAATATCGTCTCCGGAGTAGGCATTATCCTAGTCTCTCCTGACAAAATGGTCATATATCGTGCTTATTCTCTTAATGAGCCATACTCCAATAATGTGGCAGAATACAATGCTCTGCTAATTGGTCTCCAAGTAGCAAAACAACTGGACATTGATTTCCTGGAAGCTTATGGAGATTCTCAACTGATTGTTAATCAGGTTAGAGGGACATATGAAGTCAGAAATCCTGACCTCATTCCTTATCATCAAGTGGTAATCAAATTGGTCCTTTCATTCAAAGGATTCTTCATCAAATTCGTACCACGTTCTCAAAATTTGGAAGCTGATGCTCTTGCTAGTTTAGCTGCAGACTTAGCTATTCCAATTAGAAGACAAAATACCATTACTTTGTTGGATCGAGACTTATTTTGTATCAAGAATAATCTGCATATTGAGCAGAGTTATACTACAGAATCAAGTTCCCAGCAGAGGGATTGGAGAAGTCCATTCATTGATTATATGGTTCATGGGATTTTACCTGAAGATCCAAAAGAAGCTTCATCAATCAAAAGACGATCATTTCGATTCTATTATGATTCATTTTTTCATATGTTATATCGTCGTTCTTATGATGGACTTTTGCTGCGTTGTCTCTCTGAGAGTGAAGCTAAGCAAATAATACGTGAAGCTCATGATGGTGTCTGCGGTGCTCATCAACCAGGTCCAAAATTACAGGACCGTATCCGAAGAATGGGATATTATTGGCCTTTCATGATAGCAGATACTGTGGATTATGCCAGACGGTGTAAAGCGTGTCAGATTCATGCTGATTTTATTCATCAACCATCTGAGTTCTTACATCCTACAGCAGCTTCTTGGCTCTTTGAAGCTTGGAGCATGGATATTATTGGTCCGATTAACCCTCCTTCTGTCAAGGGACATCGGTTTATTCTAGCTATAACCGATTACTTTTCTAAATGGACGAAAGCAGTTTCCCTTACTGAAGTAAAAATATCTAATGTGGTTAGCATCATTAAACATCACGTCATTTATCGTTTTAGGATTCCCCGAAGGATAATCCATGACAATGGACCACAATTTGCCAGTCAGACATTTTATCGGTTCTGTGATAAGAATCGGATCCAAAATCTGGCTTCTACGGCTTATAATTCAGCTGCTAATGGTTTGGCCGAAGCTTTCAACAAGACAATCATTAAACTTCTTAAAAAGTTCGTCTCTTCTAATAAACGTGATTGGAATGAGAAACTTGAAGAATGTTTATGGGCTTACCGAACGACAGTCCGAACTCCTACTGGTTTTACACCATTTTCACTAGTTTACGGTTGTGAGGATGTTCTTTTACTGGAAATCCAGATTCCATCTCTTAAAATAGCCATTGCTAATGAGCTAACTACAGAGAACAATGATCGTTTACGACTCCAAGAACATGAAGGATTGGACGAGAAGCGTCTTCAAGCGCAATAGCACATTGAGCTATATCAAGCCCGCATATCTCGAACTTTCAATCGTAAAGTTAAAGAGAGGGTATTTAAAGTCAGTGAGCTAGTTCTAGCCGTCCAAAGACCGATGGTGATGACCCATAAGAGCAAAGGGAAATTCCAAGCAAAATGGAAAGGTCCGTATGTAGTTGAGTCGGTATTCTCTAATGGTGCCTATAGGTTGTCTAAACCTAATGGAGATCTGCTCATGATGCCGATTAATGGCAAATTCTTGAAGAAATATTATGTATAAATTTTTTCCTTATTCCCCAACTACCAATGTTTGGTTAAGCTGATTATTAGTTCTCCTTGAAGAGAATTTTGATCTTCTGTCTTACCAGCTGATTAAAAAGAGAGATTTATTATTTATCATGTTCTCATGACCTCTGAATAAATATTAAGTCTACTTCTTTTCCTATCTATCATGTCCATTTGGACTCTGAATAGATATTAATCTATTTTTCTTTGAGTTGTTACGATCTATCACGTTCATATTACCTCTGATAGTGTCGTATACTCTAAACAGAAAAAGAGATTCATTATCTATCATGTCCACATTACCTCTAGACATATATAATTTATTGAGTTTAGAAAACTTGTCATGTCCATATTACCTCTGATAAGTGTTTTCTATCTCATACCTATTGTTTAATTTTAAAATAAATGATAGGATCACAAAACAAATATTTTATTTATTTCTTGTAAACATTACAGAATGAAAAAGATAGAAGATTACAAAGCTCTTTATTTTTGCCTATGGCGGAGCAGATAAGTCTTCTAGCAGTTTCTGCACCTCTGCTAGACGTTTTTCACGAGAGCTCAAAACAGTCTTAGTAGCTACGGAGCGTCGAGCTTCGAAAGTGCAGATATGAGAAAGTCCAGCAAAAATGACTATCATCTTATCCTTGGCTTCTGCAAGGGTTTTGATGGTAGTCTCAGCTCCGAAGACTTGTTCCTCCAAAATCGAGCTCTGAGTTAAATGCTGGTCCCGAACTATGATCAGCTGATCCCTCTCCGCCTTTAAGCGAGCCAGCTCAGCCTCGACTTCGCGAATTCTATCATTTTGTTGATAAATTTTTATATTCGAAGTTTCATAGGCTTCTTTATGGATATCCAGTTGGGGCTTCACTTCAGTCAAAAAAGCCTTTTCTTTGGCCACCTTGATGCTGTATTCATGGAGGGCTTCATTGAAAGTCGTCTCCCGAGCGAGGTATTCAGCTGATAAAGCGTCATACTCTTCTTGGATGAGACTTTCAATGGTTTCACTTGACAGCTTTAGATATTCTTTGATGGGCTGTTCAAGTCCCTCCATGACTTTCTCCAATGCTGCTGCTCGTGCTGCATCATTGAACATGGCGACATTTCTGATAGTAAGAGCAATCGCCGCCTTCAAGCTTTCATAATTGAGGCCCTTATTCAGGACCATTTTAATCAGAGCCGCCAGAGTCTTGTAAAAAGTATCAGTATGAATCTCAACTAAGAGATTCATTTCTGCACTTGACCTCGGCGTTGCGGCGATGTCTACCAGATCTCTTCTCTGAAGACTAGGAGCAGATGTTGTTGCCTTGGTAGTAGGCTGAGATGAAGCCATTATTGTCACTGCTACCATGGCCAACTGATTCCCAGGAGCTTCAGGAACAGTATCTTCAGCATTTGTTACTCCAGCCATTTCTAGAGTTGAAACTACTTGAGTTTCGATGGCGATGATTGGTGCGGGTGGAATGGTAGTTACGGCAGCTAATTCCAGTTCAGGCATTGTCTCTTCAGGAACCTGTACTGGATCAGTAGCAATAGCAGAGGATGCTATTACAACTTCCCCAGCTTCAGTTGATGATTTGATTATGTCTTCATCACCTTCTTCGGCTACCGGCTCTGCAGGATCTTCAAGTATGTCAGTTGTAGTGGGTCTTTCTACAACTAGTTCTTCGTTGAAGTCTAATTCTTCCTCAGCAGCCACTTCATCATCTATAGTAGGTTCTACTGCAGTTTGTTCTTTATCTCCGTCCTCAGGAGGAGGAGACGATTTTGGCTGAGCCTGCAATTCGGGCTCTTATTGTACCTCCATAGATGGAGGACATTCTTCTTGAGCATCTTCTTCTTCTGAAGAAGAATCCTCTTCCTCAGACTTCGCGTTTGTAGCTTCCCTTCCCGAATTTTTGTTTGAAAATATTTTTTATTTTATTTTAATTATTTATTTGATTTAAATGGTGATTTTTAGATTTTATGAATAATTATTTAGTTAATTATTACGGTGGACGATTTTAGCCATGGTTGAGTTTTGAAGTACAACACGACTAGGAATCACAGCACGGATAGTATAGTTGTGTGCCTTGACTAGTGTATTAGCCATACCAGGGAAGATCCAGCCATAAGTGTGTCCTAACAAGGAAAACCAAGCCAAGTTGCGACTTAACCCTTACCGAAGATTTTATTTGTTAATTAATTATTTATTATTAAGCCTTATTGACTTGTGGAAGGCCCGGTTGTAACCAGCTAGTCCGAATTAGACACGAAACAAGCCTAAGCCATGTAGACCCTTAGTGCGACCAAGACGGCCACATAGATATACTGCATGTATATGGGTGTTTTATTTTAATGATCAATGACTAGTTATAAATATTGGTTAAATAATATATATTATTTCTATTAATGTTATATTTATATTTTATATATTTGTTATTCTCGAAATAATACGTTTACTTGAAATGTCATTATTGGTTTGTAGGACCGTTGACTAGAACAATATACGTATGAATATATATTGTCTGTGTTATTTGATTAGATGAAATATATGTATTAATCGTTTTGTGTGTATTTATTTCGTGTACTTAAGTAATTAAATGATTAGTATTTCATAAGTAAAATATATAAATATACTAATATTATATAAATAAGTTTATATATATATATATATATATATATATATATATATATATATATATATATATATATATATATATATATATATATATTTTAAGTTTATATATATATATATATATATATATATATATATATATATATATATATATATATATATATATATATATATATATATATTATTTATTTATTTATTTATTTATTTATTTATTTATAAAATATATATATATTTTATATATATATATATATATATATATATATATATATATATTTATAAAATATATATATATTTTATAAATATATATATATATATATATATATATATATATATTTATATATATATAAAATATATATATAATATATATATATATATTTTTTATATATATATATATATTTTATATATATATACATATATATATATATATATATATATATGTATATATATATATATTTTATATATTAGTGGCAAACAGAAATAGAAAAAGAAAAAAAAGGAAATAGAAAAAGATGTAGAAAAACAAAAAAGAGATAGCAGCATCAACAAAAGGCCCGCTAGTAGCTAAATCCTGGCCCAGCCCACTACTTCCCAACCCGACATCCCCTGATAAAATTGTACAGCCGAGAAGAGCCCGACCTTCTTCTGTTCGAAACAGAGCATTTGAGTTCGTATATATATGGAGAAAACGCAGCAGCAGCAAACCCCAAACCCTAAAGTCTTCGACGCGCCACCCTCTCCAACCCTAGGTGCACCGCCCGTCGCCGCCACGACCGCCAGAGACGGCCAGACACGCGCACGACAAGACACGGCCACGCGCGAACAGAGGTGCAACGACAGCCGTATGTGTTTCAAGGCCCAACTCCATGGTACGATTTCTCTGTCTACGATTATTCATTTTTCGAACCGTAAAGTGTTTCGGAAAGCCTACTAGACCCTCTTCAAACCCCTTCAGATGGATTTTATCCTATGACAGTAGAAACCCCAGAAAATCGATACGAAGTCGACGTAAAAACACTGTTGTATTGACAGATTTGGGTTGGCATATGCTCTTGTTTGAAGGCGATTCCTGATCAACCTATTAAAAATTTTAGGAATATAATTGAACACGTCTGTTGACAACATATACGAGATGACAACCCTATTTATAGAATTATTTTTCATCGATTATATTGCTGTCAAACTATTTTCAAAGTTCGAGAAAAACCTATTTTAAAACTGTCTAAAAATCTAGAAATTCTTCCGAACCAACGTGCGTCCCGCCAATCCGGGCGACGTCATCACGCACCGTAAGTATTGAAAGGTGCGTAACGGCTTCGTGGTCGTGTGGGCTTTGACGGAATTCAAATTGGTCGCGTGTGCACGACGAATTTGATGCGTATCCGTCGAAATTCACCGTATCGGCCTCTGTGCAAGTTTCTCAATTACTTTGTGCACGCTCGTCAGATTGAGACGAAACTTACGCCAGCAGGACTGTATCATTTTTTTGGTCCTGTACGCCAAGTTTGGTCTGATTCTGAGACAGTTAATAAAATTGCCGTTTTGTGGGCCCTACGGTCCGACTCAACAGGTGATTTCGTGCACGGCCCGCCGAAATCCAACTTTTGACATACAGTTGGGTTCATATCGGAAGAACAAATCCGTAGACATATAGTTTGACGACTTTAGAGACCATTGACTCTGGCACGCTTTTTGATACAAAGCAGGTCCAACGGCAGACACCATTTTTACCCGAAATTACCGTTTTGCCCCTGTGTCCAGAATTGGACTTAAGGACATGCAATTCTAGCTAATTTGACTATTTTAAAAACGTTAGTAACATCTATTACAGCTTCTGGAGGCAGTTGTGGGACTTGGACTCTCTGACTTGTTGATTGGCGATATATTGTTGGTTCTCTGTACAATCCTCAGGCAAGTATACCTTGCCAAACATATACAGTATTTACATGGTTTTCTCTCCCTTTATTATATTGTCACATGATTCCACATTGTGATTGATTCGTCCTTGATTGCCTTACTTGTTCTAGATTACGTGCACGTATAGGGTATTTAACATTACTAGATTATTGGTCTGATCATGTTACCTTGCCTTATGATTGAGTTGTCAGTTTTTGTATCTGTTCTTGACTTGACTAATCTTGACTGGGAGTATCTTGCATTGTACTATAGTTGAGACATACTATAGATTGGGAGTATCTTACATTGTACTACGACCCATAGTCGATTCTTCTACCTTGATATCACTTGATTGACTTGACTTGAGATATGCCATAGATTGGAAGTATCGTACATTGTACTACGACCTATAGCATATATTGATTGATTGATTGACTTGACTTGTGATCCTATAAATTGGGAGTATCTTGCATTGTACTACGATTTATAGGAGTCTACTTGACTTTGTATCCTTTAGGAAAGGAGATCGATACTAGAATTGGCTAATCTTGACTGGGAGTATCTTGCATTGTATTACAGTCAAAATCTACTATTGATTGGGAGTATCTTGCATTGTACTACAAGCTATAGGGGTTAATCGATTGATTGATAGCCAAGTCTAGTATTACATTTCCACATGACTCGTCGTCCTCAGATGTTCTCCTTGCAGTGTTCTTATCCTTCTTACATGGTATTTACTGTCATATTAGTAGGCATGTTTTATGTATCTTGCTAGTCCTCTAAGGACCTGATGATCTCTTCAGGTAGCTGATTGCACGGAGTTAGTTAGCTGAGCATGTGGTGGTTGACTTCATCTGTATGATTCAGGTATTTTGTTAGTGTCATTGATTTACTATCATCATCGTGCTTTTATGATATATCCTGCTTATCAGCTTAGCTTTATAGACTCATATTATTCTTGGAGTCTATTCGAACAATATGCTAATGGGCTGCAGACCATGATCCATACTTGTTCATTCTTGTTTATATAATTCATGTGGATTGAGATATAGTTTAGAATAGACATGATACCCTACTCTGGACAGCTTATACGTACTCGAGTTGGGCTGGAGTTCGCTCGATACGTAGCTGGCTTGCTCAAGAGCTCGCATCCGAAAACCGGGTGTGGGTCGTGACAACGTTTTCCTCATAAATATCTTCTTGAGGAGGAGGAGGAGGAGAAGCCATAGGCTTTGATGCAATGATAACACCTACAAAATTTAAACAGAATAAGTTAATATACAAAAATTATAATTTTGTATAAATTTTGTATAAATTATATTTACCTGGAGTAGGTGTAGAACGTGTCAAGTATGCGTCATAGTCCCCATCCTAGTCATCATCATCAAAATTAATAGCTAGTTCATCTGATGGGATGAGCTCTGAATCAACAGTATGTACTGGAGCGACATCCTCAACAACTTGTGCCTTTTGTGGCAAAGTCAAATGAAGTGCTGAGCTGAGACATCCCGGAGATAGGATCGTCACCGCTTCCATTGACTCTACTGGTTGGGAGGCTGAGGACCCTTCTCCAGGATGAGTTGAATAAGATGCAACATGTTGCAGCTTTTTGACTGGAATATCAATCTCTGGGGTAGCGGCCCTTGGTCTAGAAGGCCCTTTGGTGGTAGCCTTCTTCTTCTTTTCTGGGGTCTTCTCTGGAAGAGTAACAGCTGCACCTTGTTTCCGTTTCTGGGTCTTGCCAATAATGATAGGTTCTGCAGCTTTTTCCCCAACTCCCGTAGGGATAACTTCCAGATACTGATCTGGAATAGCTGTATCATCGGGTATGTCTGATGGTACCCTGACTGGCTCTTCAACATTCCCTTCTTTGGGCCATCTTAGACTACCTCTCAGGTTGTAGCCATAGGCGAAGAAGCGGATGGAAGCATAAAAGTGAGCATACGTATGAAGTATATGTAGCTCGGTTGTGCTTGTAGCATTCGATATTCAAAATTTAGCACCGGTACAGGCAGTGCTAAAATATCTCCAGTCTCTTGCACTATCAATTAGTTTCCCATAATGACGAAAACTGGTGGAGGGATTACCAACATGAAGTTGGTCATATCCAAACTGGCGAGCGAACTGACTTTGGTAGATATGGTTCGAACGCACATCTGTCTTCATTTCTGTACATCAGATGGGAGGGTCTGATGCACTGTAGCCATCTGAAAACTGGCACTGACAATAAAGTTCTTCCTTCAACTTCATCTTCAAATTGTACGCCGAAGCAGTCGACTGGAACTTGTGGCCTTGTGCAGAAAAAGTTCCAACCATAAGAATAATTCAATACTGCTCGGGTATCTGCCACTGTCGTGGCAGTCCATGTGGCTTTGCTGAACTTCTGGAGGAAGACCTCCGCATCATCTCCAGGGCCTGGTGGCAATAAATTATAGTTGTGATGCAATAGCCAGCCCATCAGGTAAGTGTAGGGTATTTCTACCCTAGGGAATACGTTCCGATGAGGAGCGTTGTTGATTAGCTCCTCACCAAAAGTCCTCAAACCTGCGTTTATTCGACACACCATTGCTGATTGCAGGTTGATTCTGACTTTAAACACCAAATATACCGCTGGCCATAGCACGTTTCGGTGGATTCTATCAACTGTACCGGTCCCCGGTACAACCCATCTCCTCAACCACAGAGAAAGGAAGCCTGCCAACAAGGCTTTCTTGGAGATCTTCTGGCTGCCATATCTGAGGAAACTCAAGGCTTCGGTTCCTGCAGAGAACTCCCCAGTCTTGGTGGATAAATATTTGTTCGCGAATTTGTAGCCAACCATCATATCCCGTATTTTATCAGCAGGGACTGTTGAACCAGTATTGATAGTTGGAGCCTTGTTCTCGTAAAATATTTCTTTATCATCTTTGGATATCTTATCCTTATGGTAAAAGAGATATGTTGTCCACTTGTTGATATACGCCAGATGAGATCCACTTTCATGCATAGTAGTGCAAATCATGTAATGGCACATCAACTCTTCATATACCTCAACCAATTGAGGATTTTTCTCCCTGATTTCTATAAATTTTCGGTTGAAGGGAACATATTCTTCATATGGGGCTTCCCCCATTGGCAGCTTTGAGATAAATTGCATCTCGTGGAGTACGAGACCCATTTCACCTTTTGGGGTTGCAAAAGTTCCTGTTGAACTGATATATATCTCCATCAGAGCCATGAACAAGTTACTGTTCGGTGGTATACCCTGACTAATGGAGGCCACTACTTCATACAGACCGATGGCTTCCAAATCTGTCTTAAAGTTCTTCATGATCCAAACACTAATTTGGATCCAGTTCCGGTTAAAAGGAGTTAGCCACCCTGGTAGCCTGGAGTTGGCCTGAGGATATAATACTGCAGCCCTTATGAACTTATTAATGAACATTTGGGTCTGCACTGGCTGAATCAGAGCCGAATCTTCACTTGGAGTGAATCCAGGCAAGAGACCGGAGAAGGGGACAACACCACCACTGGGAGTACTGGTGTGGTAGCCCTCGTCATTGGCTCTTTCCCTCTTGAAAATGATCCTTCCCGGCCTTCCATGACTGCTGGGAGTCAGGTTCTACAGCATCTGTCGGGGATGGGTAGCATGGATAAATACAGACAGGAGATAATCTCTATCCATGTCAGGGAGATACATTGCTCTATCTCCAAACTTGAACACCTAAGCCTCCTTCTTGGGGTGTGTTTGTGATTTGAAATCTATCGCATCCCCGAATAAGAAAGATGGCTTTGCAAATTGTTGGTCATCCAGCGATGTCAACAGTTCTCCATTTATCATGGACAATAGCATTCTGTCTCCTTAAGAAGATATCAGCTGTCGTCTCTCTGCAGGATTTTCCGGATTCGACTGGAGAAACTCCATATGGAACAGGTTCTCTAAATAATTTGAGCCCACCATACCAGCTGATGAGCCAAATACTTCTGCAAGTGGGTGAATTTGCAAATCCACTGCCATAAGGAAAAAAATCAAGTTAGTAAAAATCTAATTTGAAATATTTTTTACGCAGATAATTTGGTCTAAGTTTTACGCATAAAGATTAAGGACTTTGACTATGCAAACTTTATGCTTATTAAAGTTGATAAAAACTTTTAAAGTGTAAAAGTTCTTTGTTTCACACAAAGTCTTTCACTTGTGAATTTTACGCTGGCACATGCTGATGTGAGCGTATTGTGAATTTTACGCTGGCATGTGTTAACATGAGCATATTTTAATTTTTACGCTGGCACATGCTGATGTGAGTGTATTGTGAATTTTATGCTGGCATGTGTTGACATGTGCGTATTTTAATTTTACGCTGGCATATGTTGATGTGAGTGTATTGTGAATTTTACGCTGGCATGTGTTGACATGAGCGTATTTGAATTTTTACGCTGGCATGTGTTGACATGAGCGTATTTGGATTTTTATGCTGGCACGTGTTGACGTGAGCGCATTCTAATTTTTACGTTGGTACGTATAGACGTGGGCATATGTTCTTAATTTTACGCTGACACGTATAACGTGGGCGTATTTAATTATCTCAGTTTCTATGCTGACACGTATAACGTGGGCGTAAAGTGAAAAGCTCGGGTCTTCTTCTCCGACGAACTCGCGGCCGAAGTTCAGTGCTTTACCCTTCATTGTCGGAGCCACGACGGGGTTGCTCTGTTGGGGTGTCGTTGATGATGGGACGGGGGTTTTTGCGCGGTTGGCCGACGATGAATCGGCGACGGGCTTCTTGCCCTTTCTGCCGGCGGCGGTCTTCTTGGGGGCCATCGATTTAAAGTGAGAAAGAAAGAAAAAAAAAAGAGAATAGTGAGATTGAAAATTCGAAAGAGTAAAGTTCTCTCTCTACTCGTAAAACCCTATTTATAGAGAATTTTGAATCAGTTCAAATTCCCGAAAATTACGCTGACGGTTGGATATTTCGACTTTTACGCGAATTGTTGACCGTTGAGTATCCCAAATTTTACGCTGACTGTTGAATATCCCAGATTTTACGCTTCTATTCAAAGTATTTCAAAATTTTAAAAATATTTGAAAACTTTGAAGGGGGTCTTGTAGGAGCGTAAAAAGTTCTTCATGGACTAAGTCAAAGAAGTTGAGAACCTTACACAAATCAAACAGAATAAACTCTACGCGAGCTACTCTCTACGCGAGCTACTTTATGCGAGAGCTATCCTCTACTTTTATGCGTGGGCGACAGACTGTCAGGCCGTATTTAATGCGAGTGATTTGATCTGACAGAATAATTTTCTGACAGCAGTACACAGAAGCCGAGGAGATCTTTTCACCAAACCCAACACTTGTCGTTTAGTGTGCAGATGGGCTACTTTACGCTCAGAAGACAGCTTCTTTTACGCACGAAAGCTATTCAAACTTTTTACGCTTAAGGCTTTTTGTGGACGTAAAGTTTATTTGAGCTAATTTTACGCTCAAGGCTACTTTTCAGCCACATTACGCGGGAAGACTATTCTAAGCTATTTTATGCCAGTCTGTTACTTTACGCAGGGAGTGTATTTTAGGTCATTTTTACGCCCGATCCTTCCTGGCTACATGAGAACGTAGTTTGCTTACGTGGCTTTCATGCACACTTATCGAGGTACGTGTGTACGTGCTCTCCCCATTTTGTTGAAGTATTAGGACACGTGTCACCATGCGTAGAGATCAAAACTCTACAAGGGACATGTGTCAACGTGCGTAGAGGATGATTTACATCGTGGGTGACAGTTACTCGCGTAGAGACCCGATTTTGTTGCTTTTTACGCACAAAGGGTCAAGTCCATAAATAGACTTATTTTTAACACAGATATGATCAAGAGATCAATAGAGAGACAGGAGAGGAGATTCTGAGAAAACTCATATCTTCAGAGTGATATTCCCAGAAGCATTTCTTCAACTTTTTCTCAAGAACAGGGTGAAGCAAAGCAAGAAAGCATTCGAATGTGCCATCAGTACCGTTGCTCGATACCTTTCCGGTGACTTAGTTCTTCCGATTGTTCATCTTCTTCAAGCAGATTTCTTCATCATCATCGTATCGTCCAAGGAACAAAGTGATCGCTCTCAGATCTGACTTCCATAGCAATACTTCCTAGAACAATTTATACTTTTTGTACTTTTTCTAGTTTTCTTTCAAAAGCCAATTTTTAGGCATTTTGTTAAGTAAAACAATAGGCAATGAGGAAAATAAATGGCAGTCTAAGGACAGGTTGACTCTAGACATGAAGAGGAGTGGTGTCTCTATGGTCCAGTTTTGAGAGTTAGGCAGATGGGAGCATATATGCACAAACCAAGGGGGAATGCTCAGCCTACAGTAAGGATTTATTGTTGACCCATTGGTTATGGTCAAACCTGATTTTA
The DNA here is from genome assembly GCA_029216955.1 of Iris pallida. Classification (NCBI taxonomy): domain Eukaryota; kingdom Viridiplantae; phylum Streptophyta; class Magnoliopsida; order Asparagales; family Iridaceae; genus Iris; species Iris pallida. The sequence continues at coordinate 28,891,489 of JANAVB010025598.1, read as the reverse complement.
ATAATTGATCAAATTATGTCTTGATAAAAATGTAAGTCTACTCAGATATTTACCTACGACGTTTTGGACACTGCTCAACAATGGTTATCAACAATGTTCAAGACTGAAGCCGTTTGCCATTCAGAATGTACTTCCTGCTAAGCAATATAATTTTTCTTTTTATTGAGTCTAGGAATACATTGTACACTGAGTCGTACTGGCAAATAGGCTATCCGAAAACATTTTTCAAAACCATCATATTCTTTTACAAATGATCCATGTTTTTGAAAAATATTCTTTTTACAAAAAGTCTTTGAAGGATTGTTCAAAAAGCAAAAATTTATTTTCTCCAAAAATGAACTGGCAGAACCTCAGGAGAACTCGACCCGAGTTCGGCTAGAGTTCGGCCAGAGTTCAGCCATTTGGAACGTTAGTGAACGTTGGGTTTTTGAACATGGTCATCCTTCAGTTACGGGTTATTACAAAGAGTTCTGTCCGAATTCTACCCTAATTCTGTCAGAGTTCTGGCTTGGTCATTATTTCAATACACCAATTCACTTTCAATCTTCTCTTCTTAAAACTTACAGTCTTCCAAAGAGTTCTTAAAAAGCTTTCTTTTTCAAATCCCAAGCCAGTTACAATCCTCTAGTCGATTTGCCAGTGCGATACGGTCTAGAAGTTTCAGAGTGATTGTAATCAGAGGCTTGATAGAAGATTCAACTCTTCATAATTGAAGTTGGACGAGTTCTTCGTATCAAAGCTCGCGTCTGTAGAAGTTGCAAGGACATCGTATGAAAACTTGCGAGATTTTCCAATAGTGGATTCAACTGGAAGCTAGAGTTCTTCCGACTGGACTAGTCCTCACCAGAGGAAAACCAGTATAAATTTCGGTGTTTGCGTTTGCCTTCTGATCACTTTTAAATTCTGTCATTTACTTCTTGTGATTATTATTATATCTGTGATCTAACTGCTAACAAGTTTTTAATTAGCAATATTCCGCTGCCTACTCTATTCACCCCCCTCTAGAGTATTCTGCTTTACGATTTCGTTCCTACAATTGGTATCAGAGCGGGTTATACAGGTAAAGCAAGGTAAAACAGCAGTTATATTCAATTTTATATAGATCACAGCTTTACACATGGCAACTGTGAAATTCACAAGTGAAGGCCAAGCCACAAATAGACCTCCACTGTTTGACGGCACAAACTACACCTATTAGAAAACACGTATGAGTTTCTTTTTGAAATCTCTTGATTTTGATTTATGGTCTGTGGTTATTGATGGCTATAAAAAGCCATCTCGTATAAATGTTGATGGAGTTTTAACTGAAAAACCCTATGACAAATATACAGAGGAAGAAAAGAAAAAGGCCAGTCTTGACGTACGTATTATTAACGCTTTATTTTGTACTTTAGACAGAACTGAATTTAATGGGGTATCTATCTGCACAACTGCAAATAAAGTATGAAAACTTCTTAAAGTCACACATGAGGGCACAACTCAAGTCAAAGAATCAAAGGTCAGCAGACTTACTCAAGAGTATGAGGCGTTCAAGATGAAGCCCAACGAAACAGTTACTCAGATGTTCGAAAGATTTTAGGATATTGTAAATCCTTTGTCCTTCCTAGGCAAAGATTACAGTAACCATGAAAAGATTCGCAAACTCCTGCGAGCACTTACAAAGAACTGGATTCCGAAGGCTACTGCAATCATTGAAGGAAACGACCTCACTACTATGACACTTGAAGTACTCATGGGTAAGCTACTCACTCATGAACTAGAGTTATAATACTTTAAAGAGCCTGCACCAAAGAAGAAGACGATCGCTTTTAAGGCTCAGCACAGAAGATCTGCTGAAGATGATTCATACAACAGTGAATCTGATACTGAAGATCAAGCACTCCTTGTAAGAAAATTCAAAAGATTCTTGAGATATGAGAAGAAGACAAAAGAGAAAAATGGCGGCAACAGCTGGTATCAAGATGACGCTATCTGCTACGGCTGCAAGAAGAAAGGACACATGAAGAAGGACTGTCCTACAAACACATCAACAAGCAAGAAGAGCAACCGATACGAGAAAGGGAACCTGAAAAGATCAACATCTCGGAAGTATGCCAACACCAGCATATGGCATGAAAGTGAAGCCAGCTACTCAGAAGATGAACAATCAGAAGACGCTACAAATGTATGCTTTATGGCATCTGATCAGGTACTCTCTAAACCTATAGTTGATACATATGATGACTTCATCTTTGAGCAATTAGAAGAATCCTTCAGTGAACTGTTAAGTGATTACAGGAAACTGCGTAGCAAATATCAGACCTCTAAGAAGGTACTCAAAGAGTACAAAGATAAAATAGGAAGACTTACCGACCTACTAGCTGAGGTTAAAGATAATGTTAGTGAGTCTGGTGAGCTTTCTTCCATTAAGCTCTTATTACACGAGACTACCAAGTCATCCGAAGAAAAAGACAAGGTTATTGACCAACTAAAAGAAGAACTTTCTAAAGAGAAGAAAAGTCTTCAAAGTGCACAAGTCAGAATGGAAGCACTCACTTCTGACTATACTAAGTTATATGACACTTCCAAAAGATTGGAAATTAGGTTAGAAAAACAGCCTGAGACTGCTGCTTCCTACTCTAACACATGTCACTTACCGAAAAATCGAAACATTTCCAAACCTAACACTATCAAACCTAACCCTATCAAACCTTTGCCTAAAAAGGTTATGCCCAACCAGGATAATAGGTATGTTTTCTTCTATACTAGAAAACCTAAACCTACCAACCATGCACACCACTCAGCTTTCAACACTCAACATGCTAAATGTCATTATTGTGGCCTCATTGGTCATATATCTTCTGCATGTAGAATCAGAAAGCTAGTAGATCTAAATATTTATGCATGGATACCGAAAACTAACCAGTCAGGACCCTACAAGAAACGGGTACCAATAGTTTCATCTGCAAATTGTTTTGTAGGTGGGGCCCCCTTCACATGCTAGGAGCAAATGGATCCTCGACAGCGGTTGCTCACGGCACATGACCGACGACGCTTCATTATTCGCAACACTGTCGAAGAGGAATAAAGAAGGATTCGTCTCCTTCGACAATAATTTAAAAGGGAATATAATCGATATTGGTGATATTGGTAAAACTCCCTATCCAGTGATTAAAGATGTTTGTCTTGTTACTGAGTTAAAACATAATCTGCTCAATATAAGCCATTTAGCTGATCACGGTTATGGTATTAACTTCGTAAAAGACAAATGTACTATTATTGATAGTTAAACTGGTAATACTACATTTGAAGGTATTAGAGAAGACAATATATATGTTTTCTATTTGTTAGAAGATACTAACATTTCAGGTAGATGTTTAATGGCTAAAAGCGATGAGAGTCATCTGTGGCATATGAGATTCGGTCATGCAAATATGGATACTATTTCCAGATTATCCACAAAGAAGCTAGTACGCGGTTTACCGGACATTACATTCAAAAGGGATTCGGTATACAGTCAATGTGAAAAGAACAAAGCTACTCGATCCACTTTCAAGTCAGTAATCGCTGTATGTACTACTAGACCTCTACAATTGCTACATATAGACTTATTTGGTCCGAGCAGAGTTGCTAGCCTCGGAGGTAAGCTATATGCTTTTGTAATTGTAGATGATTATTCTAGATACACGTGGGTATATTTTTTGACACACAAAAATAATACATTACCGAAATTTGTCACCTTTTGCAAGAAAGTACAGAATGAAAAAGGTTACATGATCACTCGTATTAGAAGCAATCATGTAGATGAATTCGAGAATGCAGAGTTTGAGCAATTTTGTGACACACACGATTTTGTACACGAATTCTCATGCCCTAGGACTCCACAACAAAATGGAGTTATGGAACGTAAGAATAGAACTCTATCCAAAATGGCCAGAGTAATGTTAAACCAGTTTAGTCTACCCAAGTATTTCTGGGCTGAAGCTGTCAATACAGCTTGTTTTGTTCTCAATAGAGTTCTAATTCGACCCAAATCGAAGAAGACTCCATTTGAGCTATGGTTTGACAGAATTCCATCAGTTTCATATTTTAGAATATTTGGTTGTAAATGTTTTATTCTTAATACAAAAGATAATTTGGGAAAGTTTGACGAAAAGGCCGATGAAGGTATATTTTTAGGTTATGCGGGCAAAAGTAAAGGATACAGAGTCTTCAACAAAAGAACCATGATCATCGAAGAGTCGATCAATGTCACCTTTGATGAACTAAATCAAACGAGAATCGATGACAATGACAAAGATCTCAATGTACCCAGCAAAGCACCAGCTGATCCTCCTAGAGAAGATCCAGGAACCAGCTACCTTCGGAGTCAGCCAAAAAGATTGAAGTTCACGGCTGATCATCCAAAGGACTTGGTAATTGGTGAGATTACCAAGGATGTAAGTACTCGCTCCTCCAATAAAGATATAGCTTCTTGTGTTGCTTTTGTCTCACAGTTTGAACCCAAAAGTATTGATGAAGAACGTAGTGATAATTTTTAGATAGATGCTATGCAAGAGGAATTAAACCAATTTGAACGGAATCAAGTTTGGAAACTTGTTCCCAAGCCTATTGATCATCCGATCATTGGCACCCGATGGGTATTCCGAAATAAACTGAACGAGAATGGTTTAGTGACTCGTAATAAGGCTCGACTCGTAGCTCAAGGATACAATCAAGAAGAAGGTATCGACTATAATGAGACTTATGCCCCAGTTGCGAGATTAGAATCCATTTGCATGTTATGTGCATTTGCATATTTTTATAATTATAAATTATTTCAAATGGATGTCAAAAGTGCATTTTTAAATGGTTTTATAAAAGAAGAGATTTATGTAGCTCAACCACCCGGTTTTACTGATTTTAAATTTCCTGAATATGTTTTCAAGTTGAAGAAAGCTTTATACGGTTTGAAACAAGCCCCTCGTGCTTGGTACGATCGTCTAAGCTCTTTTCTACTTGATAACGGTTTTTCAAAGGAAAAGGTTGACACTACTTTGTTTATAAAGTCTTTGAATAATAATATTCTTTTGATTCAAGTCTATGTAGATGATATTATCTTTGGATCTACTGACGATTCTTTTTGTCAAGAATTCTCAAAGTGTATGCAGAATGAGTTTGAGATGAGCATGATAGGAGAGCCAAAGTTCTTTTTCGGACTGCAAATCAAACAAACCAACAATGGGACGTTCATAAATCAAGCTAAATACACAAAAGATCTACTAAAGAAGTTCAACATGGAAGCAGCAAAGCCACTTAGCACTCCAATGGCGACTTCAACCAAGCTTGATATTGATGAACAAGGCAAACCTGTCGACATACGTAAGTATCGAGGTATGATCGGTAGCTTACTCTATTTAACTGCCAGTCGACCAGACATTATGTTTAGTGTTTGCTTATGTGCTCGTTTTCAAGCCAATCCTAAGGAATCATATCTGTGCGCAGTTAAGCGTATCTTTCGATACCTTAAAAGTACTTCTTCTGTCGGCTTATGGTATCCCAAAACCACGTCGTTTGACCTAACCGGTTATTCCGATGCTGATTTTGTCGGATGCAAAGTAGATAGAAAAAGCACCAGCGGCACATGTCATTTCCTAAAAAAAAGCTCTAGTCTCTTGGTTTAGTAAAAAACAAAATTCTGTTGCATTATCAACAACAGAGGCTGAGTATATCACCGCAGGACGTTGTTGTGCACAAATTTTATGGATGAAACAAACCTTAGAAGACTATGGATTGTATTTTACTCATATACCCATTTTCTGTGATAATTCTAGTTCTATTAATTTGACTAAGAATCGAGTATGTCATTCTCGTACTAAACATATCGAGATTCGACATCATTTTCTTAGAGATCATCAAGAAAATGGAGATATAGACCTTGTATACATAGACATACATAATCAATTAGCTGACATATTCATAAAACCTTTAGCGGAAGATCGTTTAAACTACTTACGTCGAGAATTAGGAATTTTAGATATCAATAATATTAATTAATTTTTGTTTTATTAATTATTTATTCGATACTCATAAACTGTTTTCGAGACAAGCCTAAAAAGAGTCTGTCTGTCACTACGACTACGGTCGACGCGAAGCGGTATTTAAGAGTTCCTCGGTGAACCTCCGTTAGCTGGGACAGTACTCCTACAGCTAATCTGAGACAGATACTGAGTAAAGAATATTAATTTACAAAATAATATTAATTATATTATTTTGAGATTTAAAATTACTAAACTTTGAATTAATCATTTGAAACGAATTAATGAAAAAGAATGTGGTCTCATTTGATTTTTTTTATATATATATAGCCAGGCAACCCTAGGCAAATTTGGCCCGAGTTCAGTCCGAATTCAGCCAGAGTTCGACTGGGTGTTTATATATATAACAGCAGCAACCCGAGGCCTCCTTCTTCTTCATATTTCTCTACATCCTCATAACAGCAGCTCCGCCCCTCCGAAACCCTAGTTCTACTCCCTCATTGTTCTTCCAATCCTTGTGGAGTTTTTTATCAAAACTTTGGATTCGTGCGGAGATCGTCATCCTCTACAACATATCCGACTCTTTGAAGGTAGAATCCCTTCTTTCTACCACTTTTCAATACTTAGGATTTGTAGAAATTTTGGAAAAGAATGCCTAAGTTCAATCCCTTCAAGAGGAAGAAGACCAATGCCAGTGAAGAGGCATCGTCTTCAGATCTGAATACGGATTGCCTCTTTTCTCCGGTCCAATCGGACGATGGTACGTCGGATGAGTTTTATTTTAAAACTTCCGATCAAGCGTTATTATGGTATGCTGATTTTAACATGCGTACTATTTGCACTGGATCACCGATTAAGTGGACTGTCTTTCCGGATCACCGTCCTTATTTTTAGGCATTAGGGTTATAACATTTTGTCACCTTACAATTCTCCATTGCCACTAATGCCATTAGATTATTCTACTGTAATTTTGTGTTAGACACTTTTACAGCGAGGACACGTGTCGGAGGAATTGATATCGAATTCACTGATGACACGTTAGCAAAAATCCTTTATATTCCAAACGAAGGTGCCCCGCTAGATAACATCACTGATTTTGATTTCCCCGATGGCACGACACTCGTTAGTTTCAAGAATGAACTTTGTGCACCCGCACGCGTTCTTCCTGGAAAGTTCAAGGCTAATAACTTGAACTTGTTTAACTACGAATTATATCGTATCATCTATTCCACCTTACTTCCAAAATCCACTTCTAAAGATGATGTCACTGCACTTGAGCTCTCTGTTCTTTATCATATTCTTAAGGGGATTCTTTTTTCTGCCCCTAAGACTATTATTCAGATGATGGATAGATGTCGCGAGATAGACCGCAACCTATCTTATGCGATGCTCATTCCTTGCATTTTTCAGAGATTTGACATTGATTCATCTACTTGTGCTGTCGACCCCGAGCCCAAGTTTCTCAAACTCTCTCGTCGCAGCATTGCATCTGTTCCTCCACCCACTGCTGCTAGCTCTCTGCCTCGAGACCCTTCTGTTTCTGGCTACCGCATTGACGACAAGGTGGTACACTCTCTGTTCCAGCCAAGGAACGCATATGATTGGTATCGTACCGCTGGCGCCACTCCTCACACTTCTTGCGCTGTTACTTCTAGAGCTGGTCCATCTGGACATACTGGAGCTGCAGCTGATGATGATGACATTGATGATGATGATGATTTTTGAGATGTTAGATTATTGAGACTGTTACTTTTTGCCTTATGTTTACTTGGAAATGCTCCGACATTCCAAGATTTTATCAATCTTTTTTTAGTTATTATCAGTACTTTTTTTCTTTATTCATGGACATGGTTGTTTTTGTTTATGCCTCAGTTTTGGTATCTTAGTCTATTATTCAGCACTCTATTATTTCTCTTACTGTTTCTACCATCTATCATGATTATTTATTTTTTATGTGTTTCTTCACTGTTTGTTACTTATGCATTGATTGCGGGGGAGCTTTCTCTTTTGCAATTATTTTGCTAAGTGACAACGGAGGAGAAATAAGGATCTAACATGTTTGTGAAATACAGGATATGAACAATTTTTCTTTACTATTTTGATTCGATTCCAAGCTTAGATGTTATATCGGCAAGGTTTGTCAATTATCAAAATAGGGGATATTGTTGGACCATTGGTCGTGGTCAAACCTGATTTTAATAATTGATCAAACTCTATCTCGATATAAATACAAGTCTACTCAGATGTTTACCTACGACATTTTAGACACTGCTCAACAATGGTTATCAACAATGTTCAAGACTGAAGCCGTTTGCCATTCAGAATGTACTTCCTGCTAAGCAATATAATTTTTCTTTTTATTGAGTCTAGGAATACATTGTACACCGAGTCGTACTGGCAAATAGGCTACCCGAAAATGTTTTTCAAAACTATAATATTCTTTTACAAATGATCCATGTTTTTGAAAAATATTCATTTTACAAAAAGCCTTTGAAGGATTGTTCGAAAAGCCAAAATTTATTTTCTCCAAAAATAAACTGGCAGAACCTCAGGAGAACTCGGCCCGAGTTCGGCCAGAGTTCGGCCAGAGTTCGGCCATTTGGAACGTTAGTGAACGTTGGGTTTTTGAACTTGGTCATCCTTCAGTTACGGGTTGTTACAAAGAGTTTTGTCCGAATTCTGTCCGAATTCTGTCAGAGTTCTGTCTTTGGAAAAACTATAAATAGAGAAGCATTTCGATCATTTCAATACACCAATTCACTTTCAATCTTCTCTTCTTAAAGCTTACAGTCTTCCAAAGAGTTCTTAAAAAGCTTTCTTTTTCAAATTCCAAGCCAGTTACAATCCTCTAGTCGATTTGCCAGTGCGATACGGTCTAGAAGTTTCAGAGTGATTGTAATCAGAGGCTTGATAGAAGATTCAACTCTTCACAATTGAAGTTGGACGAGTTCTTCGTATCAAAGCTCGCGTCTGTAGAAGTTGCAAGGACTTCGTATGAAAACTTGCGGGATTTTCCAATAGTAGATTCAACTGGAAGCTAGAGTTCTTCCGACTGGACTAGTCCTCACCAGAGGAAAACTAGTATAAATCTCGGTGTTTGCGTTTGCCTTCTGATCACTTTTAAATTCTGTCATTTACTTCTTGTGATTATTATTATATCTGTGATCTAACTGCTAACAAGTTTTTAATTAGCAATATTCTGCTGCCTACTCTATTCACCCCCCTCTAGAGTATTCTGCTTTACGATTTCGTTCCTACATTTATGTGGTATCTTGATATATGGGTATCAGAACAGAGGTGTGGGCTATTTCAGACTCTCCCAAGGAACCTAATAACAGGTGTGTACTTATCTAAATGCAGTCTACAGGGAAGAGTTACCATGTAGACACTAGGAATAAAACTCATAAAAAAGTCGTAAAGCCTAACCTATGAAACCCCTAACTCTGTAAGATGAGAAGAGTAGACCACAATATAGAGAAAAGGGCTACAGGTTGCATTGGAGATGTACAATGGCTAGGACACTTAAAGTATCTCTGCATACTTGGATATCAGTGGAAGGGTCCACATTGACCTACAGATGATATGCAGAGACTAAGGGCAGTTGTAAACCAAATATAACCCATGGGAGTAGTAGTACACAAGAATAGGATAGCTGGATAAGTATCCTACTAGTGAATAGAGTATTCCTTATCTTAATCCCTTTATTGACATTATAAATGTATAAAACAGGTTACTTGGACTTGATAGAGATTCTTGACCCGTGCCAGCAGCTCAGGACCTAAGGCAAGTATACCTTGCCTCCCTCTACAGTTTTAATTATATGCATTATATTTCATTTCTCATCTTTGATTGTTATGGACATGTGCTTTTCATACTATATTCTGTTGAGCTGTTTTTATTGTATATAGTCGTGTTCATGTTTGGTCTTGTGGTTCATACTTAGAATTTCTCACCAGTACCTTGCTTGAGTTGTGTAATAGAACGAGTGCGTGTAATGAACTGATATAGCCTTGATTATCGTTTTACACCAGAGAGTCCATACTCGGGACGAGGGTGTTTGTCGTGTTTATTGGCACCAGAGAGTCCACACTCGGGACGAGGGTTGACCAATTGCACCAGAGAGTCCACACACGGGACGAGAGTGTTTTGCCGTGAGCTAACCAGAGAGTCCACACTCGGGATGAGGGTTAGTGCTTAGTTCAAACCCATGAGTCCACACTCGGGATGAGGGTTTGGTTTCCCATTGATCTCGTATTTATCGTTCATCCGGCAGTTCATTTATGCGTAGTTGTTCTAGTGTTCATGTTCGTGTTCGTAGTTATTTGTCGTGTTCTTATTTTCTAGTTTATTTTCTTACGCATGATAAAACTGTTAGATAGGCATGTATATTATATATCTTGCTATGTCCTCTGAGGACCTGATAATCTCTTCAGGTTAGCCGAGTTTGAGTCAGGAGCAGTCGAGAGGGTTTGAGTCTGCATCAGATCGTAGCGCTTGCATTTGAGGTCGTCTTAATTAGCAGTTGGTACTCAGTTATTTATTTCTTGTATTTCTCTATTTTCGTCTATTGGTAGTGGATTTGTGTCCACCGGACGTGACATTGATTCTTGAAAACATTCAGTTTATATTCTTTATTGCTCAATTTCATGGTTATTCATTGATCTTGGTTATGTCTTGGTTATTCGGTGGATGAGATAATAGATTTTCATCATGATTATAGATTCAGTGACTTGTGAGTTATAGTCAGCGTTCTACCGCTGACACTGCGGCGTAGGCTGGGCTTGGACACGCTTCGTATTCGAAGGCGGGTGCGGGTCGTGACAAACTTTTTTGGTGGCCCATGCAGGTCTACGTTAATTACTTCGGTTACGTCACTATACCATCGTAAGCCTGCGAATAGGATTAGACACTTAGGATCTCATCCACATGTCTTGACTCATTATTGGCCTCTAATCCTTGATTTTATTGAATCCTTGATTTGTATCCTGCTTGAAAATCTCTTCAACGGCTAAAGTATTTTCTTGTTACAGTTAAGATAGACTCTCAGGACAGGAACAACGCTGTACTGAACACTCCACCGACTATAGGAGGCTTTTTCACGTACATGACCCCACCGACACAAGGAGGCCAGCTCACTCATATGGGCAACCCGCCACGGTCGTAGTTTTAGAGATTTTGCAGAGACGATATTCCACAACCTCCGCAGTTTCCTCCGTAGACTCCACCACCAGCACCCAGTCTGCCACCAGCATCTGTCCCACCACCAGGGGTTCCACGTCTAGTACCAGCCATGCACCCAGCACCAGCAATGTATCCAGCATTTGCTATACACCTACCGCCGGCAATGTATCCAGCCCCGACGATGTATCCAGCACCTATTCTACCTCTGCCACCAGCACTGTACAATGTCACACTCTTGGAGATCTTCCAACAGCAAGCCAACATGTTTCGCGATACCTTAAGAGAGGCTCTTCAGATTAGAGATGCTCCGCGACAGCGCCCTGGGACGTCCAAGAACTTCATGGACCTCCGGCCCAGGGAATTCCATGGGACCGAGGGGATTCTTTACGCTGATGAGTGGTATCGTTGAACGATACCTGAAGATGGCCCGAGTCCCAGAAGATCTGAAGATCGAGTCAGCCAGTGGACAGCTTTTCGACATCGCACGGACGTGGTACTAAAGCGAGCCCCGATTTTCAGCTCCAAACGTAACTTGGAAGGAATTCAAGCGACTGTTCAAGAAGAAATTCTATCCATACGTAGCACGAGAGGTGTTGGTGAGCCAGTTCGAGCACCTAGAGCAGGGCAACCACACTGTCGACGAGTACACATCGGAGTTTTCTCGTCTCAGCCGCTTCGCAGAGAACTTGGTCAGCACCCCTGAAGACAAGGCACGACAATTCAGAAAGGGACTATCTCACGAGATTCGTCTAGCCATCGCCACCAGTCGAGCCGCTACTTACGAGGATATTCTGGAGGTTGTCCAAGCTGTAGAGGAAGAGCTGTGTCACAAGCCGAAGAGGAATCGAGACGCATTCGGAGGAGTCAGCGACCAATCAGCACCAGCAAAATGCCCTAATATTCCCGAGAAGACCTCAATACAGCAGCAGCATCAGCAACCACGAGCAGCCCCATAACAAGTTCAAGATGTTCCCACCTGCCAGTACTACAAAAAAAGTGGCCACGTCCAAGAAGATTGTTGTAGATGGTTGAGGTTGTGCTATACTTGTGGATCCAACTAGCATCTATCTCGAGATTGCCCGAAAAAAAATACGACTGCCCCACCAGTACCAGCCGTACAGGGAGGACAAGCTTATGCCATGATCACGGACTTGTGAGTTATAGACAGCGTTCTACCGCCGATACTGCGACGTAGGCTGGGCTTGGACACGCTTCGTATAAGAAAGGCGGGCGCGGGTTGTGATATTTTGGTACAATAGCATTAGTACAGTAGCATTGGTATATTAGCTTGCTCCTCCGCAATAAATGACCAAATCCTCAGAATATTTTAAATCTGGCAAAAAAATTCTCAAATCAAGTTTTCAGAGCACTATGTATATGTAGTGTAGTATTCAATTTGTTAACTACAAAACATAGAATTCTCCTCCATTTGTCACATAATTAAAATGACAGAACAATTAACGCACTCAGCAGAGATGAAAACACATAATGCGCAAACTTTTAATGCAGAGATAAAAACACAACTAGAAATGCATACATAGAGTGCTAAAATAAAACTAAACTGTCACAAAATAGTGAAGGTGCATAATGCTTTGAAGAATCATATATCACTAATACATGAAAATAATAAGCAACTAAAATATAATAGTGGCACTATATTACTAGACGTCATCCTTTAATCATCATCATCAGCAGCAGCAGCAGCAGCATCATCATCAGCTGCTCGGAAAGGATTTCCGAACTCAGCAGTACGGTGGGGATCGTTCTAACGCCTGTAGTTCATATTACGTATTTTATTATACGTGTACATAATCTCGGACCTGTATATAGACTTGTCCTGATTGACTAACCTTGGGTTCTGTATTGGCATGAGTTAGTTAGCATTTCATGGTTCTGGCATGCATCGGGTTCGGTTGGGTTCGGCTTGGTTGGTTCGATTTGGGTTGGAATGCAAACCCCTACCTACTACCCTCCATCATTTATTAATCCCAACAACCCACTCTCTCTCTTCATTCACTTCTTCATTTACTCTTCTCCTCCCTCCATTAACTCTCTCTACCGACCAGAGAGAGGCATAGGCAAGTGCAACTTGCTTCACGGAGAAACTCAGATTTTGTTGTTCTATTATCTTTCTCATGAGATTCTAAGTCACTTTAGTACTTAGCATTTTTAGTTTCCATGGTTCATTTCATGTAGATCTAAGCTTATTACATTTTTGGATTTCTTGGTTTTGATCTACTAAATTGGACTGTTTTCGAAAACTGAGAGTTCCATGCAGTAGGCATTCTGATTTTACGTAAGATTGGTTTTGGAATGGTTGGATTTCATCGAGATTTGGCCGAGATAGGGCTTACTTGAGTTCGTCAGCTTTTACGCCTGCTTATACCGGCCTTGGGAAGAAGATGAAGTTTTACACCCACGTTTTACGCCCACGTTCTACGCACACGTTCTAATGTGTTAGCGTAGTGTTTAGCCTTTACGCCCACGTTTTATGTGACAGCGTATTATTCAGCCTTTTACGCACACGTTTTCACGTCTCCGCGTAGTATTCCCTTTTTACGCTCACACAATTGCGTGCCAGCGTACTCAGTTTTACGCCGAGTTCATTCGAATTTTATGCTCGGGGCCCTCCCTCTCGCGTAAAATCATGCTCGCGTAAAACTCTGGCTTGAGCAGACTCTCGCGTGCGTAAAGTCTTGCTCGAGTGTCTTGCTCGCGTAGAGCCTCGCTTGCCTACGGCTTGCTAGCGTAGAGCTCTGCTCGCGTAAAGCGCATGCTAGCGTAAAATCCTGCTCGTATGCACTCTTGCCTGCGTAGAGCTGCCTATCCTTATGTCTTGTCCGCGTAGAACTATTTTACGTACGGGGTCTCTTGGGCCTAGCATAGTATTGCCTGCGTAGAATCTCGAGCCCCCCTTCCCTTAGCATAATTTATTGCTTTTATATCCTTACGCCTTTTGTTAGGAACTTGATAATCACTAATTTATTTAATATGTTTATTTAATATGTTTGGAATGATAATTGTACACGACATGGTATGAAGTTGACATGACATGATGTGACTTGACAACCAAGCATGATGGGAACTATTGAACGCTGTTGCGGCAGCTAGCATGACATGACAAGAATGACATGACTAGAATGAATGGCCTGGACACCTTGGACGATTGTGTTTGTACAAATGAACCAGTATTGTCTTGCATCATGTCTATGACAGGGACCCCTGAGTACTACGGTCAGGGGACACCTACTGAAATTGACTAAGGCTAATAACTAGAATAATCCAGTAGTCATGAAGAGATTTCCCAGCTACAGGGAATCCCGTTATCTGGGTGCCCCATCATGGGATCTGTAGCCTGCCATCGAGTAGGGCACATTTCCAGCACACTGTCATGTGTTGCACCCACCAAGCTACTTAAGGGTACATGTATTTCTTGAACGATGTACCCACATGAATTCAATCCCCTAATTGCATCTGGATAACCTGGATGGTCTGCAGGGCTTGTGGCTGTTGGAATAATCTTATTTGCATCTTGCTAGTAACTAGACCTGTGATAACCCTAGTTAGTTAAAGTATCAAGCCATACTTATTTGCTTAGCCGTGAATGTTGAATGGAGTCTAAGTCTTGCCCTGTTCCAGTACATGGTTACTTCAATAACATGATTAGTTATGCTTACCTTAACAATAATGATCGGGGGCCAAGTTCTGTTCAGGCGAAGGGTTACAACCCCGGTCCTTGTTTGGTTTAAGGGTTGTAACCTGTATCCCGGAGCAGTTCTTTATCCTCTCTTTATTTATTGTCTTATTACACCCCACGTCATGCTCGTCATGCTTTACTTTACCAACAAAAACTTGAGACGGGTTTCTATTCAGGCGAAGGGTTATAACTCCGATCCTTGTTTGGTTTAAGGGTTGCGACCTGGCTACCTGAATAGTTTCTTCGTACTCAATTGACTGTTGTTGTCACTGTTATTATCAGTTTTCCTTATATATAATTATCTTTAATATCCATTTATTGTATGCTGGTTTTAGTTTCTAAGTGAAGCCTCCTTTGTGGCACTTGCTCTTTCTGGGGTCTGACCCAGTTGGTGTTGTATGGCTAGATACCGGAGCAGCTCCAGAGAATCTACCTGTCTTTCAGCTAGATGGTGACCACCAGGCATAACCCTGGCAACGAGTGGGTTCCTTTTGTTCTCCCACTTTATTGTATAAATATTCTTTTGAGGCATTTAGCCGACGAGCACATGTTAGCTCGTATTGTACCTTTATTTACTGTCTGCCTACGGGCTGTAACATGATTGGCAAATCCTAGGTTTGATCATGTATGACTGAAACTCTTGCTAGTCTTGACATTTTGTACGACTAGCTTCATGATCATCCAAATATGTAATGTATGGGACGCCTTACTATTGTATGTTTGGTGCTCTAACATCTTGTAACTGCTTTTACTTGCTTGAGATTGAGACAATAGGCTTGTTCATGACCATAAGAGACTGATGGCTTGTAGTTAAACCCTCATGTATCTAGACAGTCGTGACCGTATAGCGAGGTGGGTTGCACTTCAATATACGTAGCTGGCTATGTTCGCCCCGCTCTCCAGTATTCTGGTTCTGGGGCGTTACATGGTTTAAGTGGTGGCCCATGCAGGTCTTGAAAATCAAGATATGTGAGAGTTTACCGAATAGATGTCTGAATCAGTACTCGCCCTTGATCTCTGCTCGTATCATCTAAATTCCTGGATTCTTGACCTGATCACATGTTTGTATCTTTTATCTGTCCTGGTCCTTCCTTATTGTTCCCTATGTCATCTTCTTCAGCGACATTGTTCCTGGTCCTACCGATCGGTAAGACGGAGCACCTCCCGTGGACCCACAGCAACCTGGAGATCAAGCCCAGCATTCAGGGGTAGCCTCCAGAGTCATACCTACTGGGGGTCAAGAGCCATCAGTCCAGCCAGTCCAGCCTACAGAACCCGATGATGGCACCTTGGTGGGTCTCATCAGGACATTGCTAGCTTCTCAAGATCGTCGAGGTGATGCATTGCACCAGGCAGTACAAGATGCTTTGAGTAGAGGAGGTCATCTAGGTAACAGTGTGGCCAACAGCTTCAAGCGCTTGAACCCTCCCTTCTTCGATGGTAGCGAAGATGCTATTGCCGCAGATGCTTGACTGTAAGATACAGAAGTGATTCTAGAAGCAGCCAGGACTCCAGAAGACGAGAAGGTGGCCGTAGTGCGCCTGCAGTTATTGGATCTTGCCCGCAGCTGGTGGGCGACGTAGGCCGTTGGATTAGTAGCACCTATTGCTTGGGTAGTATTCCGAGAGAGATTCTAGACCAAGTATTTTGATGCTGTAGCTCGGTATGGTCTATAGACGAGGTTCACCAATTTGAAGCAGATAGGCAGGACGGTCGACGGATATGTGGCCGAGTTCTCTATACTTAGTTGGTTTGCTCCCACTTTGGTGGCGACCGATTTCGACAGAGCCCAGCGGTTCTAGCAGGGGCTCTATCTAGAGATCTTATTGGCAGTGGAGCAGTTTGAGCATCAGACTTTTGATGCAGTGTTGAGAGCAGCCAGGAAGCATGAGTATACCTCCCAGAAGATCGTGGACCGGACCGGGGGTCGGAAGCGATCCTACAGCCAGATGAATCAGTCTTAAGTACCAGCCCCGGCAGCTAGGGCTTTGACCATTGGAGCTCCGAGGCGGGTGATTTCTGTTACGTCGATCTAGCATTCGACCCCGGCGTATCCCCAGCAACAGCAGAAGCAGTCTTCCACAATGGGTTGTACTCATTGTGGGAAGCCAGGGCATGTGGTATCAGAGTGTCGCAGAGCACAGGGGTTGTGCTTGGTTTGTGGTGTCCCGGACCACAGGGTTGGGAACTGCCCGAACAGGAGGAGTTCATCTTCGTTAACCTTTTCTAGTCCTTCAGTTAGGGGAACAGCCCCCGTACCTGTCCCGCAGCAGCAGCAGTACCCATTTCCGAGGCCCTTGCCGCTTCAGGCCCAGGCATTCCAGCAGCAGAGACTGCAGCAGCATGTCCAAGTCCAAGCTCAGACCCAGAATTGCCAGAGCGATCTTTAGCAGAGGGAACCCGCACCTAGAGGACATGGTCAAGTGCTGGCTTTGACCATGGGAGAAGAAGGATTGGCACCAGGTGAGGTAGTGGCAGGTACTATTCTCGTCAACACCTTTCCGACTTTAGTGTTATTTGATTCTGGTGCATCGTATTCATTCATGTATGTACGATTCGCGACACGGATAGGACTGGAGCCCGATTCATTATCAGTAAGGCTCAATATACTTAGTGGTAATGGACTTGTGGGAGTAGATAGAGTATTTTCTTCGTGTTAGATCGTAGTTAGCGGTAGAAAGTTCCCCGCTAGATTGATAGAATTCCCGATGGCCGATTATGATGTGGTCTTAGGGATGGATTGGTTGAGAGACCAGTATGCTAGGACAGACTTCCATATTGGCAGGGTTGTTTTTAGTATTCCAGGCGAGCCAGAGTTTTTCTTTTCCCGAGGTGAAGTTGAACATTCTCCTCCGGTATTGCGGATGGCAGTAGCAGCAATGCAGCTACCCCGGATAGTTGAAAAGTGTCCAGATGTTTTCTAAGAAGAGCTTCTAAGAATGCCGCCAGAGCGAGAGATCGAGTTTACTATCGACTTGATCCCAAGGACATCCCCAGTGTCACAGAGAGTCTACAGGATGGCGCCATCAGAGTTAGAGATATTGTACAAGATGATTGAAGAACTTAGAACCAAGGGATTCATTCGTGTGAGTGGATCGCCTTGGGGAGCCTCGATGCTTCTTGTGAAAAAGAAGATGGTACATCCAGGTTATGTGTAGATTATCATACCTTGAACTCGGTGACAATCATGAACAGATACCCTCTCCCGAGGATAGATGACTTGTTTGATCAACTCAAGGGGGCAGCAGTATTCTCGAAGATCGACTTGCGATCAGGATACCACCAGATCAGATTCAGAGAGCAGGACATCCCGAAGATAGCTTTTAGATCTAGATATGGGCATTGGGAGTTCCTTGTTATGTCATTTGGAGCAACCAATGCACCGGCTGTATTCATAGACCGCATGAATCGTATTTTTATGCCATATTTGGATCAGTTCGTGATTGTGTTCATAGACGACATCTTGGTCTACAGCAAGAGTGAAGCAGAGCATAAGCAGCATCTCAGAGTTGTCCTCCAGATTCTCAGAGAGCACCAGTTGTATGCCAAGTTCAGTAAATGCGAGTTCTGGCTCAATCGCATTTCGTACTTGGGTTATATCATCACCAGAGGAGGAGTAGAAGTGGACCCCAGAAGATCGTGGCTATCGAGACATGGCCAGTACCTAGCACAGTTGTAGAAATTCACAGTTTTCTTGGATTGGCCGGCTACTACCGACGATTTTTTTAGACTTTGCTCGGATTTCAGCGCCATTGACCCAGTTGACCCGCAAGGATGTGCAGTTTGCTTGGACAGCAGAGTGTCAAGATTCTTTTGAGAAGTTGAAACGAGGTTTGATGACGGCATCCATTCTCACGTTTCCAGATGGGACCGAAGGATTTTCAGTATATTGTGATGCTTCAGGAAGAGGTTTAGGATGTGTTTTGATGCAGCATGGGAAGGTGATAGCTTATGCGTCATGACAACTTCGTGATCATGAGAGGAATTATCCAACCCATGATTTGGAGTTAGTAGCAGTAGTGTTTGCACTTAAGTTGTAGAGGCACTACTTGTACGGGAATAGGGTAGAGATTTTCACCGATCACAAGAGCCTGAAGTATGTGTTCACTCAGAAGGATCTTAACATGCGTCAGAGGAGGTGGCTAGAGCTACTTGTAGATTATGATGTCAACCTGCAGTTGAAGAACAGATGGCAACTCTAGAGGGGGGTGAATAGAGTTTATAACAATAATACCCAATAAAAATTAAACTTCTTTCACCAGCTGAAAGTAATCAGAGTAAATACGGAAATAAATAAGGAGCAAGAAAGCATACGCAAACACAGCCGATTTTTAACCTGGTTTTCCTCGTGGAGGACTAGTCCAGGCCTGAGAACTCTAGCTCAGGATTAAATCCACTATTTGTGAAATAGTAGTTACACCCCGTGCCTTTTCTTCAGAAGAGCACGTCAACTTCTTACAAAAATCGCAGTGGCGATACTTGGAATTTTCCAAGCGACTTCTTGAACTCTTGTACAAACTCCTAACTGAAAAGTACTGAGTACTTGAGGCTTAGGGAGCTTGTGGCTAGTAGATGAAGAAGGGTATGGCTTGTATAGAGCTTTAGAGAGAAGAGAAGAGAAGATTGGATGAATGAAAATGAGAGAATTCATGGCCTATTTATAGGATACCAGGTAAGCAGAATTCGGCCAGAATTTTGGTTGGAATTTTCAAAAAATTGGCCATTGGACAACTTGCAACCAGCCAACCCTAAAAATTAGGATGCTGATTTTTAGGAGGCAGAATTCGGCCCGAACTCTGTCTCCAGAGCACAGAATGGGTCATTGGTCCAATTGGCTTATTTGGATATGTGTGGAGCTATTGGATTTTGGGTATGGGTATAGGTTAAGTCTCAGATGCTCAGCACAGCTTAGTTTACATAAGTCTAGACTCAATAAAATTGTAAAATACAGACTCAAAAAATAACTTGTATTATAAATCCGAGCTGTCGTCTGACTTGTACTGGATGTAGTCTTCATGTGTCGTATTGAATTATCACAAGTGTCATGTAGTCA
This sequence comes from Iris pallida, assembly GCA_029216955.1. NCBI lineage: Eukaryota > Viridiplantae > Streptophyta > Magnoliopsida > Asparagales > Iridaceae > Iris > Iris pallida. Next base: position 28,871,562 of record JANAVB010025598.1, on the reverse strand, counting down.
ATTTTATCAATATTTGGTTGACTGTGATTTTGTGTCAACAATCTCCCCCATATTGATAATTGACAAAATGATAGTTGTATATTCAATATTCATACCTGGACACATCTAAGAGAAATGGCATAGCTCAAATGGCATAGCTCCCCCGTAATCAGTGCCAAGCTAGCAATAGCTCCCCCGTAATCCTGTTGGCCTGATAAAAACATTCTTCCTCCAAAGCACAGATACAGATACAAAAAGAATATAGAATATACCAAAATTTCTTCCCCTTTTGGCATTTAGCAATGAACCATAAACAAAAAGAACTGGCAAGCACACCAAAAGATAATAGATGAAACTGCATAGAGACTGATAAAACTACTGAATGTCTCAAGAGTCACAAATAATAAGTCTAATACAACCAAAGTGCATAAAAACAACTAAAATCCAAAGTGCATAAAACATAAACTACGATCCTCAGTAGCAACAGCAAGTAGAAGTCCATATCCATTATCGAGCTCGTGAAGGCCCAGCGTCGTCGGATGGATCAGTGAAGGAACGACGAGCATCCAGATCCAAGTAGAATCGATACGATATCCATCGCGAGCAGGGTCCCGCTCCATAGAAATAGGCATAGAAGGATGCCGGGACATGGAGTACCGAATATCGTGCAGCGAGTTGCTAATGGCACTCATCTGCAAGGTAGTTCAGTAGTCAAGCTGAGTCCAGCGATCATCCTCTAAGGTGAATCGATCGCGGAGCATAGTCTGGAGTGACTCTAGAGTGGCAGGAGAAGGAGGAGGATCCTGTCCTAGAGGAGGGGCATCGGGCTCATCGTCAGAGTGCTCGGACACAACAGGTGAGCCAACTGCTGCCTGAAGCCGCCGTGCCTTAGAGTGGAAGGCAGGGGCAGGTAAGAACTGGCACTCATCAAGAGGTACACAAAAAGCCCGAAAGACCATAGGAAGATACAAAGCATAAACCAAGGATCTTGGTTTCTTCCTAGAATTAATCATCCAGTCCATCATGGTACGTGGAAGATTAAATAGAACATGAAAGTGGAGGTGATACAACGCCGAGATTTCAAAGTAGGTGACCTCATCGGTGGATCCCGCTTTGGGTAGAATAGTGTTAAAGATAATCCGATGAAGTTCATAAAAATAGGGATTGAGATACTTGGCCATAAGCTTGTGAGGATGTGTGTTAGGGGTACATAAGTCGTCCTTGAAGCTTTCAAGGGAAGACCCATCGGGAAATTGAAACGATCAAGCTTCAACAAGCTTTTCCCATGAGTTTGGCTCCTGGAGTTCAAGGTGTTCGGCCAAATCGAAATCATCAAAAGAGATGTCAATGCCCGCAACCCGTGAGAAAATATGTGTATCATCATGAGTTAGGTTATAGTAGAACATTTGAGTAGCATTGCGATATATAACCGAGTTGGTGGTGACAAGTTCGTCAAGACAAAGATCATGAAAAAGTGAATCATATTGAAAGAAAATAGTAAAATTGATAGGATGATCCGCAAATACCGGACGTGTCCGAAAATCACTAAACCATTCATTTGACGCATCAAGTGATACAAATATTCGGTCGTCAAATGTGTTTCGGTCAAGTGGACGAGGTGGGTTGAACAACGGGTGGATAGGTGGTTGTTGTTCAACGGGCGGTTCAACACGAGGAGGAGCATTCGAAGTGGACGCTCCCTCGGTTCGAAGTCTCTTCCCTCGATTAAACAATCATGGAGCCATAAAATAATAAAGACAATTGAAAAAGTTGAGATGGAGAGAAGGGGTAAAATATACCTCAATGTGATGATGAACAATTAAGGAGAATGGTGAGGGAAGCCTTCTCCTTGAGTTTGGAAAATAGATATGCTCTAGGAAGGAAGAACTAGGGTTAGGGTTTGGAGAAAATATGTTTGGAGAAGTGTAGAAGGTGGCAATGGAGGAGAAAGAAGAAGAAAAACCGAATATATGTGTAAGGGTTCCAATGGTCGGAATAGATGTGGACCATTGGATCAAAATTTTGATCAGCGGCTGAGGCTGCTCCCAGTTCTGGGATGACCAAGCCGAATTCGGCCCGAACTCTGGGTAAGGCAGAGTTCGGCCCGAATTTCGGATTCTGTTGTCAGAACAGAAATCAGATAAAAAAAATTTTGATAAAAAGTGAGAGATCAAAAGAGTGTGATAAAGGAATATACAAACTTGAGAAAGACTAAATTTGAGAAAGAAAAGTTAATGCTGAAGCAAAGTGAAGTATGGAAAATCTGAATTTTAGCATATGATAAAATAAAAATGAACCATGTAATAAACAAGGAATTATGCCATAATTCAATATTTTGAAGTTGCCATGGGTTAGCTGTAGGGGCCGGATCCCAGCTAGCGGTAGTCCTGAGGACTAGTGCACCGTGTCGCTTAGGCTTTTACGCCTTGTTGTCAGAAGGACCCTTTCGGCTTGTACCCATAGCAATTTCATCATAAAAGAATCAAGACATACTCGATATTTACGCAGGTTTATTTTAATTAATAACAGCTTCGTCCAAAATTCCAAGTTCACGACAGAGAAAATTGAAGCGCTCTTCGGATAATAGTTTTGTAAAGAAATCTGCTAGCTGATGATCAGTGTCAATAAATTCTAAATTAATAGTACCATTTTGCTGATGATCACGCAAAAAGTGCTGACGTATTTCAATGTGTTTCGTGCGTGAGTGACATATGGGGTTCTTAGTGAGATTTATAGCACTAGTGTTGTCACAAAAGATTAGAATGTGCATAAAAGATAAGTTGTAGTCTTCAAGGGTTTGCTTCATCCACAGAATTTGTGCACAACAACGCCCAGTTGCGATGTATTCAGCTTCTGTTGTGGATAGTGCGACAGAATTCTGCTTCTTGCTAAACCAAGAGACTAAAGCCTTTCCTAATAAATGACACGTACCGCTCGTACTTTTACAGTCGACCTTGCATCCAATAAAATCGGCATCTGAGTAACCAATGAGGTCAAATGATGTTGATTTGGGATACCATAGGCCCACCGTAACCGTACCCTAAGGTATCGAAAGATACGCTTAACCGCAGTCATATGTGATTCCTTAGGATTTGCTTGATATCTAGCACACAGGCAAACGCTAAACATAATATCAGGGCGACTGGCAGTTAAATAAAGTAGACTGCCTATCATACTCGATACTTACATTGATCCACAGGTTTGCCGCTTTCATCTGGTTCTAGTTTAGTTGTAGTAGCCATTGGAGTGCTGATTGGTTTGACGTTGTCAAGGTCGAATTTCTTCAGCATGTCCTTTGTATACTTTGACTGACAGATGAAAGTTCCATTTGATATTTGTTTGACTTGCAGTCCAAGAAAGTAATTGAGCTCCCCCATTATGCTCATCTCAAACTCGGTCTGTATACACTTGGCAAAATCTTGACAGAGGGTTTCATTAGTAGAACCAAATATAATATCATCTACGTATATTTGCACTAAGAGAATAGTGTCTTTGAAAGATTTTATGAAAAGTGTGGTGTCAATTTTCCCTTTTGAAAAACCTTTTTCAAGCAAGAAATTGCTTAGCCGTTCATACCAAGCTCTAGGGGCTTGTTTGAGGCCATATAGCGCTTTCTTCAGCTTGTAAACATGGTCGGGAAATTTATGATTTTCAAAACCAGGGGATTGTTTTACATAAACTTCCTCCTTAATAAATCCATTCAAGAAAGCACTTTTAACATCCATTTGAAATAATTTGAAATTTTGAAAATTTGTAAATACACAAAGCATCTGAATGGATTCTAATCTCGCAACAGGAGCATACGTCTCATTGTAGTCGATACCTTTCTCTTGGTTGTATCCTTGGGCTACTAGACGAGCTTTGTTGCGTGTAACTGAACCATCTTCATTTACTTTGTTTCTAAAAACCCATTTAGTACCAATAATCGAGTGATTTGCCGGTCTAGGAACGAGTTCCCATACTTGGCTCCTCTCGAATTGGTTGAGTTCCTCTTGCATGGCAGAAATCCAAAATTTATCATTAAAAGCTTCTAAAATGTTTTTCGGCTCAATTTTTGAAATGAAGGCAGTACTAGCAATGAAGTCTCTTAATGATGATCTAGTAGTTACTCCGCGTGAAACCTCACCTATTACCAAATTTTCTGGATGTGACGGCTTGAAAGAGAATTTCTTTGGCAAGCCCTCCAGAGAATTGGTTTTGGTGGTGGTATTCATTAGAGTAGAAGTTGATGGCTCAACATTATCATCAAGAGTGGCTGCTGCACTGTTATCCTCATCAAAAGTCACATTGGTAGACTCTTCCACAATTAATGAGCATTTGTTAAATACTCTATATCCCTTGCTCTTAGCAGCATAGCCAAGGAAAATACCATCGTCAGCTTTGGCATCAAATTTGCCTAAGTTGTCTTTGGTGTTAAGGATAAAACATCTACAACCAAAAACTCTAAAATAAGAAACATTTGGGGTTCTTCCAAACCAAAGCTCATAGGGTGTTTTCTTCGTAATAGGACGAATAAGCAACCTATTTAAAATATGGCATGCTATACTGACAGCTTCAGCCCAAAAGTATTTCGGAAGTGAGAACTTGTTCAACATGACTCTAGCCATATCGCCAAGAGTTCTATTCTTCCGCTCCACAACACCATTTTGTTGAGGAGTTCTTGGACAAGAAAACTCATGATCAAAACCATTAGAGTCACAAAACTTTTCAAAATCAGTATTTTCGAATTCGCCTCCATGATCACTTCGGATTCGAGTAATCATGTAGCCTTTTTCGTTTTGAACTTTCTTAACAAAAATCTTGAAAACCGAAATAGCATCACTTTTATTTGTAAGAAAGAAAACCCATGTAAATCTAGAAAAATCATCAACTATAACAAAAGCGTAGAGTTTTCCACCAAGACTGGCTACTCTACTAGGGCCAAATAAATCCATATGGAGTAATTGCAAGGGTCTAGTAGTGCTTACAGAGTTTATAGAATGAAATGAGGACTTGGTTGCCTTATTCAATTCACATTCGGCACATACAGTGTCCTTTTTGAATGTGATGTCGGGCAAGCCTCTAACTAGCTTCTTATTCGATAGCCTGGATATAGTATCCATGTTGGCATGACCAAGACGCTGGTGCCACAGTAATCTTTCATCCTTATGAGCATATAGGCATCTACCTGCATTGTTAGTATCTCTTGACAAATAGAAAATATAAATATTATCCTCTCTTATCCCTTCAAAAGTAATATCTCCCGCTGACCTATCATAAATAAAGCATTTATCTTGTCCAAAGTTAACGTCATATCCATGGTCAGCAAGATGACTAATGCTGAGCAGGTTATGCTTTAACTCGGTCACTAGACAGACATCCTTTATTACGGGAGAGGGAGGATGACCAATAATACCATTACCTATAATATACCCTTTTAGGTTGTTGCCAAAGGATACATATCCTTCTCTCTTCATCGATAGTGATGCGAAAAGATTTGCGTCTCCAGTCATATGCCGCGAGCATCCACTATCGAGAATCCATTTACTCTTAGTTGAGGAAGGAAGGTCCACCTACATCAAGAGTAGATGTGACCTTTGGTACCTAAGTTCTTGAGGGTCCTAAAAAGTTAGTTTTCGGAAACCATACATATATATTTCTATCTACTAATCTTCTAACTCTACATTGTGGTGAAATGTGTCCATGTAATCCATAATAAGTACAAATAGCATTCCTATTTATGTTAGGAGCATGTTGATGATATCTATATGTAGAGTGGTGTAGAGTAGCATGGTGATGATATGTAGAGTGGTGTGGAGTAGCATGGTGATGATGTCTATGTGGAGCATGATGATGACTATAATCATAAGCAGTATGATGGTGATTTTGTGCAACATAGTGATGATTGTATCTATGTGTAGCATGGTGATTATGTGTCATATTAGAGTGAAAGTTATTTCTACGTGTATGTGGTTTGTGTGCTTCATGAAAGTGGGTGTACATGAAAGCATGATTGCGTGCTGCAGGTGTATGGCGTGTTTGAGTAGTATGAGAAGTATTGTGCTTTGTGTGTGTCTCATGTGATTGGGTTTGAGGTTGAGCAACCTGTTTTCCCAATCTAATCTCTAATTTCTTAGAGATAGCCTGCAGTTCATTAACCTTAGCATTCAAACCATATATCTTAGTAACAGAAATCTTGTGTCTACTCTTTTCTTCAGCAAGCTCTGTGTTGAGTACGGTAATTTCTTGTGTTTGTTGTTCAATACATGCTTCGGCATCATGAAGGCTTAGTTTAAGCTTAGACACCTCATTTGTGACTTTCGTGGGTGACGTGTCTCTAAGGTTATCAAGCAATAAAGAAAGTCTTTGAATTTTGACTTCATGACTTTTGATCTTTTCCTTGGCATGTTTGTATTTACCAATGACCTTTTTGTGATCATCAAGTAAATCGGTGAAAGTATCGCCAAGTTCATCAAAAGTGAAATAATCAAGTGTTTCGTTTGATACCTTGTCGGACGTTGCCATTAGGCACACGTTTGCAGTGTCTTGAGGAGAGTGTCATTTTCTTCCTCGGAGTCACTAGCTTCGCTTTCATGACAAATGCTTGTGTTGGCATATTTCTTTGAGGAAGTCTTCTTGTATGGTTTCTCATAACGGTTGCTCTTCTTTAAGAATGGACAGTCTTTTCGGATGTGTCCAGTCTTCTTACAACCATAGCATGTTGGCTCTTCTTCATCATCTTCTTATGGTTCCTTCTTTCTTCGGTTGAAGCGAAGGAATTTCTTGAAGTTGCGGACAAGGAGAGCTTGATCATCACCTTCCGAGTTGTCGTCATCCGTCTCTTCGGGATCAGCCCTTCGTCGGTGAGCTTTGAGGGCGATCTCCTTTACCTTAGGAGCAGGCTCTTCGAAGTCTTTGAGGTCAAGCTCATGAGTCATCAGCTTTTCCATCAAAGTCTCCATGGACATAGTTGTGAGATCATTTCCTTCTATGATGGCTGTCACCTTAGGGTTCCAAATCTTTGGTAGACCCCTAAGTAGCTTGCGAATTTTCTCGTGATTTGTATATTGTTTGTCGAGCGAAGATAGAGGATTGATGATGTCGAGGAATCTTGTGAACATTTGCGTGATCGTCTCATTTGGCTTCATCTTGAAAGCCTCATATTCTTGAGTGAGACGACTTATCTTCGATTCCTTGACTTTGGTGGTTCCTTCATGCGTCACTTCTAGAAGTCTCCATACTTCGTGAGAGGTGGTGCATGTTAAGACCCTGTTAAACTCATTCCTGTCTATAGCACAAAATAAGGCATTAATAGCTCTCGCGTCTAGACTTGCCTGTTTCTTCTCCTCGTCAGAATATTTGTCATGTGGTTTCTCAACGAGATCACCATTGACAACTATCCTGGCGGGCTTTTTATAACCATCGGTGACGATAGTCCACAGGTCGAAGTCTAGCGACTTGAGATAAAAGCTCATCCTTGTTTTCCAATAGGTGTAGTTAGTTCCATCAAATAGGGGAGGCCTATAAGTGGACTGCCCTTCATCGTGATTAGAAATCAAGGATTGTGTGGTTGCCATGGATCAGCTCTAGGATATTAGTCCTTGTTGAGAGAACCGAGCTCTGATACTAATTGAAGAACAGATGGCAACTCTAGAGGGGGTGAATAGAGTTTATAACAATAATACCCAATAAAAATTAAACTTCTTTCACCAGCTGAAAGTAATCAAAGTAAATACGGAAATAAATAAGGAGCAAGAAAGCATACGCAAACACAGCCGATTTTTAACCTGGTTTCCCTCGTGAGGACTAGTCCAGGCCTGAGAACTCTAGCTCAGGATTAAATCCACTATTTGTGAAATAGTAGTTACACCCTGTGCCTTTTCTTCATAAGAGCACGTCAACTTCTTACAAAAATTGCAGTGGCGATGCTTGGAATTTTTCAAGCGACTTCTTGAACTCTTGCACAAACTCCTAACTGAAAAGTACTGAGCACTTGAGGCTTAGGGAGCTTGTGGCTAGTAGATGAAGAAGGGTATGCCTTGTATAGAGCTTTAGAGAGAAGAGAAGAGAAGATTGGATGAATAAAAATGAGAGAATTCATGGTCTATTTATAGGATAAGAGGTAAGCAGAATTCGCCCAGAATTCTGGTTGGAATTTTCAAAAAATTGGCCGTTGGACAACTTGCAACCAGCCAACCCTAAAAATTAGGATGCTGATTTTTAGGAGGCAGAGTTCGGCCCGAACTCTGTCTCCAGAGCACGGAATGGGTCATTGGTCCAATTGGCTTATTTGGATATGTGTGGAGCTATTGGATTTTGGGTATGGGTATAGGTTAAGTCTCAGATGCTCAGCACAGCTTAGTTTACATAAGTCTAGACTCAATAAAATTGTAAAATACAAACTCAAAAAATAACTTGTATTACAAATCCGAGCTGTCGTCTGACTTGTACTGGATGTAGTCTTAATGTGTCGTATTGAATTATCACAAGTATCATATAGTCAATTTTATCAATATTTGGTTGACTGTGATTTTGTGTCAACAGCAGTATCACCCAAGGAAGGCCAATGTAGTAGCAGATGCGTTGAGCAGGAGAGCCGAAGTTTATTTCCTCACAGTGCAGCCAGAGTTATTAGCAGATCTTCAGAAGATGGAAATCGAGAGGATCCACTATAGTCGAGAGGATCTGGATGGCGCAGTCAACAGATTCCAAGCTTCAGCGACTCAGAGCCGAGTGTGAGGCAGGACAAAGACTAGAGTTGAGTATTCATGAAGATGGTACACTTCGACATGGGAGGCATCTTTGTGTACCTAGTGGTGATATCATGCAGGAGATCTTGGCAGAAGCTCACAGTTCGCAGTATTCTATTCATCCGGGTGGTACGAAGATGTACCGTGATATCCGTCAGCACTTTTGGTGGAATGGTATGAAGAGGGAGATAGCCCAGTTTGTCTCTCGGTGTTTGGTTTGCCAACAAGTTAAAGCTGAACATCAGAGGCCAGCAGGACTTCTTCAAACATTACCGATTCCAGAATGGAAGTGGGAGCATATAACCATGGATTTCGTGACTGGATTACCTAGGTCCCCAGCCGGTAGAGATGCTATTTGGGTTATTATAGACAGACTCACGAAGGTGGCTCACTTTCTCCTATTCAGAGTTGGTCAGTCGACGGCTCAGCTAGTAGCGATCTATCTCAGGCAGATAGTCAGGTTGCATGGAGTACCAGTCAGTATCACCTCAGACAGAGATTCAAGATTTATATTATACTTTTGGCGCAGCCTGCAAGAGAGTTTGGGAACTCACCTCCAGTTCAGCTCTGCTTATCATCTGCAGACAGATGGTCAGTCCGAGCGTACCATACGAACTTTGAAAGATATGTTGCGGTCTTATACACTCGACTTCAGTGGTTCGTAGGAAGATCACCTGCACCTGGTGGAGTTCTAGTACAACAATAGTTACCAGGCCAGTATCCAGATGGCACCATTCGAGGCATTATATGGTAGGAAGTGCCGATCCCCACTAGCATGGGACGATGTGGGAGAGAGGCAGATCCTCGGTCCGAAAATGATTGCTCAAACTATTGGGGTCGTCAGAAGAGTTAGAGATCATCTTCGTGTAGCACAAGATCGCCAGCGTCATTGGGCCAATTCTTATCGGTGCCCCCTTGAGTTTTCTGTCGGCGACCATGTATTCCTGAGGATTTTGCCTAACCGTGGCATCATTCGTTTTGGCGTTCGGGGAAAGCTTAGTCCTAGGTATATAAGGTCGTTCGATATTCTGGAACGAGTAGGTGATGTATCCTATCGTCTCGCTCTTCTGCCGTTGTTACGTGAGGTGCTTGACGTGTTCCTTGTATCCCAACTACGACGGTATATCCCGGACCCGAGCCATATCTTGGATCATTCGGAATTGGTTGTTGGTACCAACCTTTCGTATAAGGAGAGGCCCGTGTCTATATTGGACCGGAGAGAGAAGATACTCAAGAACAAGACTATTAAGTTAGTCCGTGTTGCTTGGGGTCATCACTCTTTGGGTGAGTCAACATGGGAGCATGAGGATGATATCCGATTGCGATATCCCGACCTGTTTGACTCGTAAGGTATAATATCTTCTTGTGCCTTATGCCCTCGATTTCCTTGCTTATATGAATGATTGCTTAGTATAGCTTGTCTGTGAATAGTATAGCTTGTTCTTGCCTCTCTGGCCTCTTAATTAAATTCTAAGGATAGAATTCTTTTAAGGTGGGTAGAGTTGTAACGCCTGTAGTTCATACTACGTATTTTGTTATACATGTACATAATCTCGGACCTGTATATAGACTTGTCCTGATTGGCTAGCCTTGGGTTCTGCATTGGCATGAGTTAGTTAGCATTTTATGGTTCTGGCATACATCGGGTTAGGTTGGGTTCGACTTGGTTGGTTCGGTTTGGGTTGGAATGCAAACCCCTACCTACCACCCTCCATCATTTATTAATCCCAACAACCCACTCTCTCTCTTCATTCACTTCTTCATTTACTTTTTTCCTCCCTCCATTAACTCTCTCCACCGACCAGAGAGAGGCATACGCAAGTACAACTTGCTTCACGGAGGAACTCAAATTTTGTTGTTCCATTGTCTTCCTCATGAGATTCTAAGTCACTTTAGTACTTAGCATTTTTAGTTTCCATGGTTCATTTCATGTAGATGTAAGCTTATTGCATTTTTGGATTTCTTGGTTTTGATCTACTAAATTGGCCTATTTTCGAAAACTGAGAGTTTCATGCAGTAGGCATTCTGATTTTACGCAAGATTGGTTTTGGAATGGTTGGATTTCATCGAGATTTGGCCGAGATAGGGCTTACTTGAGTTCGTGAGCTTTTACGCCTGCTTATACCGGCCTTGGGGAGAAGATGAAGTTTTACGCCCACGTTTTATGCCCACGTTTTACGCACACATTCTAACGTGTTAGCATAGAGTTTACCCTTTACGCCCACGTTTTACATGACAGCGTATTATTCAGCCTTTTACGCACACGTTTTCACGTGTCCGCGTAGTATTCCCTTTTTATGCTCACGCAATTGCGTGCCAGCGTACTCAGTTTTACGTCGAGTTCATTCAAATTTTACGCTCGGGGCCCTCCCTCTCGCGTAAAATCGTGCTGGCATAAAACTCTGGCTTGAGTAGACTCTCGCGTGCGTAAAGCCTTGCTCGAGTGTCTTGCTCGCGTAGAGCCTCGCTTTCCTACGGCTTGCTAGCGTAGAGCTCTGCTCGGTAGAGCGCATGCTAGATTTTATGCTAGCGTAAAATCCTGCTCGCATGCACTCTTGCCCGCGTAGAGCTGCATATCCTTATGTCTTGCCCGCGTAGAACCGTTTTACGCACGGGGTCTCTTGGGCCTAGCATAGTATTGTCTGTATAGAATCTCGAGCCCCCCTTCCCTTAGCATAATCTATTGCTTTTATATCCTTACACCATTTGTCAAGAACTTGATAATCATGAATTTATTTAATATGTTTGGAATGATAATTGTACAAGGCATGGTATGAAGTTGACATGACATGACATGACTTGACAAGCAAGCATGATGGGAACTATTAAATGCTGTTGCGACGGCTAGCATGACATGACAAGAATGACATGACTAGAATGAATGGCCTGGACACCGTGGACTATTGTGTTTGTACAAATGAACCAGTATTGTCTTGCATCATGTCTAGGGCAGGGACCCCTGAGTACTACTGTCAGGGGGCACCTACTGAAATTGACTAAGGCTAATAAATAGAATAATCCAGTAGTCATGAAGAGATTTCCTAGCTACAGGCAATCTCGTTATCTGGACGCCCCATCATGGGATCTTTAGCCTGCCGTCGAGTAGGGCACATTTCCAGCACATTGTCATATGTTGCACCCACCAAGCTACTTAAGGGTACATGCGTTTCTTGAACGATGTACCCACATGAATTCAATCCCCTAATTGCGTCTGGATAACTTGGATGGTCTGCAGGGCTTGTGGCTGTTGGAATAATCTTATTTGCATCTTGTTAGTGACTAGACCTGTGATAACCCTAGTTAGTTAAAGTATCAAGTCGTACTTATTTGCTTGGCCGTGAATGTTGAATGGAGTCTAAGTCTTGTCCTATTCCAGTACCTGGTTACTTCAACAACATGATTAGTTATGCTTACCTTAACAATAATGATCGGGGGCCAAGTTCTGTTCAGGCGAAGGGTTACAACCCCGGTCCTTGTTTGGTTTAAGGGTTGTAACCTGGATCCCGGAGCAATTCTGTGTCCTTTCTTCGTTTATTGTCTTATTGCACCCGACGTCATGCTCGTCATGCTTTACTTTACCAACAAGAACTTGAGACGGGTTTCTATTCAGGCGAAGGGTTACAACCCCGGTCCTTGTTTGGTTTAAGGGTCGCGACCTGGCTACCTGAATAGTTTCCTCGTACTCAATTGACTGTTGTTGTCACTGTTATTATCAGTTTTCCTTATATATAATTATCTTTAATATCCATTTATTGTATGCTGGTTTTAGATCCTAAGTGAAGCCTCATTTGTGGCACTTGCTCTTTCTGGGGTCTGACCTAGCTGGTTTTGTATGGCCAGATACCGGAGCAACTCTAGAGGATCTACCTGTCTTCCAGCCAGATGGTGACCACCAGGCGTAATCCTGGCAACGAGTGGGTTCCTTTTGTTCTTCCACTTTATTGTATAAATATTCTTTTGAGGCGTTTAGCCGACGAGCACGTGTTAGCTCGTATTGTACCTTTATTTACTGTCTGCCTACGGGCTGTAACATGATAGGCAAATCCTAGGGTTGATCATGTATGACTGAAACTCTTGCTAGTCTTGACATTTTGTACGACTAGCTTCATGATCATCCAAATATGTAATATATGGGACGCCTTACTATTGTATATTTGGTGCTCTAACATCTTGTAACTGCTTTTACTTGCTTGAGATTGAGACAATAGGCTTGTTCATGACCATAAGAGACTGATGGCTTGTAGTTAAACCCTCATGTATCTAGACAGCCGTGACCGTATAGCGAGGTGGGTTGCACTTCAATATACGTAGCTGGCTATGTTCGCCTCCGCTCTCCAGTATTCTGGTTCTGGGGCGTTACAATCGTAACGAGCTGCAGCCGGATAAAAATATCGCTGAACCTCCAGATCATCAATATGATAACCAAGTACCGAGGGATCACGAACTATGGGAATGGGACCGCTAGGGTTGTGAACAAAGTTGTAGCTAAAATCCCTTATAGTGTTGGTCATGGTCTGGAACTGTAGTGTGGTACAAAAATCTATAGATCGAAACTGATCCATAATTAATTCCTAGAAGGACTCAAGGGTGACGCCCGTGGGAGGATATGAAGGATGGAAACTAGGTGATGGGTCAACAATAGGAGGAGAAGGTGGAGCTTGCACTGCTGGAGTAGGAGCGACTCGACGATGCATATGAAGATAAGCAGGTGGAGCATCTCGAGGACAGTCATCTGAGACGATGTCAAAATACTCAAAGATGTACAAAAGATATATCACGTATAAATGGTTCTGCGATTTCTTGCGACACCATTCCATAGCAGAAATGATAGACTTAGGTAGACTAAACGGAATCTCAAAGTAGAGATGACAAATAGCAGAAAGCTCAAGATAAGTGATTTCATTGGTAGAAATTTGTTTAGAAATGATAGCAGAAAATACCATCCGATGTAAATCGTAGAAATAGTCATTCAAATATTTCGGTCGAAGGGGACCTTTGGGACGTGGATTGGGTTCACATAACGAGTCACAAAATGAATCCAAAGTCATATGAGCCAAAAATCAAACTTTTGTGATGTCCACAAGTACTTCCTCTTCATTGGGAATGTAGAGCATAAGAGCTAAATCATTAGCATCAAATTCGATATCTATCCTACCGACTTTAGACTTAACCGTGTCATTTTTGTGACCGTGAGATTGCAATAGAACATACGAATAGCATTCATATCAATTGGATAACTAGATTTCACTAATTCTTTAAGATTAAAGTGTTCAAATACGGATAAATGATCAGAAAATAAAGTGAAATTGATCGGGTTCTCCGCACAAATTGTCCGTTCGACAAAGTCGACGAACCATTCATTGGATGTATCAATAAAAAGTGAGAAAGAGCCCTCCTCTTGAACATTTGAGGAGGAAGCTTCTCCAACTTTTCTCTTCTTTTTGGAAGAATAAGAAACTTTGGGTGCCATTGAAAATAGAAAGTAGAGAAAAGAGTAAGATATACCAAAATTGAGCACAAAATATGGAAGAGAATCCCAAAATAACTCAGAATCCAAACTTCTAGACGTCGGCATGCTTGGAAGAAGGAGAATATGGTGGCTAGGGTTAGGTTTTTCAGTGTGGAAGTTGCTGCATAGATGAGAAAGATGATGATGAAGAGAGGGTTTTAATAGAGGAGCCCGACTATCCAGCTTCTATTCGAAAATAGGCCTTACCCAATTTTAGCCTGAGTTCGCACAAAGCTTGGTCTAAGCTCGATCCCTTGGTAGTTTGGGCAATTCTGATACAGGTTTTAACATGTATACAAAGTAGTAATTTAAAATATTCATACTGATGAAAAATAATTTATATTAATTAACCAAAAAAAAGTATCAAATATTTCGGGTTAGCTGTAGGAGCTGGATCCCAGCTAGCGGTAGTCCGAAGACACTTGGCATCGTGTTGCTTAGGCTTTTATACCTTTTTGTTAGAAGTGCCCTTTCGGCCTATAACCAAAGTACTTTCTACGATTTTATGAATTTAGGTCAAGTAATATATAATTATAAAACTTCAACGTCGAAAATTCCTAATTCACTTCATATAAAGTTAAAACGATCTTCAACTAGGGGTTTAGTGAAGATGTCAGCTAATTGTCGTTCTGTGTCCACATACTCTAGACAAATATCGTCTTGTAAAATATGGTCTCTAAGAAAATGATGTCTTATCTCTATATGCTTTGTGCGAGAGTGACAAATAGGATTCTTTGTGAGATTTATAGAACTAGTGTTATCATAGTAAATAGGGATGTAGTTGTAAGATAACTGATAGTCTTCCAAGGTTTGCTTCATCCACAAAATCTAGGCACAACAACGTCCTACGGCTATATATTCAGCCTCGGTTGATGATAATGCAACAGAGTTTTGCTTTTTAGAAAATCAGGAGAGTAAGGATTTTCCTAGAAAATGACATGTGCCATTGGTACTTTTACGATCGACCTTGCATTCGGCAAAATTTGCGTCCGAATAACCTATCAAGTCAAATGAATCGATTTTTGGATACCATAGACCGGTTGTTAAAGTAACTTTAAGGTATCGTAGGATACGCTTAAAGGTGCTCACATGTGATTCCTTAGGACAAGCCTGGTATCTTGCACATAGGCATACTGAAAATATAATGTCTAGACGATTAGCAATTAAATAAAGTAAACTAACATCATATCTCTGTACTTATGCACTTTAGTTGGTTTCGCACTTTCATCCATGTCAAGTTTTGTAGACATTGCCATAGGAGTTCTGATTGGTTTGACATTGTCCATATCAAACTTCTTCAGTAGGTCTTTTATATATTTGGCTTGACTGATGGAAAATCTTTGTGAATTTTGTTTAATTTGTAGCCCAAGGAAGAAGGTCAATTCTTCGATCATGCTTATTTCAAAATTACTCTGCCACTTTACAAACTCGTTACAAAGCATCTCATTTGTTGATCCAAAAATAATATCATCCATATAGATCTGCACTAATAAAATATTCTTACCAACAGATTTTATAAAAAGAGAGTTGGCCCATTGGTCATGGTCAAACCTGATTTTAATAATTGATCAAACTCTGTCTCGATATAATTGCAAGTCAACTCAGATGTTTACCTACGACGTTTTGGACACTGCTCAATAATGGATATTTACTATGTTCAAGACCGAAGCTGTTTCGAAGTTGTTTGCCATTCAGAATGCACTTCCTGTTACGCTATGTAATTTTTCATTTTATTGAGTCTAGGAATACATTGTACACCGAGTCGTACTGGCAAATAGGCTATTCGAAAACGTTTTTCAAAACCATCCTATTTTTTTATAAATGACCTATATTTTTGAAAAATATTATTTTTACAAAAAGCTTCTGAAGAATTTTTTTAAAAAGCCAAAATTTATTTTCTCCAAAAATGAACTGACAGAACCCCAGCAGAGTTCGGCCAGAGTTCGGCCATTTGGAACGTTAGTGAACGTTTAGTTTTTGAACTTGGTCATCCTTCAGTTGCGGTTTGTTACAAAGAGTTCTGTCCGAATTCTGCCCGAATTCTGTCAGAGTTCTGTCTTTGGAAAAACTATAAATAGATAAGTATTTCGATCATTTCAAATCACCAATTCACTTTCAATCTCTTCTCTTCCTGAGCTTACATTCTTCCAAAGAGTTCTAAAAAGCTTTTATTTTTAAATCCCAAGCCAGTTACAATCCTCTAGTCGATTTGCCAGTGCGGTACGGTCTAGAAGTTTCAGAGCGATTGTAATCAGAGGCTTGATAGAAGATTCAACTCTTCACAATTGAAGTTGGTCGAGTTCTTCGTATCAAAGCTCGCATCTGTAGAAGTTACAAGGACTTCGTATGAAAACTTACGGGATTTTTCAATAGTGGATTCAACTGGAAGCTAGAGTTCTTCCGACTGGACTAGTCCTCACAAGAGGGAAACCAGTATAAATCTCGGTGTTTGCGTTTGCCTTCTGATCACTTTTAATTTCTATCATTTACTTTTGTGATTATTATTATATCTGTGATCTAACTGCTAACAAGTTTTTATTAGCAATATTCTGCTGCCTACTCTATTCACCCCCCTCTAGAGTATTCTGCTTTACGATTTTGTTCCTACAATTGGTATCAGAGCAGGCTCTCCATCTAGAGGTATTATATTCTGATCCCAATTGTTCCTACAATTGGTATCAGAGCGGGTTATACAGGTAAAGCAAGGTAAAATTACAGTTATATTCAATTTTTATATAGATCACAGTATTACACATGGCAACTGTAAAATTCATAAGTGAAGGCCAAGCCACAAACAGACCTCCACTGTTTGACGGCACAAACTACACTTATTGGAAAACACGTATGAGTTTCTTTCTGAAATCTCTTAATTTTGACTTATGGTCTGTAGTTATTGATGGCTATAAAAAGCCAACTCGTATTAATATTGATGGTGTTTTAGCTAAAAAATCCCATGACAAATATACAGAGGAAGAAAAGAAAAAGGCCAGTCTTGACGCACGTGCTATTAACGCTTTATTTTGTGCTTTAGACAGAACTAAATTCAACAGGGTGTCTACTTGCACAACATCAAACGAAGTGTGGAAACTTCTCGAAGTAACCCACGAAGGAACAACACAAGTCAAGGAGTCAAAGATCAGCAGACTTACTCAGGAGTATAAGACGTTCAAAATGAAGCCAAGTGAATCAGTCACTCAGATGTTTACAAGATTCTTGGATATTGTAAATCTTCTATCCTCACGAGGCAAGGATTACAGTAACCATGAGAAGATTCGCAAACTTCTACGAGCCCTTACAAAGAACTGGATTCCAAAGGCTACAGCAATCATTGAAGGGAACGACCTCTCAACAATGTCTCTGGAAACACTCATGGGTAAGCTACTCACTCACGAGTTAGAACTTCAAGACTTTGAAGATGCTACACCAAAGGAAAAGTCAGAGAAGACGATCGCTCTCAAGGCTTAACATAGAAGAACCATCGAAGATGATTCCGACGACAGCAATTCCGACTCTAAAGATCAAGCTCTTCTGATAAGAAAGTTCAAGAAGTTCATGAGATTTAATAGGAGAACAAAGGACAGCAAAGACAATAACAACAACAACAACGAGGAAGATCCTATTTGCTACGGATGCAAGAAGAAAGGACACATAAAGAAAGATTGTCCCTCAGCATCATCATCAAAAAAATAGCAAATATAACAAAGGCTACCTAAAGAAATCGACATCAAGAAAGTACGCCAACACAAGCATATGGCATGAAAGTGAAGCCAGCGACTCAGAAGATGAACAATCAGATGACGCAGCAAATGTGTGCTTGATGGCTTGCGCTCAGGTAATCACTAATCCTCTATTTGACCCTTATGATAATTTTACCTTTGAGCAACTAGGAGAGGCTTTCAGTGAACTGTTAGATGATTACAGGAAACTGCGTAGCAAATATGAAACATCTAAGAAGGTACTCAAAGAGTACAAAGGTAAAATAGGAAGACTTACCGACCTACTAGATCATGTTAGAGATAGTGATTCTTCAAATGAGTCTGGTGAGCTTTCTTCTATTAAATTATTGTTAGACGAGACTGTTAAGCTATCCGAAGAAAAAGACCAAACTATTATCCAGTTAAAGAAAGACCTATCTAAGGAGAGAAAGAGTGTCCAGTGTGCACAGGTCAGATTAGAATCACTCACATCTGACTATACTAGATTATATGAAACTTCCAAAAAGTTGGAAATTAGTTTAGGAAAACGGCCTGAAGTTGCTGCTTCCTATTCTAACACGTGTCAATTACCGAATCATCGGAACACGCCCAACACTGTCAGACCAAACCATACCAAGACTTTGCCCAAGAAGACTAATAGGCATGCATTCTTCTATACTAGAAAACCAAAACCTACCAATCATGTACCTCACACTACTTTCAACACTCAACATGCTAAACGTCATTATTGTGGCCTCATTGGTCATATATCTTCTGCATGTAGAATCAGAAAGTTAGTAGATTTAAATGTTTATGCATGGATACCGAAAACTAACCAGTCAGGACCCTACAAGAAATGGGTACCAAAAGTTTCATCTGCAAATTATTTTGTAGGTGGGACACCCTTCACATGCTAGGAGCAAATGGATCCTCGACAGCGGTTGCTCACAGCACATGACCGGTGATGCTTCATTATTTGCAACACTGTCGAAGAGGAATAAAGAAGGATACATCTCCTTCGGTAATAATTTGAGAGGGTACATAATCGATATCGATGACATTGGTAAGGCTTCCTATCCAGTAATTAAAGATGTTTGTCTTGTTACTGAGTTAAAACATAATCTGCTCAGCATAAGCCATTTTGCTGATCACGGTTATGGTATTAACTTCGTAAAAGATAAATGTACTTTTATTGATAGTTCAACTGGCAGTACTATATTTGAAGGTATTAGGGAAGATAATATATATGTATTCTATTTGTTGGAAGATGCTAACAATACAGGTAGATGTTTGATGGCCAAAAGTATTGAGAGTCAACTATGGCATATGAGACTCGGTCGTGCAAACATGGATACAATTTCAAGATTATCTACAAAGAAGTTGGTACGCGGCTTACCGAATATTTCTTTCAAGAAGGATACGGTATGTAGTGAATATGAAAAGAACAAAGCTACCAAATCTGCATTCAAATCCAAGAATGCTGTAAGTACCACTAGACCTTTATAATTGTTGCATATGGACTTATTTGGACCCAGCAGAATTGCTAGTCTAGGTGGTAAGTTATATGCATTTGTCATTATAGATAATTTTTCTAGATATACATGGATTTATTTTCTTCCACGCAAGAACGATGCATTATCAGAATTCGTCACCTTTTGTAAGAAAGTACAGAATGAAAAAGGGTTCATGATTACTCGCATTCGTAGTGATCATGGCGGCGAATTTGAGAATGCAGAATTCAAACAATTTTGTGACACACACGGTTATCTGTTTGAATTCTCTTGTCCTAGGACTCCACAACAAAATGGAGTTGTAGAACGTAAGAACAGAACTCTATCTGAAATGGCTAGAGTAATGTTAAACCAGTTTAGTCTACCTAGATATTTATGGGCTGAAGCTGTAAATACAGCATGCTATATTCTCAATAGGGTTCTAATTCGACCCATATCGAAGAAGACTCCCTATGAATTATGGTTTGATAGAATACCAAATGTTTCTTATTTTAAAATCTTTGGTTGTAAATGCTTTATTCTTAATACTAAAGATAATTTGAGTAAATTTGATAAAAATGCCGATGAAGGTATATTTTTAGGTTATGCAGCAAAGAGCAAAGGATATAGAGTCTTCAACAAAAGAACCATGATCATTAAAGAATCTATCAACGTCAAGTTTGATGAGCTAAATCATCACTTAGACGATGATGACAATGAAGACATAATCGCACCAAGTACAGCTACTGCAAAACCTTCACACAAAGATACAGAACTATCACATCAGGCATCAGATGAACCTCCAAACAAAGAAGCCGGAACTAGCAATCTTGAGACTACACCAAAAGAGATGAGATTCTTGGCTAGTCATCCAAAGGACTTGGTAATTAGTGAGATTACCAAGGGTGTAAGTACTCGTTCCTCTAATAAAGATATAGCTTCTTGTGTTGCTTTTGTCTCGCAGTTTGAATCCAAAAATATTGATGAAGCATGTAGTGATAATTTTTGGTTAGATGCTATGCAAGAGAAATTAAACCAATTCAAACGGAATCAAATTTGGGAACTTGTTCCCAAGCCTATTGATCATCCGGTCATTGGTACCCGATGGGTATTCCAAAATAAACTGAACGAGAATGGTTTAGTGACTCGTAATAAGGCTCGACTCGTAGCTCAAGGATACAATCAGGAAGAAGGTATCGACTACGATGAGACTTATGTCCCAGTTGCGAGATTAGAATCCATTTGCATGTTATGTGCATTTGCATGTTTTCATAATTTTAAATTATTTCAAATAGATGTCAAAAGCGCATTTTTAAATAGTTTTATAAAAGAAGAGGTTTATGTAGCTCAACCACCCGGTTTTACTGATTTCAAATTTATTGAATATGTTTTCAAGTTGAAGAAAGCTTTATACGGTTTGAAACAAGCCCCTCGTGCTTGGTACGATCGTCTAAGCACTTTTCTACTTGATAACGGTTTTCCAAAGGGAAAGGTTGACACTACTCTGTTTATAAAATCTTCGAATAATAATATTCTTTTGATTCAAGTCTATGTAGATGATATTATCTTTGGATCTACTGATGAATCTCTTTGTCAAAAAATTTCAAAGTGTATGCAGAATGAGTTTGAGATGAGCATGATGGAAGAGCTGAAATTCTTTCTCGGACTGCAAATCAAACAAACCAACAATGGGACGTTCATAAATCAAGCAAAATACACAAAGGATCTATTGAAGAAGTTCGACATGGAAGCAGCAAAACCACTTAGCACTCCAATGGCGACTTCAACCAAGCTTGATATTGATGAACAAGGCAAACCTGTCGACATACGTAAGTATCGAGGTATGATCGGTAGCTTACTATATTTAACTGCTAGTCGACCAGATATTATGTTCAGTATTTGTTTATGTGCTCGTTTTTAAGCTAATCCTAAGGAATCACATTTATGCGCAGTTAAGCGTATCTTCCGATACCTTAAAGACACTTCTTCTGTCGGCTTATGGTATCCCAAAACCACGTCGTTTGACCTAACCGATTATTCCGATGCTGATTTTGCCGGATGTAAAGTAGATAAAAAAGCACTAGCGGCACATGTCATTTCCTAGGAAAAGCTCTAGTCTCTTGGTCTAGTAAAAAGCAAAATTCTGTTGCATTATCAACAACCGAGGCTGAGTATATCGTCGTAGAACGTTGTTGTGCACAAATTTTGTGGATGAAACAAACCTTAGAAGACTATGGATTGCATTTTACACACATACCCATTTTCTGTGACAACACTAGTTCTATTAATTTGACTAAGAATCCAGTATATCATTCTCGTACTAAACATATCGAGATTCGACATCACTTTCTTAGAGATCATCAACAAAATTGAGATATAAACCTTGTATATATAGACACACAGAATCAATTAGCTGACATACTCACAAAACCTTTAGCGGAAGATCGTTTCAATTATTTGCGTCGAGAATTAAGAATTTTAGATATCAATAATATTAATTAATTTTGTTTTATTAATTATTTATTCGATACTCAAAAACTATTTTTGAGACAAGCCCAAAAAGAGTCTGTCTGTCACCACGACTACGGTCGAAGCGAAGCGGTACTTAAGAGTTCTCCGGTGAACCTCCGTTAGCTGGGACAGTGCTCCTACAGCTAATCTGAGACAGATGCTGAGTAAAGAATATTAATTTATAAAATAATATTAATTATATTATTTTGAGATTTAAAATTACTAAACTTTGAATTAAGCATTTGAAACGAATTAATGAAAAAGAATATGGCCTCATTTGAATTATATATATATATATATATATATATATATATATATATATATATATATATATATATATATATATATATATATATATAGCCAGGCAACCCTTGGCAAATTCGACCCGAGTTCGGTTCGAATTCGGCCAGAGTTCGGCTGGGTATATATATATATACCAGCACGAACCCGAGGCTTCCTTCTTCTTCATTCTTCCCCACATCCTCATAACAGCAGCAGCGCGCCTCTGAAATCTTAGTTTCTTCTCCATCATTGTTCTTTCAATCCTTGTGGAGTTTCTCGTCCAAACTTCGGATTCGTGCGGAGAACGCCATCCTCTACAATATATCCAATTCTTGGAAGGTATAATCCCTTCTCTCTACTACTTTTCAATACTTAGGGTTTCGAGAAATTTTGGAAAAGAATGCCAAAGTTCAATCCCTTCAAGAGGAAGAAGAGTAATGCCAGTGAAGAGGCATCGTCTTCAGATCTGCATACGGATTGCCTCTTTTCTCTGGTCCAATCGGACGATGGTGCGTCGGACGAGTTTTACTTTAAAACTTCCGATCATTGTGGTACATCGATTTTATCATACGTACTATTTGCACCGAATCGCCGATTAAATGGACTGTATTTTCGGATCACCGCCCTTACTTTGAGGTATTAGGGTTACAACATTTTGTCACCTTACAATTCTCCATTGCCACTAATGCTATTAGATTATTCTATTGTAATTTCGTGTTAGACACTTTTACAGCGAGAACACGTGTCGGAGGAATTGATATTGAATTCACTGATGAAACGTTAGCAAAAATCCTTGGTATCCCAAACGAAGGTGCCCCGTTCGATGACATCATTGATTTTGATTTTCCCGATGGCACGACACTCGTTAGTTTCAAGAATGAGCTTTGTGCGCCCGCACGTGCTCATCCTGGAAAGTTCAAGGCTAATAACTTGAACTTATTTAACTACGAATTACATCGCATTATCTATTCCACCTTACTTCCAAAATCCACTTCTAAAGATGATGTCACTGCACTTGAGCTTTCTGCTCTTTATCATATTCTTAAGGGGATTCCTTTTTCTGCCCCTAAGGCGATCATCCAGATGATGGGTAGATGTCGCGGGAGAGACCGCAACCTTTCTTATGCGATGCTTATTCTTCGTATCTTTTAGAGATTTGATATTGACCTATCTACTTGTGTTGTCGACCCCGAGCCCAAGTTTCTCAAACTCTCTCGTCGCAGCATTGCCACTGTTCCTCCACCTACTACACCTACTCCTCCTGCACCTACTCCCACAGCTCCCACAGCACCTGTTCCTCCTCATTCTTACCCTATGACATTTGAGGGTATACATCAGCACTTATCAGATCTGCAGTCATTTTATGTTGAGACCTCTAAGGAATACGAGTTCCGTGATGTGACTCAGTTCCAAGCGATTGTCAACTCCTTCGTCGATCTGGGGTTTGTACAGACGGGTCATTCTGCTAGCTCTCTACCTCGAGACCCTTCTGTTTCTGGATACCGCATTGACGACGAGGCGGTCCACTCTATGTTCCAGCCAGGGAACGCCCATGATTGGTATCGTACCGCTGGTGCCACTCCTCACACTTCTGGCACTGGTACTTCTATAGCTGGTCCTTCTGGACATGCTGGAGCTGCAGCTGATGACGTTGATGATGATGATGATTTTTGAGATGTTAGATATTGAGACTGTTACTTTTGTCTTATGTTTACTTGGAAATGCTCCGGCATTCCAAGATTTTATCAGTACTCTTATTTTTAGCTATTGTCAGTACTTTTCTTTATTATGTGACTATTCATAGACATAGTTTTTTATTATGTCTCAGTTTTGGCATCTTAGTCTATTTTTTAGCACTTTATTTGTTTCAGTATTATTCTCGCATTTTATTAAATACTGCCTGTGACAAATACATGCCTGTGTTATTTTCTATAGTCTATCTGTTTCTCTTACTGTGTTTACTGTTTATACCATGCCTATCATGATTATTTATTGTGTTTCTTCACTGTTTGTTACTTATGCATTGATTACGGGGGAGCTTTCTCTTTTGCAATTATTTTGCTAAGTGCAACAGGGGAGAAATAAGGATCTAACATTTTCGTGAATACAGGTTATGAACAATTTCTTCAATTTCTTTTGATTACTATTTTGAATTGATTCCAGCTTAGATGTTATATCGGCAAGGTTTGTCAATTATCAAAATGGAGGAGATTGTTGGCCCATTGGTCATGGTCAAACCTGATTTTAATAATTGATCAAACTCTGTCTCGATATAATTGCAAGTTAACTCAGATGTTTACCTACGACGTTTTGGACACTACTCAACAATGGATATTTACTATGTTCAAGATCGAAGCTGTTTCGAAGCTGTTTGCCATTCAGAATGTACTTCCTGTTACGCTATGTATTTTTTTATTTTATTGAGTCTAGGAATACATTGTACACCGAGTCGTACTGGCAAATAGGCTATCCGAAAACGTTTTTCAAAACCATCCTATTCTTTTATAAATGACCTATGTTTTTGAAAAACATTCTTTTTACAAAAAGCTTCTGAAGGATTTTTTCAAAAATCTAAAATTTATTTTCTCCAAAAATGAACTGGCAGAAACCCAGCAGAACTCGGCCAGAGTTCGGCCAGAGTTCGGCCATTTGGAACGTTAGTGAACGTTTAGTTTTTGAACTTGGTCATCCTTCAATTGCGGTTTGTTACAAAGAGTTCTATCCGAATTCTGTCCGAATTCTGTCAGTGTTCTGTCTTTAGAAAAACTATAAATAGAGAAGTAATTCGATCATTTCAAATCACCAATTCACTTTCAATCTTTTCTCTTCATGAGCTTACATTCTTCCAAAGAGTTCTAAAAAGCTTTCATTTTCAAATTCCAAAGTTACAATCCTCTAGTCGATTTGCCAGTACGGTACGGTCTAGAAGTTTCAGAGCGATTGTAATCAAAGGCTTGATAGAAGATTCAACTCTTCATAATTGAAGTTGGTCGAGTTCTTCATATCAAAGCTCGCGTCTGTAGAAGTTGCAAGGACTTCGTATGAAAACTTGCAGGATTTTCCAATAGTGGATTCAACTGGAAGCTAGAGTTCTTCTGACTGGACTAGTCCTCACAAGAGAGAAACTAGTATAAATCTCGGTGTTTGTGTTTGCCTTCTGATCACTTTTAATTTCTGTCATTTATTTTTGTGATTATTATTATATCTGTGATCGAACTGCTAACAAGTTTTTATTAGCAATATTTCGTAGCCTACTCTATTCACCCCCCCCCCCCTAGAGTATTCTGCTTTACGATTTCGTTCCTACAAAGAGTATAATCAATATTTTCTTTAGAAAAACTGTATTCAAGTAAGAAGGAACTAAGGCACTCATACCATGCACGAGGTGCATGTTTGAGTCCCTAGAGAACCTAATGAAGTTTGAATACGTGATATGCTCTTTTAAAATCTTCAAAGCCAGGAGGTTGTTTAACAAAAACTTCTTTTTTGTAAAACTATTAAGAAAAGTACTTTTGACATCCATTTGAAAAAGTTTAAAACCATAAAAACTAGCAAAAGCACATAACATTCGAATGGATTCTAGTCTACCAACTGGAGCATATGTCTCATCGTAGTCAATGCATTCTTCTCGATTATTGTCTTGAGCTATTAGACGTGCTTTGTTGTGTGTGATCAAACTATTCTTATCTAATTTATTTTAGAAAACCCATTTAGTACCAATGACTGGGTGATCACTAGGTCTGGGAACAAGTTCCTAAACTTGATTTCGTTCAAATTAGTTAAGTTCCTCTTGCATTGCAGAAATATAAAATTTATCATCAAAAGCTTCTTCAATATTCTTGGGTCTTGGGTTCTATCTTAGAAATAAAAGCTACGTTAGCAATAATATCTCTAGTGCTTGAACGAGTACTTACACCTTTAGATACATCACCTATTACCAGTTCTTCTGGATGATTTAGGGTAAATCGTAATCTCTTCGGCAGACTTTCCAGGTATGTGGTTGGTGTATCTTCGGTTGTTTCGCTTGAGAGAATTCTGTCATTTTTATTATCACTGTCATTGTTACGACTGTTCAGCTCGTCTAGTGTTTATTGATTTTTCAACTACAAGTGATCTTTTGTTGAATACTTTGTATCATTTGCTCTTTGCAGCATATCCGAAAAATATTCCTTCATCAGCTTTCTCGTCAAATTTGCCTAAATTGTATTTAGTGTTTAAAATAAAGCATATATAACCAAACACTTTGAAATAGCTGATATTAGGAGTTCTGTTAAACCATAATTCATAGGGAGTCTTTTTCGAGATCGGTCTAATAAGAACTCTATTTAACACATGGCATGCTGTATAAACAGCTTCTGCCCAAAAATGCTTTGGAAGATTATGCTGATTAAGCATAACCCTTGCCATATTGTCAAGAGTTCTATTCTTCCTCTACAACGCTATTCTGTTGAGGAGTTCTGGGGCAAGAGAATTCATGTGATAAACCATTTGAATCACAAAGAGTCTTAAAATCATAGTTATCAAATTCTCCTCCATGATCACTTCGAATACGAGTAATCATGAATCATTTCTCTTTTTGAGCCTTTTTACAAAAAGAGACAAATTCAGAAAAGGTCTTATTTTTATTTGCAAGAAAATAAACCCAAGTATATCATGAATAGTCATCAACTATTACGAAAGCATATAACTTATCGTCAACTAGCGAGTCTACTCGGTCCAAATAAGTCTATATGTAATAATTGAAGCAGTCTAGAGGTACTTACAACGTTTATTGATTTGAAAGATGATTTGGATACTTTATTCTTGTTACACTCGGCACAGACAATATCTTTCTTGAAACTTATATCAGGTAAGCATCTTACCAATTTTTTTGTGGACAATCTTGCAATAGTGTCCATGTTCGCATGTCCAAGACGTATATACCATACCAAGCCATCGTCTTTAGATATGTATAGACACTTTTCTATATTATTAGTATTTTTTGATAGATATAAGACATATATATTGTCCTCTCTTAATCCTTCAAAAGAGATTATTCTAGAAGTTTTATCATAAATAAAATATTTATCCTTAACAAAATGAATTCCATAACCGTGATCAGTCAATTGACTTATACTCAGAAGGTTATGTTTTAATTATGTTACTAAGTAAACATCTTTAATAATAGGAGAGGGAGAAGTACATATGTCGCCATTACCAATTATATGTCCTTTTAAGTTGTTTCCAAAGGAGACATAGCCTTCTTTCTTCATCAATAGAGTTACAAACAAAGTATTATCATCAGTCATATATCTGGAGCAACCATCGAGAATCTACTTGCTTCTAGTGAGAGGGGATAGGTCCACCTACAACACAAGTTGAAGATGTAACCTTTGGTACCCACTTTCTTAAGGGTCCGAATGTGTTAGTTTTAGGAACCCAAATATATATATGTATGTCTACAAACTTTCTAATTTTACACTGGTGTGACACAACTCCTCTTATACCATAATAGTGACATGTAGCAAACTTGTTCGTGCTAGGTGGAGTTCGAAGATCATGTATGTGTGTTTTAAAGAGGAGTGTGACATTTTGTGAGAAAATTTATATATGAATGCATGACTTCTAGAAGTTCCAGTGGTATTGTATGTGCTGTGCTTATGTTTAGAAATGTGATTCACTTGAGTCATAGATTTGACAACCTGTTTACCCAGTTTAATCTCTAACTTTGGTGGCCCATGCAGGTCAAACTATATCGTCTCGGTTACGTAATTGTACCGATACGAGCATGCGATAAGATTAAATAGGATCTCAATCCACAACTGCTTGACAATTCCTTTGAACTTTATTATCGTCATTGAACTCCATATATGTAGTCAACCTATTTCCTTCATTGACATCTCATATTACTGTTTTTCGTTTCTCCCTATTTCTGAGAGACGAATGCTAGTGCTTGATGTAAGATATAAAATGGTTAGTACTACGTATATACTACATGGGTTATTTACATTGTTAGGATGATTGCATTTGCAATTAAGGTTGTATTAGAGGGAATATAGCTTAAGTTATGAAACATTAAAATTTTGAAGGATTGATGAACAATATTGAATGATTTGAGGAAATTCTCCCTTGAGGGTATAATCTTGTTCTTATAAAAGATTGGTGCATTTTAAGGTGCGTAGATATATGCAGATTGAGAGATAAAATGCTTTTAAATTTCGAGAATTTCTCAGAAGAAAAAAATTATGATTACTTAGGTTAATGTGGAAAAAAGTGGGGAACTTTAAGATATGGAGTTGACTTGAGGATGAAGGTGTCTTGAAAACTTAAATTTTGAATTTTTATATTGGATTAAAAATTCTAGTTTGACGATTTGGTTTAAAGTTTGCGCGTTAAATCATCAATTAGAATTTGATGGCGGAGATTGAAATTTGAAGACTACGAAATTCTAAAACAAAAATTTTGGTTTCTTCGGCTAAAGAATTAAAAAAAGGACTGGTTTTCGAGGATTAAGAGACTTTCATAAGACAATACTTATAATTCAATTTTTTTTATTTGAGGATTTAGTATCTAGAAGACAATAGTGTGAATGGTGTGACGAGAAAATTTAGATGGCCTTACATCTAAGAATGGTCTTGTACTTAAATTATATGATCAAGCATATGAAATTACAATTAAATTTTATCTTCGAGGTTAGAAGTAAGGAGGGTATATGTTTTAATTTTTTTTTATAAGATAGTTGTTACAAGATGATGATAATAAGATTTTGAATGACACGAGGTCTTGAGTATTAAGAAATGGTAATATGGTGAGGGATTTAAATTAGAATTTTAAACGATTGGTTATGGTGTCACCTTTATGGAGTAATGAGACAAAGTTGTTGATAAAAGGAAAATAATAATTGGCTTACGAGATAAGCAATTGTGATGGAGATCCGATTTGAGGTATATATGTTATGAAGGGTAGTCATAAAAATTGCAAATTGTAATAAATTAGTTCCGTTTAAATCTCGAGGACGAAATTCTTTTAAGGTGGGTAGATTTGTAACCACTCTTTCCGTAATTTTGAAAATATTTTTTTAATTATTTATTTGAATTAAACGAGAATTTTTGGAATTTTTTAAATATTAAATTAATTAATTATCATTATAGTAGGCCGTAGTCATGGTTAAGTTTAGAGATGCATGTTGACTAGAAATTTTGGCATGCCTAATGTAGGCGTATTCCATGATGTAACCCCTCTTCTCATATTTTCAAAAAATTATTTTTTCTATTTTTTGATTATTTTATTTCAAATACTTTGTTTAGAAAGAAAATTCTCTTTTAAACCTTGTATTGGGTATATGATATCATTTTATTTATTCTTGTATTTTGAAAGGTAATGGTTTGTAAATACTTTTTAGTTTTATAAAAATATTTATTCCTGAATTTCATTATGGATTTCAAAAGGTGTTTAATTGAACTTTTGGACCTTCAAAATATTGATTTCGAAAGTAGTTTGAAAACCATAAATATTTGTATAAGATTTTAATTAATAAAGAGAGACTTTAAAATTATTTTGAGGGTATCGTTATGTTTAAACTATTATGATTTTGAAAACTATGACTTGATTTATACTAATGTGCTTTAAAATAATTTGATAGAAATTATCTTGAGTTATGATAAGTAATTATTTAAGATTTGAATTTTTATGATTAAATCATTTGATAACGTTAAATGTTATTTTAAAAAGTATTATATTGATCGCTTATTTGATTAGGATTTAAATTCATGCGACTTAAATTATTTGATAATACATTTAAGCTATTACAATCGTTTATAGTATTGCGATTGGATCAATTTGTATTTAAATTCTATTTGATTTAAATTAAATTTATGTGAAATTTTATCCATTAGAAACTATAGTATTTGATAAATAGTGCGTATTAATTTAAAATTATTTATTGAGATCATTTAAAATATTTAGATTAGACTAACGATTGATTTAATTTAATATGTATTATCTACTAATAAGTTTTGATTTAAAAAATTTATTGATTTAATTTAAACTAAAAGATGGACTTATCCATTAGGACTTATAGTCCTTATTCAATTAAGAGTTTGAACACCTATTTAAGGAGAGCTCCTCACATCTTTTCTCACAACCCCATGACATCCATACCACCACCAGTCCTGCCGTGCCATGCCCGACAGTCGCCTGCAACCACCGTGGCGCCGCATCTTCGATTTCCCTTTGCCGCCACCCTCATCATTCTTCCCCGGCCAACAACCAGCCCCCTCCCTATCCCGTGACTTCGCGGGCGACACCACAGTCACAGTCCACCATCGACGACCATCAGTCACCACCATCGCCACATACAACAATGACAACCACCACCACAGAAATCAACGTGTCTGGACCCGTGTCCGTGTCTACCCGTCTTATTCCACCATTACAATCCTATTTCTGCGTCCGTGTCGATAGACCGACACGGGCGTCCCAACAACCATAACCGAAACACATCAAAGACCACCACTCACCTCGCTGCCGGTGCACTGCCCGAGAGCCGCGCTCTTCTCCGGTCGCCTGGGCTCCGTGCTCCGCCGCGCTCGGAAACCCCGGGTCGCTCCTTCCTTCCGGATGCACCCTACCGCCGTTGTCCAAACCCACCATATTGTTCTCCGCGGCCGATCCGGCCAGTTTCGAGCCAATGCCGCACTTGGCCGACGCTCCTCCAGCACTTGTGTTTTGTAGGCGGTTCCCAGCTGTCCCCACCGAGCTCGGTCTCCCGTGCGTCCGCACTCCGCTGTGAACTTCCAGCACTTCCACGTCGTGGCCGAGTCCAGCGCCGACCGCATTTCCAGCCCCGCGCGTGGACGGCCCGACGTCGCGAGCAGTAATCAGCCGGCATCCAGCCCCGGCGGTTTTTCTCCAGCGCCTGACCGGTGACCCCGCCCTCTTCACTTCCTCGCGGCCAGCGACAGCGCCAGAGTTCCAGATCTGGACTCGAACTTCTCTTCGGCACCGCCCGACGACTTCGCCAACACTTCAACGGAGCGTAGCCCCGATATCTGGCGAACGCCGTTTCTCCATGCACCATCACTGATGCGCCCAGCGTCCAGGTCGGTCGGCGCAGGCCTCCACCAAGCGGCCGACCCCTCCGACTCCCCTCGACCCCGTCGGCGAGGAGGGCAGTCGTCCGCGTCGAGCCTGCAAGCGGCCACGGCAGTCGTATCCTCGCGAGCGACCACCGGCGCGGACCAGGACGCGCCTGCGCCCGCCGCCAGCATCCACGCCTGGCCAAGCCAGTGCCACCCATCTCATGGTGTTGCCGATCCCGAGCACCCTTCTCTACGCCGTTCAAGACCTCCGCCTGCCGGAGTTCCCTCGAACAGTGAGTTTCCTCTCTCGTTTCTTCTCACTCTCCACTTTTCCCTCTTTCCTCTGTTTCTCTTTTCCATAGAGATGAATGTGACTTCATAATTATATTGGTGGTCTGATATTAATATCAGTATACATATATTTATTAATAGATATTTTATGTTGAATATAGTATTGTATATTATTATTATTTTTTGCTGTTATACTTAACATTAATTTATTAAATATACTTTAACCTACTTTGTGTTAATTTGAGTTTTGTAATTATATATAAATAGATTTCAGACCCTAAATAAAGGTATAGGTATTTTCCTATTAGGCTTTGACAAAAAGATTATATATATAAAGATATTTTATGGGCTTTTATTGGAATAAATTATTATGGGCTAAATTAATGGACTGATATTAGGATATATATTTTATTAGTAAACATATTTGGGCTTGGGAGAAATGGTTTTAATTTGGGCCTGATGAATACTAGTCATTAGTTTGGTAATATATATATATATATATATATATATATATATATATATATATATATATAATATATATATATATATATAGTAACACTTATGTCTCAAAATAATATAAATAGATTTTAATATTTTATATATATATATATATATATTATATATATATATATTATATATATATATATATATATATATATATATATATAAAATATTAAAATCTATTTATATTATTTTGAGACATAAGTGTTACTATATATATATATATATATATATATATATATATATATATATATATATATACATTTTCTATCTAAATAAGTTCTAGTAACACTTATGTCTTAAAATAATATAAATAGATTTTAATATTTTAGACTTATGATAATAGTTTTATAAATATTTTCTTAAAAGTTATATATATATATATATATATATATATATATATATATATATATATATATATATATATATATATATATATGGTTACGTAAATTCTTTCAATTATAAGTCCTTGACCGTGACTAATCGAACTTTCTATTTTCTTGCGAAACCGAATTCTTCACATCGACCCTAGCTAAGCGGACTGTCCTGAATTATCGGTTTCACCAGCTAAGGACTTCAGGCAAGTACACTTTCTGATTGCTCTTCGATTTATAGTAGTTTATATATTTCATGTTTATACATATGTCTTGCTGCTTGTTGACACGCTCGCCATACGGAGTAGTCAGGAGGGAAAATATCTCAGTCGACATGTGGACTACCCAGAACTATCCCCCTTGTCTTTCATGGAGAATAGAAGCTGCACACGACACGTACATGGTGCCGGATTTACCCCCTAGCCGTTCACATGTCGAAACGGATATTTCAAATCACATAGGTAGTTGTATTTTATTTCTTTTCCTTGTCTTCTCCACCACTTGCCATGTCATCAGTACTTTCTAGTTTTCATCTCTCATATGTTATTTTCATGTCTTGTTAATTCTATTTTGTTTTCGCATTGCCGTCAGTTTGTGTGCTTGTTCCATTCCTGACTAGAAACCAACATTTTTCAGGTTAGCCGTGGCTTTACTTAGCTTTAGGAGATACGGGTGTACTTGCAGACAGAAACCTAGAAATAGATAGCAGTTGTATCATTTTCATTAATTATGAGAACTTTATATTTTTTTAATTTTAAATATTGTAAATATTGTAATCAAATTTAGAAACGTGAATGAGCAATAAAGGTTACTTTGAGCATTTATTTCTTGCGGGCTTGACAGCATTCTACCGCCGGCTCTGCGGCGTAAGCTAGCTTGGACACGTCTAGTATCCGAAAAAGCGGGTGCGGGTTGTGATAAGCTTTTGTGGTGGCCCATGCAGGTCTGTTTTCGTAAATTGTGCGAACTCATGGTAGTACCATATTAGTCTTACTACTGCGATCTTGCAACTAGGAAATACTCATTCACAACTAGGAGTAAATCAATTTTAAGAGAATGGTTAGGACTAGGAGTCCCTATTTTAAATTGACATTTGGGTAGTTAAAGTTGCTACATATGTCTCACTAGATGACTTTCATAGAAGGATACACAGTCGCATTTTGATTCGACGGTATTTCTCATAGGGTAGATTCGTAACATCTTCCCGAAAGTTTAAAAAATACCCCTTTTATCTATTTCTTTGAATTAAAATATGATTTTTTTTAATTTTATAAATATTTATTATAGAAGGCCTTAGTCACGGTTAAGTTTTGGAGTGCAAGTTAACCAAGAATTTTGGCACTGAGAGTGTGGTCGAGTGCTTTGACTAGTGTTCTAGCCATGGTAGAGAAGGCCGAGTCATAGGTGTGCACTAACTAGGAAAACCAAGCCAAATCGTGACATAACCCTAGGAATAATTTAATTATTTATTGAGATTATTGGCTTTTAGAAGACCCGGTTGTTCCAAACTAACCCGAACTCAACCCAAGTCTTGGTGGTCATGTAGTACGACCAACGTTGTCCATGTAAATATATAGATGTGTATATATATTGGTAGTCCATTTCTAGTACTGTGAATAATTTCTATAAATTATATATTGGATATAATATAAGTATTATTGCTATTTAAATTTACATTTTCTTGGAAATAGGATAACCTTCTCTTAGAATGATATTTTGGGATTTTTGGTATTTACTTAGGCCATACATATATACTTGTGTATAAATATATTCATAATAGGTAGACATAGTACTCTATAAATATTTTCCCTCGATCTTGAAAATTAGAGAAATAGAAGTTAAAGTTTACATTTCTATTGTCTTCAATCATCTTCTTCCTAATCTGGATCGTTGTGCAATTTTTCCTCCCAAATTATCATCATATCAGATAATTCATACTACTTCGTAGGAAATTATTTTTATAACCTCTGATTCAATTATTCATCAATGGATCTCAAGCCTTTAGGGGTATATAAGTTTCCTCAATCGTTGAGTATCCATGCAATGAGGATGAGAAAGAGTTATACTCACCTTGCTTCGATCATTATTTTCCAATTCGCTTGTTTTGTTTTCAAGAACTGATACTTAAAGGACATATACTTACCCTTCCCCCTTGTTGCCGAATTATTTTTTTGTTTTAAATAATTTCTAGTTAGAAAAACTATATTGTTATATTTTGTGTTGGAAAAAAAAATATGCATGTTTCCGATTGAGAAGATAAAGATATATATTTTTGGAACAGTAAGAAATATATTTACTAGCTTATTTTATGCAATGTACTTCTAGGATGATTTGGTCTGTTATATCACCGTTTTAACGATTTTATATATATATATATATATATATATATATATATATATATATATATATATATATATATATATATATATATATATATATTATATTTATTTATTTATTTATTTTTATTTTTATTTTTTATTTTTTATTTTTTAACAAAACCCCCTTTTTATTAATCAAGGCTCGAAGAACGAAGCCAGAACAAGTATACAAGGCGCAAATACCGAAGCCTATACAAGTATACCACCACAAAAAGAGAAAAGATGAGGGGGGTGCAACGGCCAGCGAGAGCTAGAGAAGGAATGGGGACCAGAATGCCCTCGAGCTGTGGGTACACCGGGTGCTTCTTTTACGACATCGGCAAAAGACTTCCCGGATGAGCTGGTTGGCCGAATATTGGAGACCTTCGTATCTAGCCTTGTTGCGGTTCTTTCAGATGACCCACGTGGCGGCCGCTGCGACGATTTGGAGTCCGTAGGAGGCAGAGCCCCAGGAGACCGCAAGATCATGGAAGCGCCCACTGCCCGACTCAATCCTGCACAGATGGTTGAGGATCCTCCAGATTTGACCGGACAGACCGTTCCGATAGAATATGTGGTCAATAGTCTCCATCTGACGATCCGAGCAATAATTGCAAGCAGATGCTAAGCTAATCCCCATGGTGTTAAGTATGTCGTCGGTTGGCAGTTTCTTCCTGATGATTCTCCACATAAGGAAGGACCACTTCTTAGGGATGCAAGATTGCCAATAGGGGGCAACAGACGGGTTCGGGTTCCCATTAATTCGGACAGCACGTCTAGCCGACCGCATCGAGAATGCCCCCAAAGCCTCGAGCGACCACCGCCATCCATCCGCCTCGATGCCCATTCTAACTCCGCAAAGGCGGATGTTCTCCACAGTATCGTTTCCGGACCAATCACGGATCTTGTCCCAGTTTCATTCGTTACTACTGAAGTCCCACAGGTCGCTGATCCTGCAGTCTCTAGGGGTCTCCGTGATACTCGGGATCATGCTATCCCTAATCCATCGCTCCAGGAAAGGGTCTGAATCACCGGTACCCAAATTGAGCCTGATAACAGGTTCGGCGCTGTCTCGCCCATCGAGAATACGATGTCACGCCGCCGAGGATCGACAGTTGGAGATGGCAACCGATGGATGAATGTGCTTGAAGTATCTGGCCTTCATATACCTGGTCCATAAGTTGTTGCTAGTCCGAAGATTCCACCACAGTTTCAACGAGAATGCTTTAACGATGTGGGAGAGTTTGGTAAAGCCCAGACCCCCTTCCTCGGTGGGGCACGCCATAGAATTCCAGCTCGCCCAGTGATGCTTGTCGTGGCCTTTGTCATGTCCCCAGAAAAAGTTACAAAAGGTCTGTTCGATCAAGGTCAGAACCTTCTTGGGTGGGGAGCACATAGCCAATGTGTGCATAGGGATTGAGGTGAGCACATGTTTGATGAGGATCATCTTGCCGCCAGGGGATAGAGTGGCATTATGCCAACCCTCGAGTTTTTTCCTGATTCTAGATAATAGTTCATTGAAGATGCCTGAGTTTGATTTCCCGTACACAATGGGACATCCCAAGAATGTGAAGGGCAGATGGGCTACCTTGAATGATGTTAAGTAGGAGAGGTCGCGAGCGTACTCTCGATTGAAGTTGTGGTGGGTGTAAATAACGCTCTTGGCGGTGTTAATTTTTTGACCGGAGCATCTGGAGTATCTCTGCAGAGTGTGGTGCACCACTTCCACCGCTCTAATCTCCCCGGACGAGAATACGAGAACATCGTCGGCGAAGGCCAAGTGGGTGATGAAGGGACATAAATTCAATGTGTTTACAAAAATTATTAAATACATAGCCGGTTAAACATATCTTAAATATTATTAATAATACCCAGTATTATTATGGATTGATTTTTCTAGAATGTGTTGGATTCAATGTGTATTTGATTCAATTTTATTATCGTCTTGATTACTAGAATGAAATTATATTAAATTTCTAGTTGTTTTCTTTAAAAGTTTTGATTATTTTTAAAATTGATACTTTTTCTTCTGGAATAGATACTTATATTTTTCTATCATAATCGACTTGTTGAAATTCTAGAATTTTCTTTGAAATTTTACGGGTATAGTTGGAATAATTTTGATGACTTACGAGGGCAAGACAGCAGCGCTCTATCGCCATTATTTGGATTACCGAGACCGCGGGTTCACTGCAGCCAGCAGCGCACTGGCGTGGCATAACCTCTAAGTTGAAGTAAATTCAAGTAAGAGTAAATTATCGAAGATTATAAAAACTATGCCTTATTTGTCCTATTTCATCTTCGAGTTATTATGTCAATATTGGATAGAGTTGATAGGGTATTGATAACGTAGCCTTACTTGAGTCATGGAGCCGAGAGTTGATTGCAGCCAGATGTACACTAGCGAGACATAAATTCTTGGTAAAATGACTTCGATTATGTTTACGAGTTTCGAATACCATAGAGAATACGTCTTATTGGCATATAACTATTAAGTTTTTTCAATTGATTTGTGCTTATTCCTAGTCACAATATTCTCAATAAACAGGTAATTCTCCCTTCCTTTCTTATCCTTCTATATTTTCAGATTGTCATCTTTTGAGGTAATTTCGACTGGATTCCTAAACTTATCTAGACTTTGATTCTAAACTCGTGCCTAAATAATTGTGGATAAGTATTTTGAGCAAATTGAAAACAATTTTGGATTTTATTATCCTTGAACAATTTCGATCATGACTAGACTCCTTTTATTATATTTCGATCGAGTCAATTCGTATCCTTTCCTAGGTTTGATTCTATAATCCTGCCTAGACAATTTTGCTTCACTAATTGATCGTTCCTAAACAAATTTGACCACGACTAAACTATTTTGACTGTAATTATAATCGTGCATATATTTCAAATTAATTATTGCTAATGTTATACTTTTCATTCCATTTTGACCATGACCATTTTGACCTTGTTCATACTCGTGCCAACTTTCTAATTTTATCATGCATGGATAACTTCATGATTAATCTTTATCGTACTACATCTTAGTTGTGCCTAGTGATTTTAAACCATGTTTAGACTTTAATTAAATTTTGATCCTTGACCATACCTATATAATTCTAACAGTAGTTAATCGTGCCTAACGACTTTTTCTTGTTTAGCTAATCCTATTTTGATTATTTCTTAACCATTGTGACTAGACCCTTTGACTATACCTTAATCATGCCACATGGTATCTTTTCTTAAAGGTTTGCTCATTTTGATCATTGATCATATCATTTCTTGATTTTATTCTTAAATCATGACCAATCGAACTCTTCGAAATTTTGAGGAAGAAATTTTCTAAGGTGGGTAGAGTCTTCGATTGATGAATGTCCTTAAGGTTATTGTTAGTTTTGTGTCAAATTTTGAGAACATTTTAGAATTCGAGACCATAGCCTAAGATTCCAATACCAAGACGTACATATTTACCTCTTCAATTTCCACCATATTTGATCAATGCCTTTACTAAGAATTCTTTTTTCCTTTTCTTTTCACTAATTTTATCAATATTTTCTTATCATAATCTTACCATCTTTTCACCAATCAACCAAGTCATTCTATCTTAGTTGTCCTTAAATTCGAGGACGAATTTATTTCTAAGGTGGGTAGATTTGTAACGCCTCTTCTCATATTTTCAAGAAAATTATTTTACTATTTTTTGATTATTTTATTTCAAATACTTTGTTTGGAAAGAAAATTCTCTTTTAAACCTTGTATTGGGTATATGATATCATTTTATTTATTCTTGTATTTTGAAAGGTAATGGTTTGTAAATACTATTTAGTTTTATAAAAATATTTATTCCTGAATTTCATTATGGATTTCAAAAGGTGTTTAATTGAACTTTTGGACCTTCAAAATATTGATTTCGAAAGTAGTTTGAAAACCATAAATATTTGTATGAGATTTTAATTAATAAAGATAGACTTTAAAATTATTTTGAGGGTATCGTTATGTTTAAACTATTATGATTTTGAAAACTATGACTTGATTTATACTAATGTGCTTAAAATAATTTGATAGAAATTATCTTGAGTTATGATAAGTAATTATTTA
Source organism: Iris pallida (assembly GCA_029216955.1). Classification (NCBI taxonomy): domain Eukaryota; kingdom Viridiplantae; phylum Streptophyta; class Magnoliopsida; order Asparagales; family Iridaceae; genus Iris; species Iris pallida. The sequence continues at coordinate 28,832,696 of JANAVB010025598.1, read as the reverse complement.
AGATTTGAATTTTTATGATTAAATCATTTGATAACGTTAAATGTTATTTTAAAAAGTATTATATTGATCGCTTATTTGATTGGGATTTAAATTCATGCGACTTAAATTATTTGATAATACATTTAAGCTATTACAATCGTTTATAGTATTGCGATTGGATCAATTTGTATTTAAATTCTATTTGATTTAAATTAAATTTATGTGAAATTTTATCCATTAGAAACTATAGTATTTGATAAATAGTGCGTATTAATTTAAAATTATTTATTGAGATCATTTAAAAGATTTAGATTAGACTAACGATTGATTTAATTTAATATGTATTATCTACTAATAAGTTTTGATTTAAAAAATTTATTGATTTAATTTAAACTAAAAGATGGACTTATCCATTAGGACTTATAGTCCTAATTCAATTAAGAGTTTGACCACCTATTTAAGGAGAGCTCCTCACATCTTTCTCACAACCCCACGACATCCATACCACCACCAGTCCTGCCGCGCCATGCTCGACAGCCACCTGCAACCACCGTGGTGCCGCTTCTCCGATTTCCCTTTGCCGCCACCCTCATCATTCTTCTCCGGCCAACAACTAGCCCCCCTTCCTATCCCTTGACTTCGTGGGCGACACCACGGTCACAGACCACCATCGACGACCATCAGTCACCACCATTGCCACATACAACAATGACAACCACCACCACAAAAACCAACGTGTCCGGATCCGTGTGTCCGTGTATACCCGTCTTATTCTACCATTACAATCCTATTTCCGCATCCGTGTCGACAGGCTGACACGGGCGTCCCAACAACCATAACCGAAACACATCAAATACCGCCACTCACCTCGCTGCCGGGGCACTGCCCAAGCGCCGCGCTCTTCTCCGGTCGCCCGGGACTCCGTGCTCCTCCGCGCTCGGGAACCCCGGGATGCTCCTTCCTTCCGGACGTACCCGTCGTCGTTCTTCGAACCCACCATATGGTTCTCCTCGGCCGATCCGGCCAATTTCGAGCCAGCGTCGCACTTGGCCGACGCACCTTCAGCACTTGTGTTTCGCTGGCGGTTCCCAGCCGTCCCCACCGAGCTCGGCCTCTCGTGCGTCCGCAATCTGCTGCGAACTTCTCGCACTTCCGCGTCGTGGTCGAGTCCAGCGTCGACCACATATCCAGCCCCGCGCGTGGACCGCCCGACGCCGCGAGCAGTGACCAGCCGACGTCCAGCCCCGGCAGTTTTTCTCCAGCGCCTGACCGGCGACCCCGCCCTCTTCCCTTCTTCGCGGCCAGCGACGGCGCCAGAGTTCCAGATCTGGACTCGAACTTCTCCTCGGCACCGCCCGACGACTTCGCCAACACTTCAACGGAGCGCGGCCCCGATATCGGACGAACGCCGTTTCTCCACGCACCATCACCGACGCACCCAGCGTCCAGGTCGGCCGGCGCGAGCCTCCACCAGGCGACCGACCCCTCCGACTCCCTTCGACCCCACCGGCGAGGAGGGCAGCCATCCGCGTCGAGCCTCCTCGCGAGCGACCACCGGCGTGCACTAGGACGCGCCTGCGCCCGCAGCCAGCGTCCGTGCCCGACCAAGCCAGTGCCACCCATCTCATGGTGTTGCCGATCCCGATCACCCCTCTCTACGCCGCTCAAGACCTCCGCCTGCCGGAGTTCCCTCGAACAGTGAGTTCCCCCTCTCGTTTCTTCTCACTCTCCACTTTTCCCTCTTTCCTCTGTTTCTCTTTTCCATAGAGATGAATGTGACTTCATAATTATATTGGTGGTCTGGTCTTAATATCAGTATACATATATTTATTATTAGATATTTTATGTTGAATATAGTATTGTATATTATTATTTTTTATTGCTATTATACTTAACATTAATTTATTAAATATTCTTTAACCTACTTTGTGTTAATTTGAGTTTTATAATTATATAAAAATAGAGTTCGGACTCTAAATAATGGTATAGGTATTTTCCTATTAGGCTTTGACAAAAAGATTAATATATAAAGATATTTTATGGGCTTTTATTGAAATAAATTAATTTGGGCTAAATTAATGGACTGAATTAGGATATATATATATTTTATTAGTAAACATATTTGGGCTTGGGAGAAATGGTTTTAATTTGGGCCTCATGAATACTAGTCATTAGTTTGGCAATATATATATATATATATATATATATATATATATATATATATATATATATATATATATATATATATATATAATTTATATATATATATAAAATATATATATATATATATATATATATATATATATATATATATATATTTTTTTTTTAAATATATATATATATATATATATATATATATATATATATATATATATATTTTATATATATATATATAAATTATATATATATATATATATATATATATATATATATATATATATATATATATATATATATATATATATATATATATACATTTTCTATCTAAATAAGTTCTAGTAACACTTATGTCTCAAAATAATATAAATTGATTTTAATATTTTATTGAACTGTGATTTATGTACATACAAATATATTAGTAATTTTGGACTGATATGAGCTTAATATTATTTTGGGTTAAAATTGTCTAGGTTTTAACTAATATTGTAAGTAGCTTTTCTTCATATAAAATTTTAGACTTATGATAATGGTTTTATAAATATTTTCTTAAAAAGTTATATATATATATGGTTACGTAAATTCTTTCAATTATAAGTCCTTGACCGTGACTAATCGAACTTTCTATTTTCTTGCGAACCTGAATTCTTCACATCGACCCTAGCCAAGCGGACTGTCCTGAATTATCCGTTTCACCAGCTAAGGACTTCAGGCAAGTAAACTTTCTGATTGCTCTTCGATTCATAGTAGGTTATACATTTCATGTTTATACATGTCTTGCTGCTTGTTGACACGCTCTTCGATTCATAATAGGTTATACATTTCATGATTCTAATCATATCATTGAGTCTCGCGATACCGAATTCTTTAAAAATAAATTTACAAGGCACAAGAATATTGTTCTCGCAGATATTCCGGAGAATAATATGAGTGCACATGAGGCTGAAGCTCCTTACAGAGATGTAGTCCAAGAAGAAGCTGTTGTTGAAAGAACAACGGTTGAACCAGGGCTCACAGAACCAGTGTCTAAGCGAGTGAGGAGACAAAAAACTACGGAGAGGATTTTTTCACCTATCATGTGGAAGCAGATCCGCTTACCTATGATGAGGATATGAAGACCAAAAATGCTGTCCTCTAGGAGGAGGCTATTAATGATGAGTATGACTCGATAACCTCCAACAACACATGGGTGTTGGTCGATCTGCCTGAAGGAGCAAAACCAATCAGAAGTAAATGGATCTTCAAAAAGAAGATAAAAGCCGATGGAACTGTTGATAAGTTCAAGGCTAGGTTGGTAGCCAAGGAGTTTTCTCAGAAGCAAGGGATTGATTACTTTGACACTTATGCTCCAGTAGCATGGATGACGACCATCAGGATGTTGATTGCTCTAAGTATAATTCACAAGCTACTTATTCATCAGATGGATGTTAAAACTGCTTTCCTGAATGGTGAGTTGACTAAAGAGATTTACATGCAACAGCCAGAAGGATTCATCGTCAAGGGTCTCGAAGACAAAGTCTGCAAGTTGGTGAAATCTCTGTATGGTCTAAAGCAAGCTCCCAAGATGTGGCATGAGAAGTTTGATAAAGTCATAAGATCAAACGGCTACAGGATCAGCGAGACAAACAAATGTGTATACACAAAGTTCGCTGACGGAAGAGGAGTTATTGTTTGTCTGTACGTGGATGACATGTTGATCTTGGGTACAGATCTAGCAAGTATCACTGAGACAAAAAAGTTCCTCTCGTCTAAGTTCAGCATAAAGGACTTAGGAGAAGCTGATGTTATCCTAGGGATATAGATCATCCGGACAAAAATTGGAGTGGCATTATCACAGTCTCATTACATTGAAAAAATGCTCATACGCTATGGGTATCAGGATCTTCCAGGGATAGATACGACGTATAGGTATGACAAGAAGCTGAAGCCAAATACAAAGGAAAGCGTCAGACTGTTGGAGTATTCAAGCGTCATCAGGAGCTTGATGTATGCGACTACTGCCGTAAGGCCTGACATAGATTTTGACGTGGGGATGCTGAGTCGGTTTATGAGAAATCCAGGTGTGGAGCACTAGAAAGCTGTGAAGAGAGTTATGAGATACCTCAAAAGAACTTAGAAGTATGCGCTGCATTACTGCGGAGATCCAGCAGTAGTAGAAGGCTTCAGTGATGCAAGCTGGTGCTCAGAAGTAGAGAGTGAAAGGTCCACAGGAGGATATGTATTCTCAATGGGTGGAGCTGCTATATCATGGAAGTCGAAGAAGCAGTCTATGCTTTCACACTCGTCTATGGAATCTGAGTTTTATGCACTAGCAGCTGCAGCAGATGAAGCAGAATGGCTTCGGAAGCTCATGTATGATCTTCATGTGGTTGGTGCACAAATTCTGACAGTGCCGATTTACTACGACAACCAGGCAACTGCAGCAGTGGCATCAAATGACCTCTTCAATGGAAAGAAGAGGACTGTGCGATTAAGGCACAGGTCCGTGAATAATCTTATTAAAAGAGGATTCATTGCCGTGGTGGATGTTCGGAGCCAGGAGAATCTGGCAGATCCGTTCACCAAAGGTCTCAAGCGCCAGCTGGTTGAAGACACATCATGTAAAATAGGCTTGAAGACACTCTGATATTGTGTCTTTGTAATTCTACTATAAATTTTTATGCTATTAGTTCAAAGAAAAATCTACTAGGTATTTAGCTTTTAGTTCAAAGAAGGATCATTGACTGGAAGAATATCAGGAACAGTAGGTAAACCTTTGGAATTACGAGGTCACTGACCCAGAACCACTGTTGACAGTGGATAATCCTTGGAAAATGTGAGGTTACGGACCCAGAACGACTGTTGTTTACTATTTGTTCTTTGTAAAGAATAAAGTCCTGTGAGAGGATGGCTTGAAAGCCTTAATGAGTTCTCGAGCATTTGGCATGTCCGACGTACTTTACAGGAAGCACGGGTAGCACAGCACTACAAAGGAGAATAGTACTCCATGCTACAGTGGGGTGACACCACATGAGGTACCTAGTGAGGGTAAAGCCTCGGCTTCGGGCCAAGTCACAACGGCGTAGCACTGCACAAAGGCAATTGGGCCTAATGCTGTAGAATAAAGAGTGGTAGGCAGCATTACAAAGAGGATGAGCCTTATGTTACAGTGGTGTGACACCACATGAGGTAGTGCCTCGGCTTTGCAAACCATGTCACGGTGGCGTAATACCGCAAGGAAGCGAAAGGCTTCATGCTGGGTAGTTTGACACTACAAAGAGGCTGGGCCTCATGCTACAGGTGGTATGACATCATATGAGGCAGTGCCTCGGCTTTGGGCCATGTCATAGTGGCGTAGCACTGCAAGGAAGCGAAAGGCTTCATGCCAAGACTCTTTAAATGAACTCACCTAGAGTGTATGGATAGAGATGTAGGCCGTCTTTTGAGAAAAACTTTGTAGACATCCAATATACATACACCGAAACCAGGCTGGCATAAGGCCTTTAATGTGCAGCCAGAAACACAGTTGATGTCATTATGTGAGTAGGAAGAATTGCAGTTATGGTGCAGAATTCAAGACTTAGTCCATTCTTGTATCATGCTGTTATTTAACCTATGCAAAAAGATTCAAGTCGTAGCGACATCTCTCCTAATGCATGATTGACAGTCACTGTGGGGAACATTAAACCCATATATTGAGATATGTTGGGGATTGTTGGTATTTTTGCCTTTAGACTAGGAAAGATAGTCCCACATCGACTACACCAAATGATGAGTATCTCAATATAATGTATTGTTTGTGTTGAGGTGTGCACATGAGGTATGGTGGGGCACAAGTATGTGCCATGTGAGAGTATTTTTCTAGAAGAAAAAATGATTAATTCTAACAAAGATGCAACTTGATTTTTGTTGATCGGACTCGGACTCCAGGATGCCTCGTGCATGCACGGGCGGGTGTTCAGGGGTAGGCATGGACTAGCACTCGACTTTGTTGATTGTGGGATGATGTAAAACATCAAACTCTATTTTAGAGTATTGGTATTTTAGTCCCACATCGGATAGGAGAGATGGTGAAGTCTCACTCCACTCTATAAATAGAGCCCTCTGGCCTCCTTTCCAAGATGCACCAAAGAAGAGAGTTAAGGGAGTCCGTAAAGTTCAGGAAGCCCGTTCAAGTCTCAAAAATTGACTGACGAGCGTTCCAGAAGTTCTCTAAGAACTTGCTGGTTCCTGGAAGCGGATCGTATATAGACGAATCTTGCTTTGAACAACGGTGATCTGATCACCCCAGCAAAGCTGCCTTTCTCTTTCTTCTTTCCTTCTCTTCTTCTCTGATCTAATCAGAAACTCCTTGTGGGCTTTCGTCGCTGCTGCTGCTAGCAATTCGATTTGTACCTTCTTTTTAGAAGCATTACATTCGTTTGTTACGGTAACAAAATCTTTTTAGATCTTCGTTACTCAGAATCCTTCAAGGATCTCTATAAAGCACCTTCTTTGAAGAGTTGCTACGAAACATTGTTTTTACAATCGTTTCATTTTTCAGTTTTCTATCGAAAATTACGTCTCGGGAATAACAGAAGTAGCAGTCTCTTTCATCAGGAGCAGAAGACGTCTCCCTTTTCTTCCCTTCCCCTAAATTAGAACCCCAGAATGAATTTATTGAGTTTGGTAGTTTATGTAGAAATCCCAATAAAGTCACTCTCGCTCGGTCGCTCGCTCGCTCCCAGTAAACAAAAATCCATCCCAGAGGAACTCATTAGTTTTTAATTTTGAGCACTCGGCGTATCTCAATTTTTTACCTAAACATAAAAAACTCAAGAGCCTAAATGCAAAAAAAAAAAAAAAATGTCACGTGTAGCAGCCATTGGACTCGAATTTGAATTGTTATTTGAGTTTCTGTAGTCGACTGCCCAGTAAAAACCTCTCCAATCCAACTCTACTTATAGTACTACTTACAGTCTACTACTACAATAGTGTAGTAATATTATCCATAACTAGATAAGTTATCCCTATGGATTCCTACTTCATACATGCTGGATGGAACTCAAAAACTCCACTCACGCTTACCGACATGCCAAGTGTTGGCGGTTATCATTTGGGCACGTGGCATCAAATCCATAACTGGCGATGGAAGTTCAATATATGAAATATAAATTCAATGTTTATATTGTACTACTTGTTACTGTTTAGTAGGGACTCTTGTTATATCAAATATATTTTATGCCCATTTGTTAAGTCTTTATGTGGGCGCCATATATAGTTTCTTCTTGTGTCTTTTTCTTCATTTATTTGTTATATGTTTAGTAGCTTGATGGTCAAGTCATAATTTGGTTGTTTCCTTGCATAGTAGATGATGATGAGGCCTACTATAATGTTTATTTATTGTTTTTATTGTTCTTGCTATGATAATCCAGTGATAAGATATGAGCAGAAATAGGACCGGAAGAAAAATGGTCTTGGTTTCCTTGATTAGTTATGTTGGTTCATCTGTTACTTCAGTACAAATTATTGGTAGAGTGCAAAATTTTCTTCCAATTAATTATGAATTCACCCACTTTTCTGATGCGTACCTAACTGGGTTATCTCTTGCTTCTACACATAAGCAATTGCGACAACTTTGATAAGTTGATCCATGTCTATGATCAACGAAATTGAATTAAAAGTTCGATCAAACTCATCTTTCCACCTTTGGAATGAAGTGAACTCCGAAGATCACACTAGGCATTCAAACTGACCAGTTGCTGAATCATAATTCGACAATGAGGCTGAAGGAATGATTTTTTTTTACTGCTCTGATCTCAATGCAATAATATTCAGTCTTAACAAAAGTTCCAAGTTATGTTGAGATACTGATTTCAGTAATAGGAATGGAAGAAAAAAGTTACAAGGATAGTTGGTAACTAATACAACACATGCAAAGTAATTCTTCTCTCTGATCAAATATTACATGGAAAGGCTCAGCCAGTAGTCAATGTAAATATGCATCTAGTAATTGTGATCTGTTCGATTATTCGTCATCTCCAGCTAGAAATCAAGTAAAATGGGGGGCCAAGCGAATCGTGGCACTGGTTGCTTAACTCTTGCTGCTGCAATATCATCAATACTTACTGCTGCAATATCATCAATACATCTTTTTAATCAGATAAGCATGCAGAAGTTTCCATGACATCATATGAATAACCAAGCTATACTAAGAGCAGGAGAAGAGGTGGCTGTATCAGCGTCAAGTAAGGGTTCTGCATCAGAATTCAATATCTATTGTTAGGTTCATCATTTATATTATGCTTGCAAACCTAAAAGCCTGTTTGGTATAGTTTTGCAAATAAATTATTATTGTCAAACACCAAAAACAAAGGTTATACCATCTTGTGTCGCTTCGTAGACCAAAGCGTCTCTTTCGCCCTTGGAAAGAAAGCAACGCCTCAGCATAATCAGCTTCTCCAAAATCTGGCCAATGCTTCTTAGCAAAGTAAAGCTCCGCATATGCTGATTCCCAAAGTAGGAAGTTACTCAGCCTCTGCTCACCGCTGGTTCGTATAAGTAGATCTGGGTAAGGATATTCGATGCTGCAGTTTGTTTCCAGTTCCTGAGCAATCACAGACTCGGTTATGTCTGGTGGTCCAAGTAGACCCTGCTCTACTTTTTGAGCAATCTTTCGGCATGCCTGCACTATATCACTTCGTCCACTATAGCTGATTGCCACAATCAAATTGAGCACTGAATTGTTCACTGTGGTCTCCTCAATTTCTTTCGTCAGTTTGAGTAGAGATTTTGGGAGCTTTGAAGAATCTCCAATAATGGATACTCGGACACCGTCCCTGTCAGGAAGAAACAAATTTCTAATACATAGATATGTTTTTCTTCCTAAGGTATGTATGTTATAACAACACAAACAACAACAACAAACATCTACTGCAAGATCTACAGCCAAGCTATTGTGTGATGTAGCTTTTGATTTTTTTTTTTTTTACTTGATATGACAACAAAAACTTATAGCACAGGGTTCTCATTTCTCGACTGTGGTAGACCATATGTCAGACGACGTAAAAGAATACCAACAGTTGCAATGAATAATAAATACCATATGTATTAAGAAAGCTAGCAGAAAAAAGAAGGAATCTAAGCAAGAATCCTGAGTTTTAAATTATTCTTGGTTTTCTCGGACATTGCAACTTGAGATCTTTTATTAAAGCTGGATTCTACAAGTTTTTCACTTGCAATACCTACCCCTTCATTGTCTCGTTTCTCTTTCAGAGTAATTTTACAGAGATATGTTGGGGCACACTTTCTTTCAAGCAGATGTCAACAGTTGGTCGTCCAATTACACCTACTACTAGGAAAGATGAACCACATCTATCGCACAACAACACTACATGTGATACCAAGGTTGTGCTGACACAAATATGATGTGACACGGTTCGGACACAACAACACGGGCAGGACACTAATGTTGGGGTGTCCTAGCATATTTGGGAGTGTATATGTCATGTTTGTCCGGCATGATGTGACACAGATATGCAACAACACGGGCAGGACACTAATGTTGGGGTGTCCTAGCATATTTTGGAGTGTATATGTCATGTTTGTCCGGCATGATGTGACACAGACATGGTACCGATTTTGGTGCCGGTACTTCATAGAAAACTAAATATTTGCCTCAGTGAAATGAAGATAAGACGAGTTCTCCTAGTGAAGTACTAAGAAGATGAACATAGGATAGTCGTTGTTGAAGATAAATATAACTATAACTAGTTGTCATTTAAATCAAGATGAGTATTTCCATGGTTGGAAAAAAAAAGAGTATAGCCGTGGTCGAGTCTTTAAGCTTCAGATGGATTAGGATAGTCACAGTTAAAGATAAATCAATCTACTCATTTTCTCAACTTCCTGTTGGAAATAGTAATCCAAATCCTATTAGGTTATTGCACAGCAAAAATATGTGTTTTGTATTAGGAGTTACTAAAAAAATTTATTGGTAAAGGTGAAAGTTAAGATTGATGGAGTCAGAGTCAGTTTTGAAGTAGGCTATTGCATAGCAAAAATTAAGGTCAGTTTTGGAGTCCTATATTGAGAAGGACAAAGTCTGTTGGCTATATAGGTGTGGTTCGGTGGAGCTTCTTATATTTATTGGTATAGGTATTGCTTAACATGTGGATCCCCCCTCATATATATATATATATATATATATATATATATATATATATATATATATATATATAATTTAGTAGAATATTTGACTTGTTTATTATTGTGGTGGAGCTACACTTATATAGGAGAGGCTAACCCCTCTCCCTATTATTCGACCCGATGTGGGACTAAAAGCCCATTAATACTCTCAACACTCCCCCTCGAGATGGACGATAGATATCAATCATCCCCATCTTGTTACATAGTTTAGCGAGCTTAATGAATTAAGCCCCTTAGTAAGACAATCTGCAACTTGTTCTTCTGAGCGAACATGATCGAGCTTTAGTATTCCTTTCTGCAGCTTATCCTTGATGAAAAACCGATCGATCTTGATGTGTTTCATTCTGTCATGCTGAACTGGATTGTTAGCTATACTCAGTGCTGCTTGACTGTCACTCAGAAGACGCAATGGTGTTCCTTGGTCCAGCTTCAACTCTGTCAGCAATACTTTTACCCACAATAATTCTGACACTCCCAGAGCCATAGCTCTATATTCTGCTTCAGCGGTTGATCGAGCTACCACAGACTGTTTCTTGCTTCTCCATGAGACTAGGTTACACCCCACAAATACACAATACCCTGAGGTAGACATTCTGTCATCCATACAACTTGTCCAATCTGCATCACAGTATCCCTCAACACTAAGGTATCCATTATTCTTGAACCATATCCCTCTTCCAGGAGCCCCCTTGAGATATCTCAAAATATGGAAAACTGCATCCATGTGGCCCTTCCTTGGGTCGTGTATGTAACGACTCACTACACTCACAGCAAATGAGATATCAGGACGAGTGTGACCCAGATAAATCAATCTGCCTACAAGTCTCTGATATCTTTCACGATTAACCGGCTCTCCTGCCTCTGCCCCTAATTCATCTTTCTGGTCAATCAGAGTGACTGTCGGACGACATCCCAGCATATTAGTTTCTGTGAGCAAGTATAGTACATACTTCCTCTGAGAGAGGACGATTTCATCTTTTCCTGGAGCTACCTCGATCCCAAAAAAATACCTCATCATTCCCAAGTACTTTACTTTAAATTCTTTGACAAGTTTCTTCTTCAGCTGGGTAATCTCCTCTTCCTCATCACCTGTGATCACACGTATACTGCAAGTATGGAAACGTGGCCTCTCGCATGTCGGAAGAAGACTGTGTGATCTGCATTAGTCTGGCTATACCCCATGCCCATGACAGCTTTTCTGAATCTTTCAAACCATGCCCCAAGAGATTGCTTGAGTCCATACAGTGATTTCTTCAGCTTGTACACTTTTTCTGCTGACTGCCTCATGCAAAATCCAGGAGGAGTCTCCATGTATACTTTCTCTTGTAGATCTCCATGAAAAATGTATTCTTCACATCTAATTGATAAAGTTGCCATCCATGGTTGGCTGCAAGAGAGACTAGGGTTCTTACAGTGCTCATCTTCACTATAGGAGCAAACGTCTCATCATAGTCGATGCCATAGGACTGAGTGAATCCTTTTGCAAACAATCTTGCCTTGTATTGCTCCACATTTCCTTCTGGCGTCTCCTTCATCGCGAAGACCCATTTGCACCCGACTGTCCTTTTTTCTTTAGGTAATGAAACAAGTTTCCATGTCCCATTTCTTTTCAGTGCCCCAAGTTCCTCTAACATTGCAGCTTTCCACCTTGGATCTTCTTTCGCTTCCTGCCAACACTTAGACAAAGAGGTGGTGTCTAACGATGCAATGAATGCTCCATAAGTAGGGGATAGATTAGAGTATGATAGAAAATGAGCAATATCATATTCATAACCATTACGAATAAGAGATTTTCCTACATTAATACGAGAAGATCTTCTTAAGGGAATATGAGATAGTAGAGGAGAGATCATACCATCCGAATCAGAGGGATCCGTATCCGAATCAGAGAGATCTGGTGCGGAAGGTGCATTTTCAGGAGTTGGGACAGGGTTAAGCAAGGAACATGGCACAGTTGGCACAGTAGGGGCAATAGGCACAGTAGTGGACTGTTGATTCCTTCTTCTGTAGACTTGGAGCTCTGTAGTTCGTTCCTCCCCCTGTTCTGTAGTCTCCCCCTGCACTGGAGCATCACTTCCTCCTGATTGTATGCATCATCATCACTTTCCTCACTCTCGCTATCTCTCCCTGCTTTTCTTGGACTAACGTCCATCATTGGACATGGAACTGATCCAACAATCACGCTTGAGACTATCTCTCCCTCACTCCTAACACCTCATGTGTTAGGAGTGTCACCAAATGCGGAGCCTTCACCTGAACCATTGTGATAGTATGGTTCCATCTCTCTGAATGTAACATCCATGCTCACAAAGAGTCTTCGCTCCACTGGACTCCAGCAAGAATATCCCTTCTGAGTCCCTGAGTAGCCAACGAAGACACACTTCACTGCCCGAGGGTCCAATTTTCCTACTACAGGTCTATTATCCTTCACAAAGCATACACAACCAAATACTTTTAGGGGAACAATGTACTTGTTCTCACATGTAAGCATCTCAAACGGTATCTTCCATTCTAACATCTGATAGGACATCCTGTTGATAAGGTATGCAGCAGTCAACACGGCATGTCCCCATAAGTGTTTCGGAACATTCATAACAAATATCATCGACCTTGCCACTTCTAATAGGTGCATGTTCTTCTGTTCCGCCATATCATTTTATGTTGTGTATAGGCACATGAAGTCTGATGATGTATCCAATTGGCTGATAAGTACTCCTCAATGGCTTTGTTGGTATATTATGTCCCATTGTCATACCTTAAAATCTTCACTTTGTTATCGTACTGTGTTGAAACCCTGCGATGGAAGTCTTGAAAGCATGCAAAGACATTACTCTTACTCTTCATTAGTTACACCCAGGTGACACGAGTATGGCAGTCAATAAAGATGACAAACCACTTAAAACCATTAACAGTAGTTGCAGGACAAGGTCCCCACATATCAGAGTGTATCATATCAAAAGCAGCTAAACTTCTATTTCCAGAACTCACATAAGAGCTTCTGGTGTGTTTTCCAAGTTCACAAGCATCACAAACCAACTTCTGCTTATTAGTTTTTTGATACATAGATGAAAACATTCGACTAAGTAGACTAAATGAAGAGTGTCCCATGCACTGATGTTGGAGTAATAATTCTTCTTCTACGGTACTTCGCGGCTCTTCCGGTTGTGCTTCATCCACCAGTGCTGTCAGTGCTGTATCCAGCCCACCCCTGTCCAAGTACCATAGCCCTTTATGCCAAGTGCCATTCCCCAACTGTCTTCCCGTTTCCTTCTCCTGAAAAAATAACCTTTGGAATGTCAAAGAAAACAACACAATTAAGTTGAAGAATAATGTCACTTATGGACAATAGATTAATAGGAAAGGATGGAGCATGCAAGACATCAGTTAGACACATCGAAGGGGTGCATTCAACAGTTCCTTTACCTACAGTAGGTCTAGCAGTACCATCAGCAGTCTGAATACTTTCAGGTGTCATCAGGTGAGTGTAATCTTGGAACTCATCACGGGCACCTGTAACATGGCAGGATGTCCCAGAGTCAATTATCCAATTTACACTTCCAAGTTTGTGGGTAGATGCAAGGACATGAGCAGGTATACCTGTGCTTGTACTGGCATAGTATGTGATGTTACCCCCAGAGGTGGTTGGAGTCGATGTCCCAGCAGTGGTGGCGCGAATGTCGCTGGATTCAAGCTTCATGTTCCTCCATATTTCCAGCATCTCTCTCTCACTAGGGGTCACATCGGATGACTGATTTTCACCTCCCCCTTCTTCCAGGTTTGCCTTGTGCCCTCCAGAATAATGTTCTCTGCCACCGACATAGCCTCCTCTGCCACCTCTACGTCCTCCACGGCCGCGTCCACGACCGCTGGACTGGCCTCTCATAGGCTTCGTAAAGAATCTGATGAAGTGTCCTGGGTCTCCACATTTGTAGCACCCTCCCCCTCCTGAAGGGTTTAGGTTAAAAACTTCTAGAGCTGATTTCTCTCCCGGAGTGTTAGTGGTGCTGGACATCAGCTTTAACCGTACTTCTTGTGCCATAGCAGCAATGGCCACCTCTAGTGATGGCAGGCCGGGGTGTGCAAGTAGCACATTCCTCCTTTGCTCGAATGCTAGGTTGAGCCCCTTCAGGAACTTTATCATCCTCTGTCGCGAGATATACTCCATGAACTTCTAGTAATGCTTCGCAAATGCTGGTTCCACTTGCTCATCTTCCACACCAATGGGATCATAGTGGTCGAGATCTGACCAATACTTCTTCAGCACAGCCGCATACTCAGAGATGGTGTGATCTTCTTGGACCACCTTATCAAGTTCATCCTGCAGTTGGAAGACTCTCATAGGGTTGCCCATCCCCGAGTACATGTCCTTCAGCGTCATCCAAATATCACTGGCTCCCTCCATTGCCTCTACGTTGCCCGACACTTGGTCGGTCAAGGAGGTGGTCAACCATCCTGCTACAACATTGTTGATAATCTCCCACACAGCAAACTCCCGTAAGTAGTGATCTTCATGTGCCTTGGTTTGGCCATTCACATAGCCCACCAAGCCTCTTGCCTTCAGAGTCCGCATCGCCTGAAGCGACCACTTCAAATAATTGGAAGTACCCTCCAATTTTACTTTCAGTTTCTCCAACTTCGCCATTTTGTATGGTGAAGGATCCACATCTGTGTGTGCAGGACGGAAACTAGTCTCGGTCAGCCTCCTGGAGAAGAGATCGTCCACCAAAGCCTTCATCTCTTTGGCCGTCAGCTTGCCGTAGATCGTCTCCATCATCTTCGTCTTCTCCTCTTCCATCAACAAGATAGATCGAGACAGTTTGCACCTTTGGTCACCATCCTCTCAACGTCTACTGTTCCTCCTTCAGCGATAGCGACGTCTCTGAAAGCCGCTCCTCATGTCCCATGTCGGATTGCGACTGGAGGTCGCATGGCCGGACAAGAAGGAGGAGAAGGGCCGGTGGGGGGTAGAGGCCGACGTGAAAGGAGATGGGGTGGGACGACGGTGTAACACCCAGTTTTCCAAATGAGGATAATTTTAAAATTTTGTGATTATAATCATTTAATAATGATATTTAAATCATATTGTGATTTTTGATGATTTTTAATCAATTTAAAACTATT
The DNA here is from genome assembly GCA_029216955.1 of Iris pallida. Lineage (NCBI taxonomy): Eukaryota > Viridiplantae > Streptophyta > Magnoliopsida > Asparagales > Iridaceae > Iris > Iris pallida. Next base: position 28,817,273 of record JANAVB010025598.1, on the reverse strand, counting down.
TAAAATGTTGAATGGTGATTTTGATGGTTAACTAGTTAAACCCTAGTTTTGCTAAGCCTAGAGACTAACCATGACAAAGGGAGCCTAGTCATGTGATTAGAATGTCATATTACTACTTTTTAGCCTAGGAGTATTTTGGTCATTTTGACAATTTTGTGAAATTGTAATTTATATTAATTAAATATTGTGCTAATCCTTTAGTTAACCCTTAACCTAGAAGTTTAACCTAATCTAGATTAGTCTTGAGGTTAGAATCATGGTTAGAACATTCCTACTAAGTGCCAAGGTTAGTAATATCTAGATATTATAGTAGTAGAATATTTTTCTTAGGATATTTGTGAAAAAGAAAGCCTTAGGACTAATTGGACCAATATGAGGACTTGAAATTGGGTGGACAAGCCCTAGCCACTCATCTACATCTAAAACCTAATCCTAATTCATCTAAGGGCAGCCACTATAGGTAGGTTAGCCTCCCTTCCTTTCATTTCATTCCATCTTGCCTCTTTTCCTTCACAAAGTGTTCTTCCCCAAATTAGAGAGCTTCCCTCCTTGATTTGATCTCCAAATCTTTACATCCCTCCACCAAAAATTCCATCCAACCTTCCTCGGAACCCTAGCGCGCTCGCAATCGCTCGGGGAAGCCATATATACACGAAACTATTGCCTTAGCAATCTGAAACGTGAGCAAACCTCAAGAAGTCGTTCATGTTGTCCTTCAATATTCTCTGGAACAACATCATCAAGAAATCAACTTCCACCTGCCAGAACCCAACCAATTATAATATATACAAGAGCGTCACGGAAGAGGAAGGTTAGAGAGGAGAGGAGAGGAGGGGACCTTTGGGCGGAGCCAGTTCTCGGTGGAGAATGCGTAGACGGTGAGTGCCCTTATCCCCCACTGGCGCGACATCCTCACCATCTCCCTCAGGGCCCGGAATCCGGCCTCGTGCCCTGCCGAAGCAGGTAGACCTCTCGCCCTCGCCCACCTCGAGTTCCCGTCCATTATCACCGCCACGTGCCTAGGGAGCAAATCCCTCTCCAGTCCCGCCGGAAGCTCCGCTTCCTCCTCCCCCTCCGTCGCCGGTGCCACTGCCGCCTCTGCCGAACGGACTAGGCAGCAGCGTGGCACTTCCTGCTTATTATAGAGGAAGACAGGAGCAGCAGCAGTACAATACTCACGAGGAGGACAACGGAGTGTTTGGCAAAGCTTTAACCGGGAAGAGCTACGAGTTGGCAGTATTGGAGGAGCGGAGGTGGGTGGACATAGAAGAAGTTGAAAAGAGGAGGCCATTCTTTCTTTCTTTCTTCGACTAGTGCTACTAATAATGAGAATGTATATATAATGATGGAGTTTGTCAACTTAATATTTCTTTGTACCAAGACTGGGTGACATATGTAACAGTAATAAATGCATAGGTAGTGTGTTGTTGTCTAAAAATAAATTTATGTCGAGATACTGAAGGATAAATTTATTTATTGCTCGGAGTCCAAGTGAAAGGATCTCAATACCAAGATACATCTGTTTAGACAAACTTGTTTTATTCAATGTTTTAAAAATCGGACCGGTGGTTGACCCGGCTAAGGTACTGGATCGGATCAAATTGGTTCAACCAGTGGTTCAACCACTGGATTAACTTAAGTTGTCCAAATTAATCTCTTATGGCCATTAATTTTTTACAAAAATACTAACTTCTAAACAAAACCGGGTCAATACTGAACCAAACCGAAAAATTGACCGGTTCACGGGTGAACAGGTTGAACCGGCCGGTCCGGCCCAATTTTTAAAACATTGGTTTTATTTGCAAAAATATCATTCATTGTATACGTTTGAATAGTAGGAGAAAGAAAAAATGTTCCATAAAAGAAAATAGTGAGTAAATGATTCTTCCTACACATCCCAAGGATTCACTTCCCCTCCCAAAATTTTGCATTTATTACAAAAAATTAGGACTAAACTATTCATGCTCAAGATGTATTCTGACTATATTCCTCGTATTTTCAAACATCGAAAAAAAAAAAGTAATTAAATTATAAATTTCAAAAAATTTCATATAGATAAAGTAATAGAAATACACTATAAAAAAGTTTTTTTTTTTGTCACATAATGATACAAGTCTTTATTGGCATTGGCGAGCGACATGAGGTTATTTTTTCTAAAAGCTAGCTAAAGTTTAACTAAAGTTTGTTTGGTCATTTAATGTACACACACAAACACATGCAAACTAATATAACACTGTTCCATGCAAATGCAGCTCCAAGTTAGCTAAAGTTCAAGTTTGTTTGGCCGACACTGTAGGTGTAACGTCTATGTAGTCAATACTAATGACGACTTGTATCTTTATATAAATTTTATAATTTTATTATTATTTTATAATTAATTTGTATTACTTTATCTTATATGAAAATTTATATATAATTTTTTATGTTTATGAAAAGATCAAAAAATTAATTTTCTATCATTTTCTTTCCTTTCCGCGGACCAAGAGTGGATTTGTTGTATGAACGTCAGGATCAAAATCCATTGTCAGGTTAATCATTTATATTATAAATGCTACCCATGACATTGTCAGGTTAATCATTTATGTTGTCACATCATTTATATTATAAATGGAAAAAATTTGAGTGGCATCCCACTTTTTTTTACGCTTATTTAAGGTGCACCCCACAAGTTTACATGAATGTATGACATCCCCCACTTTGGACGGTTTCTGTCTAAAACGAACGGTCAATCCCGTTGACCAATTTTTTTTGACGAAAATACCCCCCCTATCTGTTCCATTCTTCCCCGCGTCAACTATTCGTCTCCCCCTCCCCTCCGCCGTGCTCGGCCCTCCCACGTCGTCGCCGCATTCCCCCCTCCCCGACCTCGCCGCACCGCCCCCCCCCCTCCCGGCCATCACCACCACCACCATCACCAACATCATCACCATCATCATCATCACCACCACCATCCACCATCATCACCGCCCCCCCTCCTCCCGCTCCGCCCCCTAGTCCTAGCCGCCGTCGCGCGCTGCTACCCTAGTCGCCGCCGCGCGCAGTTGCCCTAGCCGCGGCCGCGCGCTGCTGCCCTAGCCGCCGTCGCGCGCTGCTGCCCTAGACGCCGCGCGCTGCTGCTGCTGCCCTAGCTGCCGCGCGCTATTGCTGCTGCTGCGGCGACGGCGGCGGCGGCGGTCGGGGCTATGGGGCGGAGCGGGAGGGGGGGGGGGGGGGGGGGCGGTGATGATGGCGGATGGTGGTGGTGATGATGATGATGGTGATGATGATAGCGGATGGTGGTGGTGGTGATGGCCGGGGGATGGGGGTGCGGCGAGGTCGGGGAGGGGGGGGGGGGGGGGAGTGCGACGACGCCGTGGAGGGGGGCCGAGCACGGCGGGGGAGGGGGCAGCCACGTGTGACGGGGAGGGGGGACATACAAAAGGAGACAAGAGCATTTTCGTCAAAAAAAAATTTGACTGTTCGGTTTAGATGGAAAACGTCAAAAGTGGAAGGCATTATACATTCATGTAAACTTGTGGGGTACACCTTAAATAAGCGTAAAAAAAGTTGTGTGCCACTCAAATTTTTCCTTATAAATGCTACCCATGACATTGTCAGGTTAATCATTTATGTTATAAATGCTAACCCATTAAATTGTCAGGTTAATAATTTATGTCATGACATTGTCTGGCTTGGGTCCTGTGGGACAATTTTGCACATAATTATTATCTTCAAACACCAACAGAAAAAAACGATGGCTAATTATACCAAAGCAAAGCTACCCTTGTATGCTGATTCCCAAACTCTCTTTTGGCAGTCACCTTGTCGTAGATATTTGTTGTTCTTGTTAGCATGTGATGTCGCTTGTGAAATTATTTAATTTAGACTGTGTTTGGTAGGAAGGATGGAAAAGTGGAAGGAAGAAAAAAGATAAAAATTATTTATTTTCCTTCCATATGAAAAGGAAAGATCATTTTCTTCCTTGTGTTTAGTAGCAAGGATAGAAAAGATAAGAGATGTATTTTCCTTTGTTTGGTATGAAAAAAAATGGAAGGAAAGAAAGTAAAAAAATATAGGTTTACCAATTCTAACCTAACTAAAAACATTTATTTACCATTTGACTTCATAAATAATTTTTAAATAATACATTCATATGGGGGTATAATTGTTAATTAATACAAGCCTCCACTTTTTTTTTCAATTTTTCTCCCACTTTTGGGGGATTGAATTTCTTAGGTTATGAAGGAAAAGCAATCCCACCACTTTTTCTTCCTTCCTATTTTTTTTTCCATATCAAACAAAAGAAAATGAATATATTTTTTCAGTTTTTTTTTCTCTATTTTTCTTCCTCCAACTTTTTCCTCCTACCAAACACATCCAGTATTACAATTTCAAATTATAGCACGGGGTTCTCATTTCTTTAAAAAAATGTCACTACAATTAATTTAAAGGGACAGTAGTCTACCAAATGTTGGTAGATTGACATAAAAGCACCAACAATCCACTTGGAATGAGTAATAATATTATATAGTATACATTGAGAAAGCGGAAATCAAAAAGAATCTAAGCAAGATCTTTGACTGTGACATGATTCTTGATTTTCTAAAATAGAAATCTTTTAAGCTTCATATCTACAAGTTTTTTATTCGCAATATATCCTTTACCCCCACCTCCTTCATTGCCTCCATTTTGCTGGGGGCACACTTTCTTTCAAGTAGATGTCGACAAAGATGAATCATAGTTATGCAACAGCACCGCATGTGATGATATCTAGGTTGCACCGACACAAATAAGATGCTAAACACTATTCAAACAGGACAACACACATGAGAATACAAAATAGGGCTGTGTTTGATTCGGCTTTTTTTTCCATAGAAAATATTTTATCACAAATTTTCCACCAATTGTAGTGTTTGATAGCTTATATTTTCCATAAAATTATTTTCCAAAAAACTATCATTTTTCATATTTTTATCTAAAATGGTGGAAAATGAAACTTGTCCAAACCATAGAAAAAATATCATTTTCCATGAAAAATAACTATGTTTCGTGAAAAATATGGCAATCAAACATCCAAATTAAGTTTTTCATGGAAATTTTTTAAAATTTCATGAAATTTTTTTCCTAGAAAAATAATTCCATGAAATTAATTTATTTTCCACGTATTTTTTACCTTGCAATCAAACACACCCTAGGGCCTCGTTTGGTTCGCGGAATCTTCCGGTTGGGAAAGGAAAGTGATTACTTTCCTATGTTTGGGCGCTCAAGGAATTGAGGAGGAAAGGAAAGTGATTCCCAATGGAAAGGAAATTAGGGGGGAAAGTGATTCCATCCATCCAAGGAAGGAATCACTTTCCCACATTGAAGTATTCACTTTCCTTTCCAAATTCCTTGGCATTGCCAAACATCGGAAAGAAAAATCAATAGGAATTAAAGTTTCCCTAAGGAAAGGAAATGGCAAGGAATTGATTTCCTTTCCCTTCCATTCCGCGAACCAAACGAGGCCTAGGTGTTAATCAAACATAAGAGCATCTCCAACCCTATTGTCTTGTTTTGTGTTGTGAATCCTATGTGGCATGGGACACAAGACAATGTCTTATATAGGTGGCAAAAATATATTCACAAATGACAATGAGTTTAAAAGGTCATCTCCAATGCAAAAGTATTGAGAAGACAATACAAATTAATTTTTTACAACTTCCAAGACAACTTTTACTCTTCTACTTCTTTTTATAAATATTTTTATTCACAAATGATGATGTGGACACAAAGACATTGTGAAGTGCATTGTCTAGATCTAGACAACCAACTTCACATTGTCTTTGCCATGTCATTGCCATGTCAACTCCACATTTTTTTCACATTTGCATTGGAGAAGTACTTTTGGAAAAAATGGTTGTCCTTCCTATGTGGCAACCATTTTTTTCAAACTCACAATAGGATTGGAGATGCTCTAATCTGGACAATCCAAAATATACTAGGACATGAAAAAATAGATATCGTGTCTTTATTGATGTGTGCTTACGTTATTGTGTTGATGCATCGTAGTAGGCATGCCGCACAACATTAATGTTGGTGTGCCATAGCATATATTGGTGTATGTGTCTCACATGATGCGAGACGGAGATGGCACCAATTGTTGGAGTGTTTGTGCTTAACAAAAAAATTACATATTCACCTCAGTCGAAGAAATTCTCCTAGTGAAGTACTAGGAAGATGAATATAGTGACGTCATAAACGAACATGGGAATAAAGTCGCAATTAAATAAGGAAAACTTTCAACTAAAGCATTAAAGTTGCAAGAAATTACACAAGAAAAAAAGTTTGTAAAAATTAGTGAGAAAGAATACAAACGCCCGTAAAAAGGACATTTTAGCTGATTCTCTCACATCCACTCTTACGAATCCCCTAACAGTCCATCCTCAAAAAAGAAGAGGAAAAAGAGACATACGCCCTTAGTTAGGACGTACAATGTGATATAAACGTCCTTAAAGGCAGTTTTTTTGCTCGCTTTGATTTTAAAACGAAAGGGGGGAGAAAACACGAAAATGCCTTAAGAATTTTTTGGGGTCCAAAACGCCCTTAGTAAAGATGGTTTTTCCATTAACGACTATATTATTATATTTACAATGGTTATATTTTATCAACCTATTTAAGTTTACAATGGATTTATTTCTCTTACTATCTACTACACTACTTATTTTTCTGCAAACTCTCTACTCGCCCCACTCTCTTTCCACCTACAACTAATCAGAAGGTCTTCTGAAGCAATTTTATCTTACAAGATCTTCTCTAACAACCCTCCACAAGCAATCCAAAAGTTCTCTTTTTGTAAATAGTTAACCACGACATACATTTCATTAAATGCCGTAAAAAATTCAGAATATGATAATTAGATCTATTTATGGCGTGCATTGAAACACCATATTAAACTATACCAAAAACAGGGCGCACAATTAATGTCCTAAATTCTTCCAAAAAAACAAACACGTCGCTTTTTCTATATTTACAATGGATGTATTCTAAAAGGTAGAAGGTTCACCTTTTTTTTCTGTCTCTCTCCAATAAAATAGAACTCTTTTTTTCGTCTCCCACTCAGTTCACCTCTCTCCCGTAGTAGGTTCACCTCTCTCCCGCCGCAGGTCAGGTATTTTCTCTCTCTCTCTCTCTCTCTCTCTTCTCTCCCCCGCAGGTTCTCTCTCTCTTACGCTTCTCTCTCTCTTGCAGGTTCTCTCTCTCTAGCTTCTCTCTCTCCCATAGATGTTAGGTTCTCCTTCTCTCTCTCGTTTCTATTTCTTCTTCTCTCTCTATACAGGCATCTATCATATTTTTCTTCCTTCTTTTTATTAGGATTTTTCCCTTTTTATTTAGGACGATTTGATTTCTAGGGTTTTGATGTGCCAATTTCAGGATCGACGGCTGCCACTCGACTTTGACTCCAGTGGGTAGGATTTTGTTTTTTCCCTATTTTTTATTAAGAAATTTGATTTTAATTTGAGATATAAGTTTTTGGATTAATTTAATTTTTACTGATATTTGTTTTAATTTGAGACTCCAACTATAGTTTTGTACGCTTGATAGAAATATTAGAGCAAGTTGAATTGAAGTGTTTGGATAATTCAGTCTTTATGTGTTCATCAATATAACTAGTATAGAACAATTATACATGATACATTCATAATGAAATGGAAATCATCTGATACATACTTCACTTGGTATTTTTAAAACATCACTTGCTTATCTTTCTGAAGCGATAAGCAACATATTGTATGTTGTATGTCAGATTATGTAATCTGGTAGTTCTTTGTGTGCATAGTCTGTGCCATGTTTATTAAGCCATTGATCTTCACTTATCTTCATTGATTATCATAGTTAGGCTCTTATACGGTTATACCCATTAGTACCTTTAAAGAATGACTATCGATATTAGAAAGGGTAATAGCACTAAAAGGTAGAACTCACTTACATTAGTTAAAATTCTGAATCTGACTAGCCATACACATTATAACTTTATAACCTCATATTGTGCTACCAAAATTTTCTTAAAGTCTATCATTCAACCCTGTTATCATTGAGTTCTGTACCATCACTTATTAGCTCAGGATTGTAACTACCTAATTCCGGGAGAGGGATATTTTTTGTCATTTCAATAAATTTTGATAATTATATTAGTGATGGTAATATTTATTTTATATACATATGGTTGTGTGCTAGCTAATTAGAATAGACCATGTGATTCGTTGGTTAGTGGACTAGCCTATTGATTATACTTGTGTTAGTGGACCCAATTAGACTTGACATGACATTAGAGTCCAACAATTAGATTTATATGACACATGGACCAACACTTGGATTAGGCCCAATTAGACCCAATTAGTCATTCCATTCAATGAATAGATATTTGTCTATTTACCAAAATAGGTTTAGAAGCTTCCATCCATTAATTAGCCTTCATGACAACCTTAGAGGGGGCATATTAGACTTTTTTGCATTGGCATGGAATAGACCACATGTGGTCGGCCATATAGAACGGGAGCACTCTCTCTCTCTCTCTTTATTTTATTTTGTGCCATTTCATTCTAATTTGATGTTCTCCCCCAAATTGATCCTTCCCTCCACTAATTCCTCTCAATTCCATTCCAATTCTCTTCCAATTCTCTTTATTCTCATCACTTGGTGGAGCATAGGAGCTTGGTGGCTAGGAGCACTAGAAGAGGAGGCTAATTAATAGGAGTTCGTGTCTGGATTGTATCCATTGGGCTTTACATTGGAATCCATCTTCCAATAGGTATATATCTCAATTTTCTCTCTAATTAGACTCTAATTGTGCAATTTGTCCCTTAGAAATCCACCCATGGACTAGGACTACTAATTAATAGAAGGAAGAACTAGGCTCTAATGACCCTTTATGTGAAAGTTATGTTAAGATTTGTGCTAATTTTGGGATAATTCTGAGATTGGTACACCAAGTATTTGTCATTTGGTAATCTAGATATAATTAGACTAAATTTGGTTGTGTATATCTAGATCCATGTCCACAATTGGGTACGAGTAGGCCGTATCATGATAGGATAGGACACAGAGTCATTTTGGTGATTTTTCCCTTCGACACTTGTGGCACACATGCCCAATTCTTTATGGCACATTGTAGTAGCTATCTATTACTCTAATTAGACTCTAATTTATATTTTAGGCTTGCTCATGTGATTTGGGTAGATGCAGACAAGGTTTAGAATAGGTATCTTGGGCGTATCACAAGAGTATCGTAGATTTGTGTGATACTTGGGTGTTGCACACCAACTGTTTGACTTAGTTTAATTCAATGGGTATTATATGTGTCTATGTGTCCTATGTATATATATATATGTGTAAGGTGTATGTGTTAGCAGTAGACATTTGTCACTTCCGTTTCCTGTTATACGTATTTTCAGTATACGTGTACGAATTTCTGACCCGTACTTTGACTTGTCTTGCTTAGCCTAGTCTTGGTTTAATCTTGGCTTGGTTTATTTTGGTTTAGCTTGGTTTAGTTTGGGTTGAGATGGAGAGGCTTGGTATATAAGCCAACTCCACTCTCTCTCCTCCATAACTTTCATTTATTTGTTTCTTCTTCTCCATAACTCCTCCCACCTACACCCAAGAGCCCTAGGCAAGTGCAACTTGCTTCATGATGGATCATAAATTTTATTTTTCCGTTGTCTTTCTTACTTGATTCTAAGCCTCTTTAGAACTTGTCATTTTTTGTTTTGATGGATGAATTTTTGTAGATCTAAGTTTTGATCTTTTCTTGTTTTTATTGGTTTTAATCTATTGAAACTTAGTATTTTTGAAAACTAGTTGCTTCATGTTGTACTCGTTCTACCAAATTGTGACTTTTAAAAAGTTAGATTTTGATTTATTTTGAGGGAGTTATGGACTTTTGAAGTTCATGGGTTCAACCAAGCATTTTTATGCTGGTTGGAGAAGATGAACAGTGGTTACGCGCACTTTTTAGTGCCGCGCCATCAGGTTGCACGGGTTCTGGCACAACCTGACTTGGCACAACCAAGCTTGGTGCAACCTAGCGTGCACAACCTAGCTTGGCGCAACCTAGCGTGCGCAACCTGACTTGGCACAACCTAGCATGCGCAACCTAACTTGGGACAACCTAGCGTGCACAACCTAGCTTGGCGCAACCTAGCTTGGCGCAACCTAGCATGCACAACCTAGCTTGGTGCAACCTAGCGTGTGCAACCTGACTTGGCACAACCTAGCTTGGCACAACCTAGCATACACAACCTAGCTTGGCACAACCTGGCTTGGCGCACTCTTGACAAGTAACAAGTAAACTTGATATGATATGTATAATCTTTATAGTGGCCTGTCGAGGCACACTTCTGACAAGCAATCTTGACAAGTAACAAGTAACCTGACATGACATGATAATCTTGAACGCTGTTGCGACAGCTACCCTGATTTGCTAAGTAACTCTTGTCTTGACACTGTGGTTGACTTTCTTGATTGTGCCTATACAAGCTACCTGTCTCGTCTTGTATCATGTCTAGGACACCTGGTTACCACGGTCTGGAATTCACCATGAATCTGACTAGGTTAATGACTAGATTGATCAAGTAGTTCATATAGAGAGATTTTTCCCAGTTACAGGCGATCCCGTTATCCCGGCCACACCTGAGGGACTTGTAGCCTGCCGACGAGTAAGACACATTTCCAGTCCATTGTCATGTGAGGCACTTCTTGAAAACATAAGTACTGAAAGTATACCAATAATCTTGATAACTCTTGTAAATCACCTCGCCTGGATAACTTGGATAGCTGTAGGGCCTATGACTGCAAAAATATCTCAACTGCATCTTGCTAATAACAAGGCCTGTGATAACCCTAGTTAGCTAATAATAGCAAGCCGTGGGACTTGATTGGCTGTGCCTGAATGCTTGCTCGTGATTAGCATGGGAATTATATTCTGTCTCTTGTTTTTCCTAATGCAAGCTATTGTTTTATTTTAACAGTGTCTTCTTGTTATTTAAGCATCTTTATTTATTTATTCTTCTATTTATTATCTATTGGTTTTAGTTCCTTAATGAAGCATCTCTTGTGGCACTTGCTCTTTTTAGGGTCTGACCCAGCTGGTTTTATATGGCCAGATTTCGGAGTGATACCCGAGGATCTTCCTGCTTATCAGCTAGATTGTGAATACCAGACGTAACCTGGCAATGAGTGGGATTCTTATTTTGCTATCCCACTCTATTGTAAATTATTTTTTTGAGACGTTTAACCGTCGAACAAGTGTTAGCTCGTGTTGAAACTTAAATTCTGTTTGTCTAAGGGCTGTAACATGATTGACAAATCCTAGGGTTGATCATATATGTCTTAACTCTTGCTAGTCTCGCATTTTGTATGACTAGCTTCATGATCATCTGAATATGTAATGTTTGGGACGCTTTACCTTGTATGTCTGATGATCTAACATCTTGTACAATTTATTTGCTTGCTTGAGATTGAGATACTAGGCTTGTTCTTGACCATAGAGACCGATGGATTGTAGTTTAACTCTCATACATCTAGACAGCCGTGACTGTATTGTAAGGTGGGTTGTACTTCAATGTATGCAGCTGGCTGTGTCTGTCCCCCGCTCTCCAGTATTCTGGTTCTGGGGCGTGACACGGTTTAAGTGGTGGCCCATGCAGGTCTTGTAAATCAAGATGTGTGAGGGTTTTACCGAATAGATGTCTCAATCAGCATTCATCCTTGATCTCTACTCGTGCCTTCTAATCTTCCTGAAATCTTGACTTGATCACATGCTTATATCCTTGATCTATCTTGGTTCTTCCTTATTGTCCCCCATGTTATTGTTTTCAGTGGCATTGTTCATGGTCCTACCGATCAGCCGGAAGGAGAACCACCAGTGAACCAGCAGCAACCTAGGGACCAAGCCCAACACTCTGGAGCAGCATCCCGAGTCATGCATTCCAGAGATCCAGAGCCACCAGTTCAGCTAGCCCCGCCTGCGGAGACTAATGATGGAGCCCTGGTAGGACTCATTAGGGAATTGCTTGCATCATAAGATCGTCGGGGCGATGCCCTGCACTAGACAGTATAGATAGCCATGGGCAGAGTTGGTTACCAAGGGAACAATGCGGCCAACAGCTTCAAATGCCTGAACCCTCCTTTCTTTGATGGCAGTGAAGATGCTATTGCCGCTGATGCTTGGCTTCAGGATATAGAGATTGTTCTGGAGGTAGCTAGAACTCCAGAGGAAGAGAAGGTGGCCATTGTGCGCTTGCAGTTACTAGACTTAGCCCGCAACTAGTGGGCGATACAAGCAGTTGGATTGGCGATGCCTATCTTATGGGCGGTATTCAGCGACAAGTTTCAAACGAAGTACTTTGATGCAGTAGCTCGATATGATCTGCAGACAAGGTTCAGCAATCTCAAACAGATGGGAAGGACGGTCGATGGATATGCTGCCGAGTTTTCTAGGCTTAGTCAATTTTCTTCCACCTTGGTGGGGACCGAATTGGACCCAGCACAGCAATTCCAGCAGGGAATCCACCTAGAGATTATTCTAGCAGTGGAGCAGTTTGAGCACCAGACCTTTGATGCTATTTTGAGAGTAGCTAGGAGGCATGAATATACCTCCCAGAGGATAGTAGATCGAACTGGAGGACGGAAGAGGCCTCACGGGCAATTGTCCCAGTCATCGACACCAGCCCCGGCAGTTAGGACTTTGACCATTGGAGTTCCTAGGAGGGCGACCACAGTTTCGTCGGTTCAGCACTCGACATCGACGTACCCTCAGCAACAGAGGCAGAAATAGTCTTTTGCAATGGGCTGCACTCATTATAGGAAGCCTGGTCACATGGTTTCAGAGTGTCACAGGGCACAGGGGTTGTGCTTGGCTTGTGGGGCACCAGATCATAAAATTGGGTCCTGTCCGTATTGAGCCAGTTCATCTTCATCAACCCTAACCAGTCCATCGGCTAGGGCACCAGCACCAGTGCAGCAGCAGTACCAGCCTCCGAGGCTGTTACCACCTCAGGCTCAACAATATGCTCAGGCCCAAGTAAAGATTCAGAACAGGCAGAGAGGTCACCAGTAGAGGGGACCAATACCAAGAGGACAGGGTCAAGCTATGGCTCTGACCGTGGCAGAAGAATTGGCATCAGGTGAGGTGGTGGCAGGTACCATTCTCGTCAAATCTTTTCCAGCATTAGTATTATTTGATTCGGGTGCATCGTATTATTTATGTCTGTACGATTCACAACACTGATAGGACTGGAGCCCGAGTTATTATCAGTAAGGCTAAATATACTTACTGGTAACGATCTTGTGGGAGTAGTTCCTCTTATCGAATTGTAGTTAGCGGTAGAGAGTTTTTCGCTAGATTGATAGAATTTTCAATGGCCGACTATGATGTGGTTCTAGGAATGGATTGGTTGAAGGATCAATATGCAAGAATAGACTGCCCTGTTGGCAGGATTATTTTGGTATTCCCGGCGAAGAAGAGTTTTCATTTTCTAGAGGCGAAGTAGAACCTTCTCCACCAGTCTTGCGGATGGCGGGTAGCATCAGTAGTTCAGTTTCCCAGAGTAGTAGAAGAATTTCCTGACGTATTTTTCGAAGAGCTCCCAAGTATGCCGCCCGAGAGAGAGAGAGAGATAGAGTTTACCATTGATTTAATTCCAGGGATGGCTCCAGTATCAGAGAGTTTATAGAATGACACCATCAGAGTTGGAGATCATGTACAAGATGATTGAAGAACTCAGAACCAAGGAATTCATTCGTGCTAGTGGATCACCTTGGGGAGCCCCGATGCTTCTTGTGAAGAAGAATGATGGTACGTCAAGATTATGTGTTGATTATCGTACCTTGAATTCTGTAACAATTAAGAATAGATATCCCCTACCAAGGATAGATGACTTGTTCGATCAACTCAGTGGGGTAGCAATATTCTCGAAGATTGACTTGCGGTCGGGGTACCATCAGATCAGAGTCAAAGAGCAAGACATTCTGAAGACAGCATTCAGATCTAGATATGGATATTGGGAGTTTCTTGTTATGCCATTCGGAGCGACCGATGCACCAGCGGTATTCATGGATCTCATGAACCGTATCTTCATGCCCTATTTAGATCGGTTCGTGATAGTGTTTATAGACAACATCTTAGTCTATAGCAAGAATGAAGTAGAGCATGAGCAGCATCTCCGAATAGTCCTTCAGATTCTCAGAGAGCACCAGTTGTACGAAGTTCAGTAAGTGCAAATTTTGGCTTGATTGCATTTCGTACTTTGGTTACATCATCACCGGAGCTGGAGTTGAAGTGGACCCCCCAGAAGATAGTGGCTATAGAGACATGGCCAATACCCAGTACCGTCGTAAAAGTTTGCAGTTTCCTAGGATTGGCCGGCTATTACCGATAATTTTTGTCAGACTTTGCTCAGATTTCAGCACCATTGACAAAGTTGACCTGCAAGGATGTGCAGTTTGTTTGGACATTAGAGTGTCAGAGTTCATTCGAGAAGTTGAAACAAGGATTGATGATGGCACCCATTCTCACGCTTCCAGATGGAACTGGAGGATTTTTAGTTTATTGTGACGCTTCAGGCAGAGGATTGGGATGCGTCTTAATGCAGCATGGCAATGTAGTAGCTTATGCGTCACATCAACTTCATGATCATGGGAGGAATTACCCAACCCATGACTTAGAGTTAGCAGCGGTGGTCTTCGTGCTTAAGTTGTGGAGGCATTACTTGTACGGAGATCGAGTAGAGATTTTTACCGACCACAAGAGTCTTAAGTATATGTTTACTCAAAAGGATCTTAACATGCGTTAGAGAAGATGGCAAGAGTTATTGGTGGATTATGATATCAACCTGCAGTATCATCATGGGAAGGCCAACGTAGTTGCAGATGCATTGAACAGAAAAGCAGGAGCTTATTTTCTAACAACACAGCTAGAGTTATTAGCAGATCTTCAGAAGATGGGAATATAGATAGTTCTTCCTACCAATGTGGCATTGATGGCCAGTATGCAAGTTCAGTCCAGTATAGTTGAGAGGGTCAAGATAGCACAGTCAATGGATTCTAAGCTTTAGCGGCTTAGGACAAAATGTAAAGCAGGACGAAGAGCAGAGTTATGCATTTACGAAGACGACACTCTCCGGCATGGAAGGTGTCTTTGTGTTTCCAGCGGTGATATCAGACAGAAGATCATGGCAGAGGTTCACAGTTCACAGTATTCAATTCATCCCAGTGGCACGAAGATATATCGTGATATTCGCCAGCATTTTTGGTAGAATGGCATGAAGAGGGAGATAGTCCGATTTGTCTCTCGTTGTTTAGTTTGTCAACAAGTTAAAGCTGAACATCAGAGACCAGCTGGACTTTTTCAACCTTTATCGATCCCAGAATGGAAATGGGAGCACATTACCATAGATTTTGTAACTGGATTACCTAAATCTCCAGCTGGAAGAGATGCTATCTGGGTTATAGTTGACCGGCTCATGAAGGTAGCTCACTTTCTCTCTTTCAAAATTGGCAAGTCAATGGATCAGCTTGTAGAGATGTATCTTAGATAGATAATCAGATTGCATGGAGTGCCAGTCACTATCGTGTCCGATAGAGATTCAAGGTTTACATCGTACTTTTGGCAGAGTCTTCAAGAAAGTTTGGGAACTCGTCTCAAGTTTAGTTCAGCTGATCATCCGCAGACAGATGGTCAGTCGGAGTGCACGATTCAAACTCTTGAGGATATGTTACGATCCTGTACACTTGACTTCGGTGGTTCATGGGAAGATCACCTGCACCTAGTGGACTTCTCTTACAATAACAGTTTCTAGGCCAGTATCCAGATGGAACCATTTGAGGCACTGTATGGCAGGAAGTGTAGATCACCTTTAGCCTGGGATGATGTAGATGAGAGGCATATGCTTGGTCCAGGAATGCTTACATGGACTATCGGGGTGGTCAGACAAGTTAGAGATCATCTTTGAGTTGTTCGTCATTGGGCCGATTCTCATCAGCGTTCACTTGAGTTTTCTATCGGCGACCATGTATTCCTTAGGATCTCGCCAATCTGTGGCGTCATTCGATTCGGCGTACGGGGAAAGCTTAGTCCTAGGTAGATAGGGCTGTTTGATATTATCGAACGAGTAGGCGATGTCTCCTATCATCTCGCTCTTCTGCCGTCGTAATGTGAGGTACATGACGTATTCCATGTATACCAATTACGACGGTATATCCCAGATCCGAGCCATATACTTGATCATTCGGAATTGGTTGTTGGTACCAACCTTTCGTATGAGGAAAGACCCGTATCCATATTGGACCGAAGAGAAAAGGTACTCAAGAACAAGACTATTAAGTTAGTCCGTGTTGCTTGGGGTCATCACTCTTTGGGTGAGTCAACTTGGGAACGTGAGGATGATATTCGATCGCGATATCCACACCTGTTTGACTCATAAGGTATAATGTCTTCCTTATGCCGTATGCTCTTAACTCCTTGCTTGTATGAATGATTGCTTGATTAACTGCTAGTCATAGATTACCTGTAATTAATATAGCTTGCTCGACACCTCTAGCCTCTTGATTAAATTTCGAGGACGGAATTCTTTTAAGGTGAGTAGAGTTGTCACTCCCGTTTCCTGTTATACTTATTTTCAGTATACGTGTACGGAATTTTTGACCCGTACTTTGACTTGTCTTGCTTAGCCTAGTCTTGGTTTAATCTTGGCTTGGTTTATTTTTGTTTAGCTTGGCTTGGCTTGGTTTAGTTTGGGTTGAGATGAAGAGGCTTGGTATATAAGCCAACTCCACTCTCTCTCCTCCATAACTTTCATTTTTTTTCTTTTTCTCCATAACTCCTCCCACCTACACCCAAGAGCCCTAGGCAAGTGCAACTTGCTTCATGATGGATCTCAAATTTTATTTTTCTATTGTCTTCCTTACTTGATTCTAAGCCTCTTTAGAACTTGTCATTTTTAGTTTTGATGGATGGATTTTTGTAGATATAAGTTTTGATCTTTTCTCGTTTTTCTTAGTTTTGATCTATTAAAACTTGGTATTTTCGAAAACTAGTTGCTTCATGTTGTAGAAAATCTCGTTTTACCCAATTTTGACCTTTAAAAAGTTAGATTTCGATTTATTTTGAGGGAGTTATGGACTTTTGAAGTTCATGGGTTCAACCAAGCATTTTTATGCTGGTTGGAGAAGATGAACAGTGGTTGTGCACACTTATTAGTGCCACGCCATCAGGTTGCATGAGTTTTGGCACAACATGACTTGGCACAACCTAGCTTGGCGTAACCTAGCGTGCACAACCTAGCTTGGCGCAACCTAGCGTGCGCAACCTGACTTGGCGTAACCTAGCGTGCGCCACCTGACTTGGCACAACCTAGCGTGCACAACCTAGCTTGGCGCAACCTAGCTTGGCGCAACCTAGCGTGCACAACCTAGCTTGGCGTAACCTAGCATGTGCAACCTGACTTGGCACAACCTTGCTTGGCGCAACCTAGCGTGCACAACCTAGCTTGGCACAACCTGGCTTGGCGCACTCTTGACAAGTAACAAGTAAACTTGATATAAAATGTATAATCTTTATAGTGGCCCATCGAAGCGCACTCCTGACAAGCAATCTTGACAAGTAACAAGTAATCTGACATAATCTGATAATCTTGAACGATGTTACGACAACTATCCTGACTTGCTAAGTAACTCTTATCTTGACACCGTGGTTGACTTTTTTGATTGTGCCTATACAAGATACCTGTCTCGTCTTGCATCATGTCTAAGACATAGATTCCTGGTTACCACGGTCAGGAATTCACCATGAATCTGACTAGGTTAATGACTAGATTGATTAAGTAGTTCATATAGAGAGATTTTTTCCAGTTACAGGCGATCCCGTTTTTCCAGCCACACCCGAGGGACTTGTAGCCTACCAACGAGTAGGGCACATTTCCAGACCACTGTCATATGGGGCACTTTTTGAAAACATAAGTACTGAAAGTACACCAGTAATCTTGATAACTTTTGTAAATCACCTTGCCTGGATAACTTGGATAGCTGCAGGGCCTGTGACTGCGGGAACATCTCAACTGTATCTTGCTAGTAACTAGGCCTGTAATAACCCTAGTTAGCTAATGATAGCAAGCCGTAGGACTTGATTGGCCATGCCTGAATGCTTGCTCGTGATTAGCATGGAAATTATATTTTGTCTCTTATTTTTCCTAATGCAAGCTATTGTTTTAATTTAACTGTGTCTTCTTGTCATTTAAGCATGTTCATTTATTTATTCTTCTATTTATTGTCTGCTGGTTTTAGTTCCAATGAAGCCTCCCTTATGGCACTTGCTCTTTCTGGGGTCTGACCCAGCTGGTTTTGTATGGCCAGATTTCAGAGTGATACCCGAGGATCTTCCTGCTTATCATCCAGGTGGAGAACACCAGACGTAATCCTGGCAACGAGTGGGTTTCTTATTTTCCTCTCCCACTCTATTGTAAATTATTCTTTTGAGGCGTTTAGCCATCGAGCTAGTGTTAGCTCGTGTTGAAACTTAAATTCTGTTTGCCTAAGGGCTGTAACATGATTGACAAATCCTAAGGTTGATCATGTATGACTTAACTCTTGCTAGTCTCGTATTTTGTATGACTAGCTTCATGATCATCTGAATATGTAATGTTTGGGACACCTTACCTTGTATGTCTGATGATCAAACATCTTGTACAACTTATTTGCTTGCTTGAGATTGAGACACTAGGCTTATTCTTGACCATAGAGACCGATGGATTGTAGTTTAACCCTTATGCATCATGACAGCCGTGACCGTATTGCGAGGTAGGTTGCTCTTCAATGTACGTAGCTGGCTGTGTCTGTCCCCCGCTCTCCAGTATTCTGTTTCTGGTGCGTGACAATATTGGTACCCATGTATGTATCTATACATAGATATGTGTGTGCGTATATTGTATAGTTTGTGTGTATGTGTCAATAGGATTGTCTTGTGTGTATATTGTGTAGGTGTGTGTGTGAGGGCGTTAGTGTGTGTGTGTCATGAGTAGATGGGTGAGTGAGAGTATCCTATATATATATATTATATATATATATATATATATATATATATTATATATATATATATATATATATATATATATATATATATATATATATATATATATATATATATATATATATATATATATATATATATATATATATATATATATATATTTATGTAAAAAAAAATATATATATATATATATATATATATATTTATGTATATATGTATATATGCATATATATATAAATATAAATATGTATATATATTTATGTATAAATACACATATATGCATATATACATATATACATAAATATATATACATAAATAAATAAATAAATATATATATATATATATATATATATGTAAAAAATATATATATATATATATATATATATATATATATATATGTGTGTGTGTGTGTGTGTGTGTGTGTGTGTGTGTGTGTGTGTGTGTGTGTGTGCACCTCTAGGGATAGATAGGTAGCTTGTCGTGAGTGTCAATTATGTATATATATAGGTGGCTAGTGTGAGGGATATGGAAGTGTGCAATAGCAGTAGAATAAGTAGGACAACAGTAGGAAGAAGAAGTTAGTAGCAGACCCATGAACTGCTAGGTAGCAGCAGTGGTGAGCTTTTGCAGTAGACCGCAGTAGCTATTGGAGGCTGCCAACAACAGCAAGAAAAAAGGGCTTAGCAGCAGATTTTAGAAGGGGCATAGCAGTGTGACAATCAGGTAGGGAACTATCTACTATAGTAACATCAGTATATTGCTGCATTGGAGTACAACATGCATATGTTAATAGGGGCAATAGCCTAGCTGTATTGGTGCAGTTGCTGCAACAGTAACAATAGGAAATAGAAAGACGGACAACATTGCAGCAGCATCTGCTACTTAGAATCTGCAGATGCAACTATCACCTGTAGGCTGGGTTAGATAATGTGCAGTAGTGACACATGTAGAAGTGTGTGTGTGTAGTATGGTGTGTGGTAGATATGAAGGTTTTTTTTTACTAGACTGCACAATAGGCTGCATTAGCAGGGTGTAGGCAGAAGAGTTTATGATAGCTCTTTGTAGCAGCGTGGCAAAGCCAATAGAAGCAGATTGATGTCTTCCCTAGAGGACACAAAAATAGAGGATTTGGTGGGTTGCTAGATAAGTTAGTAATAAGGCATGGTAAGGTATGCCATGATACTACGTGTATAAGTAATAGGAAAATGGTTTAGGGAGGTATGTGAAAGAGTAAATGTAATAGGCATATGTAATTGGGCATATTGGTTCACACGTGTAGTGCATAAGTTAGTGTCTAGATAAGGGTATATGGATAGGGTATTGCATAAGGTAAGAGTAATAGGTAAGGTATTGGGTATTACCTATATAATATAATATAAGATAATGTCATAGGTACAGGATAAGCTACACATATGCTGTCACGTCCCAATTTTTAAAAGTGTGGAACCGAGCTACATGGCGATGGCCAGCTAGTACCACTCCAATGGTTATCCTAATGTAATGGAACCATTGGGGTAGCACTTAAGGTGTAAAGTACAACAACAATGTTAAATATCCAATCTCAGGAAAATAAACTAATCTCATCCATAATACGATCAATGAAACACATAATGAGAAAATAGTCTACTAATGTGTGGAAAATAAACAAGTTTGATATCATAATACAATACTGAAATAGAATGTCTTGCAGGGACAAACCCGCTAGTACAATACTGAATAGAAAAAAAAGCAGTAAGATAACTAGATCCGATAACTGGCTAACTAGATTATTGTATCGTATCTAAGAAGGTGCTCTACCACTGAATCAAGAGTAATCCTCTAGGAGAACCTTGCCCTTCGATGCTGGTACTGCTCCTGAATCGATCATGGACCCGTAAATCTTCGGGTAGTCCTCCTCACCTAAGCCTGGAAGAGAAAACAAGTCCTCAGAAGGACGCAAGAAGGTACATAATATGCGAGCCAAGTATACAACAGTAATAATAAATATAAAAGAAAATATGTCTGCACAAGGTGGGTCAATCTAGCATATCGGACTAAATGACATGCAATTTGAGAACATCACTCACACACGTGGGCTGTCACGGTGTACCCCGAAGACCTGATAGGCACACCAACAAACTATAATAAAACCCTACAGTCCCTATAAGGAAAACTATGGCAACTACGATCCCCGAGGCTCTGGTAATGAGACATCGACATACTAAGATGAAAAGTAGCCCAAGCGTACGGTGAATGTTCTCCCCTCCCATGTGACCTTATGAATCGTGTCCATGAAACGCTCGGTCGGATCCTCTAGCTAGGACATCGAGTCATAATAGCATATAGTGTAGAGTATCAAGTCGTCGTTTCTAGATCCAAACACATGTTTTCGTATACCAATATATCCTTAAGTACGAAAATCAGTAAAAGTATAAGTGTCGTAAGAAACATGTCCTAAGGCCTGATATACTAGTAACGAATGCGTCGTGGTAACGCAAAATAAAACTCTAAATATCGTTACCCGTTGATTTTATCGACCAGCGACACCCGAATTTGATTCAGAAATGAAGTACCGAGCGTGGTCCTAAGGTAGCAAGATACCATGCATATAGATTAAACATTTTATGAACAATAATACAAAATCTGAAATACATAATGGCAAGGTACACTTGCCTGGTTCTGGATGCTGAAGAGGTGAAGTAGCTGGTCTAATGTCCAAGTCTAAAGAGTCAAAAGTACCTAGAGAAAATAGAGAAATTAAGATTTATTTATTATCAATTACACTACTTATATTAAACTACACCTAATGACAATTAAGGGTTCAAGATGCGTTACATATACTAAAATGGGTACCTATCTAGACTTTGTTCACTACTGAACATTCCACCTAACTTCATAGAGGTACTACCCTTATTATTCTTTATTTAATCCACTCATCACAATCAGGGAATGTTCCTATTACTACATTTATCATCTACTATCACATAATGGATTTAAATTATTCATTAAGCATTAGGTCCTCCTCCTATCATCCATTTATAACACAATTTTATCTATCACCGACTTTTATCCTCTATATATGTCTATTGTGGAACACCTTGCTCCCATTTCACTTCAGTTCAAACACTCCCATATCATAGGTTGGATATTCCTATTAGGAAGCATTCACCACATCAATTTACACCACAGCAGTTTCCGACATTTCCTTTAATGAATGTATATATGGCTCATACATAGTAGTTTTCCTATTCTCTTCTTCAACAATTAAACTTCAATACTCAAATATATATACATGAGCTTAGCTAATCTCCTATTCTCCTAATATAGGAACCTCAATTCCTATGCACATACACATTTGTTTGTGTTGTGCATTCAATCAAGGGAACATGGGCCTTCGAGACAAACACCTCCTACTGTAGGTTTTATCTCCCCCTTCCAAGATGTCGGCTACACATACACCTACATTTCTTGCACCAAGGATTTCCTCTATAGGTTAACACATAGGCTCAACCTTCTTTTCCCTTGTTGTATCACACTAACACCCTTTTATCACTGTTCCAACACATGTCCTAAGCTTTTTTTTTCTTATATTATTTGTCCCTTGAATACTAGCTAGTATTTAAAAGGGCCTACAAGCATTCATTCATTTTACTCTAATGAACCAGTAAAGAAATCAAGATTGGAGATAGAGAGTGGGGGCCAGGATGTAGTACCCAGTTTCTAAAAATGAGGGTAATTTTGAACTTTTGTATTTTTATTTATTTAATAATGTTATTTAAAATTATGATATGATTTATGGTGATTTTTAATTAATTTAAAACTATTTAAAACCATGACTTATGATTTTGATGGTTAACTAGTTAAATCCTAGTTTTGCTAAGCCTAGAGACTAACCATGACCAAGGGAGCCTAGTCATGTGATTAGGATGACTAATTACTACTTTTTAGCCTAGGGATATTTTGGTCATTTTGACAATTTGGTAAAATTTTATTTTGCATAAATTAAATATTGTGCTAATCTTTAGTTAAGCCTTAACCTAGAATCTTAGCCTAATCTAGATTAGCCTTGAGCCTAGACTCTTGATTAGAATAACCTAGTAATGACAAGATTAACAATATCTAGATATTTCATAGTAGGATATTTACCTATTGGGATATTTGTGAAAAAGAAAGTCTTATGACTAATTGAACCAATAGGAAGGCTTGGAATTGGGTGGACAAGCCCTAGCCACTCATCTACATGTAAAACTAACCCTAATTCATTTAATGACCAGCCATCAAGTGCCCCCCTTCCTATAAAGAATCCTTAAGAAAATATTATCCTTTTTTTTACCTCTACATAGAACCCTAATTTGTTCTTCCCCAAACATGAGAGCTTTCCTCTTGATTTTGATCTCCAAATCCCTCCATTCTTCTTCCAATCTTCCATCATTTCTTCTCATTCAACCAAGAAGGAGGTGCTAGCAAGGATTGGGAGCAAAGAACAAGGAAGAGTGTCCATTTTGGAGGAGCTTTCGTGTCAGAACCGTGTCCTTTGAGTGTATCATTGGGATCCTACTTCCAATAGGTATAACCATCTCTCTATTTCAATTTCTCTTGCATTTTAGTTAGATTTGAATCCATAGGATCCACCACCATGCATGTATAACTATTAGATTTTAATTTAAGGCTCTTTGGAGTCCTCTTTAGGAAGTTTGAATAGGTTTGGTGTCCTGCTTGTGGAGTTTCCAATATAGGACACCCCATGTATTTGTGTTTATGCAAATAGGCTATTTTGTGGTTTAATTTCAGTTTTAGGATGGTTAGAATAAGTTTTATTTGGATAGCTATATTGGTATCCAAGTATCTTGGCCTACATGTATTTCATTTGTCCAAAACAACCCGAATTCGTCATAATTTTTATCCACGTTTTTAGTAGCCAGAGCAACTTAGAAATATCATAACTCCTAGCTCAAGACTCTGATTAATCTCTCATTTTTTTAAAAGAACCGTATCAAAGTTAGCTTTCCAAATATATATTTTAATAGGCCAAAATCGTTTTAGAACTTTCTGTAGAACTGTTTGAGTGTCAGCTGTACGAAAGATGAACGCGTTTCGGTGTTTTCACGATTTCGGGAGCTTCTAGACACGAAAATGCGATCCGTTTGAAGTTTCGGAAAGCTAATACGAAGGGCTACAACATACATTAATCCTAGAATTTAGTGAAGGCCCAATTTGTACATTATTGATTTTAAGTAGAAGAGTGACTATACGACATAGACATTTTGTGTAACCTATGAGCCTATGTAGTATGGATATCATGTGAATGTATGTATCATAGGTTATCAAGAATATGTATGATATAGTACATATATGTATATATATATATATATTATTGTTATGTAATATATGTTAGTATAGTGTGTGTGTTTGAATGAGATAAGGATGTGTGTGGTTAGTGGAGAGAAGTGAGATTGATAGAGGATATATGGTAGTGTGTGTTTGATGTTGTATAGATGTAGTGTAGTATGTGTGTTATGAAGGTGAGAGAGTTGGGAGGATCATTCTATCCTATTTAACTTGAGGCCAGTATGGTTTGTTGAGTGATTTGTGTTTTGGTTTAGTGGTAGTGTGTTTGTTTATAGATGTGTGTGGGTGTGTTAGAAGAGAAGGGGGTAGATTTGGTATATGTGTTTGTGTGTGTGTTAGTATTGGAGTGGAGAGGAATTTAGATGTTGTATGTATGGATATGTTAGTATGTTAGTGGTTATGTTAGAATCTATGTAGAGGTTAGAGGTATCTTAGAAGTTAGATAGTGATATCTTATATAAGTTAGATAGTTAGTTGTGTTAGTCTATGTTATTGTTAGTTAGAGATGATATATGTTAGTTGGTTAGAGCTAGAGATGGATATATATACATATATGTTATGGTTAGATATTAGTTAGTGGATGTTAGTTGTGTTAGGTTTCTAAGTTAGAATAGATGGTTAAAAGTTATATGTTAGAATGTTGTTAGTTGAGGTATTGGTTAGATTTTGATATGTTAGATACCTATGATATGTTAGTATTAACTAGTGTCTAGATATTGGAAACCTATAGATAGTTAGTATCCTATCTTAGTATCTTAGGATACTAAGAGTGGGGTCTTAGAATAGTGGGTATCGTAGGATACTCAAGTTAGTATCTCAAGGGAAATGAGATTTACCTTTACCTTCAAGGTAAATGAGTTTACCTTATAACCACGGTAAGGTATCAAGATACCAAGATATGGTATCGAGATACGAGGGTAGAGTGTTAGAACACCTTAGTAGGGTATTGAAGGATAAGTAGGGTGAGGGTAATGTAGGCAAGGGTATGGATTAGAGGCTAAGGTAACGAGTTTACCTTGGTAGGGTAATGGGATAAGAGTTAAGGTAATACCTATAACTAAGATATGAGTTTAACATGTTTAAGATATGTTTAGAAATAGGATAGCTTGGTTGGTAATGGTTAGGAATAGGGTAAATAACTTAGGGTTGACCCCGTTTGACCATTGTTGACCGTTTTGACTAAAAGTCAACTTTTGCCTAAAATTGACCAAAACTTGACCAGAGTTGACCAGTTGACCAAAAGTCAACTGTGAGTCAACCATTGACCTAGTTGACCTAGAGTAGACTATGAGTTGACCAGGGTTGACCATTTGACCAAAAGTCAACTGTAAGTCAACCATTGACTTAAATCGACCTTGTTTGACTTGCCTTGACCTAGTTTGACTTAGTATCATGTAGTTTGCATTGTAGATTTTTATTATTACAATTTGAGTACTTTATAACCTGTTTTACTCTAATAGGACTCTGTGATACCAGTTCGGACATCTATTCATATCAGTCGTACATGGTGACAGACGAGTACATTCTCTAATCGTTTTATACTTGTCAGGACTTATATTTTTGCTCTAGATTACTTTACTTGATACTAGCATGATTGTTATCATGGATTGGTACTATATGGATCTTCTCTTACGATGTTATCCCCATTGTGTTCTACAGATACATATTATGATGTGCATTTCATGAACATATTGTATTTATTGTACACCCATATTCATGTATACTCATTGTCCATCTTGTACTCTCATGATCACATGAGCTTCATGGAAAAACTATTGTACAAGGTAACATAACTGGATTGGATCCTTGTGTATTGATTGGGGAGGGTGAGTAGGAAATGGTTATGTAATCAAATCCTATTGTACAAATATTGTATAAACTATTGTATATGTCTATTGTACACCCACGTATGTTGGAGTTACCATTGTTATTGTATAACCTAGCCTGTTTACATAACCATATTGTGCTTTAAATTACTAATACTTGCAGTTTTACTTATCATGTATATAGATATTTCCAGTTATCAAATCTCTCTCGTTTTCAATATATTTCTTTACAGTCCATGTATCTTACTCTTTTGCATGCTTTATATTTCCCAACATAATATGAACTGCATGAGATGTATTGTGCTCGCTCCTGTCCTGACTGGACCTGTTGAAAATATTATAGATGATGATGGGGACTGCCCTACCTTCTATGGGGCACATGAGGGTGACATTCAGGAGCCCGATGAGCATCTAGCTCAGTAGAGGGTGCCTGTCTAGTCTAGTATTTATAGTTTTCAGTTTGTATCGGATTGTTCCGATTGTTAGTTGAGACTTAGTTATATTCAGGACTTGTATTTATTTGTGTTGAACATCTACTTTGTGTGGTACGATAACTCTATTTATATTCAGTTCCTTTCTTTTATCTGATTCCATATCTTGCTCTATCTTCCCTAGACTTGTGATTGAGATATAGAGTTGAGATGTTATATTATACCTCCGTACGGAGATGACAGGTTTATATGGGTACGTTCTCGTGCCCCTAAACAGGGTGCGGGTCGTGACACGTTTTTGTGGTGGCACATGTAGGTCAGAGTCACAACTAGTACGATTTCGTAGTGGTGCTCGACTTAGAGTGCTGCTACGAGCCTGCTGTTAGGATATAGGATTAGGCAGTATAGAGAGTTACTCAATCACAGTTAGGACTACTTGAAAAGATTCCTGGGATGATCCTTGAGAATCTCATTATGAATATTTGAAATTCGATTCCAACAGCTTCTGTTTATCTTCCTTGTTTGTTGATGAATTTGATTCTTGGTAATCAAGGTTAATTTAAAATATTCTACCAAGATGAATCGTATGGGCTAGGTCGACTTAGTTATGGAATCTATAATCTTCTACAGTCACATTAGCAAGCATGGTGAGGACATACAGTCTGATTTTGGATATATTTCTCGGGTGTGGGAATTTAAGGTTTTCGCTGCCAAGCATACGGCAATGCGAAAATTTTAAATACCATAATTCTAGAGGTATGTACCTTAGTCGAGGACTCTGTGAATATGGTAGCCTTGTTGACTAGTATGACGATGATTCTGAGTATCATGATTTTGGACAGACGCATATGATTATCAGATTTTATCTCAAGAAGGTTTATAAAATATCATTCTACCTTTTTAATTCAGTCTTTTTCAAAAAAAAATTGTTGTTTGTTCTTCTTCAATTAACTTAGGAGTAGTTTTAGTTGTTAGTATAATCCTTTGTGTAACTTCCTTTGATATAAATTTCTTCTAAATATAATGAATTGATGATTTGTGTTAGGACTTTTTGGCTTAGAATTGATAGTGTACTTCTGACCTTAGAATGGTGACCATTGTAGCCAGTTTCCAGTTTCATATAAGATAATACTGCCTAACAGCCCTGATTGATTTATTATTTTCCTTATCTTCCCAGTCTGGCACTCACGACCAGAGTCTGTCCCACTCAACTTGTTTCCTTGTACTACTTTTGCATCACGAGTTCCGGTCCAATTTAGGCCATTCGACCATTCCTACTTAAATTATGATTATCATATGCACATTACCGTAACTTTTAATTTTGGAGCACAAGACTAGTTGTTTTCTTAAAACCGATTTCACATGTATGACCTAAACATGACACCCTACACCTATGACCTTCGTGTCCCACTCGGACACACCATCTTGTGCTTTATTTGCTTCACACGACTTTCCTGACACAAGATCCCATATTGATTTACCCCACGGAGTCGCTTTTATTTTTGACGCGAATTGAGGACACCTTTTCAACCTAAACCTGTCGAGCCAAATTTTGGACATAACCCATTTTAAGCCTACTACCCATATTTTATTTGTTGATCTTGTGTGCAGCGAGAAAAAGGCTTCGACCTTATTGTTGGAGGTTTGACCTAGAAGGAGTACGACCATCTTAATTTCGAGGACGAAATTCTTCTAAGGAGGGTAGACTTGTAGCACCCTGTTTCTAAAAATGAGGATAATTTTGAACTTTTGTATTTTTATTTATTTAATAATGTTATTTAAAACCATGATATGATTTATGGTGATTTTTAATTAATTTAAAACTATTTAAAACCATGACTTGTGATTTTGATGGTTAACTAGTTAAACCCTAATTTTGCTAAGCCTAGAGACTAACCATGACCAAGGGAGCCTAGTCATGTGATTAGGATGACTAATTACTACTTTTTAGCCTAGGGATATTTTGGTCATTTTGACAATTTGGTAAAATTGTATTTTGCATAAATTAAATATTGTGCTAATCATTAGTTAAGCGTTAACCTAGAATCTTAGCCTAATCTAGATTAGCCTTGAGCCTAGACTCTTGATTAGGATAATGACAAGATTAACAATATCTAGATATTTCATAGTAGGATATTTACCTATTGGGATATTTGTGAAAAAGAAAGCCTTATGACTAATTGAACCAATAGGAAGGCTTAGAATTGGGTGGACAAGCCCTAGCCACTCATCTACATGTAAAACTAACCCTAATTCATTTAATGACCAGCCATCAAGTGCCCCTCTTCCTATAAAGAATCCTTAAGAAAACTCTTGCCTCTTTTTACCTCTACATAGAACCCTAATTTGTTCTTCCCCAAACTTGAGAGCTTTCCTCTTGATTTTGATCTCCAAATTCCTCCATTCTTCTTCCAATCTTTCATCATTTCTTCTCATTCAATAAAGGAGGAGGTGCTAGCAAGTATTGGGAGCAAGGAGAAAGGAAGAGTGTCCATTTTGGAGGAGCTTTCGTGTCGGAACCGTGTCCTTTGAGTGTATCATTGGGATCCCACTTCCAATAGGTATAACCATCTCTCTATTTCAATTTTCCTTGCATTTTAGTTAGATTTGAATCCATAGGATCCACTCCCATGCATGTACAACTATTAGATTTTAATTTGAGGCTCTTTGGAGTCCTCTTTAGGAAGTTTGAATAGGTTTGGTGTCCTACTTGTGGAGTTTCCAATATAGGACATCCCATGTGTTTGTGTTTTTGCAAATAGGCTATTTTGTGGTTTAATTTCAGTTTTAGGATGGTTAGAATGAGTTTTATTTGGATAGCTATGTTGGTATCCAAGTATCTTGGGCTAAATGTGTTTCTTTTGTCCAAAACAACCCAAATTCGTCATAATTTTTATCCACGTTTTTAGTAGCCAGAGCAACTTAGAAATGTCATAACTCCTACCTCAAGACTCCGATTAATCTCCCTTTTTTTAAAGAACCGTATCGAAGTTAGCTTTCCAAATATATATTTTAATAGGCCAAATCATTCTAGAACTTTCTGTAGAACTGTTTGAGTGTCAGCTATACGAAAAACGAACACATTTCGGTGTTTTCACGATTTCCGGAGCTTCCGGACACGAAAATACGATCCATTTGAAGTTTCGGAAAGCTAATACGAAGGACAACAACATACTTTAATCCTAAAATTTAGTGAAGGTCCAATTGCTACAGTATTAATTTTAAGTAGAAGAGTGACTATACGACATAGACATTTTATGTAACCTATGAGCCTATGTAGTATGGATATCATGTGAATATAGGTATCATAGGTTGTCAAGAATATATATGATATAGTACATATATCTATATATATATATTATTGTTATGTAATATATGTTAGTATAGTGTGTGTGTTTGAATGAGATAAAAATATGTGTGGTTAGTGAAGAGAAGTGAGATTGATAGAGGATATGTGCTAGTGTGTGTTTGATGTTGTATAGATGGTAGTGTAGTGTGTGTATTGTGAAGGTGAGAGAGTTGGGAGGATCATGCCATCCTATTTGACTTGAGGCTAGTGTGGTTTGTTGAGTGATTTGTGTTTTGGTTGAGTGGTAGTTTGTTTGTATATAGATGTGTGTGGGTGTGTTAGAAGAGAAGGGGGTATATTTGGTATATGTGTTTGTGTGTGTTAATATTGGAGTGGAAAGGAATTTAGATGTTGTATATATGGATATGTTAGTATGTTAGTGGTTATGTTAGAATCTATGTAGAGGTTAGAGGTATCTTAGAAGTTAGATAGTAATATCTTATATAAGATAGATAGTTAGTTGTGTCAGTCGATGTTATTGTTAGTTAGAGATGACATATGTTAGTTGGTTAGAGTTAGAGATGGATATATATATACATATATGTTATGGTTAGATATTAGTTAGTGGATGTTAGTTGTGTTAGGTTTCTAAGTTAGAATAGATGGTTAAAAGTTATATGTTAGAATATTGTTAGTTGAGGTATTGGTTAGATTTTGATATGTTAGATACCTATGATATGTTAGTATTAACTAGTATCTAGATGTTGGAAACCTATAGATAGTTAGTATCCTATCTTAGTATCTTAGGATACTAAGAGTGGGGTCTTATAATAGTGGGTATCGTAGGATACTCAAGTTAGTATCTCAAGGTAAATGAGATTTACCTTTACCTTCAAAGTAAATGAGTTTACCTTATAACCAAGGTAAGGTATCAAGATACCAAGATATGGTATCGAGATACGAGGGTAGAGTGTTAGAACACCTTAGTAGGGTATTGAAGGATAAGTAGGATGAGGGTAATGTAGGCAAGGGTATGGGTTAGAGGTTAAGGTAACGAGTTTACCTTGGTAGGGTAATGGGATAAGAGTTAAGG
Source organism: Iris pallida (assembly GCA_029216955.1). Lineage (NCBI taxonomy): Eukaryota > Viridiplantae > Streptophyta > Magnoliopsida > Asparagales > Iridaceae > Iris > Iris pallida. Next base: position 28,786,267 of record JANAVB010025598.1, on the reverse strand, counting down.
TAATACCTATAACTAAGATATGAGTTTAACATGTTTAAGATATGGTTAGAAATAGGATAGCTTGGTTGGTAATGGTTAGGAATAGGGTAAATGACTTAGGGTTGACCTCGTTTGACCATGGTTGACCGTTTTGACTAAAAGTCAACTTTAGCCTAAAATTGACCAAAACTTGACCAGAGTTGACCAGTTAACCAAAAGTCAACTGTGAGTCAACCATTGACCTAGTTGACCTAGAGTGGACTATCAGTTGACCAGGGTTTACCAGAGTTGAACATTTGACCAAAAGTCAACTGTAAGTCAATATTTGACTTAAATCGACCTTGTTTGACTTTGTTTGACTTGCCTTGACCTAGTTTGACTTAGAATCATGTAGTTTGCATTGTAGATTTCCATTATTACAATTTGAGTACTTTATAACCTGTTTTACTCTAATAGGACTCTGTGACACCAGTTCAGACATCTATTCATATCAGTCGTACAGGGTGACAGACGAGTACAGTCTCTGATCGTTTCATACTTGTCAGGACTTATATTCTTACTCTAGATTACTTTACTTGATACTGGTATGATTGTTATCACGGATTGGTACTATATAGATTTTCTCTTGCGATGTTATCCCTATTATAATCAACAGATACATATTGTGATGTGCGTTTCACGAATATATTGTATTTATTGTACACCCCTATTTATGTATACTTATTGTGCATCTTGTACTCTCATGATCATATAAGCTTCATGGAGAAACTATTGTATAAGGTAACGTAACTGGATTGGATCCTTGTATATTGATTGGGGAGGGTGAGTAGGAAATGGTTATGTAATCAAATCCCATTATACAAATATTGTATAAACTTTTGTATATGTCCATTTACACTCACGTATGATGGAGTTACCATTGTTATTGTATAACCTAACCTGTTTACATAACCATATTGTGCTCTAAATCACTAGTACTTGCAGTTTTACTTATCATGTATATAGATATTTTTAGTTATCAAATCTCTCTCGTTTTTATATATATTTCTTTACAGTCCATGTATCTTACTCTTTTGCATGCTTTATATTTCCCAACATGATATGAACTGCGTGAGATGTATTGTGCTCCTCCTGTCCTGACTGGACCTGTTAAAAATATTACAGATAATGATGGGGACTGCCCTACCTTCTATGGGGCACATGAGGGTGACATTCAGGAGCCCGAGGAGCATCAAGCTCAATAGAGGGTGCATAGTCTAGTCTAGTATTTATAGTTTTCAGTTTGTATCGGATTGTTCTGATTGTTAGTTGAGACTTAGTTATATTTAGGACTTGTATTTATTTGTGTTGAACATCTACTTTGTGTGGTGCAATAACTCTATTTATATTTAGTTCCTTTCTTTTATCTGATTCCATATCGTGCACTATCTTTCCTAGACTTGTGATTGAGATATAGAGTTGTGATATTATATTATACCTCCGTGCGGAGATGACATGTTTATATATCTTGTTGTTGGATGTTAGATATTATAGATGACCTATATAGCGTTCTACCGCCGACAACGTACCCACATTTTCGTGTCCCTAAACAGGGTGCGGGTCGTGACACATTTTTGTGATGGCACATGCAGGTCAGAGTCGCAACTAGTGCGATTTCGTAGTGGTGCTTGACTTAGAGTGCTGCTACGAGCCTTCTGTTAGGATATAGGATTAGGCAGTATAGAGAGTTACTCAATCACAGTTAGGACTACTTGAGAAGATTCTTGGGATGACCCTTGAGAATTTCATTGTGAATAGCCATCTATAGTTTTACGATAGAGATGTTGCAAAACAAAATTGTTCAGAATTGATTATTACTTGAGTTGTTAGGAGACACCGTAGTGACCTAGCGTATCTCTTGAACTTTTCCTAGTTACGCTAGCGCGGTTCTTATTTAGTGAGCCTTATTTAATTTCGAGGACAAAATTCTTTTAAGGTGGGTAGATTGTAAGGACCCTAATTTTTGGAAATTATTTTTATTTATTTAGATGATTTTTTATTAAAATATGTTTTATATTTAATTAAGACTATAGATGTATTTTTTTGTAGCTTTAATTTTTGGAGCACAAGAAGCACCAATCTTTAGAAACATCCTTCATGAGCTTTGAAGTAGACAAGTCAACCTTTAACTTGATATATCATGTCCCATCCAAGCTTCCCCTATAACATTCTTTTGACTTCCAACTTCGGATCAATTTAGGACATTTGTCCGTTTACCGTAATTCTAAACCTAACTTTCATCATGAGTTTTGAGCCTACGATATACATACCGAGGGTGTGCCACTCAATCAAGTCCCATGTCTATTTATTTGCGAATGGTACAAGAGACTTATTAGTTGACTTTTCGAGTTCGATTTGATTAGAAAATATGTATGGAACCTAACCTAGCCAACCCCACTTGGTAGAGCCATATTAGGTTGCCATGACTTAGTAGAATTATTTTGAATTTATTTTAGGCCAAATAGATTTAAATATAATTTTCTATATATGATTATATTTATAATAGCCTAAAAGTATCTATTATAGATGGCCTTAGTCGTGGTTAAGTTTGGAGATGCATATCGACTAAGAATTTTGGCATGGCTAATGTACTTGTGTGCTTTAACTAGTATTTTAGTCATGATAGGGAAGGCCGAGCCACATGTGTGTTCTTACTAGGAAAATAAGTCAAAGTTATGACTTGACCCATATAAATAGTTTAATTAGTTATTTATTAAGATAATGACTTTTAGTAGATCCAGTTGTATCAATTTAGTTCGGACTTGACCCGAACCAAATCCATGCCCATATAGTCGTGTAGTGCGTCTAAGACGTCCATATAGATGTAGGTTGTATTGGTATTTTATTTAATTTTAGTAATTTAGTAGGCAATTTTAGAAATAGTTGTTATATATATATATATATATATATATATATATATATATACTAGTAACACCGTCATGCACGGGGGGAGGGGGGTGCGAGCAGTGTTCGAGTCCCGGGGGACGCTGGCGCCGCTTTAGCTTACGGCTATGGGTCGATAGGTGTAGTAGTAGTAGTAGTAGTATATATATATATATATATATATATATATATTTTTTTTTTTAGTAGTAGTAGTAGTAGTAGTATATATATATATATATATATATATATATATATATATATATATATATATATATATATATATATATATATATATATATATATATATATATATAACAACGCCGTGCACCGGGGGGGGGGGGGGGTGCGAGCGGTGTTCGAGTCCTGGGGGACGCTGGCGCCGCTTTAGCTTACGGGTCGATAGGTGTAGTAGTAGTATTAGTATATATATATATATATATATATATATATATATATATATATATATATATATATATATATATAATAAAACCATGTCTCTTTCTTCCGAGCTCCCGTTCCTTCCCAGCTTGGGAAGCCCCTAGGGCTTCCCCTCTCCGGCTCTCTTTCGGCGGTTGGTGTCCGCCGATGGCCCTTCCCTGGCCGGCTGAGTGTGTGGAGCTGATCCGTCACCTCTACGCCTCCCTCTCGCCCGCTCATCCCGCTATCCCCTTCTCCCCACCCGATTCTCTCTGTCCCGAACCCAACCCTCCGGCATCCGCCATCCCACCCCCCACCACAGCCATCTGACCCCCCACTCCCAGCCTCCTCCCCGCTCCCTCCTCCCTCCGGCTCGGTTCCCAGCTACCCCCCTCTCGCGAATCCGACGTCATTACCGTCGAGTCGACAGGATTCCGTGTTCGGCCGCAACTCCATCACCGCCTACTCCACCTTTCCCGCTCCTGCTCAGCTCTCCGGAGCTCTTTCCTCCTCGGAGGGATCGCCCACATACGGTGCAGGCTTGGGGGGTCCCGTTCAAAATTCAAACGGAGCTCTAAACTCCTCGGGAAGCTCTTCCACCTGTAGTGCAGGCACTGGGGGACTTCCCTTCTGGCATCACGTGGTAGGTTCAGTCAACCAACACCACGTGGAGGGCCACCCTCACTTACTCTCTGATCAGCGTAAAATCCTTTCGCTCGCGGTTATTCCCGGTGGGGCCCACTCCTCTCTTGAGCTTTACGCTCCCGGACAAGCCCTTTTACGTGAGTCTCACGCTCCTGCGCTAGCTCACGTGGTGGGACCCACTTTCCGCGAGCTTCACGCTCCTGTACAAGCCGTAGCTGCCCCAACATCCGGTGGGACCCCCCTTTTGAGTGAGATTTCCGCTCCTATGCTAGCTCACGTGGAGGGACCCCCTTTCAGTGAGCGTCTCGCTCCTGTACAAACCTCAGCTGCCCCATCTTATGGTGGGACCCCCCTTTGAGTGAGTTGCACGCTGCGCTTTCTCATGCTGTCCCATCTTTTGGTGGGACCCTCCCTCTTGGACTTGCAGCCCACTCCCTAGATCTTGCTGCCCCTTTCTCGGGTGGGTCCACTTTTGCGCCTACCGGCTCTTCTCAGGAGCTTTACGCTCCAGCTCATGCTGCCCCTTTTCAGAAGTTTTACGACCAAGCCCCTTTTGTGCATCTTGCGCCTGGTGGGACCCCCCAACCCTTGAGCCTTACGCGGCTGCCCCTCTTGCGCCTCCTTCTCTCCTTTTTGCGCCTAAGCCTGCTTTCCAGGTTTACGCGCCAGCGGTAGCCTCTCCCTTTTACGCTCCAGCGACAGCCTCTCAGGTTTACGCGCCTGCATCCTTCCCTCAGTCTTACGCGCCTGCCTCTCAGCTCGCGTATACAGCGTATGGTGCCTCTCAGCTCACGCCCCCTGGAGACCCTTCCTCCAACCTCCCGCAGTCCCCCTCTCTGGCCGCCCCCCTCCCCACTTCTTCTGTTGATCCTCTTGTCAGACTCCCGGCCGCTTCTGCAGCGCAGCCCTCCGACGCTTTCGCCTCCGTCGCTCCCCTTCCCGGGATCTCGGGAGCCACCCCCTCCTCGAGCATCGCCGGCCTCAAGACCACCACCGTAGCGGCCCACGCCGCCATTGTCCCCCGAACCATTCCTACTCCGCCCGCGGCTGTCCCTCCGGCGACGCTGTCCCCCGCCCGGGGAGTAGCCTCTGTCCCTGCCATCCTCTCGGAACCTCCCCCTCCCCCAGGCAGTCCACCGCTGCCTGGCCCCGGTTCCCCCACCATCGCCCCGTCTCGGCCATCGCCAACCCTCTGTCACAACCCCCGCCGACCGGAGGACCAACCATGACCCCTCCCAAGTCTGGACCAGCCTAGCGGTCCTTCGCCGCAGCTCTCCGACCGGACCTCGCCTCCCCGAAGGGTCTCCTTCTCCGAGATGTCAACCTCCCGGACATTGAACTCTCTCAGGAATCCGCGATCCCTTTCATCCCATTCTCCGAATCGGAACTGACTTCACTGTCATCCTCTTTTCCCCACACTTTTGTTCTAAAGTTCTCGACCGGCTGTCCCAAATTATCCCGGGTGCAGGAAGAGATAGCCAGATGGAGTCTCTCGTCAGAATACCGGGTAGCCCCCCTCGACCCAAGACATATTCTCCTCCATATTTCTTCTGAGACTGATCACAGGACCGTGTGGTCCAAAGTCACAAGCAAAATTGGCCCCCACTCGATGAAGATCATCAAATGGTCTCAAGGGTTTTCTACCAAAGAGGACTTCGCACGAGTCGCTGCTTGGGTCACTCTTCCCAATCTACCCCTCATATGTTTCGTCCCAGCGGCTCTAAGACGCATCACCAACTCATTCGGCACGTATGTTGCCACGGCCCCCGAAACCAGCAACTTAACCAAGGCACACTATGCTAAAATTTGTATGGAACTCGACCTCACTACCGAACCACCCAACTTCATAACCATAGAGCTGGGCAACCAGACCCACTCCCAACAAGTCCTCTACGACAACCACATTATGTTCTGCAATCACTGCCATTTAAGAGGCCATCTCACGAAGCACTGCCATCGCCTTCACCCAGAACACAAGAAGAAAGCTACCCGGATAGACAATGAGCCAGCAGAAGACAGGACACCCAAGTCACCACTTCTGCCGCGCCCAAACTCGTACACTCGATTCGGATCCAGTGACGGCAAGACTGACCGAAGCGAGAATTCCTGCAAAACTCTGATCTTAGCCCAGCCCCCCTATAACATCCTTGATCTTACCGTCTCCAACCAATTTGATGTCTTAAGTCCGGAAAGGGCAGAGTCAAGCGACCCCCTTGCCGAACTCGATCTTAACGAGTCGGCACATTGCACCCCGAACAAGGAGAACGAGATGGACTCCACCGACAACTTCAGCGTTGACCACCAACGCCCCATCGTCGACTCTGTTGAAGAAGCCCTTGCTATCCTCGGACCGGACCAAGTGCAGAGAGGACTTCAGGTTCAAGCCGCGGGGTACCCTCTCCAGCATACTATCCCTCTGGTCCAGAGCACCAGTGACTCTCTGGCCATCCCTTCCGATGATCCCATCTTGGACTCCGCCGAGGAATTGGTCAGCATTCCCACGGACCCACCAGAACAACCCACTAGCGACTCTCCAACCACATCTAAGGTGGAGACATCCCTCTCTCACAGGGACCTCGGCACCTCGTCTAGGGCAGAAGCGTCAACATCTCGCGGGGACAAGGCCAACAAAGCTATTGACGAAAACAAAACCATCCTAACCAGATCCACCACCAGGCGGAATAAGAAACCTTCCCCTCAACTTCATCAATGATTAACATCCTATCATAGAATATCCGCGGTCTGGCAAACAAACCCACTTTAAGGAGAATATCCGGCATACGGAAAATCCACAAGATCGACATCCTTATCATCATTGAACCCAAAATCCCTCCCAAAATATTAAAATCTATCCAGTTACAGCTCGGCTTCCCCACGGCCGTTGCGGGCAGAAACGACATTTGGATCCTCGGCTCGACGAATGCCAAAATTGGAGTTATTCAGGACTCCCAGCAGGCCCTCACTTGCTGGTGGGAACACCCCTCCATCCCGGATCGGTCTATCCTTTCCGCTGTGCACGGTAGCTGCGATATTACCGAGCGGAAACATCTTTGGAATGACCTCATAAACATCCACCACCACCACATCAATTCCCCTTGGCTATGCATCGGGGACTTCAACGCGATCACCTGTAGAGAAGAGAAAATCGGAGGGCGATCCCCTCCCACATCGACCATGCAAGACTTCAACAATTTTATCTTCAATGCTCATCTCACCACCCTTCTGTTCACTGGCAACGCTTTCACCTGGTGCAACATGCAGGAAGGCGACAGTCGGCAATACTCCCGCCTGGACAGAGCCCTCACTAACGACCGCTGGCACGGAATGGAGATCACCACCAACCTTTTCCATCTCAACTCCAGTGAATCCGACCACGCCCCTCTTCTGGTTGAAATAAAAAATAGTACTAGCCCTCTTAAAAAGAACTTCCAATTTCTCGACTTCTGGACTGAACATCCACAATTTCTGAGCATTGTCACGGATGCTTGGAATCGGGAAGACTCCCCCAACCCCCTATCGCGGGTGAGCAACAAGCTCCGTGCGACGAGGAAAGCTCTATCCAATTGGAGCAAACTTGCTTACGGGGACATCTTCCAAGCAGTGCACGTTGCGGAGGACGATGTCACTCGCGTCGAAACTCTTTTTGCGTCGGAATGTTCCGCGACGGCCAGGTCAGCCCTGAACTTTACTAAGGCCATGCTCAAGTTCCGGCTCAAAGTGGAAACCGACTTCTGGAAGCAGAAAGCGAGATTGAAATGGGACAGCGATAGGAATAGAAACTCAAAATTTTTCCATGCTTGCGTCAATGGTCGCAGACAGAAGTTATCCATCTACCGTACGACAGACGACAACGGAAATATTATTACTGACCATAAAAGCATCCAAGAAGCTGTTGCGGATTTTTTTGCCAAATTATTCACCAAGAAGACAGTTCATATTGACAGACCCTTCTTGGACCAATTCCCTAGACTCATAAATGACAACGATAACACCCAACTGGAACATCCATCGACGGTCCAAGAAGTTAAGGACGCGGTGTGGGCCCTGAACGAGCACAGTGCTCCTGGCCCGGACGGATTCACTGGGGTCTTCTTTCACAAATGCTGGGATATCATTAAACAAGACATCACCGACACGGCAATCGCTTTCTTCGAGGGTGCCATATACCCCAAAGCTATCTCTAGCGCCAACCTCATCCTCATCCCGAAGAAAGACAACCCGGAGTCCTTTCGGGATTATCGTCCTATCAGCCTTTGCACCTTCACCAACAAAATCATCTCCAAAATCATAGCCTCCAGGATGGCGGGAATTTTACCTAAGATTATTTCAGAGAAGCAAAGCGGCTTTGTGCAAGGAAGAAACATCCAGGACAATATTATGCTGGCCCAAGAGCTTATCACCTGCATGAAGTTCCCTGCCAGAGGGGGCAACATTGCCGTTAAGATAGACATGGAAAAAGCATATGATAGACTGGACTGGTAATTTATGATATGGGTATTCAGAGCGTTTGGATTCTTGGAAGCTTGGACCAATACCGTGTGGAGATCCATCAGCAACTCGTGGTTTTCTACGGTTATCAACGGCCAGGCCGGTAGATTCTTCAAATCCAGTAGGGGCATTCGTCAGGGCGACCCCCTATCCTCCACCATTTTCATCATTGTCGCGGACGCACTGAGTAGAAACCTTAACAATATGGTCAGTACTCTGAACTTCCAATACTACTACACTTCCAGTGGTTGTGCCATCATCACCCACCTGGCATTCACGGACGATTTACTAATCTTCTCCTCGGGGGATGTTGGAGCGGTGGAAGTGGTCCACAACACCCTACAGAGGTACTCCAGATGTTCGGGTCAGAAGATTAATCCGTCCAAAAGCATTATCTACGCCCATCACAACATCAAAAGAGAGCACGCTATCAACCTTTCCCACTTAACATCTTTCTCAGTTACCCAACACCCGTTTAACTACCTCGGTTGCCCGCTGGTGTATGGAAAATCCAATACTCGCATCTTCGAGAACCTCACTGCTAGAATCAGGAAAAAACTTGAAGGGTGGCATAACGCCACTTTGTCTCCGGGCGGCAAGATGATCCTTATCAACCATGTTCTCACTTCCATCCCGATCCACACTCTGGCTGCGGGCTCCCCGCCTTTGAAGGTTCTTGAATCGATTTAAAAAATCTTCTGCAACTTCTTCTGGAGGCATAGCAACGGGCAGGACAAGCACCACTGGGCTAGTTGGGATACTATGGCTCATCCCACCGAGGTCAGTGGTCTGGGATTTACCAAGTTAACCCACATCGTTAAATCCTTCTCAATGAAGTTGTGGTGGAAACTCCGTACGAGCAACAACTTATGGACAAAATTTATGAAGGCTGGGTATTTCAAACACTTTCATCCTTCTCTGGCCATATCCAACAGCAGATCATCGGCGGCTTGGCGTCGCATCCTCGTCGGTCGCGACCTCGTCGAGCATGCAATGAGACTCAGATTGGGAGTCGGCGACTCGAACCTATTTCTGGAGCGATGGACCGGGGACGGCTTAATCCCGAGTATGGTGGAGACCCCGAGAAGCAGCAGAATCAGAGACTTATGGAACTACTCTACCAATGATTGGAACTGGGATAAAATTCGTGAGTGGGCTGGTGAGGAAGCGGTGGCCAGCATACGCTAGACCGGAATAACCATTGGCAGCGACAACGACACGCTTTATTGGACGCTCGAAGCTTCCGGGGTATTCTCGGTGAGGTCAGCGAGGACTGCTATCCTTGGGATTGGTCAGCAGATTCACCCTATCGCTCACTATTGGCAGACCTGCATCCCCCGGAAGTGGTCTATCCTCATGTGGAGAGTCAATTACAAGCAATTACCCACCGACGAAATTTTCAATACCATTGGGATTAGCCTTGCATCGGCATGCTGTTATTGTCCTGATCGTCAAATGGAGACCATTGACCACATCTTTCGCCTTGGGATTCTTCCAGGTGATGCTTGGAGTACCCTCAACCTGATGTTCAACATTGTGTCGGGCGGTGGTCGCTTCCACGATCTGGCGGCCGCCTGGGGGTCTGCCTCTCATGGCCACCAGATCGTCGCAGCGGCCATCACGTGGGTGTTATGGAAAAACCGAAACAAGGCGAGATACGAAGGGCGCCAATACTCTGTCGATCAGCTCACTCGGGAAATCCTCTGTCAGTGCCGTAAACAGAGCACCCTGTGCTCCCACATGCCGAGATCCTTTTGGTCTTCTACCCTCCCTTAGCCTTGTCTGTGGCGGTCCCTCCACCCCCTTCGTCCCTTTTGGTGGTATACTTGTACATGCTTTGTCATTTTGGGTCTTGTATATTTGGACTGGCTTGGTTTTGAGCCTTTTTAATAATATATATATATATATATATATATATATATAAAATATATATATACATATATACATATACTGGTACATATATACATATATATATGTATACTGGTAACACCGTCGTGCACGGGGGGGGAGGGGGGGTGTGGAGGGGGGAGCGGTGTTCGAGTCCTGGGGATGCTGGCGCCGCTTTAGCTTACGGGTTATGGGTCGATTGGTGTAGTAGTAGTAGTAGTAGTAGTATATATATATATATATATATATATGTGTGTGTGTGTGTGTGTGTGTGTGTGTGTGTGTGTGTGTGTGTGTGTCACGTCCTGGTCCCGTATGACCGATCGTCCTCGCTAAGGCATGATGTCGCGTGAGCCTAGATTGTGCTCACGCAAGGCAGGTTTCATAATGGTCGATTACAGGCTAAGCGACGGGATCGTCTGACAGAAGTCCCAAGCAAAAATATTGAATAATAGTAGCAGAAATTTAAATGCAAAACATAAGTCATTCAAATGTTCTTTATTGATATTGAAACAAAGATTACAATGTGGCACGAGGCTAAGATTACAAACACTCAAGCTCACTCTTCTCACATTACAAGTCACTCTGCTCTCGCTCATCTCTCAATACAATTTGAGTAGGCCAACGGAAGCTTCGGATAGGCGATGGCCATACATTATGTCCCGTATAAGTCCAGTCTTCAATACGTCTGCACGCCTCAAAACGTCAAGAAACTCTGTGCCTCGATGCATCCAAGCGAGCGTCGTGCCGACGAGCTTCTACCTATGCCTGCACGTAAACACTGTGAGGGTGTCACTACTCAACTGTACTGGTGGTGTGAGCTTCTCGCACACCCATACAAAACTGACACATTCTTTTACTTTGTGCAATATAAACCCTTTATGATTGTCTTTCTATTCTTGCTTTAGGATCAATTTTAGGACATAGACGTCTGACCTATTTATCTCTCTAGACCGTCACCATGCTATCACACCGATAACTTTCTTATCCTTGTCTCTAAACCATTCTCGTGTTTGCAACATCAATGTGCCGACTCGTGCTTGTCTTATGGCCCATACTTTGGGACGTAACAACATGATTTATGTCATCGACTTGGTTCGTGCTTCAATATCGAGGTCGTGCCTCACAACTTAGCATAACATAACCAAACTTACCTTACGGTCCTTCTTGACTTAACTCGAAACGAATCAAGTCTGACTTATGCAACTCTATGCCAACGACTTAATACTTGATGTCGCCTCTTGTGCCGAAGCACGTGTCTTTTCTATAGCCAAATCTTAGGTTTTTAAGACTTGTATTGCAACCATGCATACCATCTTTATCCCATTCTTGCCATGCTTGTACTTTCTTTATTTCGACCGACACCGTGCATTCGGATTGCCGCTTAGCACGCCAAGTTATCTATATGAAAGGTCACTGGCAATTCAAGCCATCTTGGACATGTAGGTGGTGCAAGACGAGGCCCTTGCAGCTAAGGGTAGCTAGCCCTTCTCAAGTCCTCGAATCACCGGTGGCGTGTTCTTGCCTAACTACCTTGCTTCCCTCCTAGGCTGATACGATCCTGTGGCCCCAGGTTTCCGAATCGAAGGCGCGAAATCTTGTCAACAAGTTGTCCATGACCATGTACCTACGAGAACTCCTAGACTCAACATAAATGCATGGCCTAACTATCACAACTTAGCTTCCTTAGCTTTACTTCTTTTATTTATCATACTTCTTTTGCAGAGCCCAAACCAAGGTTGCCTCGGCGACTGACCTATGGTCTCGACATGTTTCTTTCTCGACGAATGACCTACAGTCCCGACATATTTTCAGTGTTTCCATACTCTTATTGACTTAACTCATGAATGGCTAATTCATAACCTCCAAGCATAACTTGCACAAAACGTGTTCTTTATGTGCCAATAGGCCATGGCTAACTTCCCACTGAACCAACCATGGCTCGTGCCTTAAATCAACTTACATTCTGTGCAACACTATCACCCAAGTCATACTTTATACGACGAGCCATGAGATCGTGGAACTAAGTGACTTTGACAATCGCAGAAAGAGCAGGATAGTGCTTGGAATGACTTCGATCAACCGGCATAACTTGTCTAACTTAATTGTGCAGCAACTTGACGAACAAAGGCTGCATCAAGCCTCGCATAGCAAGAACATACCGTGCACGTGTTCGACTTGAACAACCAAGTTCTTTGGATGCCTAGACTTATGCCATAAGCCGTACGACACAACTTAACCTGTGGGACGAGTAAAAGCTATGCCAAGCCTTGGACGATGGGACCGTGCCTGCTTTATCAAGCATTTATGTTGGCGATGCCTATAACTTAGGCTAATTCATAGCTTTGTGGCAACATCGATCAACTTTTCTTCTCCTAAGCCACATGACGAAGCACCGAGTGTCATTTTGAAAGCACGCCGTACAACGATTCTAAGCCGACCGTAGGACCTTTTCCATGTTCTAACTCAATCCGACCCAACTTGGGATTATTCCCTTAGCTACGTGGATTCACCTCTTTTATTATCAAGTTTACTTGTGCATTTGAAAACTTTCGTTTTATTAGTGTGAAGGCCAAGCTGAGGCAAGTTCACCGAAGCCACCCACCTGTGCGAGGAGTCGCCTCGACCGAGTGGGTCTTCGAGCAGCCGTTGCATAGCTAAGTCCGAACGCCATTGGCATTTTGATTCCTCTGATTGAGCTGAGCGGGACGGGGCATTACATTATACACCACTCAAAAAAAGTTTCATCCTCAAAACTAACTGAGTATACTTATTGACTTATAACTTGGTTCAACATCCAATGACTCTCGCACACACTTTGCCTTAATTAATCTCTGATACCTGACTTGCAACGATGCCTCAATCAATATTCCATTTCATTACAAACCAACGATCGCACTACCATCAATCTTTTCCTTGAAACATGATTTTAAAATCCTTGGCATTGTTCAGTTTCTACAGTCTTACTTGAATTCAACGTATCACTTAGTTGGATCGTACACATATTCCAGGCGTCCCCGAAATACCTATATGTCAGCCAAGTCCCATGATAGAGAATTCGTCATTTTCACTTGAGTCGGTTCGTGCACATATTCAGGCATCCCTGAAATATATGTATTTCAGCTGAGCCTCGTGAGTAGGGTTTCCATATTCTTGAATCATTCTATCCATCAATACTAATCCTATCAATCCTCAAGATCAATTGTACCGCGGCTCTCTCGAAACATGGACGTCTCGCCTAACCGCTAGGCCATCTCTCTAGGCTAAAGTCATCCGTCAGTATTGGAATCATAGTTCTCCAACAATAATATCAATACTGAACCCAATCCTAAGGTCAAACCAAAGTTGATAATACGGGATTATCTATCCAAGCTCGTATCACTCAGATTTCTAAACATCGAGCATGTATTTCTCCTATTCGCACTTGCAACACTTAGTCCAAGGGGTTCGAGTCGTTCAGCAAAGCCATCCTACGGTAAGTCATGTTCAACCAATTCCTTGACATATCAATATCGTTCGTCCAACAAGCAATTCACATAGTCTATCTCTTTGAACATGTTCGATATAATCTACCTATCCATCTTTCCTAAGTCAAGCACGCTACGACTCAATATGTCGCTAAACCATAATTCTCTTTCCATATTACCTAAGTCATTTATCGTAATTCACGTAATCGATCATAAGGTCATCTAGCATAACAATATGTCACGCCCCAATCTCACGCAAGTCTGATTATCCGCGGTGGACATAAAATCACCATGCCAATGCTCCACAGGATAATCGTTCTCATCGGGACATAACTCTTGTATTGAGTCTAGACTAATTCATTCTCGATACGTAGATTGGATCCACTCAATCCTCAAGTTTTACTTAATTGTCAATCACAAGTCCGATCCATCCTCAAATATCACCTTCGTATCAAACCATAAGTCAAAGCAATCCAAATTGCCACGCCCTGATTTCCTGAGTTCGATCATTTCTGCGACATGAATCACCATGTCAGCGCTCACGCAGAACGATCGTCCCAAATATGATATGACGCATGTACGAGGCTGGAGTTGCTCTCGTGCAAGACAAAATTGTCGATGTTGTGGTTATCATCAAAGAAATCAAGATACTTTCCTTTCATCCAAATATTCATTTCAATCAAAATCCCAAGTATAGCATCCATCGAAATAATAATACTTTACATGATCGTCATTCCTCGAATCAAAGTAGCCCCGAGTTATCGTATATCGATCTTTGATATGCCTCAATACCATCGATGATATACGTAACCTGACGATCTTCATTTGCAACGAATTCTGAGTTGTGCAATTAATGCTATCGTCTGTACTGGATAATCTCTTCGACATTCAAGATCAAGTCCGATCATTATTCCTCGAATTATTTACATAATCAAATCGTTCAAATCCAAAATCACATATATTCATCTGTCTATCTTAAGTCATCGAGCATTGAATTTTCTCAAGTCGCATCGATCTATGCTAACTCAAATCATCGAGCAACATCTATTCCAATTCTTAGAGTCATTCTCAAATATTCGAATTATTTCCATGCACGCTATCATCCAATCGTGCTAACTTTTTGTATACGATTCATATCGATTTCCTCGATCAAGTCATCCGTTCGTACATCTTAACTTTTCATCGATTTAATTTTTTTCTACTCAATCATTCTCGCATTTCATACTTGCACAATCCCAATCTCATGCGCGTCATTTCCAATTCGTTCAAATCAATTTCATGCTAGCTATCAAGTCATGACTAACTTTGAAACTCTTTCTAAGGTTTTGCGTACTCGTCGCTTGCTGATAGACTCGTTGGCACTCCGTATCCTCAATCGATCGACATCCCCGAGTCCCATACACTACTCAGGGATGAAGTCATTTGACAAATCCTCGAAACAAATTTTGAATCATCATTCTTTTTTACTTCAAATTTTCATTCAACCATTTCTCGACTTCAAGCACGCTCATCAATATCGCATTGACGATTAACATCGTCCGATGGCATCCCTATCAATAGCCATCCTGCATACTTAATCGAGTTCAAATCATTGTCGTCCAAAATGGATTGAATCTCGCACTCGACTTTGCTAAGGTCGACACAATTCTTGGTGTATATGCCCAGCCCGACTTAGCCAACCATGCTTATTTAAAGTTAAACTTTGTTCAACCAATTTTCCTTCATGATACTTTTTAAAATATATAGACTTATTGTATGGATATTACGTCAGATATTTGAGAGAGAGCGCCAATGAATCAATCGTGGCAACAACATCAGAGTTTGCGAAACCAACATCGAAGTTAAAGAATTCAATTGAAGTCCAAGGACGTAAAGCCGTGCTCTGAAACCATTATGTCATACCTCGGTCTCGTAAGACCGATCGTCCTCGCTAAGGCGTTATGCTGCGTGAGCCTAGATTGTGCTCACGCAAGGCAGGTTTTATAACGACTGATTACAGGCTAAGCGACGGGGTCATCACACAGAAGTCCCAATTAGAAACATTGAATAACAGCAGCAAAAATTTAAATACAAAACACAAGTCATTCAAATACTCTTTATTGATATTGAAACAAAGATTACAATATGGCGCGTGGCCAAGATTACAATCACTCAAGCTTACTCTTCTTATTTTACAAGTCACTATGCTCTCTCTCATCTCTCAATACAATTTGAGTAGGCCAGCGGAAGATTCAGATAGGCGATGTCCATACATTATTTTCTGTATAAGCCCAGTCTCCAATGCGGCCGCATGTCTCAAAATGCCAAGGAACTCTGTGCCTCGACGCATCCAAGCGAGCTCCGTGCCAACGAGCTTCTACCTGTGTCTGTACGTAAATACTGTGTGGGTGTCAGTACTTAACTGTACTAGTGGTGTGAGCTCCTCGCCCACCCATACAAAACTGACACGTTCATTTACTTTATGCAACATAAACCCTTTATGATTGTCTTTTTATTCTTGCCTTAGGATCGATTTTAGGACATAGACGCCTGGTCTATTTATGTCTCTAGACCGTCACCGTGCTATCGCACCGATAACTTCTTTATCCTTGCCTCTAAACCATTCTCGTGCTTACAACATCAACCTACCGACTCGTGCTTGCCTTATGGCCCATACTTTGGGACGCAACAACATGATTCGTGTCATCGACTTGGTTCGTGCTTCAACGTCGAGGCCATGCCTCACAACTTAGCATGACTTAACCAAACTTGCCTTACGGTCCTTCTTGACTTAACTCGAAATGACTCAAGTCTGACTTATGTAACTCTATGCCAACGACTTAATACTCGACGACGTATCTCGTGCCGAAGCACGTGTCTTTGCTATAGGCCAATCTTAGGCTTCTTAAGACTTGTATTACAACCGTACATACTATCTTTATCCCATTCGTGTCGTGCTTGCACTTTCTTTATTTTGACCGACACTGTGCATGCGACTTGCCGCTCAGCACGCCAACTTATCTATATGAAAGGTCACTGGCAATTCAAGCCATCTTGGACATGTAGGTGGTGCAAGACGAGGCCCTTGCAGCTAAGGGTAGCTAGCCTTGCTTGTCACGACCCGCTACCCAAATTGTTGGGCCGGGCCAAGTTATGTCCAGCCTACGCTTGAGTTATAGCATAGTAAGCTGTTCTTTTAAAAGTAAACAGTAAAAGATCAAAGTGTGCTAACAGTTCCATTTTTCATAATGAAGAAATCATCACAAACACAAAATCTAACATACGGATATGTTCAAAATACATATCCAAAATGTAAAAACTGGATACAGGTCCAGTATCAAAATACATATTCTAAACAGTCCTGTTTTGAAAGTCCAAAGCAACTAAAATAATAAACTAGACGAGTTTTCTCGCAGGTACATCCTTGTGGGGTAAAGCCTGATCCTCAATAGTGACCCCATAATAGGAATCACATAGCAACTCCTCCTCGGTATGTATATGTCACGCCCCAGAACCAGAATACTGGAGAGTGGGGGCAGACATAGCCAGCTACGTATATTGAAATAGAATACATCTCAACTATACGGTCACGGCTGTCTAGATATGAGGGTTTACTACAAGCCAACAGTCTCTTAAGGTCAAGCCTATTGTCTCAATCTCAAGCAAGTAATATAATTACAAGATGTTTGACCACCAAATATACAATAAAAGGCGTCCCAAATATTATATATCAGCTGATCATGAAGCTAGTCGTACAAAATGCGAGGACTAGCAAGAGTTTAAGTCATACATAATCAACCCTAAGATTTGTTAATCATGTTTACAGCCCGTAGGCAGACAGTAAGTAAAAGTGCATCGAGCTAACAGGTGTTCGTCGGCTAAACGCCTCAAAAGAATAACTTTACAATAGAGTGAGTGAAACAAAATAGAAAACCCACTCGTAGCCCGGGTTCCTTCTAGTCGCCACCATTGGGCTAGAAGCTTGGTAGATCCTCGGGAGCTGCTCCAAAATCTGGCCACACAAAACCAGCTGGGTCAACCCCAGAAAGAGCAAGTACCACAAGGGGGCCATGAAATAAGAACAAAAGCCAGCAATCAGCACAGAAAATCTAATATTAAAACTAAAATTACGAAAATAGGTCAGGATGATATACGACGAGATAACCATAGAACTATTCCGATAGCCAGGTTACAACCCGTAAACCAAACAAGGACCGGGGTTGTAACCCTTCATCTGAACAGAGCTTGGTTTCCCACCATTTATCGGCAAGATAATAATGTAAGAAATCAAGACAGAAAGCAAGCTTGTACTGAATCGAGACATGGCTAGACTGGTTATACCTCATTCAATCAATCGCGGCCAAGCAGATACTACGGCTTACTACTTTAACTAACTAGGGTTATCACAGGCCTAATTACTAACAAGATGCAGTGAGATTATTCCACAGCCACAAGCCCTGCAGACCATCCAGGCTACCCAGGACGAAAGATTAGGGTTGAATTCAGGTGGGTACATCGTCCAGGAGACACATGTACCCTTAGGTGACTTAGAGGGTGCAACACGCGACGGTGTGCTGGAAATGTGCCCTACTCGACGGCAGGCTACAGATCCCAAGAGCGCCCAGGTAACGGGATTGCCTGTAGCTGTGTCATCTCTTCATGACTACTGTGTTATTCTAGTTATTAACCTTAATCCATTTTAGTAGGTACTCCTGACCGTGGTACTCAGGAGTTCCATCCTAGACATGATGCAAGACAGGATAAGTGGATTTAACAAGCAAGCAAGAAGAACCACCCACGGTGTCAAGGCAGGTCAAGTTAAATTATCAAGATAAATCATGTCAGGGTACTTGTCAGGAGTGCGCCACGACGGGCCACTATCATGTCAGGTTGGTCATGTCAGGAGTGCACCACCACGGGCCACTGTCGTGTTATGCTGGTTCCTTGTCATATCATGCCATGTACAATAGTCATTCAAAACATATTAAGTAAAATCAAGTTCATGACAAAAGGCGTAAGGATATAAAATGGGCATAAAATATCTAATAAAATATTAATATACAGGACTATAGAAAAGCCAAGCTTAAAAAAATAAGACGAAACTCCAAGAGCCTGTGGGTTAAGCAAGGGGTTAGGGGAGCAGCGTACGAAAAAGTCACGCACGCGGAGAGAGCAGCATAGGTGAAAGTCACACACGCTACAGGGAGCAGCTGCGTGAAAGTCACGCACGCTCAAGGAAGCAGCTGCGTGAAAAGTCACGCACGCTCAAGGAAGCAGCTGCGTGAAAAGTCACGCACGCTACATGGAAGCAGCTGCGTGAAAAGTCACGCACGCTACAGGAAAGCAGCTGCGTAAAAAGTCACGCACGCTACAAGGAAGCAGCTGCGTGAAAAGTCACGCACGCTCAAGGAAGCAGCTGCGTGAAAAGTCACACACGCTCAAGGAAGCAGCTGTATGAAAAGTCACATACGCTACAGGGAAGCAGCTGCGTGAAAAGTCACGCACGCTACAGGGAAGCAGCTGCGTGAAAAGTCACGCACGCTACAGAGAAGCAGCTGCGTAAAAAGTCACGCACGCTACAGGGAAGCAGCTGCGTGAAAAGTCACGCACGCTACAGGAAAGCGGCTGCGTGAAAAGTCACGCACGCTACAGGGAAGCAGCTGCGTAAAAAGTCAAGCACGCTACAGGGAAGCAGCTGCGTAAAAAGTCACGCACGCTCAAGGAAGCAGCTGCATAAAAAGTCACGCACGCTACAGGGAACAGCGTACGTGCAAAAGCACGCAAGCAGAGAGCTGCGTACGCGTAAAAACATGCACGCAGGGTCTGGGTCTTCTTCTCCATGGCTGAGAAGAAGCTCCAATGGCTCCAAAACTTCAAAACCTCATAACTTGGCCACCCGAACTCCAAATCTAGATTTCCAAGTTCTAACCAGGGTGGAATTGAACTCTCTACCTCAAGGAAACATCAAAATTCCATAAAATCCAACTTAAGTAGCTCAAACCATGCAAAATCCGAAAATAGATATAACTTAGATCTACAACAATGGAGGCTCCAAATCACAAAAACCCAAGTTCTAATGTTGATCACCTTGGCCTAATCTATCAAATAGACAAAGAAAAGAGGGTTCTCATGTAGTGGCAAGATGTACTTGCCTAGGGTTGGGAGAGTTGTGTAGAGGAAGGAGAAGAAGAAGAAGGAAATTAATGGTGGTGGTAATGAAGAGAGAGAGTGGTAGGTGGGGATATAAAGAGGGGGAGTTGTGGAGGGGATGAGGGGTAGCATAGGTTAAGGTGCTTCCAATACATAAAACCGAACCAAACCGAACCATCCCCAATAAAATCGAGCCATGCCAAAACCAAAATACAAGAAATACCAAAATTCCACAAGTTGAGAAAAATAAAAAAATATATGCCAAAATCCAGATACGAGTATAAACACGAAATACGGGAAATACGGGAAATGAGGGTGACAGTATATCTACAACGTTATCCTGTCAGGACGGAAACAAGTACTAGTTCTACAAACTGAATAAACTGAGCATGGAATGAAAAAGAGATGTAATAACAAGAAATCATGGCATATCACAATCTATCATGTCAAGGATATATTTGTCATGGCGACATATGTATATATAATATTTAAAACTGGAGCATGTACGTGATCGTCAATAGGTGTACAATGTACTGTGGTACATGTAAATAAAATGTACTTCCGTACAAGTTAAAAGACGATAGATGTACACACGTACAAATATAGTTGGAGAAGTACCTACGGTAAGGTTTGCATATAGAATGCGACCTTGCTCGGATTCGGTAGAAGGAGGCATGATCACGTACTCAACTATCAGTTTTTCCATAACCCAAGCTATAACATGTGAGAGATACGAGAGCAGTTTAAAACATGTGAAGGATACTGGAAACAGTATAAAGCATGGTAGGTACTGAAAACAGTATAAAGCATGTGAAAATATGACTTGCAGTTCAAGAAACAATATTTTAATATGATTCATTCACCGTTTATTATTATATACAACAAATAAAATTTATAGGGGCACTTCCCTCATGCAAAACAAGGATATGAATACGAATCTATAGATGTCTAGTGTCCTGTCACTGTCAAAAAAGATATACAATCTTAGTTTTTATACTAAGCTCATTACTAGGACACTGGTGGTGTGACACGACTTTCTAACTGGACACCTAGCCAAATGATGACTTTAGCATATGAGACCAATATAGGGTGACACAATACCTAAACCAACTTTTTATAGCCTCTATACTAAGATAGGGTAAGGTCCCAATACTAAAATATCCTAAAATCACACATAACTTCACAAGACATAATTATTTAATTAATAAATTAGACTGTACATTGTGTTCTAATAATTATTAAGATAGGAAAAAAGCTCCAATATATATAACATAAAGTATCATAATGATCCTTGTTAATTATAGAAATTTATACTAATTGTTCTGGAATTTATAAACTAATATAGGTATTTATTAAAAATCAGTAAACATAAGTACTTTGAAAATGAGTTCTGTTTTCCTATTTTTATAAAATGGCAAGGATACACAATAAATTTTAGAAAAATTATATTAGGTTATCTAAATTAACATAGTATTTAAATACAATTTTTTCCAGATTTTTATAGTACTTATATACTGTCTAAAAATTCAAATACAGCAGGGTACAGTTTCTGAAAATATATAATTAATTATTTAATATATTTATCCACGTATACGAAATTGAACCGAAGTCCAAATACAGGATCCAAGACCATAAATCAAGTCCGATCTGACTAAGATATCACAAATCCAAAAAACGTCTCAAATCTCAAATACAGTAATCCATAGAGTATATACAACTCAAGACAACTGAAAATAAAATACGAAAAACTCTAGCTATCTATTCCAACCTCTACTGTGTCTCCTGTAGGCTAACAGGTAACCTCCAAGCTTTCTGTAAAATTTATCAACAGGTCCAGTCAGTGTAACACCCAATTTTCCAGATAAGGGTAATTTTGAAATTTTGTGATTATAATCATTTAATAATGATATTTAAATCATGTTGTGATTTTTAGTCAATTTAAAACTATTTAAAATATTGGATTGCGATTTTGATGGTTAACTAGTTAAACCCTAGTTTTTCTAATCCTAGAGACTAACCATGACCAAGGGAGCCTAGTCATGTGATTAGAATGTCATATTACTACTTTTAGCCTAGGGGTATTTTGGTTATTTTGACAATTTTGTGAATTTGTAATTTATATTAATTAAATATTGTGCTAGTCTTTTAGTTAAGCCTTAACCTAGAAGTTAACCTAACCTAGATTAGTCTTGAGGTTAGAATTAAGGTTAGAACATTCCTACTAAGTGCCAAGGTTAGTAATATCTAGATATTATTAAGGTAGATATTTTCTTTTGAGATATTTGTAAAAAGAAGCCTTGAACCAATAGAAAAGCTTAGAATTGGGTTGACAACTCCTAGCCACTCATCTAGACCTAAAACCTAACCCTAATTAATCTATGGCAGCCATCAACACCCCCTTCCTATAAAGTCACATTACCAAAAGACTTAGCCTCTTTTTACACTTGCTTAGAACCCTAAAAGTTCTTCCCCAAATTCCTTTTCCTAATATCCAAATCAAGCCCAAAATGGCCCTAATCAATTGCATCATAACCCTCTACCATAGTGGGAGCTAGTAGGGACTTGCTAGCTAGGATTGGAATTGGTTTGATTAATTGAAATTCAAAGGAGAACCCTCAACCTCACCTTTCTCATTGAGATTCATTCTCAATAGGTAAATCTATGAAACCCTTGTAAAATTATGTTTTATTTTCATAGATGCATGCATATAGGTATACCCTAGCTGTAGGGTTAGTTTGGTGCTAGGTAGTGTCAATTTCGTGTCCGTATCGGACACGTATCAGTGAATTTAACAACGTGTTCGATGAAATGTTTGTGAGAATTAAATGGTGTTAATTTCAGAATCTATTTGAATGGAAGTTTAGGTTATTAATTGTAGATCACTAATCAACTCGTCTGAGTCGAATTTAGGCATGTTTGGACACGGTTTAGGGGCTTGGACACGCAGTACGAGACACCGCACGGGACTCGTACGGCTGTCCTGCTGCTCGGGTGTCCTAGCGGACACGACACGATGACTCAGGTCACGAAACTTGGTAGACACGTTGTCCTAATGACTGACATGACACCTATAAAGTTTCATGCAACCTCGATGTGTGTGCATGAAGAAATCATGTGCGCACTGGGTTTACACTGATTCTGCACGCGTTGGTTTCAACCACTGATACGTGTCTCGTGCTCAGGACATGCGACCCATAGATACCTCATGTCATATCCAGTATGTAGCCCTAGTGTTGGGCTACATGTGGGTATGACCATGAGGCGTGTCGAACTTGGTGTCGTGCTCACGAGACACGGACACACGCGCGCCATACTGTGTTTACTTGTCCTCTCCTCTGTGTTTTTCATGTCTGGACACTTCGTGTCTGATTGTGTGGACACGAAACCACTTGGAGGACACGTATGGAGGTGCATGACTGTTTACCAACCATTAAATTGGTGTTTTAACACGATTTGATAGTTCAAAATTCAAATTTCCTAATTGACTGATACGTACGTTCAGTTTTGAATTCTGAGATTGGGTTCCCTGTTAAAACTGATTCAATTGATGTTTAAATTGCCATTTTAATCCATATACATGTGTATTTACATTACTACAATGTTGGTTACTGATTTGTGTTATGTTTTAGGTTTCAATTTGGATTTTCGAATGTGGTTATGTGCTGAAATGTGTGGACTGATATGCAGTCCTACTTTTTCATATACTGAACTTTAATTCCACTTTTACAACTAATTTTGATTCTTAAAATTCTATGTTTATTCCTGAACATTCTGTTAGTTCACATCCCTGTGTAGTCACATTACTTGAATGTTGGTTAGTGTTGTTTTAATGATTGGGTTTCGATTTGGATTGGTTTTGTTTTAACTGTCATTGGTAAATTTCCTAAAAAATTAATAACTGAGATTAACTCCAGCTTTTAGACTGAATTTTATGCTTATATAGCCATGTTAATCCATTCTTGCATTAGCTAACTGTCATACATTGCAATGATTTCTTATGGTTCACTAAGTTCCTGGACACATGTGGTACACACTGTTTTCTTCAGAATTACACACACACACACACACTCACTGTTAGCTGGTAGTTAGCACTGTCATGTTGATTCCTATATCCCTGTACACTATCACATCCTCACAGGTTCACACATGCCACCTAATGTTCACACACACACACACACACGCATGTGACACTCTTCACTAACCATTCCTGTCACACATCACTTGATCCCCTTATTCACTGTTAGCTCTATAACACACATTCCTACACCATTAACACACAACACACCCTATAGCTACATGGTATTGCACACATTGTTGCATTTCATCCACACCCTAAAATCTGAGTGCCCTGTTATCTTATTTATATACACACACACCCTAGCCAACATGTCCCACACTCACACTCTAGTCTAGATATCTCACACACTGCCCCTTCCTCTTTCTATATATATGCAATGTAGGTAAGGTATAGATGCAAGTATGTATGTATATATGCAATGTGTAGATTCTATGTAGACATGTAATGAAATAAAATGTAACTATAGTGTAAGTAGAGATGCAATGTAGGATATAATGTATATAGGCATGTATGAATGGACATGTATGCAAGTATGTATGTACCTATATATATTGTATCTATAGATGGCATAGGCCTTGAGAGTATATATGGCTTACATTATAGACTTATTGTTTAGACTTATGAATGACCAACCCTAACTAGTTGACCAAGATAGCCTTGTTGATTGACCTAGTTTGACTAGATATTGACTTGGTTTGACCCAGAGTTGACTATAGTTGACTTTGACCTAGATTGGCTTAGAAATCATGTAGATTGCATCGTAATGTTCTATATTATCATTCTGGACATGTCATAACCCATACTGCTCTATTTAGGACATTATGACTCCGGTGCAGACATCTGATATTATATTACTCTTTTAGAGTATCAGGCGAGTATATTCTCTGATAGTTCTTTCATTTACTTGTCAATTACTGTACTTCAGTTCTAGTTAGTTCTATTTTATTCTTGTTACAAACATGTATTGTTATTACTGAATCCATGTATACGACATACATACTTACTCGCCTTGCCTCTATTATTCGAATCACCATACGAATCACTATTCGAACCACATATTCGCATCTTCATGTGCTGGTTGGACTTGTATTCGTCTTATGTGTTAGATTATGGATTCATTTGTATTAGACTGGGCGGGGAAATACTGATTAGAGATGTAGACATATCCCCTATTCGAATCACCCCTCTGTGAATGATATTCGAACGATAGCCATCCCTTACCTGATCAGTGTGGGGTGTGCCGTATTACCTACAGCCGTTTACATGTCGATCTTGGTATTTTAAAACACACTTGAAGAATTTATTCGAATCATTGTTAGATCATCATATGAATTATTATTCGTATCACCTTATTCGAATCACCTTATTCGTATCACCTTATTCGAATCACCTTATTAGAACAATGATTAGAATCACATTCGACTCATACTGTACTGGAATCACAATCGACTCTTCTTGTATTAGACTCACATTGGAATTACACTGGACTTATATTGTACTGTTTGGACTCATCATGTTACTCTAGTTCAGCTAGATCTTATTCTACAGTCTTTCTTGCCATGCTTCTCCTCTTGTTTAGTTACCTTACTTTCCTTGTACCTTAACTGTTTCTCTACCTCATTACTCGTACAAACTGTCATGTTCATCAATACAACTGTCTATAATTGCTTTATAGTTCTCTGTCATTTACTTGGAATTTCTTGATGAATTGTACTCGTTCCTGTCCTGACTGGACCTGTTAAAAATATTACAGATGATTGTCCTGAGGACATTTTCCCTATTTGCCTTGGAGCAAGAGATGGCTCAGCTACCTTTGGCCCTGACACTCAAGAGTGATCGGGAGACTAACTAGTAGACTTGGTTTAGTTTTCATGTTTTAGAACTTGAATTGTAATAAGTTGAGATATTATTTTGTTTTGAGATTGTTTGAAATTATTATTATTTAGAAGTTGGTTTTGTTGTTGTTATTTAGTCTTAGTTATAAACTTCTGTGTTATCTTATCGTGCTTAGACTATGATTGAGATTCATTATATTTATACTTGTCCTCCATTTGGAGTTGATATTTGACAAGTATATTATATAATTGCATGCATGAGTTGTTGATTAGATAGTAACCTAGGACATCGTTCTACCGTCGACACTGCGGCGTAGGCTGGACGTACCCACTTTTCGTGCCCCTACACTGGGTACGGGTAATGACAGTCAGGACGGGAGCGAGCACAATACATCTCATGCAAATCATAATTGGTTAGAAAGTATAAACAAGCTAGAGAGTAAGATACATGAGCTGTAAGAAAATGTACACAAAAACAAGAGAGATATTTGTAAACTGGAAATATATACATGATAAGTAAGAACTGTAAGTGACTAGTAATTTAGAGCATAATATGGTTATGTAAATGGCACGATGTTGTACACGAGTAATCTACAGAGGTTGTACACGAGTAATCTACAGGATTGATTACATAACCACTTCTACTCTCCCGTCCCAATCAATACACAAGGATCCAGTCAAGTTATGCTATTGCACACGAAGTATAGTTGTACACGATGATCATGTGAGCACATGAGTATACACGATTTTACACAATTTTTACACGAATAACACGAACACAAGGAGTACACGATGCCCATGATAAAGTATACGAACACAAAATACCCGATGTATTTGCTAAGGGGATAACATCGTACGACAAGATCCATATAGTACTAATCCGTGTTACCAACGTGTCAGCAACAAGTAAAGTAATCTAAAGCAGGAAATATAATCCTAAACAAGATTTGAAATGATCAGAGAATGTACTCGCCTGATAACCTGAACAACTGATAGGTATAGAGGTCCAAACTGAAGCCACAGAGTCCTAGTTAGAGCAACACAAGTTACAAGGTGTTCAAGTTATAATAAATAAAGTTTTACAAGCAATCTATATTATTCTAGGCTCTTCTAAGTCAAGTCAACTCTAGGTCAACTCTGGTCAACAATCTAGTCAAACTAGGTCAAGTGTTGACTTACAGTTGACTTTTGGTCAACTGGTCAACTCTGGTAAATAATCTAGTCAAACTAGGTCAAGCGTTGACTTACAGTTGACTTTTGGTCAACTGGTCAACTATGGTCAAACATGGTCAATTTTAGTCTACTTATTTAGATATAAAGTGTACTTCGTTATTCGTACTTTGAAACTTACGACACGTAAATCGAGGTAAGATGATCAACGGTAAGGTTAATAATCTTATTATAGTAATCCACGTGTTTATCTTGTCAATTTCAGCGATGTGAGATCACTGGAATCGACTGTTCTCAGTTTCGTTGTACTAATCCCGAAATACGAACATTATAAGAATTAATTATAATAAAATATGATACATAGAGAAAGTATCTACAAACATTGTCGGATGATTTTGCCAACGTGTCTAGAATGGTTAAATTAGCTAGGATAGCCTATCCATCGGTCCAGTTTGGACACAAGGGCAAAAAGGTAATTTCGGGTCAAAAAGGTATCCGTGTCGGTACCGTTTTGCACTAAAAAACGTGCAAAAAAATCTATAAAATATAACAAATTATATGTCCACGAGTCCAAAATGGCGATACAAACCCAACGGTATATCCAGAATTGGATTCCGTTGACCGATCTCAATTTAGTCCGTTGACCAGAACATTGAAATTCCGGTTTACACAGAAATGGGTGCCGGAGCCAATGTTCTCAAAACGCAGCAAACTATATGTCAACGAGTCCAGAATGACGATACGAACTCAACAGTATATCCAAAATTGGATTTCGATGAGCCGATCTCAAAATGACCTGTTGCCCCGGATATTGGTATCCGACTTGCACGGAAATGTGTGCCTGTCACGACCCGTACCCAGATTAGGGGCACGAACACGTGGTTACGTCCAGCCTACGCCGCAGAATCGGCGGTAGAATGCTTAATAGGTCATCTATAAAAACTACAACTAGACAAAATATAAGGGTACCTGTCATCTCCGCACGAAGGTATAATATGACATAACTCAATCACAAGAACAAACTAGGATAGATAGCACGAAATAGAAATATGATAGATATAAGAACGAAAAATGAGTTCAACATCCAACACAGCTAGAGAGAAACAAACAACATCACAGAGTCATGAAATATAAATATAAGCTACAACAGTCTAAAACAAAAGCTGGATCGCAGTCCAGGCAAGCCTAACTAAGCTAACTACTCTGGGAGTACAAAGTCTAGTGGCTCAATTATCAGGCCACAATCCTAGCCTAAGTCTCCATCTGTCTCGACCCCATAGTAGGTCGAGCAGTCTGCCTCAGAAACATCTGTAATATGTCAATGGTATCCTGTCAGAAAAATGAGTAAGTACAAACACTAACAGTAGTTCCATATGAATTGACAAATTTATAAGAGACAATATAATAAAATACAAGACAAAGATATGGGAAGACTTCGGAGCCATTCAAAAGCCGAGTTACAACCCGTAAACCAAACAAGGACCGGGATTGTAACCCTTCTCCTGAACAGAACCTAGCCTCCAATCAAAGTATAGCATATAAGCATGTAGAACATGTGAAATACAGGAAAAAATCAACTGGAAATATATAACAGGATGTGAGTACTGAATAGGACGACAATATATATATATATAAAGAATGACTTGGGAACTATTCGGAAGCCGAGTTACAACCCTTAAACCAAATAAGGACCGAGGTTGTAACCCTTCTCCCGAACAGAACTTAGCCTCATATGATAAATAAATATAAAATATGACTTGAATTATTAGAGCGTTATGTGATCGGCTTTGGGAATGTTATAGGACAGGCTATCCACTTGGCCCGACAATCAAAAGAAAATCTAGAAAGGGTCATGCCGGCCAACCTGGATAACGAGCACATGAATAAGATCTCGCTACACCCTACGTGAGGTGGGAGTGGCACAAGCACATAAAACTAGTGACAGGAGGCTTTGATCACATAGCCCCTAATAATTCTCCACCCCCGAATAGTATAATGGATTTAGACATGACATGTCATGACACGGGATTCCATAAGAGGGTAGCAAGTCCCCTTAGGAATCGGTGTCTATATAAGTACAGGGAATAAGACAAAAAAATGTACCAATATACCAAAAAAATATAGGAACAACATCTCATGTCATGATCCAACATATACTAGTCCGTGAACAATCGTGACTGAAAATCGAGTAAGACACTACAACTGAATCTGATATAGGAGATATCAAGACAATGAAAACTATCAGTAAATATACTCGCCTGTGGTCCTGAGATGATAAGGTGAACAGACGCTCAGAGTAATCACAGACCTAAAGATGAGATACCATGAGTCCAAACAGGGTTTAATAATGAAATGAAAGCTAATCTAGTCATGATATGCAAGTCTAAGTCAAAACTAGGTCAAACTAAGTCATACCAAGCTAAACTAGGTCATACTAGGTCATACTGAGCCAAACTAGGTCACACTAGGACAACCAAGGTCAAACAAGATCACAAGAAGTCAATCCAAGTCAACTAGGTTAATCTGGGTCAAGGGTTGACTTACAGTTGACTTTTGATCAAAAAGTCAACTCTGATCAATACTGAGTCAACCTTGGGTCAACCCTAGGTCAAACTAGTCAAATGTTGGCTAACTGTTGACTTTCAGTTAACTGGTCAACTCTGGTTTGGTTTTGGGTCGATTCTAGGTCAAGAGTTGACTTGAAGTTGACTTTCGGTCAAAAAGTCAACTCTTGGTCAACGGGAGTCAAGACTAGCCTAAACTACCCTCATTTAGTCATTACCTACCAAGACAACCTATTTCTAACCCCATCTAGCAATCAGAAATCCAATACCTTATATTACCCAATATCCTAACATTTACCCTTTACAAGGTATTCCCGATACCTTGCCCCATTACAATGGAAACCCCTCCAGATCTTAGGATACTAGCCTAGGCTTCTTAGGGTAGCTAGATACTATCCTATCTAGGGTTTACCAACCAAGAAATCTAGAGTTCTTGGACATCTAGTCCATCTTATGGTTATGTTGGTCATCTCAACATTTACCTTAAGTATCGTCATGATACTCTATGATATCTTAAGATACCACACTCTACTTTCTATCCAACCCTCCTAGTTCACTCTCCTACATTCTTCTGGTGTCTAGGTTAGCCACTCTAACTAGTCTTCTAGGATACTAACCTAGTTAGGGCACTAACTTAACTAACCACTATCTAACACTAACACAAACATCAAACTAACCCTTCTAATACCAACCTCAAAACCCACACTAACTAACACCCATAACCACTCTTTAAGACACCATCTAAGGACACTAAACTAAGGCCAAACTAGTGGGATAGATAGGGTATAGGCTGATTTGGTGAAGGAATAGATGAATGATATGAATGAATGAATGTTTGGGTGAATGAATGAATGGAAGGATGAATGGGAATGGAGGAATGAATGGATGGAATATGTGAATGAGTGTTTGTGTGTATGAATGCATTGAATGGCTTAATGAATGGAGGAACGAAAATGTATGGATATGTGAAATGAAGGAGAAAATGAATGAATGATTGGTGAAGTGAATGGATGATAGTATGAATAATGGAAGAAGTGAATGAATGGGGCAATGGGTTAATAAATGTGGGGACTGATTTGAGTATGGATGGATGAATTGGTAATTGAGTGAATGAATGAATGATAAATGAATGATGATAGTGAATTGGTAAAAGGATGTATAAATATGAATGGTGATTAATAGATTTATAGCTGAATTGAATGGCTTATATTGAATAGGAGAAAGGGGCTGAAATGAATAGATGACTGGATAGATGAATGTGGTGGCTGAATTGATGAAAGAGGGACTGGTTTGGACTGCCACTGTTGGCTGTTCCTACTGCTGCTATTGCTGGTAACTGGACTGATCCCCCCTTCTTCACACTGCTACCAAGTAACAGTGTCTACTGCTACTGCTGCTGCCCTATATGCAGTCCCCTGTGGGGACTGCTGCTACCAATGGCAGCAGCTCTCCCTCCTCTCTCTCCCTCTATCTCACTCTCATATTCTCTCTAACTCACACTCTACACTCCACTCTCTATATCCTCCACACACACACATACTTATATATATATATATATATATATATATATATATATATATATATATATATATATATATATATATATATATATTTTTTTGTATATATATATATATATATATATATATATATATATATATATATATATATATATATACATGTATAATCACACACACACACACACATATATATATACATATCCACACACACACACACATACATATATATATATACATATGTATAACCATACACACACACACACAATATATATATATATATATATATATATATATATATATATATATATATATATAAAAATATATATATATATATATATATATATATATATATATATATATATATATATATATATATATATATATATATATAAGATACACACACACAAATGAAAATATACATATAGACACAAAAAATATATATATATGGACACACAAGAACACATCTCATGACACAAAAATCTGAGATTAAAATAGGAATAAATCATTAAATCAAAACCACAAACACATGATGTGTCCAAAATTGGGGGTTTCCCACATGGACACAAAACACAACAAAGGACACTCCTATTACCTCCAAATGGACACGAAATGGACACAAATGGAGACACAACCATGGAGGTCATTCCTATGGGCTAAAATTAATCCTAAATGCATGTAGGAATGAAATAGAGAAGAGATTATACCTTCCGGTTGATCGAATCTAAGGAAATTCCTCCTGATACGACACCGATACGTAGAGACCTCCAAATGGACACGAACCAAAGCCAAATCCTCCCAAACTTGGCTAGCACCCTCTCTTCATGGAGTAGAGAAGAAATGAAGAAGATTTGGTGGAGGAAAGGATTGATTAGGAGATGAAATCAATGGTGGTTCCTCTCAAAATTTGGGGAAGAACAAGAGAGAAATTTATGGATAATAACCAAATAAGAATGATCCCTATCTCCTCCTATTGTGGCCGGCCTAGCCTAGCTAGGTGTCCCCCTTAGCAAATGTCTAAAATACCCCCACTTGTCTCTAATTGAATTAAAATAGGAATAGGTTTAGGTTGAGGCTAAATTAGTCTAGTTTTAAGTCTCTAATCAACTAAAGCTATTCATGAAAAAATTAGTCTAACACACTAACTAAAATAATGTCATGTGGGCCATGCCTAACTAATGAGTGGGTCCCACTAGAGTCAAAGCTACCCCGGGTCTCCGATATAAGTCAGATTGAGTTAAAATTCGAACCCGACTCAAATAACCCCAAAATAATATCATAAATAATAAAATAATTTTGAAAAATATTCTAAAATAAAAAATGACCAAAATACCCCTGTTTTTGAAAACTGGGGGTAACAAATCTATCCACCTTAAAAAAATTTCGTCCTCGAAATTAAAACAAAGCAATAAAAAAAACTCATGCAGAAAACAATCCCTCTGAAATACTTCCAAAACTTTTTTTAGCAAAATAAAAATCTCTTAAGGCACAATAATACTTGCAAATAAAAACTGTTACGTGTCCGACACGGACACGAAACCAACACAAAATCACACCTATCAAAAGTCAAATCAATAATCACCAATGCAATAATATCAAAAATAAATCAAAGAGGTCCAATGACCAAAATATCCCTGGCCAGAAATGACACTGAAAACATCCTAATCACATGGTTAGGCTCTAGGTCAAACCGTCCCTAGGGTTTCACTTACCAAAATATCAAAATCATAAGTCATGGCTTAAAAATTTAAAATAATTAAAATCTCCAAAATCAAAGCATGAATTAAATGACAACAATTAAATGACTAAAATTATAAAATTTAAAATTACTCTCAATTAGAAACTGGGTGCTACGAGTCTATCCACCTTAGAAGAATTCATCCTCAAAAATTAAGGTGGTAGTGCTCCTTATAGGTCAAACATCCCACAAACAAAATCTCAAAATCATGCAGTTCGATAATCATATGCGTCTGTCCAGAATCATGATACTCAGAATTTCCGTCATGCTAGTGAGCAAGGCTACGATAATCACAGAGTCCTCGACTGAGGTACATACCTCTAGAATCATGGTATTTAAAATTTTTGCGATGCTGCTAGCTTGGCTACAAAAACCTTAAATTCCCACACCCTAAAAATACGTCAATAATCCGACTATATGTCCTCATTATGCCTGCTAACATGACCCTAGAGGATTCTAAGATATCATAATCGAGGAGACCTAGCCCATACGACTTATCTCAGAAAGAAAAAGAAGAAAAAAAAATCACATCACAAGAACAAATTTTTTTCATCAAACAATCAAGGAACAGATGGAATTGAATTTCAAGACAGTTATAAGGAAGCAAAACGAAAATGAGATCGAAAGATTGGAACCTGCAATCTGTCATGCTACTGCCTGACTGTCCTCAACTATCATGGCGAAAGCTCGCCCCTGCTGGCCTCCCCTAGCCCGCTGTACTCTGTCCTGGCCTGTAGTACCCCGTCCCTATATCGTGTTCCGTACTCCGTCTATGGGGTGCACGAGAAAGGAATACTGTCACTATCGATTCGGTCGGGACCGATAGGTCGGGATCGACCGAGTCGATCGAACGGGAACGGTTGAATTAAGATCCATTACTCGTTATGGAATGGCTTCTTCAGAACCAAGTCCCATATTCAGCGGGTTGTGCCTCAAGGATTGACTCTGCGGCTGAGTCGGAAGAGACCTCCCGTTGCTCTGCTTTTTACGCCGCTTGCGTTGGTTTTGGCTTTGTTTTCTGAATGCATTTTCGTGAATGTTTTCGATAGTTTTTATGGCTTGCATTTTGAACTTGTATTTCCTATCGAACTTCTTGAATAATGCAGTGTTCTAATCGGTTGCTTGTAAGATTTCAGGTAATCGCATAGGCAACGTCTAGCGCGACCAATAAGTTCTTTCGCCTGAAGTAAACTCAAGGTGAGTGGCAAACCCTTCTCTTTTTGACCCCCTTCTTAAGTAAATCGATAATGTTGTTGCGAATGAAAGTATAAATGCAAGGCACGGACATGATAAAATGATTGAGTTTCCAAAGAGAATGTAGGCTATATCTTAATAACTAAAAGAAGAATGGTCTTTGCATGGTCATGGACAACTTGTCGACAAGGTAGATTTTCCCCGCACGGCAACCCGGGGCCACGGGACCGTTGCGGCCAAGAAAGGAAACAATTACATAGCTGTGCTGGAAACGGGTTAGATGGGAACTTACAGCGGGGCTCGCTACTCACGTTGAAAGGGCCCCGTCTAACAAAAGCTAAAAGGGAGTCCACGATGGCTCTGGGAGCCAGTGACCAACCACACGAAATATTGCACTTCATAAGAAAATGATAACAATTGACAGGAAAGAACATGGTAAGTCTCATAAGGCACGGTACGGCCCACCGTGGGTAAGTTCTAACGTATTTTCACATTATGCTTGTCATAAGCTTGTTTGAAATTTATTAGGATGGTTAGAAACATTCACAAGCTAAGTCATATAAACTCTTCAACCAAATAAGAGCGTGGAACTTAAATAACCACGCACCAGTACAAAATGTAATATACTGATTCTCGCTCTCCATGCAGGTACCCCGAACCACGAAGGGCGTGCCACTTAAAGCTCAAGGCGGCTTGAATCCTTTTGAAGTCTCGTCCGCGTGTGAAGGCTTTGTGTTCTGAAATCCTTTTGAAGACTCCGCACTCAGTACCAAAGAAGAAAATGATTACTCGACTTCCTTCGATAGCAGGTGGAAATGTGTAATAGTTTTGCTTGTAAAAAGGGATGTAATATATGGAACGACTATCTCATCAGCGTTCATTTTTTAAGTCGAGTCATGTTGTAGCCCGCACGACAATGATTGTAGTGGAGTCTATGTAAATAAAGTTTTATTATCAATAAAAAGTTAACTTCTATTTCAAATGTGTCAATCAATTTCTCTGTGTATTCTAACTTGATATTGTGTTTCGGATAACCTTATGACTACGCCTTGTGCGATCGTAACTTAGGTTCGCACGGCATCATGCCCGGGGGACGACTATCGATTCTACGAAATCGGGGCGTGACATAATGGTATCAAAGCACGACTTTACATCCTTTGGCCTTGCGTCTAGAGTTTCAAACCGTTGACCTTGCATCGATGAGATAAGTCGTTCCATACAATGAGTCCGTAATAATTTATGACTGATGCATTGCCTTCGTATTGCAGAAGTGCCGGAACGGACAAGAGCAGAGCGCTTCTAGCAGCTCTAGTAGTTCGCGTCATTCGCGGACCGGACCTTCTAACGATACCATCAAAAAGATGCTGCGCATAATGGAGGCACAGTGGAACCAGTCCGAGAACCGACATCAACAGACAGAGGAACGATAGGCCCAGTTCGAAGCTTGCTTCGACGCACAGGCTAACTTCAACAAAAATAGCTGGATACCCTGCAACAGATTGTCCAGACAATCGTGGCCCCCAGAAATTCTGCGACTGCGCCTGCCGTCACCACGCCTACTGTCACCGTGCCGACGGTCCAACCCATTGAAGTCGACACGGAGGAGCCCGAGCGTCAACCTGCGGTACCGAAAAAGTACAACTTTGAAGTGTCAGAATTCAAGAAAGTGTGCCGCACATCCTTCAGCGGCACCGAAGGCGCTTCAATAGAGATCGACTAGTTGGAAGAGCTGGAAGATCACTTCGAGCTCCTCGGCATTGAAGAATCAAAGCAAGTCGCCTGCGCTCAACTTCAACTACGGTTGAACGTGCACGACTGGTGGGCCGTGCACAAGTGAGCAATCCGACGCGATAATAACACAGCACCGATCTCTTGGGCCATATTCCGCAAGGCTTTTGAAGTCGAGTACCTTCCGTCAACCGTTCGTCAAGCGAAGGAAAATAAGTTCATGCAATTGAAGCAAGGGAATCAGACAGTAGAATAGTATGCCGCAGAATTCAACAAGTTGTCCAAGTTTGCTAGTGTATTTCTGCCTACAGAGGAGTGCCGTGTGCGACGGTTCGAAGTGGGTCTGCGACACTCTATCGGTGCATATGTCGGGGTCCCGGAGTACAAGATTACGGGCGAGGCTCTGAATCACGCTCTCCGCCTTGAGAGCCTGCATCCTTCCGGTGCTGCCGACGTGGTGCACCACTCCAATCACAAACTTCCTAGCCATACGGGAGGCAACAACTACGCGTCAAAGCATCCACACACTGGCGACTATAAGGGTCGGAACCCGTTACTACGATACAAAAATTGCGGCCAGCTTGGGCACACTGACGACCACTACTTGGCCAAGGCAGAGTGCTTCGCTTGCGGACAGAAGGGTCACTTTGCTCGAAACTGCCCAAATCTTCGACTGAATCGTAATGTCCTGACGCAACAAAACCGTCAAGAGAATCGAAAATAAGCGCCCCGACCTCCTCCGCCCACTCGACCCGTACCGTAAAATGGCCAAGACCGTCGCCCCAACACTCAGGGTCGCATCTACGCCATGACTCGAGATGAAGCGCTTGCATCAGATGCAGTAGTGTTAGGTATACTAAATTTTAATAATGTGCCTGCTCGTGTACTATTTGATTCAGGCGCTTCGTATAGTTTTATATCGACGAACTTTGTCGCCGAGCACAAATTTCCTGTAATATCATTAGATCTCGACCTTAGCGTAAGTACACCTTCGGGCACACCAATACTCACAAACTTAGCCTGCGCCGACGGAATTATCTGTATCGGCGGTCAAAAGATCGGTCTTGACATGATAGTTCTAGACATGAAGGACTTTGACATCATTCTGGGAATGGATTGGCTCGGGCCGTGCAACGCAACCATAGACTGCGCCAGAAAGACGGTCACCTTCCGCATACCAGGAGTGTCTAAATTCTACTTTTCGTGTGATGAGGCATCGTCGACCTGCATGCTGATCTCGGTAATATCTGCTCGCAGGATGCTGCATTCTGGATGCGAAGGCTATTTGTCGTCCGTCCGAGACATACGATAGGATGGTGTAAACGCGGGTGAGACCGACGTTGTGGCAGAATTCTCCGATGTGTTCCCGGACGATCTACCCGGCATGCCCTCCGACCGAGAAATTGAGTTCAGTATTGATACATTCCCCGATACTCGACCGATTTCCAAGGCCCCGTACAGAATGGCCCCCGCCGAGGTGAAAGAACTCAAGGTCCAGTTACAAGAGTTACTCGACAGAGGATTTATTCGGCCTATTGTTTCACCGTAGGGAGCGGCCGTGTTGTTCGTGAAGAAAAAGGATGGGTCCATGCGTCTGTGCGTCGATTACCGAGAGCTGAATAAGGCCACCATCCAGAACAAGTACCCATTGCCCCGTATAGACGAGTTATTCGATCAGCTGCAAGGCGCCTCAGTATTTTTGAAGATTGATCTCCGCTCGGGCTATCATCAACTCAAGATCAAGTCAGACGACGTACAAAAGTCAGCCATTCGCACTCGGTAAGGCCATTACTAGTTCCTGGTGATGCTATTAGGCCTGACAAACGCCCCTGCCGCCTTCATAGATCTGATGAATCAGGTATTTCGACCCTTTCTTGATAAATTTGTAGTAGTCTTTATTGACGATATTCTCGTCTACTCGAAGGATATAATGCAGCATGCAGAACATCTACGGGCCGTACTCCAGACACTTCGAGAGAATGAGTTGTATGCAAAGCAGAGTAAGTGCAAATTTTGGCTAAGCAGCGTATCCTTTCTTGGTCATATCATTTCGTCCGAAGGCATTGCAGTCGATCCGAAGAAAGTGGAAGCTGTTGCTGATTGGAAGTGGCCTGCGTCTGCTAGTGAGATTCGAAGCTTTCTTGGTTTGGCGGGATACTAGCGACGCTTCGTAAAAGACTTCGCGAAGATTGCATCGCCATTGACTCACCTCACTCAAAAGGGAGTCGTGTATGAGTGGTCGGATGACTATGAAGCTTCCTTCCAGGAGCTAAAATAACGACTAATTTTGGCACCTATACTCGCACTTCCGGATGGGCCAGAGGGTTTTCAGATATTCAGTGATGCTTCAGGCTAAGGCTTAGGATGTGTGTTCATACAGCGAAATAAGGTGATATCCTTCGCCTCCAGACAGTTAAAGTCGTACGAGAAGAACTATCCTACGTACGACTTAGAGTTAGCGGTGATTGTGTTTGCATTAAAATTGTGGCATCACTATCTATATGGCGTGGCATGCGCGATCTATACCGACCACAAGAGCCTCAAGTATCTTTTCACCCAG
This sequence comes from Iris pallida, assembly GCA_029216955.1. Lineage (NCBI taxonomy): Eukaryota > Viridiplantae > Streptophyta > Magnoliopsida > Asparagales > Iridaceae > Iris > Iris pallida. Next base: position 28,747,952 of record JANAVB010025598.1, on the reverse strand, counting down.
AAGGAATTGAACTTGCGACAGAGGCACTGGCTCGAACTGATCAAAGATTATAACTTGACGATCAACTACACTCCGGGCAAGGAAAATGTTGTGGCAGACGCTCTAAGTCGAAAATATCTAGCCTCGCTATCCATCAATCGCAGACTACTACAAGATCTAGAAGAAATGGGTATCGACCTCTGGATTCGATTCAGAGATGTACGATTGGCGCAGCTGCAGTTAGAGCCGAGTTTACTGGAAAAGATCATGGCCGCTCAGAAGGATGATCCAAACCTAAAGAAAATGTGCGAGAAAATTTCAACAGGTAGTGTGACCGACTTTACAGAAGATAAGACCGGCGTGCTGAGATTGAATGGCCGACTATGTGTTCCGGATGATTCAGAACTACGAAAGGAGATAATATCGGAGGCGCATTATGCGAAATATACCTTGCATCCAGGAAGTACCAAGATGTATAAGGACCTCCGTACGACCTTCTGGTTTTACGGGATGAAGAGAGATGTGGCGCTCTTCGTGTCTCAATGCATGGCCTGTCAGCAAGTGAAAGCTGAGCATCAGCGATCGGGCGGGGTGATGCAGAACCTTGCTATTCCTTAATAGAAATGGGATCACGTCACTATGGACTTTATTATTGGCCTGCCAAAGACACCACGGGGGAACGACGCCATCTGGGTCATCGTCGATCGATTAACCAAGTCAGTGCACTTTATTGCCATCAAAGTTACTTGGAGCGTTGATCGCCTGGCGCAGATTTATCTTGACGAGATAGTACGGCTGCACGGAGTTCCAGTATCCATCGTCTCTGATCGGGATTCACGGTTCATGTCACAATTCTGGAGTAGCCTTCAGTCGACGCTGGGTACCAAGTTGCAGTTCATCTCAGCTTACCATCCTCAGACCGACGGCCAAACGGAGCACGTTAATCAGATTCTCGAAGACATGCTACGACTCTGTGCAATTGACTTCAAATCAAGCTAGGACGTCCACCTACTGCTGGCAAAATTTGTATACAATAATAGCTACCAGTCCAGCATCCAAATGGCGTCGTATGAAGCTTTGTACGGCCGGAAGTGCAGATCGCCCATTTGCTGGGATGAAGTCGGGGAACGGTAGATACTCGGCCCGGAGCTGGTGGAACAGACTGTGGAAAAGGTCAAACTAATTCGGGAAAGACTGAAGATTGCACAGAGTTGGCAAAAGAGCTACGCCGACACCCATCGAAGACCGCTTGAGTTCCTGGTGGGCGATCACGTGTTCCTGAAGATGATGCCCATGTGAGGAGTTACTCGGTTCGGTACGAAGGGAAAGCTGAGTCCAAGATTCGTTGGGCCGTTCGAAATACTCGAGCGGGTCGCCCCAGTGGCCTATAAAATTGCCCTATCGCCGGCGCTTGAAGGTGTGCACAATGTCTTCCACGTCTCTCAGCTGCGAAAATACGTGCATGACCCCAGCCACATAGTGGATTTTGGCCAGCTGGAGCTAAAGTCCGACTTATCCTACATTGAAGAGCCAGTTCAAATCTTAGAATGCAAGGATAAGCTGCTGCAAAATCGAGCGATCCCTCTTGTTCGCGTACTCTGGAGGAACCATGCGGCGGAAGAGTTGACATGGGAACTCGAGTCAGAGATGAAGGAAAGGTTTCCTTCATTATTTTCATATAGGTAGATCCTGTTCTTAAGTTTCAAGGACGAAACTTTTTTCTAGTTGGTTATAATGTAGTGCCCCGTCCCTACATCGTGCCTCGTACTCCGTCCACGGGGTGCACGAGAAAGGAACACTGTCGCTATCAATTCGGTCGGGACCGATAGGTCGGGATCGATCGAGTCGATCGAACGGGAACGGTTGAATTAAGATCCATTCTCCGTTATGGAATGGCTTCTTCGGAACCAAGTCCCATATTCAGCAGGTTGCGCCTCAAGGATTGACTCTGCGGCTGAGTCGGGAGAGACCTCCCGTTGCTCTGCTTTTCATGCCGCTTGCGTTGGTTTTGACTTTGTTTTCTGAATGCATTTTCGTGAATATTTTCGATGGTTTTCATGGCTTGCATTTCGAACTCGCATTTACTATCGAACTTTTTGAATAATGCATTGTTCTAATCGGTTGCTTGTGCGATTTCAGGTAATCGCGTAGGCGACATCTAGCGCGACCAACAAGTTCTCCCGTCTGAAGTAAAGTCAAGGTGAGTGGCATACCCTTCCCTTCTCGACCCCCTTCATAGGTAAATCGATAATTTTGTTGTGAATGAAAGAATAAATGTAAGGTACAGACACGATAAAATGATTGAGTTTTTAAAGAGAATGTAGGTTATGTCTTAATAACTAAAAGAAGAATGGTCTTTGCACGATCATGGACAACTTATCGACAAGGTAGATTTTCCCCGCACGGCAACCCGGGGCCACGGGACCGTTGCGGCCAAGAAAGGAAACAATTACATAGCTGTGCTGGGCACGGGTTAGGCGAGGACTTGCAGCGGGGCTCGCTACTCGCGTTGAAAGGGCCTCGTCTAACAAAAAGCTAAAAGGGAGTCCACGATGGCTCTGGAAGCCAGTGACCAACCATAAGAAATATTGCACTTGATAAGAAAATGATAACAATTGACAGGGAAGAACATGGTAAGTCTCATAAGGTGCGGCATGGCCCGCCGTGGCTAAGTTCTAACGTATTTTTACATTATGCATGTTATATGCTTGTTTGAAATTCATTAGGATGGTTAGAAACATTCACAAGCTAAGTCATATAAACTATTCAACCAAATAAGAACGTGGAACTTAAATAGCCACGCACCAGTACAAAGTGTAATGTACTGATCCTCGCTCTCCATGCAGGTACCCCGAACCACGAAGGGCGTGCCACTTAAAGCTCATGGCGGCGTGAATCCTTTTGAAGCCTCGTCCGCGTGTGAAGGCTTGTGTTCTGAAATCCTTTTGAAGACTCTGCACTCAGTACCAAAGAAAAAAAATGATGACTCGACTTCCTTCGATAGCAGGTGGAAATGTGTAATGGTTTTGCTTGTAAAAAGGAATGTAATGTATGGAACGACTATCTCATCAGCGTTCGTTTTGTAAGTCGAGTCATGTTGTAGCCCATGCGGTAATGATTGTAATGGAGTCTATGTAAATGAATTTTTATTATCAATGAAAAGTTAACTTCTATTACAAATGTGTCAATCAATTTCTCTGCGTACTCTAACTTGATGTTGTGTTTCGGATAAACTTATGACTATGCCGTGTGCGATCGCAACTTAGGTTCGTACGGCATCACGCTCGGGGGACGACTATCGATTCTACGGAATCGGAGAGTGACATGGCCTGCCTGTCTGGCTGCACGAGCAGTACAGTTCTTCATCTGGTGATCTGGAGCTCCACATAATAAACAAACTCCCAGCCTCATCCTGCAAACCTCCCGGGTGTGCCCCGACTTCCAGCAGAAGCCGCACTGCATGGCCTATCTCTGGTCCTGACCCTGCTGCTGGTGGGCACGTGCTGGTGCCAGCTGTACTCTGTCCTGGTCTCCTCGGACTCCCCGAAGGCGGCAATCCTTCAGCTGGTGGTCGGGCACCCCACAGTATAGACACACGCCCAATCTCATCCTAAAAACCTCCCGGGTGTGCCTCGGCTTCCCGCAGAAGCCGCACGGAGTAGTCTACTTCTGGTCCTGTCCCTGGTGCTGAACTGGTGCACCCTAAACTGTAAAACCCCCTAATTTTTTTAATTATTTTTTTAATTATTTTATTAGACTTAAAAATGAATTTATACAATTTATGGTTTTTTTACAATGACCTTAGCCATTGTTGAATTTTGGAACACGAGACTACCATGAATTTTGGCACGGAAGATGTAGCAGTGTGCCTTGACTAGTGTACCAGTCATGTCGGGGGAAGCCTAGCCATGGTGATGTCCAAACTAGGAAAACCAGACCAAATTGTGAATTTACTTATTTAAAGTATTTTAATGAAATATTATTTTATATATTGATTTTAGATGACCCGGTTTGTCCAATTCAGTCCGAATTGGGCCCAAACCAAATTTTAGCCCATGTAAGCAGGTAGTGTGACCAAATGTGGTCATGTAGACATATTTTATGTACTTAGAAATAATTCCTAAACTATTTTAGAATTTTATGTACAATTTCTAATTATTTAAATATTTGTACAATTATTGGTATTTTATTATAAAATAATATTTTACAATATTGTACATGTTTCTGGACCCGGATGAGGGTGTGTGGTAAAGTTCACACGTTGGAACAATTTTTATTATTTTATTATTACTAAAGTTATTTTGTGGAAATTAAATAGACATTTTATTATTGTTGATATTATTTGATATTAATGTGATATTATTATTGTTGCCTTTTATGGCAATTTAAATTTGTGTATATATGTAAAAATATATTTTAGATGCATCATATATATAGTTAGATAATATTAAACTTTATTTCAAATTAGTGGAGATTTAATAAATATGATTATTCTATAGAGAGATTATTTTTATTTGACGTATTGTGATTTGAATTTTATATATATGTAGATATGTTTAAATATATTAAATAATTGGGTAGATAATATTTAATTTGGTATTTAAATTTCTAAATAGATTTTTGGTGTATTTATGGATATATACATATATATAGATATAAATATATATATATTGAGGTTTTAGTTAAGAAAAGAAAAAGAAAAAGAAAAAGGAAAAGGAAAAGGAAAAGAAAAGGAAAAAAAAAATATAAGCACACCCACCCACATAAGTGGGCGGGCCCCCACGCTGCATGCTACAACATGTTTATTCCGCACAAACCCGTGGGGTTAAAGCTAACGCACAAACCCAAAGGGGTTATGAGTAATAGTAGTAGTATTCTATTAGGTTTTCATCCAATTTGTTTTATATACAACTTCCTCCACAAGCCTCAAAACCCTAATCTTCCAAAACGAAAATTGAGGCTGAACATACCCTCTTCGCCTACGAGTTCATTTCACCAGCAACGGAGTTGTGTGCACGACGAACGAAGCATCGGAAGTCATCCCCGCGTCACCCACGGAGCAGTTTTCCTACTCAAGGTACCCTACTTCCCTACGACATAACTTTTTGCTCGTAACTCCGATTTCCGATCCGTAAATGTTCTGGAAAGTAGACTTGACCCTCTTTGAGATCCCCCAGGTGGATTTTGACATGGCCATCCAACTTGCTCGAAAAATCGAGACGAATTTGAAGAAAAACCACTTTTCTGAATATTAAAAACGGTCGTAAAACACCAACTTGTCGGCCACTTTTCTTGTTGTACATTAAGCTTTCGTAAAAACTAATTGAAGGCAGTCAAAGATAACTTAACCGAGATTGTAATGCACCTTTTGGATTCACTTTTCATCTATTATGTAGAAAGTTACACGTTGTTAAAGTTTTTCGAAAAACTGTAAATTCTGTTTTCAAAAATTAGAAAAATACTCCGATATGGTGTCCGTCCCGACAAACCGGGCGACGTGGTCGCGCACTATATGCATCGAAAGGCACGTATGGATGTTGTCGACGTGTGGGAACTGACGGAACCCGATTTCGTTGCATGTGCGCGACGAAATCAATGCGTATCCGTCGAGATACCCCGTATCGACTCTTTGCAAATTAAGTCACAACTTTGTGCACACTCATCATATCGCGATGAAACTTGTGCCATTTGACTCGAAATATTTTTCTGGTCCTGTGAGCCAAGTTTGGTCCGGTTCTGAGACCGTTGATCGGGACACTATTTTGGCGGGCCCACAATCCCACTCAACGGGCGATTTTGTGCACAGCCCACCGGAATCCAAAATTGGACATACCGTTGGGTTCGTCTCATCAAAACAAATCCGTAGACATATAGTTTGATGACTTTAGAGATCGTAGGTTCTAGCGCGTATTTCGGTGCAAAGCGGGTCCAACGGCGGATATCATTTTAACCCAAAATTATGATTTTGTCCCTGTTCCAGAATTTAACTTTTGGACAGGCATTTTCTAGGCATATCTTATATTTCAAACTCGTTCGTGATGTTTGTTGCAGCATCCGGAGTCATTTGCAGGATTTGGCTTTTCTTGCTTCGTTTATTTGTCAGTTCGAGCTACTGGATTATTCTCTTTTGTACATAACCTCAAGCAAGATACCTTACCATTATACTGTTTATATTCAGCTGCATATTATTACATATCCCTGTTCATTTATTTTCAATTTTTACTGTTCCTGATTTACTGTCTGCTCAGTGATATTAGATATACTTTGTTATTATCCTTTGACTGCATATGGACTTAGAGTTAAGAGACGACCGCCTGTAGTGTATCGCATATACCTTGATACTATTGTACCACGAGGATGTGTGAGATGAGTAGCATATAGAGGTTCTTGTGTGTGGGCTGATCCCCCATGCGCATGCGTTAGGGCTAACTGCTAATAGAGGCATGTTAGGAGACTTAGCAGTTAGTAGAGGTATATGAGACATGGATATGAAACTCTGTTAGGCATTGGATGGGAAGAACAGTTCCTTGACGTATGGGCCAAGTATGCACTTCCCTATTACCGGTTATCTCTGCGGGAGATACGGTCCTGGATCCTGATACTGATTTACTGCTGGCCTCTGACATTCGATGAATGTTATGCTTTGAGGTCCCTGGTATCCTGTTGGGCCATACCTGAGATTACTGCTACTGAGCCAGAGTGCCCATGCGTTGGAGGTTTGTTCTTAACTGCATAAATACTGTAGTACGGTTAGATTACCTTATTGTCGTCTTGTCACTTATTTCGGTTTGTGACATATTATATATTCAGTTTATTATGGCATGTTTATTGTATCTTGTTACGTCCCTCTGAGGACTTGGTTATCTCTCCAGGTGTGTGCTTCTGTGATTTTGTAGGTGCTCTAGCCAAGGCCGTGATCTTCTCCATAAATTTTGGAGACGATTGTGCTTGGTTCGTCTCGTTATTCTATCGCTCACTTCTTGTACATTTTATTTGAGATAGTTGGTAGTAGACTTTGTCTCCGCTCAACGATTGTATACATGACAAATTCAAAGTTGCTTTTATATCATTTATTTATCTAGTGGATGAGATTTAGTTATTATGGTTCTACTTCATTTTACATCTTATGTATTCATACGAGATTTCCATATATTGGAGTATACTTCGTATGTATACAGCTGGCACTGGGGCGTTACATATTTTTGTGGTGGCCCATGCAGGTCAAGTTTGTCACTTCGGTTACGTTAGTGTACCGATGTGAACCTGCAACATAGGATTAGAATTATAGGAATCTCATCCATACAGCTTGACCTCTTCCCTTGGCTTCAAATTCCGAACTCTCGTTCGAGTTCCTTGAATTGCATCTTGCTTGATTCCTTTCTACCGTTGATTCTTATTTTCGTACTTAGTGTCAACCAGGAAGATGACTACACTAGTATATGCTCATAGGTCAAACACGTGGCTAGAATGGTTATATTGGCAATTGGAATACATTCAAGACTCTAATTGAGTTAAAAAGGCTTTTTGTGAATTAATGATTAGTAATTTGTAAAGTAGGATACTACCAAGGAAGGTTTTAATCTTGAGATTTCTAAATAGTAAACACCATAGGATTGATAATACAGGAAGGAAAAAAAAAAGCTAGAATCTTTATACCCTTGATTTAAGAAATTGATTGGCTTTTTGAGATTTGATATTTATGATTTATTGGGTTATAGTTATACATCCTTGCACAAGTATAAAATTGATTTGCTTTTCGAGTTGTGATGTTTATGAGTTTTTGGTGATAGATATACATCTTTGAACAAATATAAAGTTTATTTGATTTTCGAGTTTTTATGATTTATTATATTATAGTTATACACCTTCGAACAATTATAAATTTGGTTTGAAAATGATCTTAGCTTTTAAAAATGGTCGTAGGAATTATTTAATTTTGAGTTGTACAACTAGCGATTTTCGTGTTTAGTAAATTTTAAATTTTAAGTGGAAGTAATGACAGTGAATTTTGGTTTAAATATTTGAAAGTTATGAAAACGATTTTTGAAAATTTTTTTTTTAAATGGTGTCCTATGATTGAGAATTTACAAATCTATTTAGATTTTTGGTAAAAAAAAAAAAATTTTGACTGATAAGATTATTTGAATCAAAAGTTTAATGTGGGATTGCTAATATTAAATTTTTTTGGGAAAATTTCGAAGGATGTGATGGAAAGTTATTTTACCATTTAAAAGTTATAATTTTGTTGGAATAACTTAGCATGAATAGAAGTTAAAATTGATGAGAGCATTGAGCTTAATCTTTGAGATTGCTTTTAATATGTGAAGAGTTTTATTATGAGTTATTTAAAAATTTTAGAGTGTTAAATTTTGATTGATTGTGAAATTTTTATGGATTCGTAAATTAGGAACCCTTGAGTTAAATAGTTGAATTTAAACATTAATTTTGGAAAAGGTTAGTAGTAACGTGATAAAGTTGCTTTGAGACTTATGAAAGTGATTTAAATTTTTTATGATGAATTTGAACGGCTTGGAGTGAATACAAATTTTGGGTTGTTATTTTTGAAAATTTTATTTAGAGACTTTTGGAGAAAAACTTGAGTTAAGTTTTAATGGTGGACAACCAAAAGAGTCCAAATAAGATGGAGAAATTCCACAATATTCCACACTAATTGCCATGTCATTTATGACCATGATAGTAGTATATACACAAGTGTTGTTAGTCATCTACACAGCTATGTGACTGTATTTCCACCTCGACTTACTCGACCTTCCTTCAATTCTAGATCTTTTAATTGCGACCTTTTAATCCGTTTGCAATTTGAATAATGATCTAATGGTTCCTTAACGGTATTCATCTAGGAGACTATCTTCTCTCCGGAATTGTGTTCCTAAATTATTTTACTGGATTCTTAATTGATTTTACTTCATGCTTCAACTTGATCTACTTTATTTTTGTGCATTAGTTGTCACCTCATGAACTCCCACTTTCTATTTTAGATATTTTGGCGTCCCTCACCATGACTTGGATATGTGGAGCACAACTTTAGACTTTTCCTTCCAACAAGTTTCATATGTAAGACCTAGACGAGCCTACCTTCATGTAGATATATCATGTCCCACCAAAACACGTCTCCTTGTACACCATTTTCTTAATATGACTTTCTGGTCGAAATGTCTAAATTATAACCTTTACCATGATACCGATATATTTTTGACCACGGATAGGGATTCAACCTCGACTCAATTCTTTCGACCCGATATGTGATTGTGTTATACTACATTCCTTAAATGCTTAAATTTGTACTTTATCTCAATTGCTTGACCCATTGTCCCATGATACTATTAGTTTAACTATTGTAAGTTGGGTAGAATACCTCACCACCTAACAAACCTTTTTCCTTGTGAGCCACATTGTTAAGTTCACTTAGACTATAAATTCAGAGGACCCTACCTTATCTAGTCTACCGAGCCATAAATGAAAAAAAATACTAGGACGACTGTATAGGCCCACACTTCGGGCAAGACTTGATTTTAAAAGATCTTGGACTATTTAAAATTTCCTTCATTAGTACCTCCCTTGCTCATATTTTGACTATCTCATGCTGCTAATGTACCTTCAGTTTTGCAAGCTTATTTCTTTACCAAGCTTGATCATGACATATTTTATTGGGTGCACCCACTAACATATTGTCTAATCAGAACTGGTGCATGATGGTCTGATCAACCTATTGCACTTTGGTTCGCTTTTCATATATTATTCTATTTGGATGCAGACATAGTTAAACCTGCCTTAGAGTCTCATCCACGACAGCCTTGGCAATTCTCTTTTGAATTATTTTCGCCGCCTATGAACCCCGCAATTCATACTCAATATATATCACCGTCTTTGAAACCTTTGTTGTTCTTGTCTTTTACTTATTTTGGAAAGACAAGGCACTGTGCTTGCTAGATAGACTAAATGTATCATCTTTGGTTGTCCAATCGGTTAATTATACACGAAATATAGATAGCCACCGACCGACTAATGTGGCTGTACCTTCGCCTTTAACTGCTCTTCATTTTCTCAACCCTAGAATTATTATCGTGTCCTTCAAATTATTCTTGAGCACTCGAGAATGATTCTAATCATTCACTTCAATCAAACTCTCAATCGAGGCGATTAGTCTCCAGTTTCTCTCTAGGAACCACATCTCCCAAATGTCTAAATTATTCTCTTTGATCTACTCAATTCATTATTACTCTCCAATTTGGATTATCGAAATTTTGTTACCATCACTGGCAACCCTTATTCAATTCCATAACCATGATATATTTTTGTATATATCGACTCAACAATTTTCTATTGCACGGTGGTGTTGAACGATGTTTTATTTGTCTCCTCCAAAATTTAATTATATTTTGGTATTGACGAACTCTTCCTATCCCTCAACCCTATCTACCCTATTAATCCTAAATTTTGAGGACGAAATTCTTGTAAGTTGGGTAGGATGTAAAACCCCCTAATTTTTTTAATTATTTTTTTAATTATTTTATTAGACTTAAAAATAAATTTATACAATTTATGGTTTTTTTACAATGACCTTAGCCATTGTTGAATTTTGGAACACGAGACTACCTTGAATTTTGGCACGGAAGATGTAGCAGTGTGCCTTGACTAGTGTACCAGTCATGTCGGGGGAAGCCTAGCCATGGTGATGTCCAAACTAGGAAAACCAGACCAAATTGTGAATTTACTTATTTAAAGTATTTTAATGAAATATTATTTTATATATTGATTTTAGATGACCCGGTTTGTCCAATTCAGTCCGAATTGGGCCCAAACCAAATTTTAGTCCATATAAGCAGGTAGTGTGACCAAATGTGGTCATGTAGACATATTTTATGTACTTAGAAATAATTCCTAAACTATTTTAGAATTTTATGTACAATTTTTAATTATTTAAATATTTGTACAATTATTGGTATTTTATTATAAAATAATATTTTACAATATTGTACATGTTTTTGGACCCGGATGAGGGTGTATGGTAAAGTTCACACGTTGGAACAATTTTTATTATTTTATTATTACTAAAGTTATTTTGTGAAAATTAAATAGACATTTTATTATTGTTGATATTATTTGATATTAATGTGATATTATTATTGTTGCCTTTTATGGCAATTTAAATTTGTGTATATATGTAAAAATATATTTTAGATGCATCATATATATAGTTAGATAATATTAAAATTTATTTCAAATTAGTGGAGATTTAATAAATATGATTATTCTATAGAGATATTATTTTTATTTGACGTATTGTGATTTGAATTTTATATATATGTAGATATGTTTAAATATATTAAATAATTGGGTAGATAATATTTAATTTGGTATTTAAATTTTTAAATAGATTTTTGGTGTATTTATGGATATATATATATATATATATATATATATATATATATATATATATATATATATATATATATATATATATATATATATATATATATATTGAGGTTTTAGTTAAGAAAAGAAAAAGAAAAAGAAAAAGGAAAAGGAAAAGAAAAGGAAAAAGAAAAAAAAAATAATATAAGCACACCCACCCACATAAGTGGGCTGGCCCCCACGCTGCATGCTACAGCATGTTTATTCCGCACAAACCCGTGGGGTTAAAGCTAACGCACAAACCCAAAGGGGTTATGAGTAATAGTAGTAGTATTCTATTAGGTTTTCATCCAATTTATTTTATATACAACTTCCTCCACAAGCCTCAAAACCCTAATCTTCCAAAACGAAAATTGAGGCTGAACATAACCTCTTCGTCTACGAGTTCGTTTCACCAGCAACGGAGTTGTGTGTACAACGAACGGAGCAACGGAAGTCAGCCTCGCGTCACCCACGGAACAGTTTTCCCACTCAAGGTACCCTACTTCCCTACGACATAACTTTTTGCTCGTAACTCCGATTTCCGATCTGTAAAATGTTCTGGAAAGTAGACTTGACCCTCTTTGAGATCCCCAAGGTGGATTTTGACATGGCCATCCAACTTGCTCGAAATTTCGAGACAAAGTTGGAGAAAAACCACTTTTCTGAATATTAAAAACTGTCGTAAAACACCAACTTGTCGGCCACTTTTCTTGCTGTACATTAAGCTTTCGTAAAAACTAATTGAAGGCAGTCAAAGACAACCTAACCGAGATTGTAATGCACCTTTTGGATTCACTTTTCATCTATTATGTAGAAAGTTACGCGTTAAAGTTTTCCGAAAAACTGTAAATTCTGTTTTAATAAATTAGAAAAATACTCCGATATGGCGTCCGTCCCGACAAACCGGGCGACGTGGTCGCACACTATACACATCGAAAGGCGCGTATGGATGTTGTCGACGTGTGGAAACTGACGGAACCCGATTTCGTTGCATGTGCGCGACGAAATCAATGCGTATCCGTCGAGATACCCCGTATCGACTCTTTGCAAATTAAGTCACAACTTTGTGCACACTCATCATATCGCGATGAAACTTGCGCCATTTGACTCGAAATTATTTTCTGGTCCTGTGAGCCAAGTTTGGTCCGGTTCTGAGACCGTTGATCGGGACGCTATTTTGGCGGGCCCATAATCCCACTCAACGGGCGATTTTGTGCACAGCCCACCGGAATCCAAAATTGGACATACCGTTGGGTTCGTCTCATCAAAACAAATCTGTAGAAATTTAGTTTGATGACTTTAGAGACCGTAGGTTCTGGCACGTATTTCGGTACAAAGCGGGTCCAACGGCGGACATCGTTTTGATCCAAAATTACGATTTTGCCCCTGTTCCAGAATTTAACTTTTGGACAGGCATTTCCTAGGCATATCTTATATTCCAAACTCGTTCGTGATGTTTGTTGCAGCATCCGGAGTCATCTACAGGATTTGGCTTTTCTTGCTTCGTTTATTTGTCAGTTCGAGCTACTGGATTATTCTCTTTTGCACATAACCTCAGGCAAGATACCTTGCCATTATACCGTTTATATTCAGTTGCATATTATTACATATCACTGTTCATTTATTTTCAGTTTTTACCGTTCCTGATTTACTGTCTGCTCAGTAATATTAGATATACTTTGTTATTATCCTTTGACTGCATATGGACTTAGAGTTAAAAGACTACCGTCTGTAGTGTATCGCATATATCTTGACATCGTTGTACCACGAGGATGTGTGAGATGAGTAGCATGTAGAGGTTCTTGTGTGTGGGCTGATCTCCCATGCGCATGCGTTAGGGCTAACTGTTAATAGAGGCATGTTAGGAGACTTAGCAGTTAGTAGAGGTATATGAGACATGGATGTGACTCTATTAGGCATTGGGTGGGAAGAACAGTTCCTTGACGTATGGGCCAAGTATGCACTTCCCTATTGCCGGTTATCTCCGTGGGAGATACGGTCCTGGATCCTGATACTGATTTACTGCTGGCCTCTGACATTCGATGAATGTTATGCTTTGAGGTCCCTGGTATCCTGATGGGCCATACCTGAGATTACTGCTACTGAGCCAGAGTGCCCATGCGTTGGAGGTTTGTTCTTAACTGCATAAACACTGTAGTACAGTTAGATTACCTTATTGTCGTCTTGTCACTTATTTCGGTTTGTGACATATTATATATTCAGTTTATTATGGCTTGTTTATTGTATCTTGTTACGTCCCTCTGAGGACCTGGTTATCTCTCCAGGTGTGTGCTTTTGTGATTTTGCAGGTGCTCTAGCCAAGGCCGTGATCTTCTCCATAAATTTCGAAGACGATTGCGCTTGGTTCGTCTCGTTATTCTATCGCTCACTTCTTGCACATTTTATTTGAGATAGTTGGTAGTGGACTTTGTCTCCGCCCAACGATTGTATACATGACAAATTCAAAGTTGCTTTTATATCATTTATTTATCTAGTGGATGAGATTTAGTTATTATGGTTCTACTGCATTTTACAGCTTATATATTCATACGAGATTTCCATATATTGGAGTATACTTCGTATGTATACAGCTGGCATGTCGATGTATCTAGTCCTACGTATTTTAGGACTAGGGCGTTACATAAACTGTATCCGGTACAACCCTCTCAACTGCTGCCATTGCCAGCTGGTGGGAGTTCTCCATGCTCTGCCGTAACACCTCTGTCTGGCGGTAAGATGCGTCAGCCTGATGCTGTTGTGCCTCGGCTTGGGCCCTCTGGGTCTGCAACATCTGCTGTAGAAGGGCCATAATCTGTTATGCATCAGTCGATAGCGGAGGCGGCGGTGGAAGAGTCTCAGGAATAACTATGGACGGTCCTGCAGCTGGAGGTGGAAGACCTCCTGGAACCGTCGCTGCTATTCCCGCATGGAGGGCAGAAACTGAGGTGGCAACTGCCTCAACTGCAGCTCCCGCAGCCGGAGGTAGAGGTCCTACCGGATCGGGCCTCTCCAGAACAGCACTAGGTCTTGCTGCCTGAGAACGGGTAATCGCCATCCTGTGGATAGATTGAAACAAGGAATCAATATGGCACATGATAAGGAATATCAAGGAAAGACAATTGAATTCAATGCAAGAAGAGTTGTCATGGTAATCAAAAGATCATAATTTTCCTAAAATGTGATTGAGTAACCATATCATATCCTAGATCCTATGTCCTATCACAGGCTCGTAATTAGTACTCTAAGTCGAGCACCATTTCGAGATCGCACTAATTGCGACACAGACCTGCATGGGCCACCACAAAAACATGTCACAACCTGTACCCTAATTAGGGGCACGAGCACGTGGTTACGTCCAGCCTACGCCGTAGAATCGACGGTAGAACGCTGTATAGGTCGTCTATAAAAACTACAACTAGACAAAATATAAGGGTACCTGTCATCTCCGCACGGAGGTATAATATGGCATAACTCAATCACAAGAACAAACTAGGATAGATAGCACAAAATAGAAATATGATAGATGTGAAAACGGAAAATGAGTTCAACATCCAACACAGCTAGAGAGAAACAAACAACATCACAGAGTCACAAAATATAAATATAAGCTACTACAGTCTAAAACAAAAGCTGGATCGCAGTCCAGGCAAGCCTAACTAAGCTAACTACTCTAGGAGTACAAAGTCTAGTGGCTCAACTATCAGGCCACAGTCCTGGCCTAAGTCTCCATCTGTCTCGACCCATAGTAGGTCGAGCAGTCTGCCTCAGAAACATCTGTAATATGTCAAAGGTATCCTGTCAGAAAAATGAGCAAGTACAAACACTAACAGTAGTTCCATATAAATTGACAAATTCTATAAGAGACAGTATAATGAAATACAAGACAAAGATATGGGAAGACTTGGGAGCCATTCGAAAGTCGAGTTACAACCCGTAAACCAAACAAGGACCGGGGTTGTAACCCTTCTCCTGAACAGAACCTTCCCTCCAATCAAAGTATAGCATATAAGCATGTAGAACATGTGAAATACAGGGCAAAATCAACTGGAAATATATAACAGGATGTGAGTACTGAATAGGACGACAATATATATATAGGATGACTTGGGAACTATTCGGAAGCCGAGTTACAACCCTTAAACCAAACAAGGACCGATGTTGTAACCCTTCTCCCGAACAGAACTTAGCCTCCTATGATAAATAAATATAAAATATGACTTGAATTATTAGAGCGTTATGTGATCGGCTTTGGAAATGTTACAGGACATGCTATCCACTTGGCCCAAAAATCACAAAAAAATCTGAAAAGGGTCATGCCGGCCAACCTGGATAACGAGCACATGAATAAGATCTTGCTACACCCTACGTGAGGTGATAGTGGCGCAAGCACATGAATATAGTGACCGGAGGCTTTGATCACATAGCCCCTAATAATTCCCCACCCCCGAATAGTATAATGGATCTGGACATGACACGTCATGACATGGGATTCCATAAGAGGGTAGCAAGTCCCCTTAGGAATCAGTATCTATATAAGTACAGGGAATAAGACAGGAAATGTACAAATATACCAAAAAAATCTAGGAATAACATCTCATGTCATGATCTAACATATACTAGTCCGTAAACTATCGTGACTGGAAATCGAGTAAGACACTACAACTGAATCGGATATAGGAGATATCAAGACAATGAAAACTATCAATGAATGTACTCGCCTGTGGTCCTGAGCTGATAAGGTGAACAGACGCTCAGAGTAATCATAGACCTAAAGATGAGATACCATGAGTCCAAATAGGATTTAATAATGAAAGGAAAGCTAATCTAGTCATGATATGCAAGTCTAAGTCAAAACTAGGTCAAACTAAGTCACACCAAGCTAAACTAGGTTATACTGAGCCAAACTAGGTCACACTAGGACAACCAAGGTCAAACAAGGTCACAGGAAGTCAATCCAAGTCAACTAGGTTAATCTGGGTCAAGGGTTAACTTACAGTTGACTTTTGGTCAAAAGTCAACCATGGTCAACTTTAGTCAACACTAAGTCAACCCTGGGTCAACCCTAGGTCAAGCTAGTCAAATATTGACTAACTGTTGACTTTTAGTCAACTGGTCAACTCTGGTTTGGTTTTGGGTCGATTCTAGGTCAAGCGTTGACTTGAAGTTGACTTTCAGTCAAAAAGTCAACTCTTGGTCAACGGGGGTCAAGACTAGCCTAAACTATCCTCACCTAGTCATTACCTACCAAGACAACCTATTTCTAACCCTATCTAGCAATCAGAAATCCAATACCTTATATAACCCAATATCCTAACATTTACCCTTTACAAGGTATTCCTGATACCTTGCCCCATTACAAAGGAAACCCCTATAGATCTCAGGATACTAGCATAGGCTTCTTAGGGTAGCTAGATACTATCCTATCTAGGGTTTACCAACCAAGAAATCTAGGGTTCTTGGATATCTAGTCCATCTTATGGTCATGTTGGTCATCTCAACATTTACCTTAAGTATCGTCATGATACTCTATGATATCTTAAGATACCACACTCTACTTTCTATCCAACTCTCCTAGTTCACTCTTCTACACTCTTCTGGTGTCTAGGTTAGCCACTCTAACTAGTCTTCTAGGATACTAACCTAGTTAGGGCACTAACTTAACTAACCACTATCTAACACTAACACAAACATCAAACTAACCCTTCTAATACCAACCTCAAAATCCACACTAACTAACACCCATAACCACTCTCTAAGACACCATCTTGGGACACTAAACTAAGGCCAAACTAGTGGGTTAGATAGGGTATAGGCTGATTTGGTGAAGGAATAGATGAATGATATGAATGAATGGATGTTTGGGTGAATGAATGAATGAAAGGATGAATTGGAATGGAGGAATGAATGGATGGAATATGTGAATGAGTGTTTGTGTGTATGAATGCATTGAATGGCTTAATGAATGGAGGAATGGAAATGTATGGATATGTGAAATGAAGGAGAAAATGAATGAATGATTGGTGAAGTGAATGGATGATATTATGAATAATAGAAGAAGTGAATGAATGGGGCAATGGGTTAAAGAATGTGGGGACTGATTTGAGTATGGATGGATGAATTGGTAATTGAGTGAATGCATGAATGATAAATGAATGATGATAGTGAATTGGTAAATGGATGTATAAATATGAATGGTGATTAATGGATTTATAGCTGAATTGAATGGCTTATATTGAATAGGAGGATGGGGCTGAAATGAATAGATGAATGGATAGATGAATGTGGTGGCTGAATTGATGAAAGAGGGACTGGTTTGGACTGCTACTATTGGCTGTTCCTACTGCTGCTATTGCTGGTAACTGGACTGATCCCCCCTTCTTCACACTGCTACCAAGTAGCAGTATCTACTGCTATTGCTGCTGCCCTATATGCAGTCCCCTGTGGGGACTGCTGCTACCACTGTCGAGTATGCTGCTGCCAATGGCAGCAGCTCCCCCTCCTCTCTCTACCTCTATCTCACTCTCACATTCTCTCTAACTCACACTCTACACTCCACTCTCTATATCCTCCACACACACACACACATACTTATATATATATATACATGTATAACCACACACACAGACATATATACATATCCACACACACACACACACACACACACACACACACACAGAGACATATATACATATCCACACACACACACACACACATACATATATATACATATGTATAACCACACACACACACACACACACACACACACACATATATATACATATCCACACACACACCTATATATATATATATATATATATATATATATATATATATATATATATATATACACTCACCCACACATATTATATACATAGAGACACTCTTAAATATATATATCTATATATAAGATACACACACACAAATGAAAATATACATATAGACACAAAAATATATATATATGGACACACAAGAACACATCTCATGACACAAAAATCTGAGATTAAAATAGGAATAAATCATTAAATCAAAACCACAAACACATGATGTGTCCAAAATTGGGGGTTTCCCACATGGACACAAAACACAACAAAGGACACTCCTATGACCTCCAAATGGACACGAAATGGACACAAATGGAGACACAACTATGAGGGTCATTCCTATGGGCTCAAATTAATCCTAAATGCATGTAGGAATGAAATAGACAAGAGATTATACCTCCCGGTTGATCGAATCTAAGAAAACTCCGCCCGATACGACACCGACACGTAGAGACCTCCAAATGGACACGAACCAAAGCCAAATCCTCCCAAACTTGGTTAGCACCCTCTCTTCATGGAGTAGAGAAGAAATGAAGAAGATTTGGTGGAAGAAAGGATTGATTTGGAGATGAAATCAATGGTGGTTTCTTTCAAATTTTGGGGAAGAACAAGCTAGAAATTTGTGGATAATAACCAAATGAGAATGATCCCTATCCCCTCCTATTGTGGTCGGCCTAGCCTAGCTAGGTGTCCCCCTTAGCAAATGTCTAAAATACCTCCATTGTGTCTAATTGAATTAAAATAGAAATAAGTTTAGGTTGAGGCTAAATTAGTCTAGTTTTAAGTCTCTAATCAACTAAACCTATTTATGAAAAAATTAGTCTAACACACTAACTAAAATAATGTCATATGGGCCATGCCTAACCAATAAGTGGGTCCCACTAGAGTCAAAGCTACCCCGGGTCTCCGATATAAGTCGGATTGAGTTGAAATTCGAACCCGACTCAAATAACCCCAAAACAATATCATAAATAATAAAATAAATTTAAAAAATATTCTAAAATGAAAAATGACCAAAATACCCCTGTTCTTGAAAACTGGGGGTGACAGTGCCAGAATCAATGTCCACTAAAACTTAGCAAATTATATGTCAACGAGTCCAGAATGACGATACGAACTCAACGGTACATCCAGAATTGGATTCCGATGAGCCGATCTCAAAGTGGCCCATTGACCCGGATATTGGTATCCGACTTGCACGGAAATGCTTGTCAGAACCAATGTCCACTAAAACCTATCAAATTATATGTCAACGAGTCCAGAATGACGATACGAACTCAACGGTACATCCAGAATTGGATTCCGATGAGCCGAAGTCAAAAAGTCTCGTTGATCTGGACTGTGGGATCTGCTTTGTACCAAAATACGTGCCAGGTCCCACGTCCTCCAAATTTAACAAATTATATATGAATCCGTGCCAGAACGACGCCACGAGTCTACTGGCATTGTTGGAAATGAAATCTGGAGTCCAGAGTTCAAAAATGGAAAATTTCAAGTTAGAAATTGCGATTTCGGACGACCAACTTTGACGTCTTATTCAACCAATCAAACAAGCTCACAATGAAACGAAACTGGAGGGGTAGGAAGCGGGTTATACCAGCTACGTACAGGAACTGGTGGCATGCCAAACGAAGTTGCCAGAGGGACGGCGCACCCCGGGGGTTCGTCGGAGTTCGTCCAACAGTCGAATTTCCCAAAAAATGCTTACGAAGTCGCTGCGACAGGCGCCATTCTGAGTTCGTTTCCGAGATCGTGCTGACGGAATTTAGTGCAAAATGCACGAATAGGCTATGCATCACGCCGGGGAGGAAGGCGGCGCACCCCGGGGGTTCGCTGGAGTTCGCCCAGCCAGGGGGGCGGCCACGGCGGCGCCTGAACCACGCGGCTGTGCTCGGCCATTTTCGGCCGGGTGCTCGCTACTGTATTGCTCGCTGCTGCTGCAGTTGTGGGGGCTACACTGGCCCAGCTAGGCGGCACGGCGACGGTCGGCCAGCAGAGCACGACAACGGCGAGGTGAGGTGAACTGGTGGAGGTGGTGGTATTGGATGTGGTGGTGGTATAGGCTAATGGTGGTGGTGGTTGAAGTGGTGGTGGTGATTGGTATTGGATGAGGAGGAGGAAGGAGAGGCTGGTGGAGGAGGAGTTCGAAAGGAGGAGGAGATGGTGAGCTCGGGAATGGTGGAGGAGCTAGGACGGCGCTCGGCCAGGGAGGAGGAGAAGAATGGTCGGTCATGGGGCTGCTGTGTGCGTGTTGGTGTTTGAGAAAAATAAAGAGAGAGAGAATATACGCGTGTGTAGGAATAATAATGAGAGAGAGGGAATATAAAGAGAGAAAAATGGATTCTCTAAAAACTGGGGCCGGTCAAGGGTGTGGGAGTGAGTGTTGTGAGGATGTGGGGTTGGTATTGCATGTGGGTAGAATGAAGGATTGGGATTAAATGTAGGAATAGATCTTTTCTTAGGGATTTAAATCAAGGGGGTTATCCAAAAAAATATTTGAATAGGTAGTCTAGGTATTTAATATTTTTTTAAGGTCAAGGAGAGTGAGGGTGTCATGAGAGAGGGTAACATGAAGCTTGGACTGGGTTCGGTTGAGCCGGGTCAGGTCAAAATCGGACATGGTGCAATAATTGAATTTAAGTAGGTGTTTATGATCATGGATAAATAAGTAGCATGTGGAAGCTCAAATAAATGGGACACAAGTATCATGTGGGTAGTAGGCTTCATGTGGGCCATGTTCATATTTTGGGTCGGCTAGGTTGGATCGATGTCGGGTCCCAGAATAAAATGGGAAGTCAGGTCACAAATTACAGTGGATAATTAATTGGCCTAAATTGACCCAAAAGTTGTGCGAAGCAAATGAAGCAAAAGATGGTGTGTCTGAGTGGAACACGAAGGTCATGGGTGAAGAGTGTCTCGAGTAGATCATGCATGAGAAGTTGGTTTCAAGAAAATGACTAGCCTTGTGCTCCTAATTTAAAAATCATGGTAACGTGCATCTGATGATCAAGGTAAAGAGTGAGAAATCAATTAATAATTAATCAACGATAAAATGGTCTAAATTGACCTGAAGTTGTGCGAAGCAAAAAGAGTACAAGGGAACAAGTTTGAGTGGGACATTATATACCAAAATGAAGGTAATCCTGTCCACTAAAAAACTCATGAAGAAAGTTTCCAGAGATGAACATCCCTGACACTCCAAATATCAAAGGCGCGGAAAAGTACATTCAAGGATAAAAATAATCAAAATAAAATATTTATTGAAAAAAATAATTCAATCAAAAAATAAAAAAAACCCAAAATAAAGGGTGCTCACATCCTACCCACCTTATAAAAATTTCGTCCTCGAAATTAAAATATTCATACCCCTTCTAGGTCAAACCCCCACAATCAAGTCTCAGAACTTAATCAAATCCTACAATTTAAAAGGACGGCATACTGGGTCATGGCATTCAGTGGTAGTGAAAGTCTCATCTAGGTATACTAGTCATGCTAAACCAAAACGGTCATAGGGTATCAAAACATACAAGCAATCTAGGGTGCTAAACTAGAAACGTTATAGAAACAACAAATCATCAAGGCTGAAACAACAAATCATCAAGGCTGTAAGGCAGTCTACCATCCTATATAAAAACTGGTAATTATCAAAAATAAAAATAAAGATAACTACTAATTATCTATAAAGGGGTACTATTCAAAGAAAATCAAAATCAAAAGTTTAAAGAACGAAAGTCAATAGCATTGAAATCCAATCACAATATATATATATATATATATATATATATATATATATATATATATATATATATATATATATATATATATATATATATATATATATATATATATATATAGATAGATAGAGAGGGAAAAGCTAGCATTATGTAAAGATTATGTGGTTATTGTGTGTATGGGTGTATGTGGGCATGTTCATAGGGTTAGATAGTAGACATGTGTGTGAAATATACATGAAAATATATAGGAGGATTGGGTTTCAAAACAATAGCTATCAAGTTACACTACTCATGGCATATTGGTTAAACAATCTACAATGCATAACCTATTTACTCATAACATACATGGCTAACCATATATATATATATATATATATATATATATATATATATATATATATATATATATATATATATATATATATATATATGGATATATATATATGTATATATATATATATTTATATATATTATATATATTATATATAAAAAATATATATATATATATATCATATATATAATATATATATATATATATATATATATATATATTATATATATATATATATATATATATATATATATATATATATATATATATATATATATATATATATGAACGTAACATAGAGATGAAGGGTTAGGTTTATATGGCAGTTGTGAACATTAGTGTAGAGTGTCAAGTGTACAGGGTTTATAACTTGAAATAAAGGGTTCAATCATTTAGTTCAGTTCAACATTACATATTAAATTTGAAATTGAACTAAATATTTGAAATCAATGTAAAAATGTTAACATGTATTATGTTTCAGGATTTTGGAGAAATTCGAACATCAAAACCAACCCAATGTTCACCACAACCACAACCTAACATGTAAGAGTATGAAACCTAATATTATATTCCTACATACAACAATGTATACGGCTCAAAGCATTACATTTAAAAACTGTAAATTGAACTAATCACTTAGAATCCAGTGTTAAAGGGTTAATATGCACACAGTCTCAGATTTGACAAATTCGAACACAAAACTCAACCAATTTCTTTAAGAATAGAAATCCTGTATATAACATACATGTGCAGTGATGTAAACAACAACTAATAACATGAAATTTATATTTAAATTATGAATTTAAACCGAAAAAGTAGAGAACCAGTCTCTGATACTGTACTGTATCAGAATATTGGGGTTTTGAGAATGAATTTAAACACCAAAAAGATATTAATATGTATTTAGATAGGTTGGTAATCAAAGTGTAGCATGCATACGTGTCAGGCAAAGTATATGTGTCCACTATATATATATATATATATATATATATATTCTCATGTCCCAATATAAAAATCAAATTCTATATCAAGACCAACATTTAGATTGCTACCAAGATTGCAAGGTAGGTGATTGATGTAATCAGGACAGTTTTTTTTAGTAATACAAGAAATAATGGCAAGAAGGAAATAATGATAAAATCTGTTCTGCTTATCTGTTTAAAAGAAGGAACCATTTTAAAACCAGAGCTATAATATCAAATCTATGATAAGGTCCAGCAAAAATCATCGATTCACTGTGTTAGGAAAAAAATTCATAGCAAGGAGTTACACAAAGGTTTATATTAATAGCTAAAGCTACTCCTACTCCTACTTTTAAGTTAAATAATGAGAAGCAAAACAAAACAAAACAATAATTTTTTTGAAAGACTGAAACAAAAGTAGCAAAAACATGTTCAAAAACATTTAAGGTACAATCTGATAATCATATGTGTCTATCCAAAACTATGGTACTCTAAATCCTCATCATACTAGTAAGCAAGGCTACGATAATCACAGAGTCCTCGACTAAGGCACATACCTCTAGAATCATGGTATTTAAAATTTTTGCGATGCCACTAGCTTGGCTGCAAAAACCTTAAATTCTTACACCCGAGAAATATATCCAAAATCATACTTTATGTCCTCACCATGCTGGCTAATGTGACTGTAGAAGACTAGATTCCATAACTGAGATGACCTAGCCCATATAATTTTATCTTGACAACAAAAAAAATTTAAATCAATAATGGATACCAAAAATCAAATTCATTAACTAACCAAAAAAGGTAAATATAAACTGTTAGAATCAAATTTTGAGATATTTTATAATAAAATTCTTAAGGGTCATCCCAGGAATCTCTCAAGGAATCCTAACAGTGATTGAGTACCTTCAAAAATATATCCTAATCCTACTACAGACTGTAGTGATACTCTAGTTCGAATACCACTACACAAACTCGACCTGCATGGGCTACCACTAAAAAATGTGTTACGACCCACACCCTAGAGTAAGGGCACGAGAAGCGGATACGTCCAGCCTACGCCGCAGTGTCGGCGGTAGAACGTTGTCCTAGGTCAATCATCTAACAATATATAAGGTACTTGTACAGTACATACACTCCGAATGGAGGTGACATAACAAATACAGTCTCAATCACATCTAAGGTAGAATATGATAAAAAGATAGATAAAACTGAAATCCACAAAGAGATACAGGAGATAGAAGTCTAAGTGTCTAAGATATCACAAATCCAGAAAACATCTCAAATCTCAAATACAGTAATCCATAGAGTATATACAACTCAAGACAACTGAAAATAAATAAGAAAAACTCTAGCTATCTACTCCAACCTCTACTGTGTCTCCTCTAGGCTAGCAGGTAATCTCCAAGCTATTTGTAAAATTTATCAACAGGTCCAGTCAGGATGGGAGTGAGCACAATACATCTCATGCAAATTATAACAGGTTAGGAAGTATAAACATGCTAGAGAGTAAGATACATGAGCTGTAAGAAAATGTACACGAAATAAGAGAGATATTTGTAAACTGGAAATATATACAAGATAAGTAAGAACTGTAAGTGACTAGTAATTTAGAGCACAATATGGTTATGTAAACGGCACGATGTTGTACATGAGTAATCTACAAAGGTTGTATATGAGTAATCTACAGGATTGATTACATAACCACTTCTACTCCCCCGCCCCAATCAATACACAAGGATCCAGTCAAGTTATGTTATTGCACACGAAGTATAGTTGTACATGATGATCATGTGAGCACATAAGTATACACGATTTCACATGATTTGTACACGAATAACACGAACACAAGGCATACACGATGTCCATGATAAAGTACACGAACACGAAATACCCGATGTATCCGCTAAGGGGATAACATCGCACATACTAATCCGTGTTACCAATGTGTCAGCATCAAGTAAAGTAATCTAAAGCATGAAATATAATCCTAAACAAGATATGAAATGATCAGAGAATGTACTCGCCTGATAACCTGAACAACTGATAGGTATAGAGGTCCAAACTGAAGCCATAGAGTCCTATTTAGAGCAACACAGGTTACAAGGTGTTCAAGTTGTAATAAATGAAGTTTTACAAGCAATTTATATTATTCTAGGCTCTTCTAAGTCAAGTCAACTCTAGGTCAACTCTGGTCAACAATCTAGTCAAACTAGGTCAAGTGTTGACTTACAGTTGACCTTTGGTCAACTGGTCAACTCTGGTTAACAATCTAGTCAAAGTAGGTCAAGTGTTGACTTACAGTTGACTTTTGGTCAACTGGTCAACTCTGGTCAAACAGGGCCAATTCTAGTCTAATTATTTAGATATAAAGTGTACTTCGTTATTCGTACTTCGAAACTTACGACACGCAAATCGAGGTAAGATGATCAACAGTAAGGTTAATAATCTTATTATAGCGATCCACGTGTTCATCTTGTCAATTTCAGCTATGTGAGATCACTAGAATCGACTGATCTCAGTTTCGTTGTACTAATCCCGAAATACGAACATTATAAGGATTAATTATAATAAAAGGTGATACATAGAGAAAGTATCTACAAAAATTATCGGATGATGAATTAAACATCGCCAACGTGTCCAGAATAGTCAAATTAGCTAGGATAGCCTACCCATCGGTCCAGTTTGGACACAAGGGCAAAAATATAATTTCGGGTCAAAAATGGTATCCGTGTCGGAGCCGTTTGCACCAAAAAATGTGCAAAAAAACAATTCTACAAAATATAACAAATTATATGTCCATGAGTCCAAAATGGTGATAGAACCCAACGGTATATCTGGAATTGGATTCCGTTGACCCGATCTCAATTTGGTCCGTTGACTAGAATATTAAAATTTTGATTTGCACGGAAATGCATGTCGGAGCCAATGTTCTAAAACTCAGCAAACTATATGTCAACGAGTCCAGAATGACGATACAAACTCAACAGTATATCCAGAATTGGATTCTGATGAGCCGATCTCAAAATGACCCGTTAACCTAGATATTGGAATCCGACTTGCACGGAAATGTGTGTCGGAACCAATATCTACTAAAACCTTACAAATTATATGTCAACAAGTCCAGAATGACGATACGAACTCAACGGTACATCAAGAATTGGATCCCGATGAGCCGATCTCAAAATGACCTATTGACCCGGATATTGGCATCCAACTTGCACGAAAATGCGTGCCGGAACCAATGTCCACTAAAACCTAACAAATTATATGTCAACGAGTCCAGAATGACGATACGAACTCAACGGTACATCCAGAATTGGATTCCGATGAGCCGGCATCAAAAAGTCCCGTTGACCCGGACTGTGGGGCCCGCTTTGCACCAAAATGTGTGCCAGGGCCCATGTCCTCCAAATATAACAAATTATATGTGAATCTGTGCCAGAACGATGCCACGAGTCTACTGGCTGTGTCGAAAATGAAATCTGGAGTCTCGAGTTCAAAAATGGAAAATTTTAAGTTAGAAATTACGAATTCGGACGGCCAACTTTGGCGTCAAATTCAACCAATCAAACAAGCTCACAATGAAACGAAACTGGAGGGGTAGGAAGAGGGTTATACCAGCTACGCACAGGAACTGGTGGCACGCCAAACAAAGCTGCGATGGAGGAGGTACGAGTCGACGAAGTTGGCTCCGTAAAATTGTCCAAAATTTATACAAGTTAAACGGTCAACTTGGCGGCCGGTTTTGATGTATCAAACGATAAAATTAACGGACGAAAATTTAGGCGCCATTATGAGTTCATTTTCGAGCTTGCGTCGACGGGATTTAGTACGAAATGCACGAATAGGCTATGCATCGCGTTGGGGAGGAAGGCGGCGCATCCCGGGGTTCGTCGAAGTTCGCCCAGCTAGGGGGGGCGGCCAGGGCGGCCCGTGGCCGACGGTGGCGCCTGAATCGCGTGGCTGTGCTCCGCCATTTCCGGTCGGCTGCTGTATTGCTCGCTGCTGCTGCAGTTGCAGGGGCTGCGCTGGTCCAGCTAGGCGGTACGACGGCCGGCGGCCAGCGGAGCACGACAGCGGCAAGGTGAGGTAAACTGGTGAAGGTGGTGGTGTTGGATATGGTGGTGGTGTAGGCTAATGGTGGTAGTGGTTGAAGTGGTGGTGGTGATTGGTGTTGGATGAGGAGGAAGGAGAGGCTGGTGGAGGAGGAGCTCGGAAGGAGGAGGAGATGGTAAGCTCGGGAATGGTGGAGGAGCTGGGGCGGCGCTCAGCCAGGAAGGAAGAGAAGAATGGTCCGCCATGGGGCTGGTGTGTGGGTGATGGTGTATAAGGAAAATAAAGAGAGAGAGAATATATGCGTGTGTGGGAATAATAATGAGAGAGAGGGAAAATAAAGAGAGAAAAAGGGATTTTCTAAAAACTAGGGCCGGCCAAGGGTGTGGGAGTGAGTGTTGTGAGGATGTGGGGTTGGGATTGCCTGTGGGTAGAATGAAGGATTGAGATTAAATGTAGGAATAGATCATTTCTTAGGGATTTAAATTAAGGGGGTTGTCCAAGAAAATATTTGAATAGGTAGTCTAGGTATTTAATTTTTTAAGGGCAAGGAGAGTGAGGGTGTCATGAGAGAGGGTAACATGAAGCTTGGACTGGGTTCAGTTGAGCCAGGTCGGGTCAAAATCGGACATGGTGCAATAATTGAATTTAAGTAGGTATTTATGATCATGGATAAATAAGTAGCATGTGGGAGCTCAAATAAATGGGACACAAGTATCATGCCGGTAGTAGGCTTCATGTAGGCCATGTTCATATTTTGGGTTGGTTAGGTTGGATCGATGTCGGGTCCCAAAATAAAATTGGAAGTCAGGTCACAAATTACGGTGGATAATTAATTTGCCTAAATTGACCCAAAAGTTATGCGAAGCAGTTGAAGCACAAGATGGTGTGTCTGAGTGGGACACGAAGGTCATGGGTGAAGAGTGTCTCGAGTAGATCATGCATGAGAAGTTGGTTTCAAGAAAATGACTAGCCTTTTGCTCCTAATTTAAAAGTAATGGTAACGTGCATATGATGATCAAGGTAAAGAGTGGAAAATCAATTAATAATTAATCAACAATAAAATGGTCTAAATTGACCTGAAGTTGTGCGAAGCAAAAAGAGTACAAGAGAACAAGTTTGAGTTGGACATTATATACCAAAATAAAGGTAATTCTGTCCACTACAAAACTCATGAAGAAAGTTTCCAGAGATGAACGTCCCTGATACTCCAAATATCAAAGGCACGGGAAAGTACATTCAAGGATAAAAATAATAAAAATAAAATATTTATTGAGAAAAATAATTCAATCAGAAAATAAGAAAATCAACCCAAAATTCAGGGTGCTCACACTTATCATACTTCTTTTGAAGAGCCCAAACCGGGGTTGCCTCGGCGACTGACCTACAGTCCCGAGTAAAGGCTATGCCAAGCTTTGGACGATGGGACCGTGCCTACTTTATCAATCATTTATGCGGGCGACGCCTATAACTTAGGCTAATTCATAGGTTTGTGGCAACATCGATCAACTTTTCTTCTTCCAAGCCACGGGACGAAGGACCGAGTATCATTTTAAAAGCACGTCGTTCAATGATTGTAAGCAGAACGTGGGACCTTTTCCATGTTCTAACTCAATCCGACTCGACTTGGGATTATTCCCTTAGCTATGTAGATTCGCCTCTTTTATTATCAAGCCTACTTATGTATTTGAAAACTTTTGTTTTATTAGTGTGAAGGCCAAGCTGAGGCAAGGTCAATGAAGCCACCCACCTGTACGAGGAGTCGCCTCGACCGAGTAGGTCTTCGAGCAGCCGTTGCATGGCTAAGTCCGAACGCAGTTGGCATTTCGATTCCTCCGATTGAGCTGAACGGGACGGAGAATTATAATATATGTATATATATGTATATATGTGTGTGTGTGTGTACACACACACACACACACACATACACACACACACACACATATATAGGATAACCGCGCTACTTGTGACCTTCCGCAATCGCCAAGGCCGAAATCCCTTTCTCCACCTCCTCCGGTCTGGCCGCGGCCGGGCCATATATATATATATATATATATATATGATAACCGCGCTCCTTATGACCTTTCGCAATCGCCGGGGCCGATCTCCCTTTCTCCACCTCCTCCGGTCTGGCCGCGGCCGGGCCGGGGCACCTGTCGCATGATCCAGCCGGACGCGCGGTGCCTCCTCCTCTCTTTTGAACTTTTCCCTCATGGCGAATCCCCTACTAAATCATTAACGGAGGCGGTCTCGGGTTCTCCCGCTCTGGTTGATACGACACTCCCCGCACGTGTTCTATCCTCTTCTAAAGGATTTCCGACGATCTCATTCTCGGCCGAGGAGGACCAAGCGCTTTGTTCCCCCTTCAAGTTTGCCATTATCGGCAAATTCCTTCATGCTCGGCCTCCTATCGAGTCCATCCGTCGTGCACTTGCGGTTTGTAAATTCACGGGCGAGATCAAAGTAGGCGTTATCGACAACAGGCATGTCCTCGTTCGAGCCTCTAATAAGGCCGATTATCTTTGTTTGCGATCGAAGGAGGTTTGGTACATCTCTCGTGCGCTAATGCACACTTTTAAATAGACACCAAGTTTCAATAGCGCTGAGGAATCACCATTTATCCCTGTTTGGATTGCCTTTCCAGGGCTCCCACATCATTTATTCCATAAAGAGGCTGTACTGGGCATTGCATCGGCACTTGGTCACCCGTTGATGATTGATAAAGCTGCCTCCGAGCTTTTACGCCTGAGTCTCGCTCGTGTTTATGTCGAAGTGGATGCCAGTAATGACCTTCCTTCAAAGGTGTGGATTAATCTTCCAGAGGGAAGAAGTAGATTTCAACGCGTCGAATACGAGACGACCCCGACGTACTGTACTCATTGCCGCCACCAAGGGAACGTGAGATCCTCATGCACCGCTCTTACAAGATAAGGGCAAAGCTCCCTTGGTTTCTACGAGGCCTAGCCTGATCCTGTAGCAGCTGCTGCTTACGAAGAAGAGGGGTATGAGATCATGGCTACTGATGCAAGGGTTCAACTCACTGAATATGTGGTCATCCCTTCGGGGGAGGTGGATCGGCCCTCTGGCCATACGACAGGGAAGGAGGGAAAGCTCAAACATGAGCTACACTCGGACCCCAATATAATAGATCAGCAGAAAATGCCGAATACTGGGCCGTCCATCCCTATTCAGCAAGAGGCGACTGCTCCAAGTCTGGGGGCGGTGGGCGCTGTCAACACGGACGACCATTAGGGGGAGCTTCCTTTGATCCAACTCCGGATTCTAGATTCACTGGAGCCGACATCGAAAGTCCTGGAGGATAACACGGACGTGATAACACCTGCACTGGGGACCATCACGACTCCATTGCGTCCACCGTTGTCTCCTTGCTCTGATGGTAGCAAGGAAGAGGGACAGATCCAGCGGATGTCATGGGCGGATGAGGCTGAGGCGGAGGATCATCCGTCTCCAAAGCCGCCTGGGCAGAAGTAAATCAAGCTACCCCCAGAGCCATCTACTCGCATCCTTCGATCCTCGTCGTCTATGCAGGGCCGTCCCGATAGTCATTTTTCCTCTCTCCAATTATTAAGTTCCTTATGTGGAACATTCAGGGTGTGGCTAGCCGCTCCACTATTGTCCGAATAAAATCGTTGGTCAGAAGTAATTATGTGTTTCTTCTTTCTTTGTTCGAGCCAAAGGTTACAAACAATCAACTCCTTGCCTATCAGCTAAAGCTTGGTTTCCATTCTTCTTTTGCTAATGAATGTGGGAATGTTTGGGTTTTTAGAAAGAATTATGATGTGTTGCTTCTCTACTCATCGGATCAATCTTTAACGGTTGAGGCAGAGATGGGTATCTTCCCGAGCAAGGCCAGATTCTCCTTCATTTATGGGCACAATCTGAAAGAAGGAAGGCGAAAGCTCTGGGAGATGCTCCTTCATCTCCAGGCGACTTTCTGTGGCAGTCCTTGGGCTATTGGAAGAGACTTCAATGTGGTCGTTCGATCAGATGAAAAAATAGGTGGTCGGCCGCCACATCCATCAGATATCTAGGAGTTTCTACAGTTTTATGTTGCTGCGGGTCTTCAAGAGGTAGCTTTTTTCGGGAAAGTGATACCTGGTTTAATGGATAGTCTGACAACAAATGGCAAGGGTCCAGACTGGATAGACTTCTTGTTGATCAACACTGGTCAGTCCTGCCTCTTATTACCAGCTGTGAGGATTTGAATAGGGCGGAGTCGGACCATGCACCGCTTCTCATCACTATCAAGCCTCAGGTGACAAATTTTTTTAAGCAATTTTGCTTTCTAAATTTTTGGACTAATCATACAGATTTTATTGATCAAGTCCGTTTGGCGTGGTCTTCTGTTTTTCATCCGAATGGTCTGATCCAGATTGGACTTCGGTTGGCGACTATGAGGAAGGCTCTTTCCTCCTGGAGCCGTGTAACTTATGGGGATGTTTTCCAGGCCATCAAACTTGCTGAGGATGCTGTGTTGCAAGTCGAGCTCCTGTATGACTGCTATCCTTCTCCGCAGACTCGTAGCTCTCTTTATGCTGCAAAGGCGAGGCTTAAGAACAAAACATTAATGAAAGAAGCATTTTGGCAGCAGAAAGCTCGTTTGAAATGGGACTTGAGTGGGGATCAGAACACGTCATATTTCTACGATTGTGTTTCGAGTAGAAGGAAGCAGTTATTTATTCATCAGCTGATTAGGGATGATGGGGCGATTCTTACAGACCCTACTGATCTTCATCGGGAGGCAAAAGATTTTTTTGGCCAACTTTTCACCTAAGAGCCAGTATCAGATCCGTCTGCTGTTCTTCAGGAGATTTCGCAGTTAATCACGATGGAGGACAATGCTACTCTGGAGGCTATCCCTTCTAAGAGCATCATTAGTAAGGCCCATCCCATTTTCTAGATTCTAGATTTAGAATGTAGGAGCTTATTTTGTAGAATAATAAGTCTCATCCCTAGTCCCAATTTCTACAATTTCGGTCCCAACCCATCAATGGGTGCTAAGGGTTGGGTCTCCCAATTTCTAGATTTTAGATTGTAGAAACTCGTTTTGTAGAATAGTAAGTTCCAATTTGGAGCCCAACTTTCTAGATTCTAAACTTTATATTATTTTTTTCCTATATTAATTTTTGACCACACAATTTTTGGGACCGGAGCTCACTTTATCATTTTCTACTATTCTCATACAAATCCAACCCATTCTACATTTACCTTTTTTTGAAATTTTGGGCTCCAAATTGCATTGGAGAGTCCCAACTACTAATGATGCTCTAAGGAGGAATTATTGGTGGCTGCTAAAAGCCCGGATCCAAACAGTATCGCGGGAGTCGATGGCTTCAATGGGTGCTTTTTTGTGCACTGTTGGGAGATTATAGCTGACGAAGTGTTGGAAGTCGCAACCTTATTCTTCCAAGGCTTTAGTCTACCTCGGACCATCACTAGTACGCAACTCATCTTGATTCCAAAGGTGGACCACCCGACCAGATTATCTGAATTCAGACCAATTAGTCTGTGTACTTTTATTAACAAAATCTTTTTAAAAGTACTGGATAATCGTCTGGTTGATATTCTTCCTCGTGTCATCTCGCCGGAGCAGAGTGCCTTTGTTAAAGGTCGAGAAATTATAGATAATATAATCTTGGCTCAGGAGATTATTCATGGTATGAAACATAAGAAACTGGGAGCAGGCGGGAATATGGCAGTTAAACTTGACATGATGAAGGCCTTTGATAGAGTTGACTGGGCTTTTCTTCTCCGGATGCTCCACATATTTGGCTTCAGCATAGTATGGGTGGACATGATTTACCGTTTAGTCAACAATGTTTGGTTTTCTATTCTTTTGAACGGACAACCGTTAGGCTTCTTCTACGCTATGAGGGGGTACGGCAGGGCGATCTGATCTCTCCGGCTCTCTTCATTATTATGGCAGAAGCCTTATCCAGGAGTTCGAGCGGTTTGGGAGCGCTTCCAAGCCAGAAGAATTTTTATGCCCCTAGCGGATGCCCTCGGGTGACACATCTGAGCTATGTAGATGACATTCTTGTGTTTGCGGCTGGGGAAATGAGATCTTTACGACGGTTGCGGACATCACTCCATGAGTACGAGGCGGCTTCCGGACAACGCATAAACTATGTGAAGTCCACTATGTTTGTGGCGGAAGGCTTGGAAAGCAGTAGGATTACAGCCCTTTAGGAAGTTTTTGGCCTTCCGGTTCTCCACCCTCCTTTCCAGTATTTGGGTTGCCCAATTACATACGGGAACACACTATTGGAATGTTCGAGAATTTGATCGCAAAGATTAGAAGGTGGCTGGCACAACCGCTTATTGTCTCCAGGAGGTACATTAATTTTGGTAAAATCGGTGCTTTCCTCTATTTCGACATATACCATTGCCGCTAGTAGCCCTCCTATTGCGGGTCTGGCACAACTAGAAACCATGTTTACAGACTTTCTATAGGGATCGATAGATGGTATTGGAACGCGGCAATGGCTATCATGGGACCAGGTGACTATTGAGAAGGAAAAAGGAGGCCTTGGAGTTCCTCGGCTGCGTGATTTCATGGACGCTTTTGCGATGAAGCTCTGGTGGAAGCTTCGTCAGCAACAGACATTATGGACGATACATGAAGGCGGTCTACTTCTCCGATCGACACCCTAACGCCGTTGGCCAAGCACAGCTGGCCTCCCCGATTTGGCGACAGATACTCCGAGGCCACGAGTTGGGAGAACGACACTTCAAGCTGACGCTCAGAGATGGATCTTCTTCGGCGCTATATGAAAGATGGCTCCCATCTATCGATGCACTACACGGGGGATAGGTGTCGAATATTCGGATATGGGATCTGCGGCTTGGCGATGGAAGTTGGGACAGGAACCGAGTGCTACGCCTACTGGGCACAGAGGCTGCTGCCGACTTGGACGGTGTCATGCTGACAGATGGTAGAGATTCTATTCATTGGGCATCCATGCGGGGATGGGCTTTCACATTCAAATATGTATAGGATTCTATTCGTCCACAGGCGTCGGTTCAACCTCAATTTAAATTTATCTGGAGTACATGTATCCCATGTAAGTGGTCCATTGTACTATGGCGCCTACTTCATAACAGGCTACCTACGGATGACAAGGTTCAATAGCATGGTTATCATCTTGCCTCCAAATGCCATTGCGGCGTTCAGGCTCAAGGGGAATCCATGATCCACATTTTTCTCAATGGGGAGTTATCCCGTCGCGTCTGGGGACTATTTCAGCATTACTTTCAGATTGGTGGCAATTTTTATTCTTTTCCCAACAGATTCGGAAATGGCGACACAGAGGTAGAAAGCATCTTAAGCAGACGGTGGTGGAGTCTATTTTCCGGGTCTTGTGGAAGAACAGAAATAAAAGCCGCTACGAGGGATAAAGCTATAATGTCGGGCGCTTGGTCCAGGAGGTGAAACACCAAATTCGGAAAGCTCTTACACGTTGTATTCATATTGATCAATTTCCAGACTGGCTGGATCTTTGATGTAGTTTTTCCCCGATTTATTTTAATAAAGAGCGTGTTCCGAAAAATAAAATAAATAAATAAATAAATAAATATATTATATATATATGATATATATATATATATATATATATATATATATATATATATATATATATATATATATATATATATATTAAAATAAAAATGAAAATATATATATTACGGTTCCGTTTGGGCATTATGAATGGAATGTACTGCCATTCGGACTAAAGAATGCACCTTCTGAATTCCAGAATATAATGAATGAAATATTCATTCAACACTCTGAATTTATATTATCATATATTGATGATATATTAATCTTTTCTAATTCTATTGATGAACACTTTAAACACTTGAAAATTTTCAGGCATTTAGTCATCAAAAATGGGCTGGTAATATCAGGACCTAAAATAAAATTGTTTCAAATAGAAATAAGTTTTCTAGGACATAATATTGCTAATAGGACAATAATTCCTATTGATAGAAGTATTGAATTTGCTTCTAAATTTCTTGATGAAATAACTGATAATAAGCAGTTACAAAGGTTTCTTGGGGCACTTAAATATGTGTCTGAATTTTATAAGCATATTGCTCAAGATACAAAAAATTTGTATCAAAGGTTAAAGAAGAATCCTCCTGCCTGGACTAAAAAAATATCTCAAGGCAGTTAGAATAATAAAACAAAAAGTCAAAAATTTACCCTGTTTACACTTGGCGAATGCAACATGGTTCACAATAGTTGAAACCGATGCCATTGATATAGGGTATGGTGGAATTTTGAAGCAACGAAATCCCGAGACTAATAAGGAAGTCTTAGTTAGATTTTGCTCGGGAAAATGGAATGATGCCCAACTGAATTATTCTACTATAAAAAAGAAATTCTTTCTATTATCAAATGCATACATAAATTCCAAGATGATTTATTAAATCAAAAGTTTTTGCTCAGAATAGATTTTAGTTCTGCAAAAACTGTGTTAGAAAAAGATGTTAAAAATTTAGCATCTAAACAAATATTTGCCAGATGGCAAGCTGAATTAGCTATATTTGATTTTGATATTGAATATATTGAAGGAAATGAAAATAGTCTTCCTGACTTTTTAACTTGCGAATTTTTGCAGTATGGATCGCCGAAATAAAGACAAGTAGCCATGAGAGAAACCCATGGATCGCAGAACTCGGAGATTGGACCGAATTCCAGTAAGAAGAAATATTATAGCTTCGACTACTGAAAGTGAAAAGGAAAAAATTTTCGACAAAGAAGCTACTGAATTAGCAGATGTCGAATCAATCTATACTCAGAAAATAAACTCTGAGGATGTCATCTGTCTTGATAGGCAAGACTTGCCAATGGCAAATGATCCTTGGAAAATTAGGAAAAAATATCTTAAGAAAAATTTCTTTCCAATAAAAACTAGACCACGACATCATTATGAAGGAATGCTTCTCTCCACAAATACTGTAGAGATTGAACACTTTCGGCAAAATCCGAGATATTCACTTAGTGAA
The DNA here is from genome assembly GCA_029216955.1 of Iris pallida. Taxonomy (NCBI): domain Eukaryota; kingdom Viridiplantae; phylum Streptophyta; class Magnoliopsida; order Asparagales; family Iridaceae; genus Iris; species Iris pallida. The sequence continues at coordinate 28,711,618 of JANAVB010025598.1, read as the reverse complement.
ATTGTCTATAGTAAAATTACTATATTCAATATTCTTACCCCTCAATCTTGGGGACTACACCCAAATCTAGAAAGAGCAATGCTCCCAGGAGATAAATCGTCCTCTATTAAATTCACTTATTGGGATTATATTGATGCTTTCTACAATGTATTATATTACGAGAGTGAAAAAAGAAAGCATTCATGGTTTATAAAAATATGTCCAAAAATTTTGGATCAGAAAATTCTGTCTTGGTTCCACAAATGGTGGTCTTATTTTAGAGCAAGTCTAGAAATACTCTCCATTCCAATATTTCATGCCTTTGAAGAATGGATTGACAAGGAAAAAATTTGCCAGAAAAATCAAACATACTACGACGATGAAATAATAATGAATTTCTTCCTAGCTAATAATATTCCTAATATTTTAAAGTGAACTTTCAATGTGAGGAGGGGGAATTTTGCATTTTAATGTTAAAAAGAAAATTTCTGGTACAATGGCGGAATAGAATTGATGAGAAGGAGAAAATTGTAGAAATCAAGATGGCGCTTGTAGCTGAAGCTAAAGAAGCCCAATGACTGCATGAAGAGAAGAATAAAATTAAAATGGAAGAAAGTCCATTGAAAAAATACAGAGATTCTTTAATTAGAAAGAATCCGAAAATATCTCCAAAAGAATTAAAAATTCAATGTCAGCGATATATGACATCGCAAATGAATGCATTATTTGATATAGCAGATAATGAACCTATAAACTCGCATCACTCTTCCGGAGCGTCGATTTCAGAGGCAAATGACAAATTTTTTTTCGGATAATAATGAAGACAAGATTGAAGTAGAATCATCTACCAGCCTTGCACCTAGGCGGAGACCTAGGAATAGTGAAAATAATGACTAAGGGACAGATGTGTGGTGCACGAATAAAAAAAGAAATGATGATGATAGCCACTAATGCAAACAATAGTGGTGGGGCCTATAATAATGCATTTGGCCTAACTTTAGATAAGTGGGAATCCACTTTACCTAAAGACAAAATGACATAACGTAAAGGGGGTTACACGTATGTACTATAATGTTACTACGTGTCCTCAATAATGATAGAGACTATGGCGGTTCGCTGGACAGCTGGACGACTAAATACCGGAACATGGCGGTCATCCGTGGGTCTCAGTTGTAGTATAAATAGAGGTTGTTGGCCTCAATATTGTATCATCAAGTTTTCTATCGAGTGTTTTCTTCTTTATTTGAGTGCTTGTAAGAGTGTGCTTGTACTACTACTACTTTAATAAAAGTTTGCTTAAGCTTCCAAGTTTCAATTTCCATTCTGCTGAAACGATCCTGGTTAATTTTTGGTGGTTCACGAATATGTGCGTTCTGTCTTGCTAATTTTGTTATGTTACTATTAAAATATAATTTATTGTTGTTCTATTACTGCATATTGCTAGCTCTAAATGCTTAGGATTAGTTTGTATGGTGTGTCTATGTGTTGTGGAACGACATCAAAGTCGTATAGGCGTTTATAACCGAGAGGGTTTTGTTAGCCGTAAATTGTTGATAGCCATGCAATCTTTTTACTGTCAGAAGGATTAAACCTAAGTTATTTAGAAACTAGTAAATGTAGTACTCATACTAACAATAGACTGTAGGTTGATAGTCTACATCAAAAAGGTAGCAAGATAGATCCCAAATCCATGAGTGACCAGTTAGCTCACCCAATAGGGCACAATAAGAAGACCTTTAATAAGGGTAAAACTGTTAAGAATGCAAATATGTATGAATTTCCAACTGAAATAAAGGAATTGAATAAGTGGACAATTCCTAAGGTTCAACCAAATGGAATATACCAAATAGGTACTTTTGATTTTAGATCTTCTATTGCAATTAAAACAATGGAAAGAACCGTTTAGGTTTCAGATACTAAACAAATAATCAAATTATTATCTGAAGAAGATATCTCTCATTATAGAGATAAATATAATTTTATCCAAATAGGATTAATTCAAGTAGCATTAAAACCCTTAACCCTTCAAGGGTTAAATGCGTCACTATTGACATCTTTAATAGGTGAAAGATGTCTAGATTAGGCACAATCCCTAATGGGAGTTATGCAAACAAGTCTTTGCCATGGCCCAGTCTATTTTATTGTTTACCCTAATCCGAGTCTATCTTTAACAGATGTAAAACTGTTTGACTCAGTGTCTTTAAATCTAAAGACATATGGTTATAATTTTCTTCTTGGATCTGAAACTATAGCAATAATATATAGAGTTCATTTTAAGGTGTTAAATACTTTATCTCCAAAAGCTAGACACCTTACGAAACCAGGACAGACTACTTTGGTAGAGACTAATCACTTAACAACTAAAGTAGCTACTAATAGAATAATTAAATAGAAAGAAATAAACTTTCCATAAGAATGGACTTTGAATATGGCTGTACCTCCAAAACCCATAATGGAAACGAAAATAGATCAAATTATTCATACTCCAGATGGAGATGTAGAAGTAAGATTTACTCCACAAATTAAAGCTAGAACATCTACATCATCTAGCTGTTCGAAGAGATTTATATCTGATAAATCAGTATCAGATAAAGCTTCTGAAACAGAATCTTCTAATAAAGAAGAAAATAAAGTAGAAAAACTACAGATTAATGAATCTAATATTGTTCATACAATATATAGGTCTCAATCGTCTAAATTAGACGATGAACCGATAATGTCGGAAATGAATTATAATATTTAATGGATATAGCTGAATTTCCAGGAATTATAATTCCTATATAAGAAATTTTATAGCAAAAAAAAAAAATGAATTTAGACAATGGTATCAAAATACTTTTGATATAATGCAAAGAGCATTATTTAAGGTGAAATATCACCAATATATCAATAAAACTAGAAAGATTAAATGGTTTCATGAATGGTTGATGGAACAATACGTTAATGATAAGATAAGACAAATTAATGTCTAAAAGATCAATATAAATTATGGACTGCAAAAGAAGGATTAAAAATAAGATCTGTATATCCTCCGAATGAGCATTTAAAAGTTTTTGTTCAAAATAGGGCAGAATTAGAAGCTAATTCCTTTATAAAGTTGTTAAACATGAGAAAGCAACAATAAAAGAATTACAAAAAATTATTCTACAAAATAATTATACAAATACATATATTCAAGTTATGGGTCAGTAGTTGACTAGAATTGAAACTGCTACACAACAATTACTCCAAAAGCTAAATAGCATAAATGGAATTGAGCTAAATAAAAGTCCAATAATTAAATAAAAGACAAAAACAACAAATATCCCAATAAAACCTTCAATAGAAGTTTCGGGATATATTCTTAAATCTAAAACAAAATTTACAAAAGAAGATCTAAAGGTTCTAGTAGAGGAATTTAGAAAGACTAATATTAATGTACTCCAAAATGAGTTGGAGTATGAAAGTCTAAAAAAGAAATTTCTGAATTATAAACCAAAAGAAAATCCTTCTAAATAAATATATTAGAGGGAGAATCTTCTATTCAATGTTGCCAAGAATCAAGTGATTCAGAAGAATTTGTTTCTTCAAATGAGGAACAACTCAATCCAATACAGATTGAGAAATCTTTCAGACACCTGTAGATGTTCTCTAGGAAGAGAATGATTCTATCATCCAGAATCATTATTGTAGTGGAGAAATATACGAATGAAATATTGATTATCTTTCAGAAAAATAAATACATGATCAATTAGATAGAATGGTAATGTATTCTAATATAGCTAAAGCTGCTGGTAATAATGATAAGCAGATTGCTATATTTATTGCTAATGGGTTTATTGGCATCCATAAAGGATGGTGGGATAATTGTTTAACCCAAGAACAAAAACTAGAAATAGTGAATACCACTAAAACAGAAGAAAATCTGCAAAAAGTTGATGTTGTTTGCACCTTAATATTAAATATCCTAGATCATTTTGCAGGTCAAATTTCTGATAGGAGTAGAATATCAATACTTTTGCAAAATTTAAGGCGTCCTACGTTAACACATTTTAGGTGGTATAAAGATACATTTTAATGTAGAGTAATGATACTCAATGATGCCAATACATCAAATTGGAAGTATAAATTTATTGATGGACTACCAAATCTTTTTGCTGAAAAAATAAGGCAAAAATTGAGAGAGAAAAACAATGGAGAAATTCCATATAAAAATTATACATATGGAGCATTAATAAATTCTTTCAAGAGGGTTTAGCTCTTTGTAATGATTTAAAACTGAGAAATCAGTTAAAATCTCAAAGGCTTTCAGAAAGAAAGCAATTAGGAGAATTTTGTAGCCAATTTGCTATGGATGATTACAAGCCACCCTTGGATAGGAAAGAAAAGGCGAAGAAAGAATATAGGGAAAAGGGAAATAAGCCCTATTATAAGAGAAAAAAGACAAAAAAATTTCCTCAAAATTTTAGAAAAAAGTTAGAACCAAAGAGAAGAAGACTTATTCCAAAAAGCGTAAAGCTTCTAAAGAAATAAAATGCTATAAATGTGGCAAATTAGGCCATTAAGCTAATAGGTATTATACAAAACAAAAAATTGAAGAAATTGAGGATGAAGGGTTAAAAAGAACCCTATACAAAATATTGATAAATTCTGATGAAGAATTAGACTCATCAGAAGAATCAAGTGATGATGATTCAATCAATATGTGTTAATGCGATAGTGATTGTAGTTGCGAAGAATGTTCCAATGAGCATGATTTAAACTACTATAAATCTATAGTAGAAATGAATGGTTTGTCAATAAATGTATTGACTACCCAAGATAAAAGAGAGATAATAGAATCTCTAATGTCTACCGAAATCAGTAGAATGGCAAGGTAAAAGTAAATTGATTTATTAAATATAGAAGAAAAATCAACTACTAATAAAGGAGAAGAATCTAATAAAATAGAAGAATCCTATTCTATGGATGAAGTACTCCTAAGATATAAGAGTAGAGAAGTGAAGCCAGTTACAATACAAGATCTCCAGAATGAGATTAAAGTATTGAAAAAAAAATAAAAGAATTAAAATCTCAAGATGAGATTACACAATTAAGATTGTCTAATTTAGAAACAATAGCTCAAAAAATTGTGATTCCTAAAGAAAAAGGAGAAATTTCTAATAGAAGTAATACTTCTAATGCTTTTGAAGAATAAAATGAGCCTGAATCAAAATTAGATAAAATAGATCTCTTTATAACCCAAAAATGTTATATACAAATAGATTTACTCATTAATAATGAGTACCATATAAAAAATCACATTGCACTAGTAGATAGTGGTGCAGAATTAAATTATGTCAAAGAAGGTGTGATTCCAATAAGATATTGTGAACACACTACTCAGACACTAAGTGATGCTAACAATAGAGTATTAACAGCACCTTATAAAGTTACAGATGTTAATGTCTATAAAGACTCAATAGCTATTCCACTTCAATTTATTATAGTAAAAGAAATAACTCATCATGTTATTCTAGGAACACCTTTCCTGGAAAAATTAATGCCAATCAAAAATATTAATACTTATGGTATCTCCACTGTCTATAAAGGCAAAGAGATAACTTTTGAATTCATTCGTGATCCAATGATCAATGTTTTGAATTAAATTAAAGAAATTGATTTGAAAGAAAATCAAATAAATTTTCTTAGGGAGGAAATCAGGCAGATACAAATATCTGATCAATTAAAGAAATCAGAAGTTCAAGAAAAAATAAAGCAAATAGAAGAGGAATTCAAGTTACAAACTTGTAGTAATGTTCCTAATACTTTCTGGGATAGGAAACAACATATTTTTTCACTTCCCTATGTGGATAACTTTAATGAGAAATATATCTCCACTAATGCTAGGCCTTGCCAGATGAATCAACAATATCTGAAAATATGTAAAAAGGAAATACAGAATTTAGTGGATAAAAAATTAATAAGAAAATCTTATTCTCCTTGGAGTTGTACAGCATTCTATGTAATGCATAATGCTGAAAGAGGGAGAGAGAGAGAGAGAGAGAGAGAGAGAGAGAGAGAGAGAGAGAGAGAGAGAGAGAGAGAAAGAGAGAGGAGTACCAAGATTGGTAATAAATTATAAACCTCTCAATAAGGTATTAAAGTGGATTAGATATCCAATCCCTAATAAAAGAGATTTGCTTAACATAATTGTTAGAGTAAAAATATTTTCTAAATTTGATTTGAAATCAGGCTACTGGCAAATCCAGATAGCTGAGCAGGATAGATACAAGACTGCTTTTACGGTTCTGTTTGGGCATTATGAATGGAATATAATGGCATTCAGACTAAAGAATGCACCTTCCGAATTCTAGAATATAACGAATGAAATATTCATTCAACATCCTGAATTTATATTATCATATATTAATGATATATTAATCTTTTCTAATTCTATTGATGAACACTTTAAACACTTGAAAATTTTCAAGCATTTAGTCATAAAAAATGAGCTGGTAATATCAGCACCTAAAATGAAATTATTTCAAACCGAAATAAGATTTCTAGGATATAATATTGCTAATAGGACAATAATTTCTATGGATAGAAGTATTAAATTTTCTTCTAAATTTCTTGATGAAATAACTGATAATAAGCAGTTACAAAGGTTTCTTGGGGCACTCAATTATGTGTCTGAATTTTATAAGAATATTGCTCAAGATACAAAATTTTTGTATCAAAGGTTAAAGAAGAATCCTCCTACCTAGACTGAAAAACATACCAAGGCAGTTAGAATAATAAAATAAAAAGTTAAAAATTTAGCCTGTTTATACTTGGCGAATGCAACTGTAGAAGCATAAAAAATCTCAGTCCAGGTTTCCAGAAGGCGCAGAAGGTCTTAAAGCCCAGAATGGGCAGGGCAGAGCACAACCTGTGGCTCTCCAGGTTGGCCATCCATCCACATACTTGGTCGTCAGGACCTCAAAGACCTCCAAGACGTCGCCCAGGTTCGAACTCCTCATAAGAAGCGTTCCAACACGTTCCGAGGCTCATCAATAGTTCTTCTATGATGCATAGCCCCTTTGAACGAAGGAATCCTCAACAAAATCCGACTTAGGCAAGGCCAAGAAGAAGAAGAAAATGTGACTCTTCGAAAGAAAATCCCCCTTTATATAGGGCGGGAGTGGTTCAAAATGCAGGCCATATGGCCGACGGTCAAAGTTCCCACATTAATTGGATGAACCTAGGACTTAACACGATGAACCTCATTGAATAAAGTTCATTTGACTAAGTCCTAGACCTTCCTAGGAACCCTTGAAATTCTCCAAGTAACGGTGGCAATTAAGAGGGAGTCGTTCATTAAGCAGTGGTCATTCAGTGCTCTTTAGAAAGAAGACTTCAAAGCCAATGCCTTCAATCCAGAGGCACAGCTACACTCCTGTGCCAACCTCAGGCGCAGACTGGTGATGTTTTCACACTACCTCAACTCCAACGGCGCAACACTCTTCTCCGACCCAGAAGCTCAACTACCTTTCGTCAGAGACTTGGGAGATACCAATACATCCAACACAAGTCCGCCTGCCGCTCCAAAATCACAGTAACCTCGTCAACCTGAAGCACAAGCCTACTCGTCGCCCTAAAGCACAGTAACTTTGTCTCTTGAAACACAGCCTTCTCATTGCTCATACGCACAGAGGCTCCGTCATCTTTGAAGCATAGTCTACTCGTCGTCTGAAAGCACAGAGGCTCCGATGTCTCCAGAAGAACAGTCTACTCGTCGCCTCAGAAGCGCAGCAGTACTCAGACCTCGCCAGAGGCGCTAGAAGCATGGTCCCACCCACTCGGTTTGCTTAAAGCAACTGTCTCGAAGATAGGATTAGGGTTAATCATAATTGATATCTTATCAAAATTGATTTAAATCTTAGACGAGGATTAATCAGAATCCAAATTCGAGATAAAATCCCAAGATTTACTCGACTGCATCCGAACAAGCAAATCAGCACACGCCACGTGTCTCCTCTTTGGGTTATTTTGATAACCACCAGAGATCTCGATTAAGGGAAATATCAATGTCCGCCACATGTCAGCGCCGAAGAAGCCCGTACCGTACAATGACGGCAGATTCCTTCATATCTCAAAACCCATATACACATCGCATGTATGATTTCTTTCCCTATAAATAGAAGGAGTTTTCCTTCAATAGAGGAGAGACCACCGAATATCAAGTCTCCAGCTCTAGGCATCCTGTTGATCGGCAACCTAAGAGTTCCATCAAAGGTATCAGAAAGTCAAAGCAAGTTCAACCCGTCGTCAGATCGTCAACGGAGTAAAGGAAACGTTGTAGTGCTCGATCTCTACCGTCATATTTTTCTAGAAACTTTTCCCCTTGTACTTAGAATATCTTATTTAGGACTTCCTTTTCTGTACATAGGTTTTCCCCTTGTACTTAGAATATCCTGTTTAGGACTTCCATCTCTGTACACAGGTCTTCCCCTTGTACTTAGAATATCCTGTTTAGGACTTCCTTCTCTGTACATAGGTCTTTTTATGTTCAATAAGAAAAAAGTTCGTTCAACCTTTTGTGATGTCGAATAAAATGGAGACTCTACTGGGGACTACCTTCTCCTCCAATGAGAAGGCGGTGACGTAATCTGACGACAACTTGCTGGGATCTTCCCAGGAGATGCTGGATGTATGCTTCGACTAGCAAGCTTTTGAAGATCTCCTTTCTGATGAGAAGTCGAATCCTTCCAAGCGGTTCGTAAAATTGATGAAGACTCGACGTGTCTGGAGGCCCAAGGCGGCTATGAAAAGTAGCACGATGGAGGGAACTGCAATCCAGAATCCCCTCAACGTTGAAGCTCAGGAGAAGATTTTGGCTACTACAGCCATATCTTCTCGCTCGATTCCCACCATGGAAAAGTATGGCAAGGAAGACGGTGTCTCTATGGCAGGCCTAATGAAGGCACAATGCCGAAGGAAGCGCATACCAGTTCAACCCCTCACGATGGGAGCATTGTCGGCGAGAAGATCCGTCTTCGACAGAATTACCTTCCCATCAGGCGAGCCTTCATTGGATTCTGAACACTATACACCCGCTAGGGGTAGTAGGAAGAAATCCATGGCTGTACGTGCCTCATACAACAAACGTACCACGCCTATGACCGACCAAAGGCCCGCGTTGACAGTCACATGCGCTGCCGATGGAAAGTTATACAAGTCTGGTCCCCGTGCTCCTATGTCTCGACCAGTTGAACCCCTCTGTAGCCTAAGCACTCCTGTGCGTGATACAAGCCAGGAGGTACATCCCGTAGAGAGAGACTCGTGCGAGCAGTGTTCCTGTAAGCATGATAGGAGTCTGCCTCGCCAGACCCTCTCTGATTGTACCCACCTGCAGCTTCCCTGCACGTACAATGGGGGTACCACGACGGAAGACCTGGTGCTATCCCAAGCAGAAAAAGAATCGACGGCACGGGGCATACCTAAATCAAGGCATCCTTGTACCCAGATTACCATCAACTGCTGTTGTCAATAGGCGGGTGTACTACCACTAAGGAGGCACTCCGTATTTCAAAGACTTCAACCTACATCGACTGTATGTCAAAGACTCGACAGGGGGTCGGCGAATAAGAGAGAAGATGAACTCCATGTCGCCACATGCAACGCAAAACATGGTTCTAAAACTCTCAAGAAGTCATCCAAGAATCCTCCCGTATCGGCCACCAAGCCCAAGAAACGGCCCGAGAGTAGCAAGACAAAGGTACCTAGCACAGGTGTATTCCAAGGCACACATTCTAAATCTCTGTTGGGTACAACATCAGATGCTGGGGGTAGCCAACCTCCCACTATGCATGACAACATCACGTTCCAATCTGAGGAGGAGCCATACGATACGAATGCCTCCACATGCACAGCTAGCCACCAGACTGGGGTAGCAACCGCAATGAGTCTGAGGAAGACCACAACCTCCCAATCTATCCTCAGGACGACGAGGTTCAAACATCTGATCCAGAGAGGGATGGATCTACTGTCCCTTTCACCCATCCACATATAATGAGACGGACAATAGCGAAGTGCCTGACCAGCTGAAACGCATCAAAGCTCTCGAGACGAGCCTAGATACGTTGAATGCAACAATAAAGACTCTGTCTTCTCTCATGCTAGAGATGAAGGGGAATTTGGTACCCACTGCCTCCATACCTGCTCTTGGTCCAGCAGCCAATGATGGATCCAGCAAACTGCCCGTCGTCCATCATGCGGGACCATCGTCGTCTACTCCATCGACTACAGGCCCGACAATGTCAACCGAGATACAACATGCCATCAAGGAACTGTATGCTCGCTACGATGCCAAAGAGAAGCAAGCAGCACTCTGGAAGATGGGGATTCGACAACCATATCCTGCCGAGTGGGACAACGTAGTTTATCCTCCCAAGTATAATTCACAAACGCTTACGCCCTACGAGGGAAAGGAGTCTTCCCAAAAATACTTGAGGTACTTTGCCTCAGTGACAGGGCACTTGCCGAAGGACGACGCCCTCCTTACCAACATCTTCATAGGTGCTCTGTAGGTGGTAACCTATGAATGGTTCTACAACCTTTCGGACGATTATATTTCATCGTTCGAGGACCTGAAGAATCCATTCGTAGATCGATTCTATGAAGAAGGGATGGACATGACAATGTCTACTCTCATAGAGGTCGTCCAGAGAGAGAAGGAGCCTGTCTGCGTATATATTGAGCGCTTCCGTCATGCAGCCTTAAGGCTACCGCCTGGTATGCTCGAGCCCATGCTTATGGACTCATGCCGTAAGAACATGCTGCCTGCGATAAAATTGTGGTACAATGCTCCTTGCACAGAGTGGACATCTTTCATTATAGAGGAGGATTGGCACAAAGGAAAGCTCAGGATGCGCAGCTCCTGAGATTGAACTTTCCTTCTCTCGAAGACAAGGAGAGACGTTCGTCTAGCAACAATCCCAAGGGCAAAAAAGGCAAGTAATCCATGACCGTAAACATCTCCAAAGGTTCGGTAACCATGAACCCCAAGTCTGCAGAAGTACAGAAGCTGAGGGAGACTTACTACTTCAACGACGAGGATATGCTGGAACTCTTCAATATGCTGACGAAGAGTGGCAAGCTGTCTCTCCCAACACCAAGGCGCCCCGACGAAGAGAGGAAGGTGGACAACCCTAAATACTGCTATTATCAACAGTATATCCACCATTCGACATGCGATTGCTACGTGTTGAAAGGATAGATTCAGTGCCTTATCGACGCCAAAGTTATATCACTTGACTATAAAGAAAAGACTGTCACGGCCAACATACTTACTCTCCAGTTTAGAAGTTTCCCAACCACAGAGGCACCGGACAGGGTCGTCCCTATTCCGAGGGCGACAATAGAATTAGTCAATCTTCTACCAGCGCGTGACAATGCTCAAGGGCTCATCCCGTTCTCCACACCCCGAGGCGAGGTCATATGGGTCCACCCCAACCTTACTCCTGACATGATGGTACCCACAATCCCTTCTATTAAAGGAAAGAAGTTCAGGACATGTCACATGGTCTCGACTTCGACTGATGACACCTTGGTGACCACTCGCTCGGCGCAACGACAAGAGGAGAACCAGGCTCCAGAGGAGGCAGCCTCTCTACCAACTACAGCTCATGTTCCTGATGTATCGGAGGCAGGCCCGTCTCAGACTCCTGTCGCAGATAGGCAGAAACAAAAGGAGGTTCTCTTTGACAAGCCTCTCAGAAAAGACTCGCAACTTTGATATACTGGCACAGCTAGCCAACAGTCCGGCTAAATTGTCACTTTTCGAGATCCTTCGTCTCTCCAAAGAGACCCGAGATGCGCTCAGCGAAGCCTTACAGAATGCCGAGTCCTTTCTCACTCAGGTGCGACCACCAAAGAAAGACCCTGCGGCCTACCCATATTGTCATAGCATGGTCGAAGTGATCTCCGGTATCATCTTCACCCAACAAGACATGCTGCTGAAGAACAACTAGCGTAATAAGCCTCTGTACTATACAGGGTATGTCGGTGCCATTAAAGTCGATCGTATACACATCGACTCGGGCTCCTCTCTTAGAATCCTCCTAAGGAGTCTGCTCCAAACTCTAGGGATTTTGAAGCATCGGCTGACTGCATCAAACACAACAATCAGCGACTTTAATACAGGAAAGAGCGAGCCTCTGGGCAAAATTCGCTTGAAGTGCCAAATTAGCGATCTCCACACTGAAGCGACTTGTTATGTCATCGACGCTGACATAAATTACAACATGCTGTTGGGATGACCGTGGATCTATGAGTACATGATCGTTCCTTCTACCCTCCATCAAAGCATGAAGTACGTGGCCAGCGACGGGACTATCAAGACCGAGTTCGCTGACATTGACCCATTCTAGGGACTTAAAGCCTACTGTACGGACGCTGATCAATACAAGTCAGTCATGTAGGACGATGGGGGCAATGATGCTGATGACGAGACGGAGACGGCCTCAGGAAGTGCAGCAGTTGCCGAAGAACTTCTAAATATTGGACAGAAGGGAAGACCCTCCAAGGTGTCTACGTCTTTCGTCGTCAATCTTTGAGGCAGAGCCCCACCTTTGCCCGCAGTAACGTTAGATGATGGCCAAGAGCCTATGCGAATAAGGCTACCTCGGAGGTCCCCAAGGCCAACCATGAAGGCGTAGGAGCCTCCGACCGCGACCCCTTTGGTGATCAAACTAAAAGGGAAGTGTCCTCCTCCTCCTCCTTTGACAGCACTAGTCCTCACCGATAAGGATCTAGGAGACTACATTTGCGCCAGCACGGAAGCCACTCTTTTGATGATGTAATCTCTCAAGATAAAATCTCTCATTTTATTAATATAAAGTTGTCTTTGAATTACTCTTGGGCATATTGGAACACTAGATATTTCCTAGATAACTCTCTTTGTAAGCTGTAAACGCAAGTGACAATCGCCAACCATGCAAGCCAAGTTGTCCCCTCCCGGGGTGCCTACTTCTTCGTTCCAGTTAGGAAGAAAGAAGAGGAACCCATCATCTTTGGTCGAATGAGCATCCTCAGCGACTAGCTCCCGAAGATTCAAAATCCGACAGCAGCAAGACGCAGCTCTACCGCTATGCTACTTAGGCCAAACACCTCATACAGAAGATGGGTTATGACCTGAATAACAATAAAATGCTCAACTATGGTAAAGGTTGGTGCCTTCCCTTACGAATTCGAGTTCCAAAGGGAAAGGCCCAAAACTATTACCAGCGAACCCGTCGGAGGTGGGGTTATATTACGCCCACTTCCACTTCAGAAGGCTCGGAGACATAAGTCATGATGTACTCATACTCTTCTGACTCCTCAACCTGGGACTCTGATACCGGTACAGGCTAGGTCTTCAAAAGGATGCTGTCAGATAACATGGTGTCACGCCCCAGTCCCAAAATACATAGGACTAGAAACATAAACATGCCAGCTGTATGCATACAAAGTATGAGCCAATACATGGAACCCTCGTATGTATACATAAGCTGTAAATGCAATAAAACCAAGACTAACTAATCTCATCCACAAAATAAAAGAATAAAAGATGTCATATAATTAACTATGAATTGTCATTGGTACATGTAGTTGGGCGGAGACAAATCCACTACCAACTATGAAAAGAAATACATAACATAAGAAAGAGTTTGGCAAGCGAAGCGAAGACGATCAAAGTGTAATCATCCTTGAAGAAATAGAGATGATCATGGCCACGACTAGAACAGCTGCGAATGACAAGAACACACACCTGGCGAGATAACCAGGTCCCCAGATCGGACGTAACAAGACACATAATATCATGCCCTAAAATGAATAATAAAAGCTCAACAGAAAAGTATATATGACTAAACAGATAAAAGGTTCTTAACCATTCTATGTGAAAATGCATTTTAAAGACAACGTTCCACACAAGGGCTTCCGAGACTAGAAACACGACACGTTAGCGTTTCAACCGAGGTACTAGTGGCATCTAGAGGAAAATAAATAAATGTACGACATACTAGTCTCTCGGGTGAGTCACTAGTGGCAACTAGAGGAAAGTAAATGCACGGCACATTAGTGTTTCGACCGAGGTACTAGTGGCATTTAGAGAAAAGTAAATAAATGCACGGCCCACTAGCACCCGGGAGAACCACTAACGGCATCTAGAGGAAAGTAAATAAGTGAAAGCCCCTGCACCTAATAACTGTCTTCTTCCTCTCCATGCACTACTCGTGCTGAATCCACACCACGATATTTCTAATAACCGCTAAGTCTTCTAAGCAATTATATTAGCAGTTATATCCTAACGCTCGTCCTGTATGCACCGATGTACGGTCGGTGTGCAAGTCCGAATCTATATGAAACACGTGACATCGTGGCACACAGGTGTCAGGCCAATGAATGCGGCACAAACAAAGGAGGTCCCTTTACTCTAGGCAAAATTCATAAAGAAAACTATAGTATAGTAATTTGCAACTACATATGGTTTTGAAAGAACAACTTATAAGAAACAAAACATGCATGATATTAAGCAAAAAATTAAATAGTAAGGGCAAGGTGTCTTGCCTGGTGTGTCGCCTGGTATGGTATGATGACCATAAAAGTCTCAGTTGTCTAATAGCCACGATTGATGGGTAGAGGTCTGAAGTCGCGAGAAATTATGAGTAAGAATTAGTCATGATCAACTTTGGTAGTCAATGAAAATTCACGAAGAAAATACTCATACTCATCTATAGAAAATATTATATATATATTTAGAACTATATATACATATATATTTACTTTTGTCAACATACTTTAGATAGATATTTCTAGAAAATCATAATTTAGTATATCAAATATACCTTTAGATTTATATTTAAGATGGACGTAGGGTCAAGTCCAGGCCAGTAATAAAAAGTATATATTTTTTTTATAAAATTACTTTAAAAATACTTATATATTAAAACCCATTTGGAAGAAATCAATTACTAGTTATTTTCAAAACCAAATATTATAAGCATAAATGTTTAAGTCTACTTAAATATACTTAAGGATATATAGATATTATTATTATTATGATGATTATTATTATTATTATTTAAAACTATTTATATATAAGAAAAACTATAACAATTACTGATGACAATAATAAGAAATAATCTTAAAATACAATAATACAATAATAGAAATAAAAGAAATAATCTTAAAATACAATAATCACTTGAAAATAGCATTTAAAATATTTCAGCCCAAACAACCAAACATATAGCCTTAATTCCTTATCCCAAATATTTGAGATATATATAAGCCAAACCCGAGCCCAAAAATATATTATTTTTTCTCCCAATAATATTTTTGTTACCCAAATAATTTCTAGGAAAGATTTGATATTTATGCAAAAATAAGTATAATCAATAACAATAAAACTCATAAAAATTACATATATGTATATTACATATTATTTGAAATATTATCTATAAAATACAATAATATATTAGAGTAATAAATAAAAAAACAAAGGCAAAATAATACAACACTTATTCTGTTCCCCACAGGGAACAATGGAAAGGGGGATGCTCACTAGATGTTCTCCGGTGGGGCGGCTCTCAGTGCTCGGCGCACGCGGCGGCCGTGATGGGCGGACGCCGTCAACTTGGAGGGGTGCTCGAAGCTGCAGATCTGACCACCAGCAAGGAGGGAGGCGGTGCGTGGACGACGATCGAGAGGGAGGGGCGACGCTGGTCTCGACTGCAAGGGGCGGCACCGGCGGTGCTACGCCGGGGAAGCTTGCGTACGCAGCGGTCAGCGGGAGGAGAGGCGGCGCTGGATAGTCGTCGGTCGTAGAGGATGCAGTCAGAGAGCAGCACCCGACGGAGCTCGGCGGAGGCGGCTGCTCCGACGAGAGGGCGGTGGCGCCGGGGTCAGGCAACGGCAGCGGTAGAGGCTGTACGGAGAATCGAAGGCGGAAGCTCGACTGAAGCGCGGCCAGGCGAGGGCGGTTAGGCGGATTTCATCGGAGAGGTGGAGGTAAGGGAATTTTTTGGGTTTTTCTTCTGTGTCGTAATGGTTTGGGTGTCGCGCAATGGTCTGGTGGTGGCCTATGGTGATGGCGACACTGTTGGTGGTGGTGCCAAGTCAGGGGTTGCCTGTGGAAGGCGGATGGTAGTCGTAGTTGGTGGCGGTGATCGGTTGTGGTGGTCGGTGGTAATGGCGACGGCGGTGGTGGTGACTGGTGTGGAGGTGGTGTTGGTTTGGGTTTCGGGTCTACGACCAGTGGCCGGGGGTGGCCAGGACGTCGGGGTAGCGAGATCGGGACGGTGGTCGGGGTTATCGCGGTGAGGGCAGGGTGGTGATGGATGGTGGTGTGTCTGTGAGGGAACGGGGGAGGCGGTGGTGACGACTGGCCATAGTGATGGTTGAGGCAGAAGTTCGATGGGGGTGTCGATGATGGCGGGATGTGATGACAGTAATGGTTGTGGTGGAGGAGAGGGGATATGCGGTGTGGTCGTCGGGAAGGTTGTAGGTTTCGAATTTGGGTCGTATCGAAGAATGTCCTACACGGCCTAGAGGAACGTTCGGGATTGTCGGACGTGAGAGAAAATGTACATGTAAAAAGAAAAAATAATTAATGGAGAGGAAGGAGCACAGACACGATGCACAAGTTTTGGATTGTGGCAATTCATAGAAAAAGAGGGCAAGTACCTCTCCTTTTATAGGAGGTGGGAATCCCATTAGGATAAGGACTAGGGGGTTTTAAATCCCTTATTAGATAATTTCATAATTAAATTCAAATTTATACAATCAATCTAAATTCAAATTCAAATTCAAATTCAATTTAATTATAGATAAATCTACCCTTACATTAAATCTATCTAAAATAAAATCCATAAATTTAAATTAATTTAAACATCAATCAAACCATTTAAAAATATCTTTTATGAATACTAAAGTAATCATATTAATTAATTTTGAAAATTAGAATAAATATTTTATATAGTAATAGGAAATATCTTTAAAATACATTTTTAATAATCTAGATAAAATAATTTCGGAAACAAACATAAATATTCAAATACTTAAAATACCTTCTTGCTAAATAATTTATCATAAATAATAAAAATTAGTTTTTGAAAATATACATGAAATAATTTTCATGTGCTTTACACGAGTAGAATATTCACATAATCTATTTTTCTAAATTACCACTATTAAAATAAGATAGCATTTTATAAATAAATAAAATAATAAGTTTGCCAACCTTGATAGATACTTCTCACAATTTCTAATAAAAATAATTATTATATATATTATTTTGAAACTATTCTTCATAAATAAAATGTATAATCAAAACTATTTTTCTAAAAATGTGTAGTTTGCACACATTCGTATTCGACGAACAAATACGAAACGCGACGTACAATATGCAAAAGAAAAATCAAATAAAAAAATATAGTAAAAATTAGGGGGTTTACACATGGCCTCTACAAGCCCTCCAGTCGAAGACGAAGACCAAGCGGTCGAATACTTCAAAGACAAACCTTGGGCTCAATGCCTGGGGTCTCAATGGGATTGGCGTTTCGAGCAGCGTGAACCTCCCACAGAAGATGAAGTCATCCAGGTCGAATTGGGAAACGAGGCATCCTCTAAGTCCATCTTCATCAGCAAGAGGCTGACAGAAGAAGACAAGCAATCTCTGATACAACTTATCCAAGAATACATCGATGTCTTCTCCTGGAGCTACGAGGACATGTCGGGTATAGACCCACAGGTTGCCATGCATTACCTCAACATCTTGCCCGACGTCAAGCCTGTTGAATAATAACAGCGTCGGTTTCGCCCAAACATCGGGGATGCTATCGAGGAAGAAGTCGACAAATGCATCGAGAGTGGCTTCATCCATAAAGAGCAACATCGAGATTCGATGGCAAACGTCGTCCCGGTCACCAAGAACAACAGAAAGATACGAATTTGTATAGACTTCAGGGATCTTAATTCAGCTTATCCTAAGGACGAATTTCCCCTTTCGATCACTGATGTGATGATTGACAACACTTGTGGCTTCTAGCGTATGTCCTGCATGGATAGTTTCTCCGGCTACAACCAGATCAAGATGCTCCCTGAAGACGAGAAGCATACATCATTCTAGACTCCAAAAGTGGTGTACTGTTACACGGTGATGCCCTTTGGATTGAAGAACGTGGAAGCAATATACCAGAGGGCTATGAACACAATATTCCGCAAGCATCTCCTAAAGACGGTGGAGTGTTATATCGATGACATTGCCGCTAAAAGCAAGGATAAGTCCAACCACTTGTACGACGTACGGAGGTGTTCGATCTAATGCGAACGCATCAACTGAAGATGAATCTGACCAAGTCCTTCCTAGGCAATTCCAGCGACAAGTTCTTGGGCTTCATCATCACAGCAAAGGGGATTCACATCGATCCAGAGAAGACTAAAGCAATTCTGGACATGGCTCCTCCAAGAAATCTCTGAGACTTCGAGGATTGTAAGGGCGCTTGGCGTATATCGGAAGATTCATAGCAAATCTTTTCGGTATATGTCAACCCTTCACCATGTTAACAAAAAAGGGGTCTCCTTTGTATGGATCGAAGAATGCCAACACGCATTCGAAGATATCAAAAAGTACCTCACCAGTCCTCCCATACTAGTAGCACCAATCGTGGGTAAGCCCTTTATGCTATACGTCCGAGCTATGGACCATTCTCTTGGTGCGTTACTAGCCCAAAAAAATAGTGAAGGCCACGAACAGGCAATATACTATCTCAGCCGAACCATGATTGGAGCCGAACATCAATATAATCCTATTGAGAAAGAGTGCCTCGCCCTTGTCTTTGCCATCCAAAGGACGTGGCACTATGTGACTGGACAGACAATCCATCTAAAAGGCCAAGCACTAGCAAATTTGCCACGTGGAGACTCAAAAGGCCAATCCCTTAAACTCACGATTTGCCACGTGGACAATCCTTCTGACTCCTTATGATATGGTATTTGTCCCGTAGAAGACAGTCAAAGGCCAAGCACTAGCAAATTTCTTGGCAACACATCCTATGCCAGAGACATCAAGACTCTATGAAGAAATCCCCAACGAAGTTCTGGAGTCCAATACAGTCTCAGACAACTCGGTTTGGCGCATGTTCTTCGACGGAGCCTCGAGAACGGGACCAAAGGGTCATATCGTCTCAGGGGTTGGGATCGTCCTCATCACTCCCGACGGACTGGTTATCAATCGCGCATATTCCCTCATGGAGTCGTGCGCCAACAATGCTACGGAGTATAACGCTCTCATCATTGGGCTCCAACTCGCTAAACAGCTGGGGGTTGACTATATCGAGGCCTATGGAGACTCAAAATTAATCATCAGCCAGGTTCGAGGACAGTACGAGGTTCGACATGAAGACCTGATCCCCTACCACCATGCGGCGATTGTAAACCCCTAAATTTCTACTATTTTTTATATAAATTTGGTACTAATTTTTTATTTTGTATTGTACGTCGCGTTGTTGTATTGTACGTCGTGCGCGAAATTTAGTTTTTCATAATTGCTCGACGAGTGAGAATATGTGCGAGCGTACATATTTTTTGAAAAAAAATATTTTCTATTTTATAGTTTCAAACTAATATATATAATAATTATTTTTAGCTATCGTACCAAAATTTTTAAGTTTATGATTTTATTTATGAAAAGCCTTTCATTTATACAGTTATAATAATAAATAATATTCTTATAAAATAGTATACTAGAAAAGTATATTTATGTAAATATTATTTGTGCATCCATATATATTTCGTAATTATTTATTAGTTTATTTCATAATTATTTATTAGATTTTATGGATTTGATTTAAATAGTTTAAATTTAAAGATAAAATTTATATTTAATTTGAGTTTAGATTATCTAGATTTAAACTAGAATTGGATTTGGATTATTATTGATTGAATCGACTTAAATTTGATTTAAATTAAGTAGTGAATTATCTATTTTTGGGTTTAAATATTTCTAATCCTTAACTACTAAGATTTTCCTCAACCCTATAAATAGGGAAGCCTCCATATCGTTTCCTCCATAATTATTTCACAAATTTTTCCACAAACAAAAGCTGTGCATCGTGTCCGTGTCCAACCTTTTTCGTGTCAGCCGTGACGGCCTCGGGTCTGACCCCGGGTGTCTTTCCAATAGGTTACTTCTTTTTACATATACAAATATTACTTCTTGTCCGACAATCCCGGACACACCTCCTCATCCTTCCGTGTCGGACACGCCCCCGACACGACTCGTCCAATCCCTAACCTAACCTGAACCCAACTCCCACCGCAGCACTCGCTGTCACCACCACCGCGGCAGCTCACATCCGTCATCACCGAAACCACTCTATCCTCCCTCTGCCTACCATCGCCCCGGCCACAACCCTTCGGCCATGACCTCAACACCAACCAAGCATCGCCACCCCGTCACCAAACTACCACTGCCACCATTCCTTGTCCCGACCGCCATTGCCACCACCAACCCGTCAAACCCGCCACCCCTATTACCTCCTCCGATAGGAAACCAAGCAAACATAACCACCTTGCATGGCCAAGCCCGACTCACCGTCCAACCAATCTAAACTCCGACCAAAATGCCAAAGCCACATCCCGACCAGCACAGTCTACTCGTCGCCCCAGAAGTGCAGCAATACTCAGACATCGCCAGAGGCGCATGAAGAATGGTCCCATCCAGTCGGTTTGCTTAAACCGACTCTCTCGAAGATAAGATTGGGGTTAATCATGATTGATATCTTATCAAAATTGATTTAAATCTTAGACGAGGATCAATCAGAATCCAAATTCGAGATAAAATCCCAAGATTCACTCAGCTGCATCCGAACAAGCAAATGAGCACACACTACGTATTTCCTCCTTCGGTTATTTTGATAACCACCAGAGATCTCGATTGAAGGAAATCTCAATATTCGCCACATGTTAGTGCCGCAGAAGCCCGTACCGTATAATGATGGCAGATGCCTTCATATCTCAAAACCCTAATGCACATCGCATATGTGCTTTCTTTCCCTATAAATAGAAAGGAGTTTTCTTTCAACAGAGGAGAGACCACCGAATATAAAATCTCCAGCTCTAGACATCCTCTTGATTGGCAACCCTAAAGTTTTATCAAAGGTATCAGAAAGTCAGAGCAAGTTCAACCCGTCGTCAGATCGTCAATGGAGTAAAGGAGCCGCTGCGGTGCTTGATCTCCACCATTACACATTCCTAGAAACTTTTCCCCTTGTACTTAGGATATTCTATTTAGGACTTCCTTCTCTGTCCACAGGTCTTCCCCTTGTACTTAGAATATCCTGTTTATGACTTCCTTCTTTGTACACAGGTCTTCCCCTTGTACGTAGAATATCCTGTTTAGGACTTTCTTCTCTATGCACAGGTCTTTTTACGTTCAATAAGCAAAAAGTTTGTTCAACCTTTTGTGATGTCGAACAACAACATGGTTCAAAAAAGTTGACACCGATGCCAATGATATAGGGTATGGTAGAATTTTGAAGCAACAAAATCCTGAGACTAATAAGGAAGTCTTAGTAAGATTTTGCTCGGGGAAATGGAATGATGCCCAAATTAATTATTCTACTATAAAGAAAGAAATTCTTTCTATTATCAAATGCATATATAAATTCTAAGATGATTTATTAAATCAAAAGTTTTTCCATAGAATAGATTGTAGTTCTGCAAAACTTGTGTTAGAAAAAGATGTTAAAAATTTAGCATCTAAACAAATATTTGCCAGATGGCAAGCTGAATTAGCTATATTTGATTTTGATATTGAATATATTAAAGGGAATAAAAATAGTCTTCCTGACTTTTTAACTCGTGAATTTTTGCAGCATGGATCGTCAAGATAAATACAAGCAGCCATGGGATAAACCCATGGATCGTAGAACTCGAAAACTGCCAGTAAGAAGAAAAATTATGGCTTATATAGAAGCATGAAAATTTTTCAGCAAATGAAGCCCCATGCGCCCAAGTCAGTATAGCTCCATGCGCCTAAGTCAGTGAAGCCCCATGCGCCCAATCAGTGGAGCTCCATGCGCCCAGCCAACGAAGCTTTTGCTCCCAGTCAGTACAACTTCATGCGCCCGGCCAGTAAAGTTTCATGTGCCCAGCTAGTGAAGTTTCATGCGCCCAAGACTAACTCCCTCGAAAGGAGGGCGCATAGCCTGAGACTTGGCTATGCGCCCAAGCCTGACTCAGTCAAAGCCATGATCAAAACATGCACCGAAGTGTATGACCACGTCAGTCTCCACGAGCAGTCGTGCACCGAAGCATGCGGCCACGTCAACGCTACGACCAATCCACGATCTCGTAGTCTGTATACGCCTACGTCCTATACGCCCAAAGCAGGACTATGCGCCCATATAAAAACCAGCGTATTTCCTCATGTGGGCGCATAACACCATTCCAGCTCAAGAATGACTATAAAAGGGGTACCTCATCCCTCATCAAACACACAGAACGGAGAGCATTTTCAAGAGCCAAATTGCTGCGCTTCTTGCTAGTGAGCCGAGAGTTAGCAATTTTCTTAGATTTTCTCCTACTTTTGTAATTGGAGTATTAACGAAGTAAAGGAGCAACTGCCGCTCGATCTTCATTTTTCCATTCCCCAGAATTCTTTTTTGTACTCGGGGATCCTCAGTGCATGATCTCTCAGGCATACTCGATTTGGGGTGCCTTGTACCAATAAAAGAAAAGACAGCATTTTTTCTTCTTTTTTGTGTGTGTCCACAAAAATGGCAACTCTGCTGGGGACTACCTTTTCCTCTGACGAGAAGGTGGTGACGCAATCCGATATCGACAAAGTAGAGAGTACTCAGAAGATGCTGATCATAAAGTTCGATCAGCAGGTGTTCGATGAGATGGTCTCGAGGGACGGCTCTACTCCCTCAAAATCGGCGAAGCCAAAGTCTCGCAAGACTTGGCTTCCGAAGGCTCGCGGCGCATATCCTGCTAGTGTCATAGCGGATAAGCAGCTGGAGGACTCTGTCACATGGGCACACGACTCTGCCACAGAAGTCCCCCAAACGGAGAAGGCTCACACCGTTCCGGGCTCTACTAGCCCAGTGACTTCTTCCATCTACAACTAACAACAGAGTGTTCAACACTCGAGAGTTGGCAGAGGAAAATATTACGATGCCAAGAATCGGGGTGTGCGGCACTCTGGCCAAACCCGACGAGGCTCACAAATGAAGGAGGCAAAACTGGAAGAAAACAGTGCTGCTCTACCAAGCATGCGCCCAAAGCCATACGCCCAAGGGAGTGCTTGGGCTCATAGTCCCAACCAGGACACTTCTGTCTTCAGCAGACTGGGCATTCAGAGTCATGTACCCAAGGCTATGCACCCATGCTCTCTGGATCCATACTATGCGCCCACATCAAGGCGAATCAAACATGCTGTCAAGAAGCATGCGCCCAAGCCCAGTCTCCAAGGCCTATGCGCCTACAACAAAAAGACAGGCCCCAACGCGTACAGCACGAGGATGTCTTCAAGGACATCACAGACCTTCGGTGTGGGGGTTTCCCCTGCACATAAACTAAGTCTGGATTCGTCTACTCTCCTTACGAACCCGCATGCAAAGCTCGACGATCCATGTAACATGGGTTGTAAGACAAAACTCCCTTCCGCTGACTTGCGCGATATGATAAATCATAAGCGTAAAGCGAGGAAGAACATAATAATTCATAGTGCACTTCCGTGCACCAATATTGTTATCAACTATTGTTGCTCCAAAGTGACAAGAGTGCCTTAGAGAAAGTCCGTGTTTTGACGGCTGTACTTCACTGACGACGAGAAGCCACTATGTGTTTCATCCAACATGGCTTCATGGGGTCTCCCTTACGGAAGACCCAATCAAAGACGGTGGACCACCAACCCAACCTTCTCTCTCAGTTCCACGAGAAGGAGAAGACGAAGTCTACCAACAGATGGCCAACAGGCTGTCACATCTGAAGGAGTCTATATGGGTACTCGATCAAAGGCAAGATTCCGTATGGACGACAAAGCTGGGGGTAGCATTCCCTCAGAATCTGAAGTAGATGATCCCCACACTGGGGGTAGCCTTCTAGAGGATGATGATCCCTCCGAATCCGATGGCGACTATCTACCTCCTCTACCCGAAGATGAAGGACTTAGCCCTTCGAAGACAGACAGTATCAGCACCAGTTGTACTGCTTCCTCTGTTCTTTCTCATATGCTATCGACATACATAACGGACGAAGAAAGACCTAAAAAAGTCAGTAATCAGACTAGTAAACGGCTAGAGGGTCTCGAAACAGCATTCGGTAAAATCACTGATATACTTACCAATATCATGGCAGTTCAAGCTGCTGGGGCTATTCCTCCACCTCAACAAAATGCCTCAGCCCACGCTAGTCTGGCTCGCAGCAACAACCCTCCTTCCCTACAAAAGGAGTATCATTCCGTTGCGCCTCCTCTAAATCTTACAAATGCTGGGGTGGTCCTTTGCTAACAATACCTGACAGCCGTTCAACAGCCGTTTCCCAACTCCTGCTCAATCAACAGGATGTAATTGATTCCCTGGTCGCTCACCTCGACACCATCTCATACAAAGATGAGCTACAGAAGATGGGGATATCTCAACCGTATCCCCCTGAGTGGGAGAACGCTACTTGTCCTCCTAACTACAAGCCGCTGACGTTGAACTCATTCGACGGTTTGACTTCTCCTCATCAGCACATGACGTACTTCAACATGCAGACTTTGCACTTGCCCCGAGACGATCCATTCCTATCGAAGCTATTTGTTAGCACCTTGCAGGGGGTAGCATTCGAATGGTTCTGTAGTCTGCCTGACGGGTGTTTCAATTCATTCAAAGACTTGGAGAGGTTGTTCCTCAACAGGTTTTACGAGAGTGGCATGCATGTTAGTATGTCCACTCTCATTGAGACCAAGCAAAGGAGGACTAAGTCTGTCATCCCCTTCATAGAACGCTTCAGGCGGTTAGTACTGAAGATGTCCTTCGGCATACCAGACTCAGAACTTATGGATACTTGTCGACATAATTTCCTTCCTACAGTGAAGTTTTGTCTAGGTATACATAAGTATGATACATGGCCCGCTTTCATTAGGGCCGCTGATGCTGCTGAAAATGACGTTCCTAACTTGGAACTACTGGGGTTGAAGACACCGAAATCTGAAGACAAGGGCAAGCATCCTCAAACTATCCCTGTTCGTGGGGGTAAAGGAAAAGAAGTCCTGAAAGTCGATACATCCAAAGGAGCTTCCAATTCTCAGGGCACCTCTGACAAGCCTAAGGAGACCTTCTCCTTCGACGAAGAGTCATTACTATCTTCCATACATTGACGAAGGGTAATAAGCTGACATTGCCTCCAATACGATGTCCTGCAGAGGCAAGCCAACTCAATGATCCCAAGTACTGTCTTTATCACCAATATGTGCATCACTCCACCAAGGACTGCATCGTCCTGAATAAGAAGATACAACAGCTTATCGACAGCCAAGTGATCAACCTTGAAGCTGAAGACAAGGTCGTATTTGCTAACATGATCTCTCTTCAATTTGGTAACTTTCCTCCTACAGAGGAAGTCGTCAACCTACCACCAGCTCACAACTCGACCTTGGTCCCACTCACAACTGAATATGGTGAGATCATGTGGATCCACCTGGACCTTGTCCAAGAAGTGATGCAGGGGGTATCACTTCCCAAAGTAAGAAGGGACAAGAAATTCAAGCCATGCCATATGGTATCTTCCCCCATCTAAGAGGTTCTATCTGGCGAGACGCGATCGGAGAAGACTTATCTTCGGACGTACGATCCCGCACAATCAGAGGCACTACCTTCTCAAGCTCCTGCTGCCCCCACAAGCTAAGAAGCTGGCCCGTCCAAGCCTCAAAGTACGGACAAATCCAAGCAGAAAGAGATGCGGTTTGACAAATCTCAAAAGGTGCCAGCTCCCGAAGGCATGGATCGACCCTACAACTTTGACATACTAGCTCAGCTAGCTAATACACCTTCCAGGTTGTCTATATTCGATCTATTGTGACTATCCAAAGATACGCGGAAGGCCTTAAGTGAGACATTGCTACATGTCGACTCTTACGTCGCTGAAGTCAAAGCTTCTGCTAAAGATCCTGTCTCCTGCCCCCACTGCCACAGTACTATAAAAGTGGTGCCCAACATCACCTTCTCACAGGAGGATATGCTACTAAAAAATAATCGTTATGATAGACCCCTGTACTATACATGGTATATCGGGGCGATTAAAGTGGACCTCATGCACATCGATCCAGGATCCTCCCTCAGCATCATTCCTAGAAGTTTGCTTCAAATCCTGGGAATCCCTCTGCACAAGCTATCCACAACCAACACAACTATCATGGCTTTCAATGCTGGTCAAAGCCATCCGCTGGGCAAGATCCGTCTCAAATGCCAGATCAGTGATCTCCGAACGGAGGTTTTCTGCTATGTGATCGATGCTAATGTATCCTACAACATCTTATTGGGACGTCCATAGATATATAAGAACATGATTGTCCCTTCTATACTTTACCAGTGCTTCAAGTACGTCAACAGCGACGGTGTCATGAAGACGGAGTTTGCTGATGTCGATCCTTTTAAGGGCATCAAAGCTTACTATGGAGATTTCGATACTTTACCAATCTTAACCCCCCAAGAATGATGGCAATGAAGCTGACAATGATGATAAAGCAACTCCATCCCCCAACGATGGTCCCCTGATTATCCGAGTCAAAGGACATACTACTCCAAAAAGTACTCCGGAGCCTCTCACAATCTGGTTAAAAAAGAAGAACCCTGACAAGGTCAGACCATTGACCATCAATCTCAGCAAGACACCCCGGGAGGAACCTACTGATGCTCGTCCTCCTAATCCTAAAGAATTACCCTACATGGTGAACTCAGCCAAGACTGTGGCTCCTCTTCCAGATGATGATCCTCTCGATAAGTATATCAATACTCAGAATAATGTACCTTCAGTGGATGATGTTATCCCTGAAGAAGAACTTGTATATTTCCTTAGTAAAGGTTTATCTTTGAATTACTCTGATGTCTATCAATATGTAAACCACTACATAGATATGATATACGCTCTAGAGAACGACATAGGACCACACCTCTGCATACCGATCACAATACCTCACCTACGAGAAAAGTTTACCCTGAAGATATCCTCTACTTCATCATCCCAGCCAGAAAGAAGGATGAAGAACTAATCATCTTCGGTCGTATAATTGGCGAGAGAAAGTTCGTTCCAGACTCTACTTCTCCCAAGCACAACACAGAAGCTGGTTATGACTCTGGAAAAATACAACTTTTCTGGTATAGTTGGCAGGCCAAGAATATCATCCAGAATATGGGATATGACATCAAAAGCGACGAAGGGCTAAATTACGGCCGAGGACGATGGTTGCCAATACGACACTTTGCTCCCTCCTGTAAACCCGAGAACTACTATCAACGAAGCAGTATTGGTTTCGGCTATATTTCTTCTCCAACAACCCCCGAAAGATTAGATGATGAAGCAGATCGTTGTTCTTATTCTTCTGATTCCTCCCTCTAGGACTCAGACTCCAGCATCGGTGACATGTTCAAAGCCACTCTGTCTGCAACATGGTCTCCGCTGACCAAATTACAGACGATGTCCAATCAATCGAACTGGAACAATGGGATCAAAAGATGGACACCAAGTAGGAGCTGCGCTTCGAACAACGTGAACCACCTACCGAAGACGAAGTCATCCAAGTTAATCTAGGAGATAAAGCATCCTTGAAACCAATCTTCATCAGCAAAAGCTTATCTGACGATGAACGCCAATCTTTTATACAGCTTATAAAAGAATACATCGACATCTTCGCATGAAGCTATGAAGACATGCCAGGCTTGGACCCTAAAGTCACCAAACACTGTCTGAACATTTCTTCTAATGCTAAACCAGTAAAACAACAACAATGATGATTTCGACCAGATGTCATGGAAGCCATCGATAATGAAGTCAAGAAGCTCATCGCCAGTGGATTCATTCACGAGGAACAACATCCAGACTGGGTTGCCAATATCGTCCCAGTCATAAAAAAAATGGAAGAGTTCAAGTCTGTATCGACTACCGTGATTTGAACTCTGTATGCGTGAAAGGCGAGTTCCCTCTACCGATCACCGACGTAATGATCGACAATACTTGCGGCTTAGAACGGATGTCCTTCATGGATGGGTTCTCATGCTACAACCAAATCAAGATGTTCCCCGATGACGAGAAGTACACATCTTTTTGAACACCGTTCGGGGTATACTGCTATACGGTGATGCCCTTCGGATTGAAGAATGCAGGGGTGACATACCAGCGAGCCATGAACAAAATTTTTTGTAATCATTTGTGCAAAATTGTGGAGTGCTACGTAGACGATATTGCAGTCAAAAGTCGTCTCAAGGGCAACCACCTCCAAGACTTGAGAACGGTGTTCGAACTAATTCGTGCACACCAACTCAAGATGAATCCAACCAAGTCTTTTCTGGGAGTCTCCAGTGGCAAGTTCCATGGTTTTGTCATCACGTCAAAGGGTATATATCTGGACACGGAGAACGTGAAGTCTATTCTCGATATGCATCCTCCAAGAAACCTCAAAGAGCTACGCGGACTACAAGGAAGGCTAGCCTATATCAGACAATTTATTTCAAACCTCTCTAGAAGGTGTCAACCGTTCATCCAGCTCATGAAGAAGGGCGTATCTTTCGTCTAGACTGAACAATATTAACGTGCGTTCGACGATATCAAGGCGTATCTTACAAGCCCTCCAGTATTGGTGCCTCCAATAATGGGGAAGCCCTTCTTACTATATGTCTGCTCTATGGACCATTCTCTTGGCGCCCTCTTAACTCAGAAGAATGAAGGCGGCCATGAACAGGTAATCTACTACCTCAGCCGCACAATGGTGGGTACAGAACACAAATACACACCAGTGGAGAAGGAATGCCTTGTACTAGTATTTGCCATCCAAAAGATACGCTACTACGTGTCTGGGCAGACTATCCACATCATATCTAAAGTCAACCCTCTCAGAATACTCATGAGTAAACCGAGTTCTCTCAATTCCTGTTTAGCTACATGGACAATGTTTGTTGACTCCATATGATATGATCTTTGTACCTCAGAAGGCAGTAAAAGGCCAAGTATTAGCTGATTTCCTAGCAGCTCATCCGGTGCCGGAGTCGTCCAAACTCTACGACAAAATCTCCGATGAAGTGGTGGAGTCCAACACTGCAACTGAAAAAAATCCCTATTTGGCAAATGTTCCTTGACGGCGCATCAAGAACAGGGCCCAAAGGAAACATCGTGGCTGGAGTAGGTGTCATGCTTGTGTCACCTGATCATCTGGTTATACACCGTGCATATTCTTTCGTAGAACCATACACCAACAATGTGGCTGAATAAAATGCCCTAATAATTGGCCTACAACTGGCGAAGCAGCTGGGAGTTGACTACCTAGAAGCTTACGGCGATTCCAAGCTAATAGTTAGTCAGGTCCGAGGGGATTATGAAATTCGCCACGAAGATCTCATCCCCTACTACAGAGCAACAATCGAGTTGGCATCTACTTTCGCTGGATTCTTCAGCGAGCACATACCTCGACTACAGAATATAGAAGCAGATGCTCTAGCCGGTCTCGCTGCTTCCTTGACCGTTTATACCAATACTCAGTAGTCGATCATAGTGTCTGGTTGAGAACTATTCTGTGTGAAAAATGCCTTGTATATTCATCACAGTTATGCAGCAAAAACAAACGTCGATGCTAAAGACTGGAGATTTCCCTTCATAGACTACGTCGTCTATGGAATCCTTCTCGAGGACCCGAAGGAAGCAGTATCCATCCAAAGGAGATCCCTCAGATTCTACTACGATACAACTACCAAGATGTTGTACCGACGCTCTTACGACGGGCTACTGTTACGATGCTTATCAGATACAGAAGCCAAACATGCACTCCGGGAAGCACACGATGTAGTTTATGGTGCACATCAATCAGA
Source organism: Iris pallida (assembly GCA_029216955.1). Classification (NCBI taxonomy): domain Eukaryota; kingdom Viridiplantae; phylum Streptophyta; class Magnoliopsida; order Asparagales; family Iridaceae; genus Iris; species Iris pallida. Next base: position 28,681,586 of record JANAVB010025598.1, on the reverse strand, counting down.
CCCCAAATTATAAGATCGCCTCAAAAGAATGGGTTATTACTGGCCCTTAATGATAGCAGATGTTATTGAATATGCAAAGAAGTGCTGAGCTTGTCAGTTCTACGCTGATTTCATTCATCAACCTTCGGAGTTTCTACACCCGACGACAGCATTTTGGCCGTTCGAAGCCTGGGGCATGGACGTCATAGGGCCAATCAGCCCGCAATCCTCCAAAGGACATCAGTTCATCCTAGCCATAATCGATAACTTCTCCAAATGGACGAAAACTATACCGCTCACCGAAGTAAAGACGTCAAACGTGATCAGTTTCATTAAACATCATGTCATCTACCGCTTCGGCCTACCTCGCAGGATCATCCATGATAATGGTCCACAGTTCGTAAGCCATGTGTTCTATCGATTCTGCGATGAGAATCGAATCCAGAACGTAGCCTCTACTGCCTATAATCCAGCGATTAACGGGCTAGCAGAAGCCTTCAGCAAAACCATTATAAACTTTCTCAAGAAGTTCATGTCTTCAAACAAGCACGATTGGAACGAGAAGCTCAGTGAATGTCTATGGGCTTATCGCACAACGGTCTGGACTCCAACAGGCAGTACGTCATTCTTTCTGGTTTATGGGAGAGAAGTTGTTCTTCTCCCAAAAATCCAGATTCTTTCTCTTCGAGTAGCTTTATCCAACGAGCTGACTACTGAAGAGAGCTATCGTCTGCGACTCCAAGAGCTCGATGCGCTAGACAAAAAATGCTTATTAGCTCAGCAGCGCATTGAGCTATACCAAGCATGCATTTCCAGAGCCTTCAATAGAAAAGTGAAGGAAAGGGTCTTCTAAGTCGGCGATCTGGTCCTAGCAGTGAGAAGACCGATGGTCATGATGCACAAAATAAAAAGGAAATTCTAGCCTAAATGGGAAGGTCCTTTCGTCATAGAATCGGTGTATTCCAATGGTGCGTTCCGGCTGACCAAGCCTGATGGTAACTTGCTCATGATGCCTATCAATGGCAAGTTCCTGAAGAAATACTATGTGTAACCTCTTTTACATAGTGTTTACATATATTTAGTCATGTAAATGTACAATACGATGTTTATATGATTTAAAAAAACTATCTAACTATTATCCGTGTTTCAAGAGTCTTGAATACGCCATGGATAATAGGTCCACTAAATATTTCCCCAGCAACATCATTTCCATTTTTGACTCCGTTTGACGAAAACAAGTCTCTTCCCTATTACCTCTGAATTGTTTTCTGATAATTATTTCCCCAGTGAAATGATTTTGTTTTGCCACGTCCACATAACCTCTGAGCAAAGCATTCATCAAGGATAATCGCGTCCCCACTACCTCTGAACTATACACTCCTACTTAATGTTATATATCTTTCCACGTCCATATTACCTCTGGTCAGATATAGAACATCATCTGCTATTACGTCCATATTACCTCTACTAGTAGCTTCATTCAACTTATTATCTATGTTCGAATCTTTCAAATATAAAACGGATAATAGGTCCACAAAAAATTCCCCAGCGGAATGCCTACCAGAAATATCCTTGCTACGTCCATATTACCTCCAGCTTCGATATTTCATAAAACCATATTCACTTCTAAAGAGATTCTTTATTTTGTACTTTAACATCTATCTAAGGAAAGAAGCTACAAGAGCCGTGAATGGCCAAAAAAAGGGTACAAGGGCCGTGAATAGCCTGTTCTTTGAGGCAGCACGGGCCTCACTCGTAGCATTGAACTGGCTGTACTGATCAGCCATCTCGCCAATCTCCTGAACAAGGACGTCCTTCCTGGCCTGGAAGGTAGCCCTGTCCTCCGCAAGAGCTACCATCAAAGCTTCGTCCTCTGCACGGAACATTGACGTCGGACTCCGCTGTTTGATGTCTCAAAACCGGGCCACCTGACCCTCCAGGTCATTCAGGACCTTCCTCAGAGTGTCGGCCCGCTCTTCATAGCCAGCTATGCTCCTGAGAGCCGCTACCTAACACTCTGCAACAGCCTTCACAGGGCCGAAGGCGGCATTCCGATTCAGGACCCAGGGAGCTTCACTTTCAGTACGGAGTAGAAAGTTTTGATAACTTCCTGGGCCATCTCTTCATCGTCGGTGGAGGTCGTCGGAAAAGAGGCTTGGAAAGTTTCTTCCACCTCTGGAAGGAACGCCTGACAAGAAGCCGAACATGACAGAAGAAACAATATACATCAGGCACCAGAAAAAGACAAAAAAAAATGTGAAAAGGTTGTAATTTCGTACCTTCGGCTTGCTCAATTCCAACTTGGGATGCGCCGTCAACCTTGGTTTCAGGGAAACCAAGAGCAGGCCCGGACTGTTCAAGAGGAATAATGTCAAGGCCCCGAGCAGCATCGGGCCTAGTTTCTTCCATAAGCTTAGCCAAAACAGGAGTGGATTCAGCAACAACCCCTTCAATAGGCTTCTCTACCGCTCTTTCTGAAGCCAATACCGGCTCACTAACAGCTCCCTCCACGGTAGCAGATTTGGAGGGGCCGGGAACAACTTTTTTCCCTCTTCCAATGGCGGGGACCATCGCCGCAAGGGGTTCTTTCTCCTTGTCTACAAAGGAACGCACAGACGTGGTCAGCCTCACAAGGAGCATGTAAAATCGAAGTCTAAAGATCTCATCTGAAGAGAGGCACAAAGGTAACGTACCTGCAGGAGAATGAGCCGATTGGACTTGATTCTCATCCAGCTCTTTCATTGTAGTTCCTATTGCAGACATATCTCCCACAGATATGTCGTAGGAGAGACTGATCTTCTAACCGCCATCAGGGTCTTGGCCTTCGCCCTGCTCACTCCGTCACTCAGGTCTTATAGCCGAAGAAGACCCGCCCTCGTCCAATAGTCGAGGACGAGCAGGAGACATTGTCGCCACCTCCACCTCCTCAGAGGAGGAGGCACCTACCTCAGTTACGACTTTGCGGTCCTGTGCAAAGGACAAAATCAAAGGTAAGAAAACTTCCAAAGGCTTGGCCATAGCGACTACGGAGTCTAGAAAAGGGTCTACCTTCCGAGCGGCAACGGCCTGCAATGCCATCTGTCGAGAAGACCTTCTGGGAGGAGGTGAGCCGGCACCCACGTCCGTAGCCTTCTTCCTCCAAGAAACCACCACCTTCGTCCTTTTTGGCCGTGGCCCCGACTCGGTAGGAGCCTTCCTCTTTTGAAGAACAGTAGGAAGAGGTTCTTCAGTGCCTCCCACTGAGGCACTGCAATGATAGGCCTTTCAACTACAACTCTCGGTTGCGACGCTACAGCTGGTTAAATCATGGATACGACGCCTTCCTTTCTGCTACTCCCCAATGCACGTGCTCGCCCTATATCAGCAAGGGTAGGGGCAAGCTTGGTCCCCGATACAAAACTATGCTCACGGTTATACCCAGGAAGAAAGGTATTGACCTGGATATAGAACTTGGCAACAACAAAGAGCATGTGAGTGTTGGGTTTATCTTCGGCCAGGGTAAAAATTGTCCATATACATCAAGCATTATAGTAGCCCCATGCACGCGCCCCGTCGATCAAATTCCCTATCGACTGGAGATGAGGACTGGGATTGCCCAAGAGAAGCTGACTATAGCCAAATTGCCATGCAAAGCGGCTTGGCAAGTAAGGCTCCAAGAAAGCGTGGTTTATATTCTGAAGTACCAAATGGGAAGGCCTAATGGACTGGAGCCAACGAAATACTCCAATAGGGAGGCTAGTAGTGAGTGCTCCCTCATCTACTAGGGTGTCTCCCGCGCGACCACTACCAGATGGAGGCGATACTCTGAAGAATTCGTAATTCTGTAGAAAACTTAAAGGTCTTCTGCAAGCAGGCACCCCTGTAATAGTCCAATTAGCGTCTCTGTACCTCCGAATGAAGGCATCGCTCGCCAAAGAAACTGTCATCAGCCCAGCGTTCATCAATTTGGGATAGTGCAGTATCAGCCACCCCATCAGATAATAGAAGGGTAACTCGGTCCTAGCAAAGTCCTTCTTGCCCCCAGAGGTTATCGCGTTCGCAACAAAATGACGCAAACCCCGTTGGATGGCATAAACCATCGCAGAAAGCAATGCAAGATGTCGCCCAAAGGCCAGCCTTACAGCTGGAAGTATCATCTCCCGGCTGATTCTCTCAATAGTCCCTGAACCGCCAGGGACTACGTAGCTAGGAAGCCATATCATCAGGAAAGCAGCAATCACCGCCTCCTTTGACATCTTGAATTCAGCTTGCCTGAAAAAATGATAAATCAGGGAGTTTCCCTCAGGGTCGTCCCTATCTTCGGTATCCGCAACTCTGTGACTTGTCATCAGCTGATCTATCTCAGAGATTGTCAAAGGCTTAGGCGATGAGAAGGAGACTGGGTCATTTCCCCCTCCTCTGGTGAAAACATAGTTGGTCCAAGACTTCGTATGCGGGTTGGACCCCTTGGGCTTACCCTTCTTCGTAGTCTGGTGACAGATGAGAAAATGACAAAGTAAGTCTTTGTACACATTCATCATATCAGAGCTCTCTTTCTCCAAATCTGAGATCTCTGTATCGCTGGAGACATATTCTGCATACGGCTCCGTCCCCCAGGGAAGTTTGGATACCACCTGTATCTCATGAAGAGCCAAGCCTATCTCTCCGCCCGGAGTAAAGAAGGTGCACGTATGATGGTCGTACAGCTCTGCCAAGAAGATAAACATCGGCAATTAACCTTGATGCTATACTGAGTGGCCCTGACGGCATAGAAAAGACCGACATGTTTTAGGGTGGCTTCATAAGTCGAGAGCACCCATTTAGTAAGGTCACACCAGAACGAAACGGGATGTCTCCAACCTTCTAGCCGTATCTTCCCTTCTGGATATGACTCCTTTTTCAATAGCATCAAGTTGGAGAGAGTCTCAGCAGCATAGGGATGAAGATCAGTCGGGACATCGTTCTGTACAACACCCGGTTGTACCCCCTCATGGATTAAGAAGTGGGACCCTTGACATACTTGAATGTGTCCTTCTTCCGATCAATAGAGTTGAACTGGATCTTGCCAGAAATAACCCCAAGCAATTCAGGAGTCAAGTCCCATTCCATTTGTCTCTACACAGCTAAATCAGCAAACGTCGACAGACGGTATTGGCGGTTCATTGATGGCGGCCCAATTCTTTGGTCATTCAACGTAGTTACCAAAGACTCTTCCAGACATATCGTCGCAACGTCCTCAAATCCTACACTGTTGCCGAATAGGAAGTACAACTTCCAACAATGTGACCCTCTGAACTTTTCGTCATTTATCATCAGCTTCAGAAAGGTTTTCTCCTGCTCAAAAATGGCAATCGCCCGCTCTGAAGGTTGATCATGACTGATCTTTGCTTGAACATCGCTGATCATGTCGGTTATAAGGCTCGTACCGAGAATGTGGCAAGCAGAACCGAAAGGATATCGCCAAGCTCCGTGACAAACATGTTTACTGCAAGAGCCACAAGCAGAAAGAAAGTCAGACTTAGAAAGACTGCAGAAAAAACTAAGTCCTGAAGGCTCCTATACGCCCAAAGGGCTATGCGCCCAAAGGGATATGCGCCCAAAATAAGACATGTGGACGCATAACACTTGGACAGTGCGTGGGCGCATAACATACCACTGCTTAGTGGGCGCATAACGTGGCAACACTTGGGCGCATAGCGCACCATAGTGTTGGCGCATGACGTCTGTGGGCGTATAGTAATGCTCATAAAAGTATGTTGCTTTAGACACAAGCGCCCGGGCAGAAGAAAAGTCCGAGTGTCCTAAATTAACGCTCGAGACTTTGTTTTCAGAAGCATGCCCTCACCCAAAATCGGGTACTGGACTGCCGAGGACGCTGTCGCTGGAGGAGAGTCACTCGACACAGCCTCTTGCCCTTCGCGGATCTCTTGGCGACCATGGGAGACATGGTTCTCAAAGAAAGAAGATGAAGAGTTTTTCTGAAAAATTCAAAGAGAAAGGAATAATAAACTTTCTCTCTCCTCCAAGGGTCTATTTATAGGCACGGGCTATACTATGTGCCCACCTGCTGTATGCGCCCATTGTGTTGTATGCGCCCACTACAGCCTATGTGCCCACGTGAAGGATCAGCTCTCTGTATACTATGCGACCATCCCTTGCTGACGTGGACGACGTATGAAGGATGGACCGCTTCAAATTCCATTCCGATGAATCTGTCAGTTCGAATTTCAAGGAAAATCTCAACAATCGTATCTCCTTGACAGGCTGGCCAAAATACTATGCGCCCAAGGAGAGAGTCGTGCTATGCGCCCATTGCCTCGCAAGAAGACGATCTATGCTTCTTTTAATGTATTTTGAACATTTTTCAAGTATCGAAAACTTTGATGGGGTTCTTGTAGAAGCATGAAATTTTTTTAGCAAATGAAGCCCCATACACCCAAGTCAGTATAGCTCCATGCGCCCATGTCAGTGAAGTCCCATGCGCCCAGTCAGTGGAGCTCCATGCGCCCAACCAATGAAGCTTCATGTGCCCAGTCAGTACGACTTCATGCGCCCGGCCAATGAAGTTTTATGCGCCCAGCCAGTGAAGTTCCATGCGCCCAAAACTAACTCCCTCGAATGGAGGGCGCATAGCCTGAGACATGGCTATGCGCCCAAGCCCGACTCAGTCAAAGCCATGATCAAAACGTGTACTGAAGCGCATGGCCACGTCAGTCTCCACGAGCAGTCGTACACCGAAGCAAGCGACCTTGTCAACGCCACGACCAACCCACGATCTCGCAGCCTGTATGCGCCTATGTCCTATGCGCCAAAAGTAGGACTATATGCCCACATAAAAACCAGCGTGTTTCCTCATGTGGGAGTATAACACCATTCCAGCTCAAGAACGACTATAAAAGGGGTGCCTCATCCCTCTTCAAACACACATAACAGCGAGCATTTTCAAGAGCCAAATTGCTGCACTTCTTGCCAGTGAGCCGAGAGTTAGCAATTTTCTTAGGTTTTCTTCCACTTTTGTAATCAGAGTGTCAACAAAGTAAAGGAGCAACTGCTGCTCGATCTCCATCATCCCATTCCCTGGAATTCTTTTTTGTACTCGGGGATCCTCAGCACAGGATCTCTCAGGCGTACTCGATTTGTGGTGTCTTACGCCAATAAAAAAAAGACAGCATTTTCTTCTTCTTTTTTGTGTGTGTCCACAGCTTCGACTACTGAAAGTGAAAAGAAAAAAATTTCCTGCAAAGAAGCTACTAAATTAGCATATGTCGAATCTGTCTTGCCCAGATTCCGTAGAATCGATAGTCGTCCCCCAGACATGATGCCGTGCGAACCTAAGTTGCGTTCGCACAAGGCATAGTCATAACGTTATCCGAAACACAACAACAAGAGAATACGCAGAGTAAATTGAACACATTTTATATAGAAGAAGACTTAAACTTTATTGATAATGAACATCATATTACAGACTCGATACAAGGTGTCGCGCGGGCTACAAACTGACTCCATTTCAAAATAAACATCGATGAGATAGCCATTCCATACAGCGTACCCCTCTACAACCAAAGTTTATAGACACCTAGGATAGGGAAGAGTCGAAACATCTCAGCTTGGACAATTACGGAGTCTTCAAAAGAGATTGAGTGAAGGCTTCGCACGCACTGACGAAGCATCAAAATACACGAGTGCTGCCTTCAGTCATGCAGCATTCTCTCCCTGATTTGTAGCACCTGTGGAGAGCGATGATCAATATAATCAACGGGTACTGGCGAGTGGCTAATTATTTTTCACGCTCTTATTTGGTTCAAGAATTTTGATAAAACATACAACTTGTTTTAGTGATCTTTCTTGCCATCCTAGTCAGTTTCATGCAAGCAGTTTGATAGAACATAAAAAAGAAGAATTTACGCTAAAACTTACCCACGGTATAGCGTGCCGTGCAACATAAAGCTTACCATGTTCTACCCTGTCATATTGCATAACATAAGTTTAACTTGTACATAATTTCGGAGGTCATTGGCATGAAAACCATTCTGGACATAGCTTGGTTTAGATGGTACACGTTCAACGCGGGTAGCAAGCCCCGTTGAAGGAGCACCGCATACCCGCGGTACAATCCAGCATAGCTATCGTATTTTTTTCCAAGTCCGAATCGGTCCCGTGGCCCCGGAATACCGTTCGAAGAAACAATAGCCCTTGTATATAAGTTGTACATGACCGTGCTACGTTAACGAGTGATTTAAGGTACATTTTTAAGGTATCATTATGACAACTTTATAATTGATTCATTTCTTGATTTTGAGATATAGGGTCGAGGTAAAGGAGGTCAGTCACTCACATTAGTCTTACTTGAGGCGAGGAACCGGTTGGTCGTGCTAGATGTTGCCTACGTGATTACCTAAAATTGCATAAGCAACAGATTAGAACACTGTATTATTCAAGGAGTTCGATTTGTAAATGCGAGTTCGAAACGCAAGCCATGAAATCATTCACAAAAACATTCACGAAAATACATTTGGAAAAACCAAAACCAACGCAAGTGCGGCGTGAAAAACAGAGCAACGGGTGGTCTCTTCCGACTCAGCCGCAGAGTCTATCCTTGAGGTGCAACCCACTGAATATATGACTTGATTCCGAAGAAGACTTTCCATAACGAAAAAAGGATCTTAATTCAATCGTTCATGTTCGACCGATTCAATCGATCCCGACCTATCGGTCCCGACCGAATCGGTAGCGATAGTGTTCCTTTCTTGTGCACCCCGTGGACGGAGAATGGGGCACGATATAGGGATGGGGTACTACACCATAACCAACTAAGAAAAAGTTTCATCCTTGAAACTTAGGAAAAAAACCTACCGCTATGAAAAATAGGGATGGAAACTTTTCCCTCATCTCCGACTCCAGTTCCCAGGTCAACTCTTCGACCACATGGTTCTTCCAGAGCACACAAAAGAGAGGGATGGCACAATTTTGAAGTAGTTTATCCTTGTGCTCCACGATTTGCACAGACTCTTCAACATACGATAATTCTGCCTGCAGATTTAGCTGACCAAAGTCTACCACATGGCTCGGATCATGCACGTACTTTCGTAACAGATAGACGTGGAAGACATTGTGTATATCTGATAGTGCTGGCGGAAATGCAGTCTGGTAAGCTAATGGGGGACTCGCTTCAATATCTCAAAAGGAACGATAAATTTTGGGCTCAACTTTTCTTTAGCTCTAAATCTTGTGACTCCTCGCATAGGCATGACTTTCAGAAATATGTGATCGCCCTCCAAGAATTGAAGGGCTCGTCGATGTGTGTTGGCATAGCTGTTTTGCTGACTCTATGCTATCTTTAATCTCTCCCATATAAGTTTAACTTTTTGCATGGTCTGCTCTACCATGTCTGGGCCAAGTATCTGCCGTTCCCCGATTTTATTCTAACAAATGGGCGATCTGCACTTCCGGTCGTACAAAGCTTCATACGACGCCATTTGGATGCTGGACTGGTAGTTGTTGTTATATGCAAATTCGGCCAGTGGTACATGAACATTCCAACTTGACTTTAAGTTGATCGCACAGAGTCGTAACATGTCTTCGAGAATCTAGTTCACCCGTTCTGTTTGGTCGTCGGTCTGAGGATGAGAAGCTAAGCTAAAATTTAACTTGGTCCCCAACGCTGAGTGAAGGTTATCCCAGAAGCGTGACAAGAACCGTCCATCCCGATCCGAGACGATAGATACTGGGACCCCGTGCAGCCGAACTATTTATTTGAGATTTATCTGAGCAAGGCGGTCGGTGCTCCAAGTGACTTTAATGGCACTAAAGTGCACTGACTTGGTTAATCGATCGACGATGACCCAGATGGCATCGTACTCCCGTGACGTCTTAAGTAGGCCAACAATAAAGTCCATAGTGATATGATCCCACTTTCACTCTGGAATGGCAAGGTTCTGCATCTCCCGCCCGGTCGCTGGTGCACAGCTTTAACTTGCTGACAGGCCATATACTGTGACACAAAGAGCGCCACATCCGTCTTCATGTTGTACCACCAAAAGACATTGCAGAGGTCCTTATACATCTTGGTGCTACCAGGATGCAAGGAATATTTTGCATAATGCGCCTTCGATATTATCTCCTTTCTAAGTTCCGTGTCATCCGGAACACATAGCCGACCTTTCACTCGCAACACTCGCAACTCGTCCTCTGTAAAGTCAGACGCCTTTCCCGTGGATATCAGCTTCTGCGTCTTCTCCAGGTAGGGATCGTCCTTCTGAGCAGACTTGATTTTCTCCAATAGGCTCGGTTCTAACCGCAGTTGCGTCAGCTGTGCGCCCACAAATCAAACTCAGAGTTCTATGCCCATTCCTTCTAAGTCACGTAGCAGTCGACTGTTGATGGATATTGAAGCTATGTACTTCTGACTCAGTACATCTGCCATAACATTCCCCTTATCCGGCGTATAGTCGATCAAGAAGTCGTAGCCTTTAATCAGTTCCAGCCATCGCCTCTGCCGCAAATTCAGTTCTTTCTGGGTAAAGAGATACTTGAGGCTCTTCTAGTCCGTATAATTCCTGCATGCCACACCATAAAGATAGTGACGCCACAGCTTCAATACAAACATAATTGTCGTTAATTCTAGGTCACGAGTGGGATAGTTCTTCTCATGCGGTTTGAGCTGTCTAGAAGCAAAAGATATTACTTTGTCCTGCTGTATGAGCACACACCCCAAACCCTGGCCAGAAGCATCGTTAAAGATTTAAAATCCCTCGGTTCCTTCCAGAAGAGCGAGTATCGGGGCCAAAATGAGCTGCTATTTTAGCTCCTGGAATGAAGCTTCACGATCGTCTGACCACACGAATGTGACTCCCTTTTGGGTGAGGCGAGTTAAGGATGATGCGATCTTCGCAAAGTCTTTCATGAAGCATCTATAGTATCCCGCCAAACCTAGGAAGCTTCAAATTTTACTGACAGACGCGGGCCATTTTCAATCAACAACTGCCTCAACTTTCTTTGGATCAACTGAAATGCCTTCAGCAGAGATGATGTGTGCCCAAGAAAAGATACGCTGTTCAGTCAGAACTCACATTTGCTCCTATTTGCAAACAACTAATTATCTCAGAGGGTCTGGAGTACGGTCCGCAGATGTTCTGTATCTTGTGCTCGATCCTTCGAGTAGACGAGGATATCGTCTATGAAGACTACTACAAATTTATCGAGAAACGGACAGAACACCCGATTCATTAGATTCATGAAGGTGGCATGAGCATTTGCCAGGCCGAATGGCATCACCAAGAACTCGTAGTGACCGTAACGAGTGCGGAAGGCAGACTTCAACACGTCCTCTGGCTTGAATTTGAGCTGGTGATAACCCGATCGAAGATCAATCTTCGAAAACAACGTGGCACCCTGGAGCTGATCAAATAAATCGTCGATGCGGGACAGGGGTATTTGTTTCGGTCGGTGGCTTTATTCAATTCCCGATAGTCGATGCAGAGTCTCATCGACCCGTCCTTCTTCTTGATAAACAGCACTGAAGCACCCCATGGCGAGACGTTGGGACGAATGAACCCTTTGTCGAGTAATTCCTGTAATTGTACCTTAAGTTCTTTTAATTCTGTAGGGGCTATTCTGTACGGGGCCTTGGAAATCGGTCGAGTGTTGGGGAAGGTGTCAATAGTGAACGCAATTTCTCGATCGGGTGGCATGCCTGGTAGCTCATCCGAGAATACTTCTGAGAATTCTGCCACAATGTTGATTTGATCCGTGTTTGCACCATCCTGTTGCGTGTCTCGAACGGACGCCAAGTATCCTTCGCATCCGGAATATAGCATCTGTCGAGCAGAGATTGTCGAGATCACCATACAGGTTATTGATGCTTCGCCACACGAATAGCAGAACTCAAGCTCCCCCGGTAGTCGAAAGGTGACCTTCTTTCCTGTACAATCAATAGTGGCCGAGCCAGCGTCGAGCCAGTCCATGCCCAGAATGATGTCGTAGTCCTTAAGGTTCAGAACTATCGCATCTAGAGTCAATTTCTTCCCACCTATACATATGTAACTGTCTCTACAGATAGTATTTACAGGGATTTGTTGGCCCGACGGGATGCTAACGCTTAGGTTAAGGCCTAATGGTGCCATGGGAAACTTGTGTTCATCAATGAAATCTACCGCTATAAAACTATGGGTGGCACCCGAATCAAACAGTACACGAGCAGGTTTATTATTGAAGAGTAGTGTACCTGTCACGACTGTATCAGAGGCAAATGCCTCATCTTGAGTCATGGCATAGACGCAGCCTTGGACATTGGGGCGATGATCCTGACCATATTGTGGCACGGGTTGTCGGGCTCGAGGCGCTGGTCCCTGATTCCCTGGACGATGTTGCTGCTGCTGAGGCGCCGTTGGGTTCGGTCTCTTGGTCGGGCAATTTAAACTGAAGTGTCCCCTTTTACCACAATTCTAGCATCCTCCTTCAGGAACTTTGCAATCGACGGTTAGGTGTCCAAATCGGTAACATCTGTTACAGTAAGGTCCCTTGTTCCGCCCTTAGTATCCGCCTTGGTGCCCATTGTTCGGACGCTTGGTCACGTTGTTCCCTCCTGCATAGCTAGGGTGCTTATGATTGTATGTATGCATAGTGCCGGCAGCAGCTGGAGGATATTGGCGCTCAAGATGGAGAGTGTGATTCAGGGACTCGCCTATTGTCTTGTATTCCGGAACTGACACATAAACAGAGATAGAGGGCCGCAGACCCACTTCAGACCGCCGAGTGCGACTCTCCATTGTAGGTAAGAATGATCCAGCAAATTTGGCCAGTTTATTGAACTCTGCTGTGTACTGCCGTATCGTCATATTCCTTTGCTTTAACTGCATAAATTCATTCTTCTTTTCTTGTCGAACTGCTGCAGGTAGGTACTCGATCTAGAAGCCCGACGGAAGGTAGCCCAAGAGATTGCCGCTATTTCGTTGTCCCGTCGGATCGCTCACTTTTGCATGGCCTACTTTCTTGGACTCATCCACGCCTAGAAGCTCGAACCAGTCTTCCAACTCCTCCAACCAATCGATCGCCAAAGAAGGGTCTTCAGTACCGCAGAAGGACGTGCGACAATTTTTTATAAATTTTGACACCTCAAAGTTGGAACTTCTTGGTGTTGCAGGTAGTCGTTCGGGTACCTCCAGCTCGATTTCGATCGCTAGGACCTCAGGCTCGGTTACGGCATGAGTCGTTACAGAGTTGCCGTTGGCCATAACTGTCTAGACAATTTGCTGAAGAGTATTAAGCTACTTCTGCTGCAACTTGAATTGCGCATCAAATTGGGCCTCAAACTGAGTCTGCCATGCCTCAGCTTGTCTTCGCTGGTCTTCAACGTGCTGTCGATGTTGTTCGATCAGGCGATGATTGGCCTCGGCCTGATGTTGTTGTGCTTCCAGCATGCGCATCATTCGTTCCATGTGTTCCATGCGGGCGTTCGAGGGTCCCCCTCCTGAGCTGCTCGAGCCGTTCGAAGCGCTTACTTCGTTCTCGCCCATAGCTTCTCGGACTTCTGGGATATGGGACAACTTATATTAGTCTCAAGAAATGTTATAGACTCACTGTATGGAACAACTCATCTCATCGACACGAGGTCAAAGGTTCGAGAATCAAACAAAAGGCCAAAGGACGTAAAGCCGTGCACTGATAGCATTATGTCACGTCCCGATTCCATAGAATCGATAGTTGTAATGCCCCAGTCCCAAAATACATAGGACCAAGCACGTGAACATGCCAGCTGCACATATACAAAGAATACGCCAATATATAGAATCCTCATATATGTACATAAGCTGTAAATAAAATATCTACAGGCTAGTAGTATATAATCTAATCTCATTACAGCTCAACACAGAAGATAATAGAATCTAAATAAATAAGTAAGTGTATCAAAAGATAGCCGGGTGAACATACTCACTCCAAACAGCTATGAAAAATAGTCTCATAAGATCGGAGTCCAACCTCCACAAAATAGAAAGAAATGAGATGTAAAAATAATGTCCACTAATGTCTCAAATATAGAATAGACTAGAAATCAGTAGGAACTGCCTCGTCATCGATGTAGGATGGATCCAGAGCCGCTCCGTACTCCTGCGGGAAGTCGTCTAATCTTGGAGAGATAACCAGGTCCTCAGAGGGACGTAACAAGATACAAGAAAACACCATGCCATAATAACTGTGATATATAATATAAAGAAAGAAATATTTATGCAATCAGGTGCCTAACCAGTCTACAGTGATAATGAAATAAGAACAAACCTTTGACGCATGGGCAGGATCAGGAATATCTGGAATCAGGACCGTATCTCCCACTGGAGATAACCGGCAATCAGGACCGTACCTCCCACTGGAGATAACCGGCTATCAGGACCGTACCTCCTATTGGAGATAACCGGTAATCAGGACAGTGCATATATGACCCATACGTTAAGGAACTGTTCTTCCTGCCCAATGCCTATTAGAGTCATATCCATGACTTATATGTACCTCTAATAACTGCCAAGTCTACTAGCATGCAATCTATTGGCAGTTACTCCTATCCGTTGCACGCCTCATACGTATCGGTGGCCGGCCGACTACGCGAGTATGTGTCCTACATGAGACTCATAATCCGTGGTAAAGTATGTGTCAAGGTCATATTAGACATACCAATACCTCACCATCAATGGGTAGTCACTAAGCTAAGTCAATGCAAAAAAAATAATATAAAAGCAAATAAGACGACCGATATGGTCGCTTGCACCCAAGTGTGACTTGGCCGCACAGTGATGTAAAACATAGAGCAATATATATGAAACTGAAAATAAATAACAGAAAAATAAAGTAAAATAATCACAGAGTAAGGTGGCAAGGTATCTTGCCTGATGGTGCAAAATGACAAGTCCAGAAAATCACAATGTCAGCCAAGAAACGTCACAATCTCCAAACAACTCCGGACGCTGAAACAAACATCAAAAATGTACTCGGTGTAAAAGATATACCTAGGAAACGCCTGTCAAAAAGTCTAATTCTGGAACAGGGGCAAAATCAAAATTTCGGGTCAAAACGATGTCCGCCGTTAGATCCGCTTTGCACCAAAATGCATGCCAAGGTCTATGGTCTCTAAAATCGTCAAACTACATGTCTACGGATTCAGTTTGAGGAGAGGAACTCAATGGTATGTCCAGTTTTGGATTCCGATGAGTCGTGTACAAAATCGCCCGTTTGAGTGGGTCGCGGGCCCGCCAAAAAGGGGTTCCGATTTGACCTTCTCAGAATCGAACCAAACTTGGCACATAGGACCAGAATTTCAATCCGGACCTGTTGGTTCAAGTTTCGTCTTGAATCTACAATTGTACACGAAGTTAGGGCAAAGTTTGCAAATTGGCGACACGGGGGTATCTCGACGGATACGAATTGATTTCGTCGTGCATACACGACGAAAATGAGTTCCGTCAGTTCCCACACGTCGACAACGTCCATACGCGTCTTTCGATGCGTATAGCGCGCGACCATGTCGATCGATTTGTCGGGGCACACGCCATATCGGACAAAATTCTAAATTTTTAGTATTTTTAAAACAGTTTTTCTCCTAAGTTCATCGATCCGTAACTTCCTGTATATTACATAAAAATTTAATCTAACAGATGGTTTTCATCTCGTATATGTTAACTAGGACCGTCTAAGTTATTTCCTACAAATTCTCAATATCTGGACCGAAATTGCCCTTCCAAGTCAAGGGTTTGGGAGTTTCTCGGGTTCTGTTTTTCGAGAAATTTTTCTCTACTTTCCCGAATCTTTTCTGGGATTTCCTAAGCATTAGAAAATTTTCAAATTGCTAGGGTTTCGAGATGGTTATGTTGTCTACGCATAGAAGTCGATAGATCGACTTTTCTTCGAACATAAACAAAGAAATTCGGATTCGAAAGTGGGTACCTGAGTTCTGAAATAAACAGGGTATCCCCTGTTTCCTCTCGGCTAGGCGCGACTGTCTGGCGATCCAGTCGTCGGCGACGTCGAGCAGGCCGTCGACTGTGCGTACGGTGGTGTGGGAGAGTTTCTGAAATCGACGTTCGGGCTGTAACGCCCCAGTCCCATAATACATAGGATCAAGAAAGTGAACATGCCAGCTGCACATATACGAAGAATACTCCAATATATGGAATCCTCATATATGTACATAAGCTGTAAATAAAATAATCACAGGCCAGAATAACATAATCTACTCTCATCACAGCTCAACACAGAAGAATATAGAGTCTAAATAATAAATAAGAGTATCAAAAGATAGCCAGGTGAACATGCTCACTCTAAACAGCTATGAAAAAAATAATCTCACAAGATCGGAGTTCAACCTCCGCAAAATAGAAAGAAAAGAGATGAAAAAAATATCCACTAACGTCTCAAATAAAGAATAGACTAGAAATTAGTAGGAACTGACTCGGTATCAATGTAAGCTGGATCCAGAGCTGCTCCGTACTCCTGCGGGAAGTCATCTAATCCTGGAGAGACAACCAGGTCCTCAGAGGGACGTAACAAGATACAAGAAAACACCATGCCATAATAACTGTGATATATAATATAAAGAAAGTAATATCTATGCAATCAGGTGCCTAACCAGTCTACAACGATATTGCAATAAGAACAAACCTTTGACGTATGGACAGGATCAGGAATATCAGGAATCAGGATCGTATCTCCCACTGGAGATAATCGACAATCAGGACCGTACCTCCCACTAGAGATAACCGGCTATCAGGACCGTACCTCCCATAGGACAATGCATATATAACCCATACGTTAAGGAACTGTTCTTTCCACCCAATTCCTATTAGAGTCACCTCCATGACTCATATGTACCTTTAGTAACCGCCAAGTCTTCTAGCATGCAATTCTATTGGCAGTTACTCCTATCCGTCGCACGCCTCATACGTATCGATGTCCGACCGACTACCCGAGTACGTGTCCTAAATGAGACTCACAATATGTGATAAAGTACGTGTCAAGGCCGTATGAGATATACCAATACCTCACCATCAATGGGTGGTCACTAGACTAAGTCAATGCAAGAAAAATAAATAAAGCGAGAAAAGAACGACCGATAGAGTCGCTTGCACTCAAGTGTGACTTGGACGCACAGTTTTATAATATCAAGAAATAAGAAATGCTAAAAATAACAACTGAAAATAAGAATATAGTAATCACAAAGTAAAGTGGCAAGGTATCTTGCCTGATGGTGCAATGTGGCATGCCCAAGAAATCACAATGTCAGCCAAGAAATGTCACAGTCTCCAAACAACTCCGAACGCTAAAACAAACATCAAAAATGCACTCGGTGTAAAAGATATACCTAGGAAACGCCTGTCCAAAAGTCTAATTCTGGAACAGGAGCAAAATCGTAATTTTGGATCAAAACGATGTCCGTCGTTGGACATGCTTTACACCAAAATGTGTGCCAAAGTCTATGATCTCTAAAGTCATCATACAACATGTCTACGGATTCAGTTTGAGGAGAGGAACTCAACAGTATGTCCAGTTTTGGATTCCGATGAGCCGTGTACTAAATCGCCCGTTTGAGTGGGTCGTTGGCCCGCCGAAAAGGGTTCCGATTCGACCTTCTCAGAATCGAAACAAACTTGGCACACAGGACCAGAATTTCGATTCGGACCTGTTGGCACAAGTTTCATCTCGAATCGACGACTGTACACGAAGTTAGGGCAAAGTTTGCAAATTGGCGATATGGGGGTATCTCGACGGATACGGACTGATTTTGTCGCGCACACACGACGAAACTGAGTTCCGTCAATTCCTACACGTCGGCAACTTCCATACGCACCTTTCGATGCGTATAGTGCACTGCCACGTCGCCCGGTTTGTCTGGGCGTACGTCGTATCAGACAGAATTCTAAAATCTTTATTATTTAGAAACCAATTTTTTCTAACAACTTCACTTACTAATTTCTTCCTACATATTAACCGAAACTTTGATCCAAAAGTTGTGTTCTACTCTTGGTTATATTGTTAACGACTATTTTCAATTGGTTGGTTGAAATCCTCAGTATTTGAGTTGAAAATCGGCTTCCCAGTCGTGGGTTGGGACTGCCCTAAAACTGTTCTGTTCCGACAGTTTTTCGGGAACTTGGGTTCGAAATACCGAGCGATATACGGGGTTTTGCTCGATTCTACCTGAAAGGGTTTTGAGATGGTTATTGTCACGCCCCAGAACCAGAATACTGGAGAGCGGGGGCAGACATAGCCAGCTACGTATATGAAATGGAATCCATCTTGCTATACGGTCACGGCTGTCTAGATACATGAGGGTTTATCTACAAGCCAACAGTCTCTTAAGGTCATGAACAAGCCTAGTGTCTCAATCACAAGCAAGTAAGTAAAAGGTTATAAGAAGTATGATCATTAAATATACAATAGTAAGGCGTTCCAAACATTACATATTCAGCTGATCATGAAGCTAGTCGTTACGAAATGTTAGGACTAGCAAGAGTTTAGTCGTACATGATCAACCCTAGGATCTGTCAATCATGTTACAGCCCGTAGGCAGACAGTAAGTAAAGTACAATCGAGCTAAACAGGTGCTCGTCAGCTAAACGCCTCAAAACAATATTTTTACAATAAAGTGGGAGATCAAAATAAACCCACTCGTTGCCAGGGTTCCGTCTAGTGGCCACCATCTGGCTGGAAGGTCGGTAGATCCTCTGGAGCTGCTCCAAAATATGGCCACACAAAACCAGCTAGGTCAGACCCCAGAAAGAGCAAGTGCCACAAAGGAAGCTTCACTTAGGAACTAAAACCAGCAATCAGCACAAGATATAAATAAAATTAAGAACTGGAAATAAAAAAATACATCAGGATGATATACGACGAGATAACCATGGAACTATTCAGATAACCAGGTTACAACCCGTATACCAAACAAGGATCGGGGTTGTAACCCTTCGTCTGAACAGAACTTGGAATTCTTACCATTTATCGGTAAAATAAATACAAGCATTCTGGTCATTCAATAATCTGGAACAGGATCGGGGCAAGACTAGACTGGTTAGACTCCATCCAATCATTTCATGGCCAAGCAAGAATTACGGCTTGATACTTTAACTAACTAGGGTTATCACAAGCCTAATTACTAACAAGATGCAGTGAGATTATTCCACATCCACAAGCCCTGCAGTCCATCCAGGTTACCCGGGTTAAAAGAATTAGAGTTAAATTCAGGTGGGTACATCATCCAGGAAACGCATGTACCCTTAGGTAGCTTCAAGGGTGCAACATATGACAGTGTGCTGGAAATGTGCGCTACTCGACGGCAGGCTACAGATCCCAGGCGCGCCCAGGTAACGGGATTGCCTTAGCTGGGGAATCTCTTCATGAATAATGTGTTAATCTAGTTATTAACCTTAGTCCATTTCAATAGGTACTCCTGACCGTGGTACTCAGGAGTCCCTGTCCTAGACATGATGCAAGACAGGACTGGTTTATTTATACAAGCACAATCGCCTACGGTGTCCAGGTAATTTATACAGGTCATGCTATGTCAGGTAGCCGTCGTAACAGCTTATCGAGATATATCATATCAGGATATCAGGTCAAGTGTTCTGGTCATGAGTGCGCCACGACGGGCCACTATCAGGTCATGTCAGGTTAGTCATGTTAGGAGTGCACCACTACGGGTCACGGTCAGGTCGTGCTCAATTATCAGTTCTAAATATATTAAATAAATTCATGATTAAATAAATTCATGATTTTCAGGTCGTGCTCAATTATCAGGTCGTGCTCAATTATCAATAGAAGAGCCATGCGGCTAAAGCATATGCGGTCAGGAAAGGGTAAGACTCATGCGGCCCAATTAGGAGAGCGCATGCGGCCAGGGTCACTGGATTCCCATGCGGCCATGACAAGGGGCGCATGCGGCTGGAAGTGCAAGGGCGCATGCGGCCAGGAAATAAAAGATGCATATACGGCTGGGATAAATCGAACTCATGCGACCCAGACTAAGAAGTCCATGCGGCTGGGTCTGGGGGTTCTCATGCGGCTCGAGGATCAGGGCCTATACGGCTGGGTGTGGGACTAGCTTCCATGCGGCAAGGGGGAAGGGAGGTTCCATGCGGCTAGGATGAATGGGACTCATACGGCTCACGGGTAGGGGCACATGCGGCTAGCAGGGAACGGGTACGCATGCGGCTGAGGGACCCGAGTTCATGCGGCTCGCGGAGCCAGATTCATGCGGCTGGGTCAATGTGATTGCTTATGCGGCTGGGGTGATGGTTGCATATGCGGTCTAAAATAGTTGCTCCCACTAATGCGGCTAAGTCCATATAGACTCATGAGGCTAGGGGAAAATGAGCCCATGCGGCTAAGAATGGGACTCAGCCTCATGCGGCTGGGACTAAGTTTCATGCGGCTTAGAAGTACAAGGGTTTCATGCGGCTGGAGGCGACTTGCCGCATGAATACTTATGCGGTCAAGTACAACCATGCGCCAGGGAACTGTTCTTCTTCTCCAAATTTCCGAGGAGAAGAACACTATGAGCCCATGCCTTCCAAGCTTCATAAAACCTTCATCTGGAGTCCAAATCCGAACTTCCATAGGTCAAAATGGGGTAGAACGAGATTCTCTACAACATGGAACCATCAAAACTCAAAAATAACCAGATTAAGTAGATCAAAACCCAAGAAATCCAAAAATAAAGTAAATATAGATCTATGAGAATCTAGCCATGGAAAGTAAAAATGCCAAGTTCTAAAGTATGTTAAAATGCTGTAAGGAAGAGAATGAAGCAATAAAATCGGAGTTCCTCCATGAAGAAAGTTGCACTTGCCTAGACCTCTCTCTCCCTCTCTTTGGTAGGTAAGGAAGTAAATGAGGAAGAAGAAGATGATAAATGAAGAGAGAGAATGAAGAGGGCTAATAAATGGTAGTGGTGGTGGTAGGTAGGGGGTTCACCCCTTAGTTCATGTTGAACCAAATAGCAATTCCAAACCGAACCAAGCCAACCCGAACCAAGAATAACCAAGCCATGAAGGAAAGCTAAGCAAGGAAATCAAACAATACAAGAATAAAATACGTATACGTATTCCAAGAATACGTGATACGGACACAGGTATTACAGTTATGTTGTCTACGCACAGGAGTCGATAGATCGACTTTTCATCGAACACAGACAAAGAAATTCGGTTTTGAAAGTGGGTACCTGAGTTCTGAAATAAACAGAGTATTCTCTGTTTCACGGTCGGCCGCGGGCGGTTGTCCGGCGATCTGGTCGTCGACGACGGTGAGCAGGTGGCCGACGTCGAGCGTGGGAGTGTGGGGGAAGTCCTGGAGTCGAAGCTTCGGGTTGAGGTTACAGTTTAATCGATGGTTTTCCAAGAATTCTATTTTTCCCAAAACCTGTACAGGGCTTTTAAATCTCCTATTTAAATTCGAATTTTTGATTTGAATAGGATTTTGAATCCGAGTGTATCTGGAAGAGAATCTCGTGGGGGTTATCTAGGAATTTATTTAAGATTATTCGGTTGGGATTTTGTGTAGATCAAATCTCCACAAATTTACTAATCCGTATAGCCTGCTGCTTCCTTTCGGGAAGAAAGGGGCACAGTTTTGTCCTATTACGGAGAGGGGTTAATACAGTAGCCCACGTGCTACAGTAGCACCGGTGAATAGTGATTTATATTTTTTTTTCATTAAACGTTGATGTCACCACCTAAATGCCAATAGCACAGCTATTGTCCGCCCCTTTACTTGGGTGTGGGCCGGCCCCATATATATATATATATATATATATATATATATATATATATACTAAACACCTAAACACCTTCTTAAACGTTTATGTGACTTTAATGCAATCTATTGCTCTTAGTAGCTTAGCCTGGCCGCCCCTTTCCTTTGCTGGGGCGTGGGCCGGGCTCCTTTGTTATTATTATTGTTTTTTTACATAAACATTATATATATATATATATATATATATATATATATATATATATATATATATATATATATATATATATATATATATATATATATATATATATATATATATATATATAGAGCAAGCAATAAATTCCCAAAAATTTACGAACAAATTCCTAAAAATCCTAAAATTTTATATACCTTATTTAATAGAAATACTAACATGCACACATATAATAATGTATATATACACACATACTTTAATTATACTAATAACTTAATAGTAAATAAATCCATAACTAATAAAATACGTAATAAAATTAATTTAATTTAAAAAAATCAATTATAAATTATGGGGGTTTACACGGGCTGGGGACGACGTTTGATCGATGGCTTTTTCCAAATTCCTATTTTCGGCTGATATATATAAGGTGTTTAAATTTTGAATTTAAATCCGCAGGGTGCCAGGATTAAATCTAGGTTTAGGTTGACTAGATAGGGGAGGATCAAGTTAAGATCTTGTAAAAATTTGACTTACTTTGATATAGAAACAAAGAAGTTATTCGAACTTCTTTCGAAGTCCTACTGTTGCCGCTCGGCTTCGGGAGAAACATGGGTACTGTTCCTAGGAACAGTACCCCCTTGCTTTTTCTTTTTTTTTGCTTTTTTTTTCATTAATACCTTTACACCACTAAACGCATCACTAGACTGTCAAAAGCACAATCTGGCCCGCCCCTTTTGCTGGGGTGTAGGCCGGCCACCTTTTTTTTATTTAAACATTTGCTATTACAACTATTATATTTATATACATATATAGTTGCATATATATATATATATATATATATATATATATATACATATATATATATTATTTTTTTATATGGCCACAAATAATTACAGAAAATTCCTAAAAATCCAAAAATATTTTTCTAAAAATAATTAACTAAATATCCTATCTTATTTATATATATGTGTGTGTAACCATTGCTTGTTACCCACAATATGTAAAATGCCCATATATGATTAAAAGCCATATAATTAATAACAAACTATTAAAATAAAATATTTTTATACTAAAAAGAAGAAAAATTTAGGGAGGGGGTTTACATCCTACCCAACTTACAAAAATTTCGTCCTCGAAATTTAGGAATATTAGGGTAGATTGGGTTGAGGGATAAATAGAGTAATTTAAGGTGAGGATACAGCCGCACGATTTAAAGTGGTACCTTGGGTTCATTCACCGTGCTTCATCTTTCTAAAAATAAGTAAAAGACAATGTCCATAAAGAATTCATAGACGATGCTATTGAGCACGAATACGAGGTCCGTAGGCTATGAAATAATTCAAAGAGGAATTGTCAAGGCGGTCACGGATGAGACTCAAGGGACGAGTTTGACTATGTCTTCATCCACGTAGAATAATATGTGAAGGCGAACCAAAATGTACTAGGTTGATCAGACCATCATGTACCTGTTCTGATTAGACAATATATTAGTGGGTGCGCACCCAATATATCATGTCATGATCAAGCTCGATGAAGAATAAGCTTGCAAAAACTAGGCTATAATTGTGGTGTTAGTCAAAGTGGTCAAAGTATATACGCAGGATTGGTGATTTGAAGGAAAATACAATTTGTTCAAGAATCTAAGCTGTGTCCGGTGTTCGTGCTTATCCAATTATTCTACAGTCTGATTTCTATGACCTAGACTAAACTAATGGGGTATGGATCTTATGTCAAGTCATGATAATAGGAAATATTGTAATTAAAACCATACCTGCTATGACTTCTCCTTCTACTCCCACATTCTCCACTGCCAGCGAGATGGCCTGTCCATAGTTCTGACTGAGGTCCCGAGCTCTGTCGTGCTGTACTAGCTGGGGAAGTATTGGTAGGCTAGGTGATCCTGCTACTGGCCCGGGTGCTGGCAGTGCTGGAACTGTCGGTCTCGGGGCCTGCTGGGCATAAATTAGTGACTGCTGCTCTGGACACTCTCGCACCTTGTGTTGTAACGAGCCACATCTCAAGCACGCTCCAAGTCGATTTCTGCAATCTTTTTGGAGATACCCTGGCGTTCCACAGAAATTGCAAATAGGCTTCTGATAAGGCGCAGACCTCTCCTGCTACTGTCATGTAGCCCTTCTGATAGGTCCACTCTGTGTCGATCCCGTAGGTGTAGCTGCCAGCGTATGGCATCTTGGGGTCTGCTGCTGCTCCTTGCGAAGAATCTCCTGAGCACGAGCTTCTTCCAGGACAGCTGAATGTGAGACTCAAGACAGGGTAGTCGTATAAGACTTGAGCTCTGGTGCAAGCCCCTGGTGAAATCTCTTCGCCTTCTCTAACTCTGTCAAAATTAATCCCGTACCAAATCTACTCACGCGATTGAACTCTGAGTCGTACTCATCAACTGTCATATTTTCTTGCTTCAGATGAAGGAACTGGTCGTAGAGACCATCTCGAACATGAATAGGGAAGAATCTCTCATAAAATGCATCATAGAATTGCTTCCAGGTGATCCCAGTGCCAAGTCGTCTTTCTTTTGCCTTCCACCAGTGGTGAACATTGTCTTCTAATAGTAGGTCCACTGCTGTCATCCAATCCCGAGCTTGCAACTGGGATGCCTTCAGTAGCTTTTCTGTACTAATAAGCCACTTTGACACCTCTAGTGGCTTCTTCGTTCCTCTAAAGGCCTTGGGGTTTATATCTGTGAAATTCTTGATAGAGCCTTCAAAAGAATGCAGAGCCGGTGCTGGTGCTGGTACTGGAGGTGGTGGTGGAGGTTTAGCCAAAGCTGCCATCATCGTTTGTCTTATCAGCTCAGTCTGCTGCCACTGAACCTGCATCATGGCGTACATGAACTGAGAAGTAGGGCTTCCATCAGCCGGTGGTGGGGGTATCTGAGTTCTTGACTGTGGGGGAAACTGCTGAGGGAATGGTGGTAGTGGAGGCAATGGTACATTCCCTTCCGGTGGCATGGTTGTGGTCTGTCCAGTCTGGCTGCCTGGGGGTGCTACGATCTCTGGGTACTCTATCGTCGGTGTCGTAGTAGGCTGCGACTGTCTTGGCTGGTATGGTGTCGCTAGAGTCATAGAAGGATTCTGTCCCTCCGGAGTAGCCTCTTCACCAGATGTGAGGGACAAGACAGAAGTGCGTCCGCTTCTTAGATGCATACTGTTGGCATGAGGAAGATAAGTTAATATTAGGAAAGATTAGATATGAGGTAAATTGAATAATCAAGGAATTTTCAATAAGATTGGAAGTCAAGGAGGTAGTAGTAGTTCTGGATGAGATATTCCTATTCCTATATGCAGGCTTGTTGGGCATAGTCATATAACCCAATAATATTATCGTTGACCTGTATGGGCCACCACAAAAACATGTAACGCCCCAGTCCCAAAATACATAGGACCAAGCACGTGAACATGCCAGCTGCACATATACAAAGAATACTCTAATATATGGAATCCTCATATATGTACATAAGTTGTAAATAAAGTAACTACAGGCCAGTAGTATATAACTAATCTCATCACAGCTCAACACAAAAGATAATAGAGTCTAAATAAAGAAGTAAGTGTATCAAAAGATATCCGGGTGAACATACTCACTCTAAACAGCTATGAAAAATAGTCTCACAAGATCGGAGTCCAACCTCCATAAAATAGAAAGAAATGAGATATAAAAATAATGTCCACTAATGTCTCAAATATAGAATAGACTAGAAATCAGTAGGAACTGCCTCGTCATCGATGTAGGATGGATCCAGAGCCGCTCCGTACTCCTGCAGGAAGTCATCTAATCCTGGAGAGATAACCAGGTCCTTAGAGAGACGTAACAAGATACAAGAAAACACCATGCCATAATAACTGTGATATATAATATGAAGAAAGAAATATGTATGCAATCAGGTGCCTAACAAGTCTACAGTGATAATGCAATAAGAACAAACCTTTGACGCATGGTCATGATCAGGAATATCAGAAATTAGTTCCGTATCTCCCACTGGAGATAACCGGCAATCAGGATCGTACCTCCCACTGGAGATAATCGGCTATCAGGACCGTAACTCCCATTGGAGATAACCGACAATCAAGACAGTGCATATATGACCCATACGTTAAGGAACTGTTCTTCCCACCCAATGCCTATTAGAGTCATATCCATGACTCATATGTACCTCTAATAACTGCCAAGTCTACTAGCATGCAATCTATTGGCAGTTACTCCTATCCGTCGCACGCCTCATACGTATCGGTGGTCGGCCAACTACACGAGTACGTGTCCTAC
Organism: Iris pallida; assembly: GCA_029216955.1. Taxonomy (NCBI): domain Eukaryota; kingdom Viridiplantae; phylum Streptophyta; class Magnoliopsida; order Asparagales; family Iridaceae; genus Iris; species Iris pallida. The sequence goes on along the minus strand of JANAVB010025598.1, from coordinate 28,655,425 downwards.
ATGAGACTCACAATACGTGGTAAAGTATGTGTCAAGGCCGTATGAGATATACCAATACCTCACCATCAATGGATAGTCACTAAGCTAAGTCAATGCAAAAAAATAATATAAAAGCAAATAAGACGACCGATATGGTCGTTGCACCCAAGTGTGACTTGGACGTACAGTGATGTAAAACATAGAGCAATATATATGAAACTGAAAATAAATAACAGAAAAATAAAATAAAATAATCACAGAGTAAGGTGGCAAGGTATCTTGCCTGATGGTACAAAATGACAAGTCCAGGAAATCACAATGTCAGCCAAGAAACGTCACAATCTCCAAACAACTCCAAACGCTGAAACAAACATAAAAAACACACTCGGTGTAAAAGATATACCTAGGAAATGCCTATCCAAAAGTCTAATTCTGGAACAAGGGCAAAATCGAAATTTCGGGTCAAAACGATGTCCGCCGTTGGACCCGCTTTGTACCGAAACGCGTGCCAAGGTCTATGGTCTCTAAAGTCGTCAAACTATATGTCTACGAATTCAGTTTAAGGAGAGGAACTCAATGGTATGTCCAGTTTTGGATTCCGATGAGTCGTGTACAAAATCGCCCGTTTGAGTAGGTCGCGGGCCCGCCAAAAAGGTGTTCCGATTTGACCTTCTCAGAATCGAACCAAACTTGGCACACAGGACCAGAATTTTGATCTTGACCTGTTGGTGCAAGTTTCATCTCGAATCGACGACCGTACACGAAGTTAGGGCAAAGTTTGCAAATTGGCGATACGGGGGTATCTCGACGGATACTGACTGATTTCGTCGTGCACACACGACGAAACTAAGTTCCGTCAGTTCCCACACGTCGGCAACGTCCATACGCGTCTTTCAATGTGTATAGTGCACGACTACATTGCCCGATTTGTCGGGGCGTACGCCGTATCGGACAAAATTCTAAAATTTTAGTGTTTTTAAAACAGTTTTTCTTCTAAGTTCATCGATCCGTAACTTCCTGTACATTACATAAAAATTTAATCTAACAGATTGGTTTTCATCTTGTATATGTTAACTAGGACTGTCTAAGTTATTTCCTACAAATTCTCAATATCTGGACCGAAATCGCCCTTCCAAGTCAGGGGTTTAGGAGTTTCTCGGGTTCTGTTTTTCGAGAAATCTTACTCTACTTTCCCGAATCTTTTCTGGGATTTGCTAAGCATTAGAAAATTTTCTAATTGCTAGGGTTTTGAGATGGTTATGTTGTCTATGCACAGAGTTTTGAAATAAATAGGGTATCCCCTGTTTTCTCTCGGCTAGGCGCGGTTGTCCGGCGATCCAGTCGTCGGCGACGTCGAGCAGGCCGTCGACTGTGCGCGCGGTGGTGTGAGGGAGTTTCTGAAATCGACGTTCGGGCTGTGGACGACGTTTGATCGATGGGTTTTTCAAAATTCCTATTTTCGGCTGATATATATAAGGTGTTTAAATTCTGAATTTAAATTGGATTGAAATCCGCAGGGTGCCAGGATTAAATCTAGGTTTAGGTTGACGAGATAGGGGAGGATCCAGTTAAGATCTTGTAAAAATTTGACTTACTTTGATGTAGAAACAAAGAAGTTATCCGAACTTCTTTCGAAGTCCTACTGTTCCCGGTCGGCTTCGGGAGAAACATGGGTACTGTTCCTAGGTACAGTACCCCCTTGCTTTTTATTTTTTTCTTCTTTTTTTTCATTAATACCTTTACACCACTAAACGCATCACTAGACTGTCAAAAGCACAATCTGGCCCGCCCCTTTTGCTGGGTTGTAGGCCGGCCACCTTTTTTATTTATTTAAATATTTGCTATTATAACTATTATATTTATATACATATATATATATATATTTTTATATATGTATATATATATTTTTTTTTCTTTATATATATATATATATATATATATATATAAGTATATGGCCACAAATAATTACAAAAAATTCCTAAAAATCCAAAAATATTTTTCTAAAAATAATTAACTAAATATCCTATCTTATTTATATACATATGTGTGTAACCATTGCTTGTTACCCACAATATGTAAAATGCCCATATATGATTAAAAGCCATATAATTAATAACAAACTATTAAAATAAAATATTTTTATACTGAATGGAAGAAAAATTTAGGAAGGGGGTTTACAATAGTCGTCCCTAGGGCGTGATGCCCTGTGAACCTAAGTTGCGTTCGCACAAGGCATAGTTATAAAGTTATCCAAAACACAACAACAAGAGAATACGCAGAGTAAATTAAACACATTTTATATAGAAGAAGACTTAAGCTTTATTAATAATGAACATCATATTACAGACTCGATACAAGGTGTCGCGCGGGCTGCAAACTGACTCCATTACAAAATAAACATCGATGAGATAGTCGTTCCATATATCCCACCCCTTTACAACCAAAGTATGAAGACACCTAGGATAGGGGAGAGTCGAGACATCTCTCATTTGGTTCAAGAATTTAGATAAAACATACAACTTGTTTTAGTGATCTTTCTAGCCATCCTAGTCAGTTTCATGCAAGCAGTTTGATGGAACATAAATAAGAAGAACTTACGCTAGAACTTACCCACGACATAGCGTGCCGGGCAACATAAAGCTTACCAGGTTCTTTCTAGTCATATTGCATAACATAAGTTTAACTAGTAAATAATTTCGGAGGTCATTGGCATGAAAACCATTCTGGACATAGCTTGGTTTAGACGGTGCGCGTTCAACGCGGGTAGCGAGCCCCGTTGAAGGAGCATCGAATACCCGCGGTATAATCCAGCATAGCTATCATGTTTATTCCTAGGCCGGATCGGCCCCGTGGCCCCGGAATACCGTCCGAAGAAACAATCGCCCTTGTATACAAGTTGTCCATGACCGTGCTACATTAACGAGTGATTTAAGGCACATTTTTAAGGTATCATTCATTTATTGATTTTGAGATATAGGGTCGAGGTGAAGGAGGTCATCCACTCACCTTAGTCTTACTTGAGGCGAGGAACCGGTTGGTCGTGCTAGACGTCGCCTACGCAATTACCTGAAATCGTAAAAGCAACTAATTAGAACACTGTATTATTCAAGAAGTTCAATATGTAAATGCGAGTTTGAAATGCAAGCCATAAAATTATTCATGAAAATATTCACGAAAATGCATTCGGAAAAAACAAAACCAAAACCAATGTAAGTGCAGCGTGAAAAACCGACCAACGGGAGGTCTCTTCCGACTCAACTGCAGAGTCTATCCTTGAGACGCAACCTGCTGAATATGGGACTTGATTCCGAAGAAGCCCTTCTATAACGAGAAAAAGGATCTTAATTCAATCATTCTCGTTCGACCGATTAGATTGATCCCGACCTATCGGTCCTGACCGAATCGATAGTGACAGTGGTCCTTTCTCGTGCACCCCGTGGACGGAGAATGGGGCACGATATAGGGACGGGGTACTACAGAATCAATCTATACTCAGAAAATAAACTCTGACGATGTGATCTTTCTTGATAGGCAAGACTTGCCAATGGCAAATGATCCTTGGAAAATCAGGAAAAATATCTTGAGAAAAATTTCTTTCCAATAAAAACTAGACCACGACATCATTATGAAGGAATGCTTCTCTCCACAAATACTGCAGAGATTGAACACTTTTGACAAAATCCGAGAGATTCACTTAGTGAATCTATAGTAAAATAACTATATTCAATATTTTTACCCCTCAATCTTGGGGACTACACCCAAATTTGGAAAGAGCAATGCTCTCAAGAGATAAATTGCCCTTTATTAAATTCATTTATTGGGATTATATTAATGTTTTCTATAATGTATTCTACTACGAGAATGAAAAAAGAAAGCATTCATGGTTTATAAAAATATATCCAAAAATCTTGGATCAGGAAATTCCATTTTGGTTCCACAAATAGTGGTCCTATTTTAGAGCAAGTTTAGAAATACTCTTAATTCCATTGTTATTACGTATGTACTATGATGTTATTACGGTCTGGCAAATTTTTGTCTTGTCAATCTATTCTTCAAAGGCATGAAACATTGAAATTTTTGCCTCTTCAAAGACATAAATGACAAGGCAAAAATTTCAATGTTTCATGCCTTTGAAAAATGGATTGACAAGGCAAAAATTTGCCAGAATGTAATAACATTATAGTATTATACCATACTATTGTGCTATTGTGGATAGTCAATCCTATTGGATTGGGCTGTACTATTATGGATAGCTAATCCTATTGGATTGGGCCATACTATTATGCTTTTGTGGATAGCCAATCCGATTGGATTGGGTCGTTCTATTATGGATAGCCAGTCCTATTGGATTGAGCCATACTATTGCTGATAGCCAATCATACGTTACTCGTATGATTGAGCTATATTATTGTGGACATTGTTTAATAATTGAACACTTGTTGGAAATGGCGACTCAAAACACATTTAGTGCAGTTTCTTTTCTGCCTATTTCATATTCATTGTGATACTCCTTATTTGCTCCGCCTTCTTATTCTTATTGCATGATATGCCAGATAGTCTTGCATTTTGATCTCTCATACTGTTATTGACAGTTTTGGTAGAATTCTATATTCTCATCATGTATTACACTCACTTTTACTATTTTATAACATTTATCATATATTTGGAATTACTGTTAGAGTCATGTGCTTCACTCCAATCCTGACTGGATAATATTTTCAGAGAATCTTGAGGACTTCTGTCCTACCTATTATGGACCAGGTGTAGATGAGGGCTATCTGCAGGAGACCCAGAAGGAGCCAGTCCAGTGAAGGAGATACTAGTAGCGACTCATATAGATTAGCTATTAGTACAGGATTTATCTCCAGCTTCTGACTTTGAGATGTTATTATTTCTGAGACTATGTTTATGTTGAGATAGTTAGACTCATAGACTCTAGATGTGATTTTGGATTATGTGATGTTTTTAGACATATTTTGGATTATCATATCATATCTTTTATATCTTTATTATGCCATTTATCTCCCTTGTAGTTTATTGTGATTGAGTATGAGTATTATCATTATATGTTCTCCTTTGGAGATGAGTTATCATGGACATGTTGTGATACATATTTGTTATCCTCTGGATTTTAGGGTTTCTTTTAAACTTTTTAAATAAATTATTTTTAAATAAATATTTTTTATAATTAGTTTTGATCATTAAATGTACTTTTTTGCGACTCTGATATTTAGAGCGTCAGGGATGTCAATCTCTCAAAACATCCTTCATGAGTTTTGACCTAGACAAATTTAGCTTCATTTTTGTATATCATATCCCACTCGAATTTGTTCCCATGCATTCTATTTACATCGCACAATTTTCTGGTCAATTTAGGCCGTTGGACCATCTACCGTAAAACTTAACCTAACTTCCAATTAATTTCGAGGCTCGACATTAATCTAACCTAATCAACCCAAGATATGGTTTTGACCTATTTTGAGTTTGCTATGCACATGCTACTTGTGTGCCATCCAATTGAGCTCCTGCATGCTATTATTTCATCAATGATCATAAATGACTTAAATTGTAGTCATGATCGCTCCAAGTCCAAACCTAACCCAATCTAATCCAACATCCAACCCAAATTAATACGGCCACTCTCATGACACACAACACCACTCCATCTACTCCCCTTGTACAATTATAACCCATAATAACCCTCAACCATACGATTCTACCAACTCTACATCACCACCACTCAACCCCCCTACACAACCTAAAACCCTAACCCTATATACATTCCACCTCTCCATCTACAACAGCCATCACACCTTCATATTTTTCTTCTTCTTATACTACATAAAGCTAAACCTAATTATCTTCCTCCTCACTACACTTCTCCATGTCCACCACTCCTCCTTCCACTTCAACTTCTTCCTCCTCCTTTTTCTTATTGTTGCTGCTTCCATTGTTTCCTCGGCATCGCCAACATCGCGTCACCCTGGCTGCCACCGGCCACCGTGCGGCTGTACCGTACTTTTCTGAGCCAATGCGCACGGTAGTGATTGTCCTGATGCTACTGTCGTTACCTCGTGCGGCTCCACCTCCGGCCACCGTACCATCGTAGCACTGTGCTGGCCGTTGCGTACCCCACATGCACCGCCCTGCCGTATTGGATGCCACCCTCTCATGGCCACCAGCATCAAAAAAGCTGCTGCTGCTGTGCTAATTTCGGCGGAGCACCTCCCGCGTGGCCCGCCTCCGTCTGTCGTGCCACATCGGCGATCTCCCTGTACCACCGACGACCACCCATATGCCACCCCCAACTAGTAGCCGGCTCACCATGAAATAATGAGTTGATTACGGCATTTTCGTCGAGATCCCTTCGGGATGTGCAATTTTGAAGTCAGAAATTGGGTCTCATGGTAGCGACTTCGTGCACATTTTTCAAAACATTTGACCATTGGATCGTCGAACACTTTTCTACGTTACAATCTTGGTATATAGATCTACCTCAACCTAAAACTTTAGCCAATAATTTGACCGTTTGCTATGTCGAAACTGTCGCAAAGTTGATTGCATAATTATTTTTATTTTTGACAGTTTTATGGGGCCAACTTTTCGTAGAATTATTTCTCTGCCATCGCAACTCCATTTGATGAGTCATCGATTCCTGTGCACATCTGGTACAACCCTCTTCTTGTGATAAATTTTTTATTCTACTGTAAGGTCGTTTGAATGGTTGAATTTGTCGCCAAAGTTGGTCGTCCAAATTCGTAATTTCCAACTTGTAAAATTCTAATTTTGGATTCATGACTCTGGATTCCAATTTTGATGCCAATACTAGACTTATGGCATCATTCTGCCTAGAAATCATATATAATTTGCTGTATTTGGTTCAACTTGGCCCCGATAAGCATTTCGGTGCAAATCGGGTCCTATGGTCTGAGTCAACGGGTCATTTTAAGATCGACTCATTGAAATCCAATTCTGGATGTACTATTGGATTCGTATTGTCATTTTGGACTCGTTGATATATAGTTTGCTAGATTCAGAGGACTTTGGCCCTGACATGCATTTTGATACAAATTGGGTCCCTCCCCCAATCTAGGTCAACGGGTCATTTTGTGATCGACTCATCGGAATTCGATTATGCATATACCGTTGGGTTCTTATCGTTATTCTGGAATAGTGGACATATAGTTTGCTATGTTTAGAGAACTTTTATTCTGGCACATTTTTTGGTACAAAGTGGGTCAAACGGTAGACCATATTGTGTTCCGAAATTACTGTTTTGCCCCTATATCCAGAATTGGACTCACGGGTAGTCTATTGTACCTATTTTTCTTATTTAAAAAATATTATTATATTTGTTTCAGTATCCGGTGACGTCTGCGAAAGTCCCACTGTTGTTGCTTTCCTTTGGCTTGACAATTTTGCCTGCAGGACATCATCGAATTACTGTATCACCTCCAGGCAAGTATACCTTATCTATTTTGATTTACAGTATTTACATGCTTGTACCATTTTATCAGTTACTAACTCTAGATATACTGTTACATGCTTCACCTGCTCTTATCAGTCTTACATAATTATACCAGCTAATACTTAGGCCTGATATACAGTCTCACGATACATGGCATATTTGACTCGTTCATGACCTCTGGGTGTTTACTTGATGATAGATTTTTCGTGTGTGCATATTTTGACTGGACTTCTAGACTTATCATTTGTAGAGTCGGACTGGACGTGTCGTGGATGCGACACGAACAATATCATTGGGTGGAGAGGACAGTCAATATGTATAGGGGCTACGAGTATAGTTCACTTTGATGTTGCTGCATGACGGGCGCCCGGAGGGAGCACCACTGCACGAGTACCCATAAACAGCCCCTGCATTGAACATTGTCCTCATGTGTACACACATACAAGATAGTCTGCCTAGTTGTAGCATTACTGGATCACCTGATTATCTCCTTGATCACCTGTTTAGTACTTTGATCACATGTCTATTATCTGGATCAAATGTTACTACCCTCACATGATATTTACTATACTTCATATCGACATGTATATTATGTATCTTGCTAGGTCCCACTGAAGACATGGTTCCTTCAAGGTTAGCTGAGTAGGTTGTAGAGCTCTTTGCTGGATTATTGCTTGTATTCATTTTATTTCAGGTATTCACTCTTTCGGAGTTATATGTTTCTTTTTTTGCTATTTATATCTATTTAGTAGCCTAGTATTTATATACCATTTTTTCTCTCGAGCCTACTCGGATAAGTATGATTATTGGACTGCAGACTAGTATTCATATTTTCCTTTCTTATGCTTCTGTTATATGGATTGAGATATATAGTTGATATAGTGATAGTTACACCAATTCAAACAACTTATACATATTCAAGTCGGATTAAAGTCTAGTTGAATATGTAGCTGGCCAATACCATGTGGCTTAGTCTCATATATTTTGGGACTGGGGCGTGACATGGTTTTTGTGGTGGCCCATGCAGGTCTTGTTAGCTGTTTCAGTTATGTCACGACCAACATCCAGTTTAGGGGCACAATCACGTGGGTACGTCCAGCCTACGCCGCAGTATCGGCAGTAGAACGCTATATTGGTTAACTACACTATCTATATAGTAAAACGTATATGAAATACAACCTGTCAACAGTAGATCTTATCTCCGCACGAAGGAATAATACATCTATAAACACATATATTCAATAACATGAACTAGAGGAAGATAATAGCCCAAAGATATATTAAATAATAAAATGATGAAATAGAGTAGTAGCTTAAGTCAGGTACAAATAGTCTAGAATTCTAAGTCAAATAATACATCTCCTGAATAAATATAACATTCCCTCAATATATTAAACTGGAGACAAATCTAGCAAACCTAGCTATTAGCTAAAGTACTACTGGAGGTGCACCCTCAGCGAGCACCGACTCCCAGGGGAATCTCCTGGGCATGGTCGTTAGTCCTCTAAATCTTCTAAAAAATATTATCCAGTCAGGATTGGAGCGAAGTACAAACACTAACATCAGTTCGATGTAATTGACAAAAACGATAAAGAAGTGATAAAGCAATGCTATATACGATGAAGAATAAAACTGATGCAATAAAACTACTGAAAAGAGACATGCAATGTAATCAGTGCAGACAAGAAATGGAAGATGCACTACAATATCAGGGATAGAGCAATGTAACCGATGAACTGACTATGAAAACTATAATAAATAATGTGTTTTGAGATACCAAATACATTTCTGATCGGCTTGGGAGATTCAATGATACACACTAAGGAAATCTAGCTCAACCATACGTGAAGTATATGATTAGCTAGTAGTCGATCATTTACACTACTTGTCGATAGTTCTTGATCACATACCTAACTAGTATTTCTTTCGCCCCGTCTAATACGATTGTTTGCAAAAACAAAAGTATAAGAAAAAGACTTAACTACAAACTAAGAAAATAAAGTACAAAAGTACAATTTGATTATGGGGAAGTACAACTGTAGGAATCTGATCAGAAGACGATCACTTTATCCCTTGAACGATGCAATGTCGGAGGAGCAAAGCTCTGGAATGTGCTGCAGAAGTGATGGAGAATTGTCGAAGACTCTTGTCAGAAGGCTATGATCATTAATGATGCCTTGAGAAGTGATTTTGAACCCTATTTATAGAGTTTTGGGACAACTGCCATGCAGTTACAATGATTGGTGTACAGTACAAAAATAGGATGATTATGCATTGTTTGGCGCAACATATTCTGTTTCATCTATTTGACGGTTAGCTTAACTTCATGGGACGCATGTCATTCTGTGAGATAAGTGCGCTTGGTCATAGACAGTATCACTTGTACGTTCATCGAGAATAGTGGCATCTGTGCTACGTCATCTTTAACTACTTTTAGATGATAGTTGAATAATTTGTGCCAATTGATGAATGGCACATACTATTGATAGGCGCCAATTGTGATACACGCTGAGTATTGACTCCGTGAGGAGTTGATCATTTCGTGCCAATGATAAATGGCATTGAGTTACTGACAACAATTATTATGACAGATCTGACACAATCCTCCTCGAGTATCGCTTGCTTGAGATTCGAAAGAATTTTTCTCGACTGTTACGTTGTCAGTCATTATAACTAACGACTCAGCTTCTCGAGGAAGCTTGCTACGTGGTAGCTTGCGCTATCTGATATCCGAGCGCCTTTTTATGTTATGCACTATTTATTGTTAGGCACCGTTTGATGGGTAGGGCCTGGCTCCATTTGTGAATGGCTCTATGCACTGTTTTAGATTTTTTAAAGCTTCTACAAGACCCCCATCAAAGTTTTCAAATTTCAAAACTTTCGAAATTTAAAATACTTTGAATAAGAAGCGTTTCAAAAGATTTAACGTGAACAGAATCTCAACTGACCCACTATTTCATGTACGATTTGCGTGACCATTACATATAAGCTCAAGCTATAAATAGCCCACTGAGAGGAGAGAGAATTTATTTCAGAAAATTTTCTCTCTTCGAACTCTTTTCATCTTCTTTCTCTTCCAAGCTCTTTAAGCTTTTTCTATGACCAGCAATGGCACAAAAGAAGTCTGCAACGGAGAAATACAAGGGCGTGGCCGGAGCATCGTTGTGAGCTCCATCACTGAGGGCGCCAAGGCACGCCCTGCCGTCGACGAGAGCCGAGGAGGCTAACCCTGTTCTCAAATGTAAATGATTGGTCGGAGATGATAAATTACAGCCAACGCCATTCGTATACAGCACGAACCATAGTCATCGTCAACCGCCTCTTTCAGAGTATTGGTTGGCACTGCACCAATTTCAAAACATGCCACATCTTTCAGAGTGTTGGCCAAAATATATTGATCATGAATCACGCACTCTTTGTTCACTCAAAATGCACGACACGCTATGTGTTATGATTTAAAAATAGTATGTATATTATCATTCTGCACGAAACAGAACTGTCTGATGCATGCACAAATCATGGACTATCATGCGCAAACTAAGAACTGTCATACTGCCAGCGCAAACTAAGAATTGTCATATTGTATGCACAAACTAGGAACTGTCATACTGTATGCATAAACTAGAGACTATCATACTACATGCACAAACTAGAGACTAGTACTTTGTCTACTGCAACATCCATGATTTGTACAGGGCTAAAAATTACTTAAATTTTCTTAATTTATAAGAATACTTCTTCATGATTTTAACTCTCGTTTCTTTTTTTCGCAGTTGACCTCAGAAAAGACCCTAATGCTGAGATACTGGCTTCTGCCTTCCGTGTATTAGAATACCAGGAAGACCTGTCATATATCACATTTCTACAATTTGATCCTAACGGACCGACTATCAGGCGAGCTTTCCTAGAGTCCCAAGATGAAAGGACTTTGATATGCTTGATGAAGGGTGAAACTTTCCTAAGTGCGGATCCGGCTCCCCATAAGAAACTTTCTTATTTGGAGAGGCCATTGATAATTCGTTTCAGGCCAAGTCGGAATAAGAATCTCGGGACTTCAAGAGAGGGAAGAGACTGGTATATCTCACAGATATGGCGAGGAATATATCTCTGTCCCGATACGCCCATGCCAGCTATCCTCCGGATATGTCATCGGATATAACTCCATTCCAACAAGCTAGGGTTGGATGGATATATCACAGATTTGGGAACCATAGGAGAGATATATTCTTCAGTTCTTTTGAGAAACACAACAAACACTTAAGAGGTTTGAAGCCAGGTTGTGTGCAAGCCGAAGATTCGTCTTTAATGATATCGGTCAGAATACCCTTCTTTGCCAATACCTATGCTACAGTAGGAGGAATATATCATGCCCTAAATCCAAGGCTGACGGGTTTGATGCATCCATATTTTAAGCACTGGAATCGACTCTCAGTATGGGCTCTAAATAATTTCATGGATAAATTTCTTGAGTTGGGACTTTATGAAGCTGTCTTAACCACCTCTTGTGGTATCCGTACCAATTCGAACATGTTCCTAGCCTTGGTAGAGAGGTACAGCAACAGAACTAGCACCTTCACTACTCCGTATGGGGAGATAGGCTTCTCCCTATATAAGATGCAGTTTTTATCGCATCTGCCAATGGGTAAGAACCTATATGAAGAGTATGTGCTAGCTGAAGAAGAACTGGAGGCTCTGGCCAAGGAGAATTCCCAGTTGGTGGTAATTTTTGATTAGTTGCTATATCATTTCATGGTATACACTCACTTCTATAAAAGTAAGGCCGGCGGGACATGCTATACGTGCAAATGGTTGTTGTACCTCTTCTTGGGCTATGCCACAGAGACCAAGGTGCAAGAACATCTGGTGTGTAGGCCTCGTTTCTTTAGGCCACTCGACAACCAGACCATTGAAAGACTGGTAAAAGAGTCAGGATATATTGATAACGAGATAGAAAATGACTGGCAGGGTTATGCCGTAGGCACCCCTACCGAGTCTTATATAAGACAAGGTTGCACAACCATGTCTCAGGAGGCTACCTTGGCGGGCTTTCTTTCTCTTTGGTTGCGATAGTTCGTGGTTCCCGGAGCCAGCACGGTCGATCGCATCCACCAAGGTGTATTATTTGCTGCAATACGTCTGGTGTTCAGATACTTGATGTATATCCTCTCCGTCATGACTAGTCGATTAAATGTGGGTATTCATGCATTTATGACCACTATGATGGAGAAGCCCGGTTCTCGAGACGACTTTCCTCGTACCGAGATACCGTTCACTTATTTGTTCGACTAGTTGATATTACACTATCCCACTCTGATGGATCCAGCCCTCGGTGCTACTAGAGGAGACCTTATCGGCAGATATACCACATCTCGAAGGAAGGTAGACTCATTTGTGACTGCAAAAGGGCACTGAACATGGCCTCCAACTGGAAGTTCTATAGCGTCATTCCTCCACATGGATACGAGACCTTTCCAGCTCTTGTTATGGATCTAGAGCCAGTTTGTACCCGTCCACCTCCAGCAGCCTTCTCTTGGTTGAAGGTGATCAGACCTTCACACCTGGTGTATTGGTTCGAGAATGATTGCTATCTATAACCATACTTGCCTAGCCGATTTGCTCGTTAGTTCGGCTACGACCAGATGCACGTCGGGAATACGACCACCTGCCTTCAAGCCTTCGGGCATTTGATCGACGGGGTTCGAGGATGGAGATATTACAGCATGAGAGGTACTAAAGCTATATTCACCATGCCCTCTGCTACTTTTGAGGCGGGCTCACGTATGTTAAATACATACACAAATTTCTATACCTCAATCAACACCTTCTTCGAAGGTTACTCTCATCAGATAGCTTTGTTGGCGTGAGAAGGTCACAAGAACGGACTGAAGCAGCCATGGAATTTACAAAAGCCGAGGAGAACGTTCCAGCTGACGACCCTCTAGAGGCTACACTTGTGGGTTTCTACGACAAGGTGCATGGTGCACTGCATGTCTCTTTAAAGAAGCGGAAAGAAAAATCCCCCGTGAAGGAAGGTGGTAAAAAGCAGAAGAATGGGACTTCATCCTCCTACTCAGCCAATGAAGGACTTTATTCTCCTGCTAATGGGAAAGGAAGAAAAAAGAAAGAAACGATTGTCATTAAAAAGCATGTGGCGAGGACAAGGCTTCAAACATGATAATTAGAAGCGGGACTTTTGCCGGGAGGAATAACTTCTTTCATAGGAACCACCCCATCTCTTGCCTAGAAGAAGAGGAGGATAGAGGAGTCAAGTAGAGAGCAGATTGCTACTGAAGCATGATACGATCGTCATGCTGTTGTCGTTTCCCCACAACCACTACTCAAGCGAGCTGCGAAAAGGAAATTGGTGGTAAGGAGAACGGTGAAAGCGAAGGCAACAACTTCTACTGTCTCTCTCGCCAAGGCAGTCTCCAAGCCTAGAACCATTGCTGTCGTCACCTGGAGGCGTGTCCTCTCCACAAGGTGATATCCTTAGTGTCACTTTCGTTTCCCGTTATACGTATTTTTATTATACGTGTATGGATTTCTGACATTTGTCAGGTGGATCGTAGTTAGACTTGTCTTGCTTAGCCTAGTCTTGGTTTAGTCTTGCTTTGGTTTATTTGGTTTGGTTCAACATGACTTGGCTTGGCTTGGTTTGGTTTGAGATGAGAAGGGGTTGATATATAAGTCAACTTCTCTCTCTCTCTTCCATAACTTTTATTTACTTCTTCATCTTCTTCATTTACTCCTCCTACCTATACCCAAGCCCTAGGCAAGTGCAACTTGCTTCATGATGGATCTCAAATTTTACCTTTCCTTTGTCTTCCTTACTTGATTCTAAACCTCTTTGGAACTTGTCATTATTGGTTTTGATGGATGGATTTTTGTAGATCTAAATTTTTATTTTTCTCATTGTTCTTGGTTTTGATCTACTAAAACTTGGTATTTTCGAAAACTAGTTGCTTCATGTTGTACGAAATTTCGTCCTACCCAATTTTGACCTTTGAAAAGTTAGATTTCGATTTATTTTGAGGGAATTTATGGACTTTTGAAGTTCATGGGTTCAAACAAACATTTTTATGCTGGTTGGAGAAGATGAACAGTGGTTGCATGCACTTTTTAATGCCGCACCATCAGGTTGTGCGGGTTCTGGCGCAACCTAGCTTTTTAGAACATGGCTTGGCACAACCTAGCTTGGCACAACCAAGCTTGGCACAACCTAGCTTGGCGCAACCTAGCTTGGCGCAACCTAGCTTGGCGCAACCTAGCTTGGCGCAACCTGGCTTGGCACAACCTGGCTTGGCACAACCTAGCTTGGCGTAACCTAGCTTGGCACAACCTAGCTTGGCATAACCTAACTTAGCGCAACCTAGCTTGGCGCAACCTAGCTTGGCACAACCTAGCTTGGCACAACCTGGCTTGCACAACTTGGCTTGCACAACCTGGCTTGGCGCACTCTTGATAAGTAACAAGTAAACTTGATGTGACATATATAATCTTGATAGTGGCCCGTCGAGACGCACTCCTGACAAACAATCTTGACAAGTAACAAGTAACCTGACATGACATGATAATCTTGAATGCTGTTGCGACAGCTAACCTGACTTGCTAAGTAACACTTGTCTTGACACCGTGGTTAATTTTCTTGATTGTGCCTGTATAAGCTACCTGTCTCGTCTTGTATCTTGTCTAGGACATAGATTTCTGGTTACCACGGTCAGGGATTCATAACGAATCTGACTAGGTTAATGACTAGATTGATCAAGTAGTTCATATAGAGAGATTTTTCCAGTTACAGACAATTCCGTTATCCCGGCCACACCAGAAGGACTTGTAGCCTGCCGACGATTAGGGCTCATTTCCAGCTCACTGTCATGTGGGGCACTTCTTGAAAACATATGTACTGAAAGTACATCAGTAAGTTGTGGAAACACACAAAAAAGAATAAGAAAATGCTGTCTTTTCTTTATTAGCGCAAGGTACCACAAATCGAGTACGCCTGAGAGATCCTGCACAGAGGATCCCCGAGTACAAAAAAGAATTTTGGAGAATTGGATGATGGAGATCGAGCGGCAGTTGCTCCTTTACTTCGTTGACACTCCGATTACAAAACTGGAAGAAAACCTAAGAAAATTGCTAACTCTCGGCTCATTGGCAAGAAGTGCAGCAATTTGGCTCTTAAAAATGCTATTCATTCTGTCTTTTAAAGAGGGATGAGACCCCCTTTTATAGTAGTTTTTGAGCTTGAATGATGTTATGCGCGCACATGAGGAAACATGCTACTTTTTATGTGGGCGCATAGTCCTGCTTTGGACGCATAGGATGTAGGCGCATGCAAGCTGCATAGTCGTAGGTTGATCGTGGTGCTGACGTGGTCGCATGCTTTGTTGCACGATTGCTTGTGAAGACTGACGTGGCCGTACACTTCAGTGTACATTTTGATCATGGCTTTGACTGAGTCAGGCTTGGGCGCATAGCCCTGTTTCGGGCTATGCTCCCTCCTTCACAGGGGTGGCTTGGGCGCATAGAGCTTCACAGGCTTGGACGCATAGAGCTTCACAGGATGATGGACGCATAGGAGCTTCACAGGATGACTTGAGCACATAGGAGCTTCACTTGGGCGCATATGTCCTCCTTTGGCTTGGGCGCATACGACTTTATTTGCTAAAATTTTTATGCTTTTACAAGACCCCCTTCAAAGTTTTTGATACTTAAACGTGTTCGAAATACTTTGGAAGAAGCATGGACTGTCTTCTCGTAATGCAATAGGCACATAACACGACTCTCTCTTTGGGCGCATAGTGTTTGGCCAGCTTGTCAGAGAGATACAACTGTTGAGATCTTCCTCAAAATCTGAACTGACAGATTCATCGAGGTAGAATTTGAAGAGGTCCATCCTTCATATGTCGTCCACGTATACAAGTGGCAGTCGTATAGTATATAAGAGGCTGCATCTTTACGTGGGCGCATAGGCCATTGTAGGCGCATACTGCACAATGGGCGCATAGACGCATAAGGATAGTGGGCGTATAGGAAGTGGCCTGTGCCTATAGGCTCTGAAGGAGAGAGAAAAGTTCATTATTGTCCTCTCTTAGAATTTTTCAGAAACTCTTCATCTTCTTTCTTTGAGAACCATGTCTCCCAAGGTCACCAAGAGATTTGTGAAGGGCAAGGGGGCTGCGCCGAGTAGCTCTCGTCCTGTGGCAGCGTCTTCACCAGTCCAGGACCCGATTCTGGGTGAGGGCATGCTTCAAAAATAAAGTATCGAGCATTAATTTGCGATGCTCAGACTTTTCTTCGGCCTGGGCGCAAGCACCTATGGCAACATACTTCTGTGAGCATCATTATGCGTCCACAGAAGTCATACGCCAACACTGTGGTGTGCTATGCGCCCACATGTTGCCATGTTATGCGCCCACATGTTGTGGCATATTATGCGCCCTCGTACTGTTATACGTTATGCGCCCACATGCTTGTCTGGGGCACATAGTCCTTTGGGCGGATAGCCCTTTGGGCGTATAAGAGTCTTTCAGTACTTAGGTTTTCCTGCGGATTTCTGAGTCTGACTTTCTCTTCTGTCCTTGCAGTAAACATATTTGTACCAGAGCTTGGCGGTATCCCTTTCTGTTCTGCTTGCCACATTCTTAGTACAAGCTTTATAACCAGCATGGTCAGCGATGTTCAGACAAAGATCAGTCATGACCAACCTACGGAACGGGCGATCGCCATAATTGAACAGGACAAAACCTTTCTGAAGCAGATGATTAATGATGAGAAGCTCGAAGGGTCATGCTGTTGGAAGAAGCCGTACTTCCTATTCAGTGACAGCATAGGATTCAAGGATGACGCGATGATACGTCTGGAAGACCCTTTAGTAGTTACGTTGAATGACCAAAGAATAGGGCTGCCATCGATGAAGAAGCAATACCCTCTGTCGGCGTTTGCTTATCTGGCCATACGAAGGTAAATGAAATAGGACCTGACTCCTGAACTGCCTGGTGTTGTTTCTAACAGGATCTAGTTCAACTCTGGTGACCGGAAGAAGGACACGTTCAAGTGTGTCAGGGTTTCCACTTCCTATTCCATGAGGGGGCTACAACAGGGTGTTATACTGAACGATGTCCCGACTGATCTTCATCCCTATGCTGCTGAGACTCTCTCCAACTTGATGCTGTCGAAGAAGGAGTCATATCCGGGAGGGAAGTTGCTGATGGAAGGCTGGAGACAATCTGTTTCATTCTGGAGTAACCTTACTGGATGGGTGCTCTCAACTTATGAGGCCACCCTAAAAGCTACCGGTCTTTTTTATGCCGTCAGGGCCACCTAGTATGGCATCAAGGTTAACTGGCCGATGCTCGTCTCCTTGGCAGAGCTGTACAACCATCATACGTGCACCTTCTTCACTCCGGGCGGGGAGATGCGTTTGGCTATTCACGAGATGCAGGCAGTATCCAAACTTTTCTGGGGTACGGAGCCGTATGCAGAATACGTCTCCAGTGATGCAGAGATCTTGGATTTGGAGAAAGAGAGCTCTTATGTGATGAATGTGTACAAATAGTTACTTTATCACTTTTTTATTTGTCACCAGATTACGAAGAAGGGTAAGACCGAGGGGTCCATCCCGCATACGAGGGCTTAGACCAACTATGTTTTCACCAGAAAATGGGGGAATGGCCCAGTCTCATTCTCGTCGCCTAAGCCCTTGACGATCTCTAAGATAGATCAGGTGATGACAGATCACGGAGCTACGGATACCGAAGATAATGATGATCCTGAGGGAAATTCCCTGATTTATTATTTCTTCAGACAAGCCGAGTTCAAGATGTCAGAAAAGGCGGTACTAGCCGTATTCCTGATGATATGGCTTCCTGACTGCGTAGTCCCTAGCGGTTTAGGGTCTGTTGAGAGAATCAGCCGGGGGATGATAGTTCCAGCTGCAAGGCTGGCCTTTGGACGCCCACTTGCTCTGCTTCCAGCGATGGTCTGTGCCATCCAACGGGGTTTGCGATATTTTATTGTGCACGCGATAACTCCTGAGGGCAGGAAGGAATTTGCTAGGACTTAGTTACCCTTCCACTATCTGATGGGGTGGCTGGTACTACATTGTCAAAAATTAAGGAACATTGGGCTGATGGCCGATTCTTTGGTGGGAGATGCCTTCATTCGGAGGATTAGAGACACGGATTGGACCATTACAGGGGTGCCTGCTTGCAGGAGGGCTTTGAGTTTTCAGTAGAATTACGAATTCTTCAGAGTATCGCCTCCATCTGGTAGTGGTCGCACGGGAGACACCCTAGTAGATGAGGGAGCACTCACTACTAGCCTTCCTATTGGAGCATTTTGTTGGCTCCAATCCATTAGGCCTTTCCAGCGGTATTCAGGAACAGGAACCACACTTTTCTGGAACTTTATTTGCCAAGCCACTTTGTACGGCAATTTGGCTACAACCAGCTTCTCTTGGGCAATCCCAGTCCTCATCTCCAGTCGATAGGGAGTCTAATCGATGGGGCGCTTGCATGGGGCTACTACAATGCTGGATGTACAGGGGTGATTTTTACCTTGCCCGAAGATAAACCCGACACCCATATGCTCTTTGCTGCTTCTGAGTTTTATATTCAGGTCAATACCCTTCCTTATCGGTATGACTGTAAGCATAGTTTTATATCGCGGACCAATCTTGCCCCTACCCTTGTTGATATAGGACGAGCACGTGCAATGGGGAGTAGCAGAAAGGAAGGCACCGCGCCCACAATTGAACCAGCTGTAGCGCCGCAATAGAGAGTAGTTGTTGAAGAGCCTATCGTTATACCGCCTCGGAGAGAGGACACTGAAGAACCTCTTCCTACCGTTCCTTATAAGAGGAAGGCTCCCACCGAGCTGGTGCCATGGCCAAAAAGGAAGAAGGTGGTTGCTTTCCGAGGGAGAAAGAAGGTTGCGGACGTGGGTGCCGGCTCGCCTCCTCCCAGAAGGTCTTCTCGGCAAACGGCGTTGCAGGCCGTTGCCATTCGGGAGGTAGATCCCTTCCTAGATTCCATAGCCATTCTGGTCAAGCCTTTAGAAGCTTTCTCACCCTTGCGTTTGTCCTTTGCACAGGACCCCAAAGTCGCAGCTGAGGCAGGTGCCTCCTCATATGAGGAGGTGGATGTGAGGACAGAGTCCCCTGCTCGTCCTCGACTGATGGATGAGGGCGGGTCTTCTTCAGCTGTAAGATTTGAGTGACGGGGTGATCAAGGAGAAGGCCCAGACCGTGACGGCGATCAGAAGATCAGTTTCTTCTACGATATATCTGTGGGGAATATGTCTGCAATAGGAACTACGATGAAAGAGCTGGACGAGAACCAACTCCAGTCGGCTCATCCTCTTGAGGGTACGTTGTCTTTGCGCCTCTCTTCGGATTAGATTTTTCGACTTCGATTTTGCGTGCTCCTCATGAGGCTGACCACGACTGTATGTTCCCTTGTAGACAAGGGGAGAGAACCCCTCACGAAAAAAGTTCCCGCCATTGGGAAAGGGACATAAATTGTTCCTGGCTCCTCCAATTTTGCTGGTATGGGAGGAGCTGTTAGTGAGCCAGTATCGGCTACAAAAGGAGAAGTTGAGCAGCCTGCTGAGGAGGGTGTTGCTGAATCCGCTCCTGTTTTGGCTGAGGTTGTGGAGGATATCAGGCCTGATGCCGCTCAAGGCCTTGATATTGTTCTTCTTGAGTAGTCTGAGCCATTTTTTGGTTTCCTTGAAGCCAAGACTGATGGCGTAGCTCAGGCTGGAGTTGAGCAAGCCGAAGGTACGAAATTACCACTCTTTTGCATTTTCCTCCCTCTTTTTCTGGTTACTGATGTATATGTATATTTTTTTGTCTGGTTCGACTTCTTGTCAGGTATCCCTTCCGGGAGTGGAAGAAATTTTCCAAGCCTCCTTCCCGACAACCTCCACGGAAGACGATGAGATGGCCCAGGAAGTCGTCAAACATTTCTACTCTGTACTGAAAGTGAAGCTTCCTGGAGTCTTGAATCGGAATGCTGCTTTTGGCCCTGTGAAGGTTGTTGTAGAGTGCCAAGTGGCGGCCCTCGAGAGCGTTGCCGGCTATGAAGAGCAGGCTAATACTCTGAGGAAAGTTCTGAATGACTTGGAGGGTCAGGTAGCTTGATTCCGGGATGCTAAACAACGGAGCCCATCATTCCTGTTCCACGCGGAAGACGAGGCTCTGATCAACGCTCTCGCGAAGGAGATGGCTACTTTCCAGGCGAGGAAGGACACCCTTGTTCGAGAGATCGTGAGTTGGCTGACCAATATGGTCAGTTCAACGCCGCAAGTGAGGCGCGTACCGCCTTGAAGAATAAACTGGCTGCACAGATCATCGAGAGGTATAATCACATCGCGCAGATCAAGAATGAGATCGCCCAACTGAAAGCCGACTTGAGGGCGACGATATTTGAACAAGAAGATTATTTGGCTCAGGCCGCCATGACTGCCACCACTTCCGCCCATTTAGAAGAACAACTGACGAAGTTGGAGGGAGAGTATCTGAGTCTTATCCTTTTCGAGGATGAAGCTGCTCGTCAAGAAGAGACGCGCGGTCGAGCTACCGTGAAGTCTGAAGCCGAAGTCGCGGCACTAAGAGATAATATAAACCGCCTATGTATCCCGTAGATTTTTGTAACTTTCTTCTTTCCCTTTTTTTTCTAGCCGCCACGGCTCTTGTACCTTTTTTCTGTCTCTTAATAGACGTAAAGAAAAGAATATTTTCAGAAGTGAATATGGTTTTGTGAAATATCGAAACTAGAGGTAATGTGGACGTAGCAAGGATATTTCTAGTGGGTATTCCGCTGGAAAATTTTGATGTGGACCTATTATCCGTTTTATATTCAAGTTATTCGAATATAGATAATAAGTTGAACGAAGCTGCTAGTAGAGGTAATATGGATGTAATAGCAGATGATGTTCTATATCTGACCAGAGGTAATATGGACGTGGAAAGATATATAACATTAGGTGGGAGTGGATAGTTCAGAGGTAATATGGACGTGATTATCCTTGATGAATGCTTTGCTCAGAGGTTATATAGACATGGCAAAATATAATCATTTTACTGGGGAAATAACTATCGAAAAATAATTCGGAGGTAATAGGGACGTGACTTGTTTTCGTCAAACCGAGTTTGGACATAGTCAAAAATAGGAATGATTCTACTGGGGAAATTTTTAGAGGACCTATTATCCAGGGCGTATTCAAGACTCTTAAAATACAGATAATAGTTAGATAATTTTTTGAATCATATAAACGTCGCACTGTACATTTACATGACTGAACATATGTGAACATTACGTAAATTGGTTACGCATAGCATTTCTTCAGGAACTTATCGTTGATAGGCATCATGAGCAAGTCACCGTCTGGCCTGATCAGTCGGTACGCACCGTTAGAATACACTGATTCTATGATGAAAGGACATTCCCATATAGGCTAAAATTTTCCTTTTGTTTTGTTCGTCATGACCATTGGTCTTCTCACTGCTAAGACTAGATCACTGACTTGGAAGATTCTTTCCTTCACCTTTTTATTGAAGGCTCTGGAAAGACGTACTTGGTATAGCACGATACGCTGTTGAGCTAACAAGCGTTTTTCGTCTAGCACTTCGAGTTCCTGGAGTCGCAGACGGTAGCTTTCTTCGGTAGTCAACTCGCTGGCTAAGGCTACTCGAAGAGAAGGAATCTGGATTTCTAGGGAAAGAACTGTTTCGCTTCCATAAACCAGAGAGAATGGCATACTTCCTGTTGGAGTCCAGACCGTTGTATGATAGGCCAAAAAATACTCGCCGAGCTTTTCATTCCAATCGCGCTTGTTTGAAGACACGAACTTCTTGAGAAGTTTAATAATGGTTTTATTGAAGGCTTATGCTAGCCCGTTAGCCGCTGGATTGTAGGCAGTAGAGGCTACGTTCTGGATTCAATTCCTATCGCAGAACTGATAGAATGTATGGCTTGCGAACTGTGGACCATTATCATGGATGATCCTGCGAGGTAGGCCGAAGCGGTAGATGACGTGATGTTTGATGAAACTGATCACGTTTGACGCCTTCACTAAGGTGAGAGGTATAGCTTCTACCCATTTGGAGAAGTAATCGGTTATGGCTAGGATGAACCGATGTCCTTTGGAGGATGCCGGGCTTATTGGTCCTATGTCGTCCATGTCCCAGGCTTCAAAAGGCCAAGATACTACCGTCGGGTGTAGAAACTTCGAAGATTGATGAATGAAATAGGCGTGGAACTGATAAGCTCTACACTCTTTTGCATATTCAACAACATCTGCTATAATCGTGGGCCAATAATAACCCATTTGTTAGAGACGATCTTGTAATTTGGGGCCTGGTTGATGTGCACCACAAATTTTGTCGTGAGTCTCGCGGAGTGCATGTTTGGCTTCTTTGTCTGATAAACATCGTAACAGTAGCCCGTCGTAAGAGCGTCGGTAAAGCATCTTGGTAGCTGTATCGTAGTAAAATCTGAGGGATCGCCTTTGGATGGACACTGCCTCCTTCGGGTCCTCAGGGAGGATTCCATAGACAACGTAGTCTATGAAAGAGAATCTCCAGTCTTTAGCATCGACGTTTGTTTCCATTGTGTAACTGTGATGAATATGCAAGGCATCTTTCACACAGAATTGTTCTCGACCAGACACTGTGATCGACTGATGAGTATTCGTAGGAATGGTCAAGGAAGTAGCGAGATCGGCTAGAGCATCTGCTTCTATATTCTTAGTCGAGGTACGTGCTCGATGAAGAATCCATCGAAAGTAGACGCCAACTCGATTGTTGCTCTATGATAGGGGATGAGATCTTCGTGACGAACTTCATAATCCCCTCAGACTTGACTAACTATTAGCTTGGAATCGTCGTACGCTTCTAGATAGTCAACTCCCTGTTGTTTTGACAGTTGCAGGCCGATTAATAGGGCATTATATTCGGCCACGTTGTTGGTGCATGGTTCCACGAGAGAATATGCACGATGTATAACCAGATAATCAGGTGACATGAGCACGACACCTACTCCAGCCATAATATTTCCTTTGGGTCCTGTTCTTGGTGCACCGTCAAAGAACATTCGCCAAATGGGAATTTCTTCAGTTGCAGTGTTAGACTCTACTACTTCATCAAGAATTTCGTCGTAGAGTTTGGAAGATTCTGGCACCGGATGAGATGCCAGGAAATCAGCTAATGCTTGGCCTTTTACTGCCTTCTGAGGAACGAAGAGCATATCATACAGAGTCAATAGCATTGTCCATGAAGCTAAACGGGAATTGAGAGAACCCGGTTTAGTCATGAGTATTCTGAGAGGATTGACTTTAGATATAATATAGAAAGTCTTCCCAGACACATATTGGGGTGGCTTCTGGATGGCAAATACTAGTGCAAGGCATTCCTTCTCCACAGGTGTGTATCTGTGCTCGGTACCCACCATTGTGCGGCTGAGGTAGTAGATTGTCTGTTCATGGCCGCCTTCATTCTGCTGAGCTAATAGGGCGCCAAAAGAATGGTCCATAGCGCGGACATTGTCACGACCCGCACCCGAGGTAAGGGTACGAGTGCATAACAGCGTCCCAGCCTACGCCGCAGAAACGGCATAGAACGCTGTCTAGGTATACTATCTATCAATAGTTAAAATATCAAAATCTGTCGAGAATGGTCAACTCCGAACGGAGGACAAGCAATGACAATATAATATACTTAATCACAAACTCTATGAATGACGATAGATAATACTGAAAGATAAAGACAACAAGATTTATAAATGACATCCTGAAAATCCAACACAGAATAATACATGTCCAAAAACTCTGAGTCAACAATCTCAAAACAAATAACAAATAATAACAAGCCAAAGTAATCTGGAGACAGAGTCCAGTACTATACTAAAACCAGCTAAACTATACCAAGCCTCATCTGCTAGAGCTAGCCCCTGCTGCATTAGGGTCTCCAACTCTATACCAACCACGTCATGAGGACCGTAATAGGTAGGGCACTCCTCCGCATTATTTGTAATATTTTCAACAGGTCCAGTCAGGACAGGAACGAGTACAAAATCTCAAACAACAGTTCTAGTTATACAATATTGAAAATATAGCAGTGATAGAGAGAATATACTAGGTAGAGTAGAGCGTACATGCATCCTGGCAGGGTATATCAAAACTGTAAATGAGAAGGGTAAGAGAACAGTGTATATCATGTAGGAAAATCTGGAACTTCTATCTATGTGAGTTTAGTACTAGTTTCAACATGTGATCGGCTTAAAACTTGATACAATGTTTGGCCTGGCTAATCATACGTGAGTGTATGATTAACACTATACAGTGAGGATACAATGGTGATACAATGAGGATACAATGCTGGTATTATGGGGTATTGATCACATATCTACGCTAACACTCCCATCCTTGACTAATATAGTGGATCCAGTCATGACACGTCATGACACGTATTCTCTGGGAAGTATTTCTCCTTCACAGGAATCATGTCTATACATGAACAAGGAATAATGAAGACTTGCACAAGGCATACCATATATAAGAGGAATAACTTCTTATGACGGGATCTAGATAAATACCAATCCGTGCGAACAATGTGTCAAGAGAACAAGGATATCTACACTAAATACTAGAAACAAAGACGATATCATAAAACAGAAATATTATTAGAGAATGTACTTGTCTGGTACCCTGAATGACTGATGAAAACAGATGTCTGAACCGGAGTCCCAAAATCCTAGTTAAAGCAATTACAGGTTATGATGTATTCAGAAATAAGGTAGATGAAGTACGATACAATTTACATGATTTCTAAGTCAATCTAGGTCAAAGTCAACTCTAAGTCAAACCTGGTCAACTGTCTAGGTCAAACAAGGTCAAACAAAGTCAAACTCGGTCAACTAACATCTATGGGTTGGTCAACCATCTAATCCATAAGGTCAAACTAGGTCAACCAGTCCATATTGGTCATATTCAGGTTTTAGGGCACTACCTTGGTGTACCAAGGTATACAAACCTTATTTATGCCAGTATCTTAGATATTCACCTACCAAGCCTACCAATAGGCTTAAAAACCAAATCCTATACAATATCTAATACTCAAGCCTTAGACACTATCTAAAATATATACATACTCAACTATATACAACCACCCTTACACAATGTAAATCCTAACTCTGAACTTAACACCAACTCACCAACTATATATACTACCATATATGTATATACAAGACTCAATACATATATATCACACAATATATATATCACTATAATATATGAAGTAACCCTCTAATCTAATCCATAATCTGTAGGATAAACCTACCCTCTAGTGCTAACCAAAAACTTCAACCAAACCTCACACTCACTTATATCTAGGATACTAATACTCTATCTAAGATACTATATAACATAAGTATATCTAACTCTATATCTAACTTAAACATATACCTTAAACTACCAACTAACCCTCTGAACTAACTCACCTACCAACTCTCTAAACTAACAACTAACCGCTCACTAACCTACTAAATATATTCACTCCCACACATATTCAATGGGAGGGGATAATTGGGGCTACCAAGGGGGTGGCAACTCCCTGCTGCTGCTGTATGCTGAATAGGGGGCAGCAGCTCGCCTTCTAAACCACTCACTGCTACTGCTGTTACCCTTTGTTTCTGATGCTGCTACTCCTCCTTTTCTTCTTCTTCTTCTTGCACTCATTCCTTAATTCATTCATGAATCCACTATACATTCATTCAATCCTTCATTCATCCACTCTTCATAAATTCAATTCATATATTTATTTATTCCACAAATCCATTTCATTCATTCTTTAATTCAATCCAATATCCATTCAATCAATTCATCTCATATTCATTCATTCACATAATCATTCATTCATTCACATCTATACATCCAATTTCATTCATCTCATATATTCATACACTCATTCATATCCTCTCTATTCATTCATGAATTCATATACCCATTCATATCCTCTCTAACCCATACACAGGTAGATACATACAAACATTTCTAACCCAAATTCGGATTAACCAACCTCGACTGCAATCCCAAATAGAAATAAACATATACAAGGATAACTTCTAAACTGAACTAATATGAAACAAGTATCATAATCAATTAGAAGCGTGTCTCATGAAAACCATTTGGAAACCAATCTCAGGTATCAGTCCCTTAATAAAATAAACCCAAATCCAAGACAAACATGAAACACAAATCTTTTGGAAACAACCTAGACTCAGATATACCATTATGAAAACTTATTTGAAAATCGAATTATCATTTAAAATCAGTTGGAAACACCACATATTCAAAGTATCCAGAAATCCATATTTCGAAACCTGGAACACACAGTATCAGAAATATATAGATCGAACCCAAATACAAATGAAAACCAAACCAAAACACTCGCGACTGGTGGGGGTATTTCGTGTCGATCCTGGAGTCATGTGTGTGTCCACCAAGTGTCAAAACATCGTGTCCAAAGTGCCACGAACCTGGTCGAATTTGGTGCTAGAGCCAGTGCAGTACACTGTCTCGTACACGCATGTCGAACTCAATAAGACACGACGTGTCCTATCCTAGGTCTCATGGTTGAGTCCAGAGCTAGGTCAAGTCTAGGGGTTCGTGTCTAACATCCTGAAATGGGCTAAAGTGTCACTGTGTCCAAGAATTAAACCTGTGTCAGTGGGCTCATACGCGCGCGAGCGTGTGTGTGTGTGCAACCCGTGCAGTCGAGATTTCTCCTAAAATATTCAATAATATCTTTTAAAATTTTATGTGCATAGTATCACTGATTGCCCGCACCCACACACCAATTTTCATGTGTAAGGATGCCATGTCGTGTCCGCTAGGACACCCGAGCAGCGGGGGAGCACAGTACTCCCCTGTGCAGTGTCCGAACAGTGGGTTCGTGTCCAATTTGGACACGAACAGAGATCCAAATCATGCTCAGTCATACACTAATCAAACCCCTATATATTAGGCTACCCAAATTTGAAATTTGTTTTAAAATTGGTTAAAAATCAATCCATTGAGACATTTTACCAAACACTTTCAACTATGGTCCGATACGTGTCCGATACGCGTATCAAACGGGCACGAAATCCTACCAAACTTGGGCTCAACCTAGGGGAACCCTAAATGAATGCATCTATGAAGAAAAATCATGATTTCAATGGGTGTAGATAGGTTTACCTATTGAGAGTTGGAATCTCAATGTAAAGGGCCTAGTATCGATGTTTTCCCTCAACTTACAACGGTCCCGAAACTTCCAACCCTTGCTAGCTATCCACTAATGGCTTCTACTACTATAGGGGAGTCCAATGCAAAAGTCTAGGCTCAATTTGGAGTTGAATTGATAAAATAGGGTGATTTGGGGAAGAACACTAAACTAGGGTTTTGTATGTTTAAAAAAGGAGGCAAGGGGGTGTCATTAAGTGTTAAAATAGGGGGAGAGGCTCCTTACGGCAGCCTAGGGTTAGGGTTTAGATGTAGATGGGTGGCTAAGGCTTCTCCACATAAATCCAAGTCCATTCATTGGTCCAATTTAGTCCTAAGGCTTTCTTTCTACAAATATCTTAAGGAAAATATCCTACTACAATAATATCTAGATATTACTAACCTTGTCATTAAGTCTCTAACCTTCTAACTAAACCTCCATGTACATCATTAGCATCTAGGTTATGTCAAAACTAGGTTAGTCTCTAATAAATATTAGCACCATAAAAATTAATAAAAATTCATTTTCACCAATAAGTCAAAATGACCAAAATACCCTTAGGCTAAAAAGTAGTAATATGACATTCTAATGATCACATGACTAGGCTTCCTTGGTCATGGTTAGTCTCTAGGCTTAGTAAAACTAGGGTTGTACTAGCAAAACACAAAAATCATAATACACCAATTTAAATAGTATTAAATTAATTAAAAATTCACCAAAATTACGGAAAACTGAGAAATGAAACAATTACCCTTAATTTTGAAAACAGGTAGTTACAGACATATAGTAAGAAAGGTTTTCCCATTATTGGAGCTACCAATACTGGGAGGCTTATGAGATACGCTTTGATGTCGTCGAATGTGCGTTGACATTGTTCAGTCCACACGAAAGATACGCCTTTCATCATGAGCTGAGTGAATAGTTGACACCTTCCAGAGAGGTTCGAAATGAATCATCTGATATAGGCTAGCCTTTCTTGTAGTCCGCGTAGCTCTTTGAGGTTTCTTGTAGGATGCATTTTGAGGATAGCCTTCACTTTCTCCGGGTCCAGATGTATACTGTTTGAAGTGATGACAAAACCAAGGAACTTGTCGCTAGAGACTCCCAGAAAAGACTTGGTTGGATTCATCTTGAGTTGGTGTGCACGCATTAGTTCGAACACCGTTCTCAAGTCTTGGAGGTGGTTGCCCTTGAGACGACTTTTAACTACGATATCGTCTATGTAGCACTCCACTATTTTGTGCAAATGATCACAAAAAATTTTGGTCATGGCTAGCTGGTATATCACGCCTGCATTTTTCAATCCAAAGGGTATCACCGTATAGCAGTATACCCCCAACGGTGTTCGAAAAGATGTGTCTTTCTCATTGTCGGGGAACATCTTGATCTGGTTGTAGCCTGAGAACCCATCCATGAAGGACATCCTCTCGAAGCTGCAAGTATTGTCGATCATTACGTCGGTGATCGGTAGAGGGAACTCGTCCTTCGGGCATACAGATTTCAAATCACGATAATCGATACAGACTCGAACTTTACCGTTCTTTTTATGATTGAAACGATGTTGGCAACCCAGTCAGGGTGTTGTTCTTCGCGAATGAGTCCACTGGCAATAAGCTCGATGGCCTCCATGACATCTGGTCGGAATCGTCGTTGTTGTTGCTTCACTGGCTTAGCTTTAAATAAAATATTCAGGTGGTGCATGGCGACTTTAGGATCCAGGCCTGGCTTGTCTTCTTAGCTCCATTCAAAGACGTCGATGTATTCTCTTATAAACTGTATAAGAGATTGGCGTTCCTCGTCAGATAGACTTTTGCTGATGAAGATTGGTTTAAAAGATGATTCATCACCTAAATTGACTTGGAAGACTTCGTCTTCGGTAGGTGGTTCATATTGTTCGAAGCACAGCTCCTACCTAGTGTCCATCTTTTGAGCCTATTATTCGAGCTCGATCGATTGGACGTCGTCTGCGATTTAGTCAACGGATGATTTGGTCAACGGAAACCATGTTGACGGAAATGGTTGCTTTGAACATGTCGCCAATGCTGGAGTTTGAGTCCCAGAGGAAGGAGTCAGAAGAATGAAAACAACGATCTGCTTCATCATCTGATCTTTCGGGAGTTGTTGGAGGAGTGACATAGCCCAAACCAATACCGTTTCGTTGAAAGTAGTTCTTAGGTTTACCGGGATGAGCAAAGTGTCGTATTGGCAATCGTCGTCCCCGGACGTAATTTAGCCCCTAGTCGCTTTTGATGTCATATCCCATGTTATGGATGATATTCTTGGCCTGCCATCTATACCAGAAAAGTTGCATTTTTCCAGAGTCATAGTCAGCTTCTGTGTTGTGCTTGGGAGAAGTAGAGTCTGGAACGAACTTTCTCTCGCCAACTATACGACCGAAGATGATTAGTTCTTCATCATTCTTTCTGGCTGGAACGATGAAGTAGTGGATATCTTCAGGGTAAACTTTTTCCCGCAGGTGAGGCGTCGTGACTGGCATGCAGAGGTGTGGTCCTATGCCGTGCTCCAGAGCGTATACGTGTCTATGTAGTGGTTTACAGATTGATAGACATCGGGGTAATCCAAAGATAAACCTTTACTAAGAAAATATACAAGTTCTTCTTCAGGGATAACATCATCCGCTGAAGGTATATTATTATGAGTATTGATATACTCATTGAGAGGATCATCACCGGGAAGGGGAGCCACGATCTTGGCCAAGTTCACTACGTAGGATAATTCTTCAGGATTGGGAGGACGGGCATCAGTAGGTTCCTCCCGGGGTATTTTGCTGAGAGTGATGGTCAATGGTTTGACCTTGTCATTGTTCTTCTGTTTTGTCCAGATGGTGATAGGCTTCATAGTACTTTTTGGAGTAGTACGTCCTTTGACTCGGATAATCAGGGGACCATTATTGGAGGATGAACTTGCTTCAGCTTGATTGTCAGCTTCATTGCCGTCATCCTTGGGGGGCTAAGATTGGTAAAGTACCGAATCTCCATAGTAGGCCTTGATGCCCTTAAAAGGATCGACATTGGCAAATTACGTCTTCACGATACCGTCACTGTTGACGTACTTGAAGCACTCGTGAAGTGTGAAAGGAACGATCATGTTCTCGTATTTCTATGGACGTCCCAACAAGACGTTGTAGGATACATTGGCATCGATCACATAGCAGGAAACCTCCGTTCGAATATTACCGATCTGACACTTGAGACGGATCTTGCCCAGTGGGTGGCTTCGACCCGCATTGAAAGCCATTATAGTTGTGTTGGTTACAGATAACTTGTGTAGAGGGATCCCCAGAAATTGAAGCAAACTTCTAGGAATAATACTGATGGAGGATCCTGGATCGATGTGCATGCGGTCCACCTTGATCGCCCCGATATACCCTATATATTACAGGGGTCTATCATAACGATTATTTTTGAGTAACATGTCCTCCTGTGAAAAGGTGATGTTTGGCACCACTTCCATAGTACTATGGCAGTGAGGACAGGAGACAGGGTCTTCAGCAGGGGCTTTAACTTCAGCGAGGTAAGAGTTAGCATGTAGTAATGCCTCACTTAAGGCCTTTTGCATTTCTTTGGAGAGTCGCAACAGATCGAACAGAGACAACCTGGCAGGTGTATTGGCTAGCTGTACCAGTATGTCAAAGTTGTAGGGCCGATCCATGCCCTCGGGAGATGACGCCGTCAGAGACTTGTCAAACCACGTCTCCTTCTACTTGGCTTTGTCCGAAGTTGGAGGCTTAGATGGGCCGGCTTCTGAGCTTGTGGGTGCAGCAGGAGCTTGAAAAGGTACTGCTTCTTCTTGTACGGGGTCGTATGTCCGAAGATAAGTCTTCCCCGATCGCGTCTCGCCAGACAGAACCTCATAGATGGAAGAGAATACCATGTGGCATGACTTATATTTCTTACCCCTTCTTGCTTTAGGAGGTACCACCCCCTGCGTCACTTCTTGCACAAGGTCCGGATAGACCCATATGATCTCACCACATTCAGTCGTGAGTGGCACCATGGTTGAGTTGCGAGCTGGCGGTAGGTTGACGACATCCATTATTGCCTTAGGAATCGGGACCATGCCGTCTGGGACTTCTGTAGGAGGAAAGTCACCAAACTGAAGAAAGATCATGTTAGAAGATACAACCTTGTCTTCAGCTTCGAGGTTGATCACTTGGCTGTCGATAAGTTGTTGTATCTTCTTCTTCTGGATAATGCAGTCCTTAGTGGAATGATGCATGCACTGATGATAGAGACAGTACTTGGGATCATTGAGCTGGCTCGCCTCTGCAGGATGTCATGGTGGAGGCAATATCAGCTTATTGCCCTTCGTCAATGTGTGAAAGATGGCAATGACATCGTCTTCGTCAAAGGAGAACGTCTCCTTAGGTTTGTCGGAGGCACCCTGAGAATTGGAAGCTCCTTTGTAAGTGTCGACCTTCAGAACTTCTTTCCTTTTACCCCTACGAACAGGGATAGTTTGAGGATGCTTGCCCTTGTCTTCAGATTTGGGTGTTTTCAACCCCAGTAGTTCCAGGTTAGGAACGTCATTTTCATCAGCATCAGCGGCCCCAATGAAAGCGGGCCATGTATCATACTAATGTATACCCAGAAAAAACTTTATCGTAGGAAGGAAGTTATGTCGACAAGTATCCATAAATTCTGAGTCTGGTATGCCGAAGGGCATCTTTAGTGCTAGCCGCCTAAAGCGTTCGATGAAGGCGATGACAGACTCAGTCCTCCTTTGCTTGGTCTCGATGAGGGTGAACATACTAACATGCATGCCACTCTCGTAAAACCTGTTGAGGATCAACCTCTCCAAGTCTTTAAATGAATTGATACATCCGTTAGGCAGACTGCAGAACCATTCGAAAGCTACCCCCTACAAGGTGCTAATAAACAGCTTCAACAAAAACGGATCATCTCTGGGCAAGTGTAGAGTCTGCATGTTGAAGTACGTCATGTGTTGACGAGGAGAAGTCAACCCATCAAATGAATTCAACGTCAGCAGCTTGTAGTTAGGAGGGCAAGTAGCATTCTCCCACTCTGGGGGATACGGTTGAGATATTCCCAACTTCTGAAGCTCGTCTCTGTGTGAGATAGTGTCGAGTGGGTGACCAGAGAATCAATTGCATCATGTTGATTGAGCAAGTGTTGGGAAACGGCTGCTGAATGGTTGTCATGCATCGTTGGTGAAGGACCACCCCCAGCATTTGCAAGATTTAAAGGAGGCGCAACGGACTGATACTCCTTTTATAGAGAAGGAGGGTTATAAATGTGTTCTAGACTAGCATGAGCCGAGACATTTTGTTGAGGTAGAGGGACTGCCCCAGCAGCTTGGACCGCCATGATACTGTTAAGCATATTAGTGATATTAGCAAATACGATTTCAAGACCCTCTAGCCATTTGCTGGTGTGATCAATAGCTTCTTCAGGTCTTTCTCCATCTGCCATGTATGTAGATAGCATGCGAGGATGAACAGAGGAAAAAGTATGACTGGTGCTGATACTGTCTGTCTCCGAGTGGACAAGTCCTTTATCTTTAGGTAGAGGAGGTAGATAGTCACCATCAGATTCGGAGAAATCGTCATGTTCTGGAAGGCTACCCCCAGTGTGAAGGTCATCCGCTTCAGAATCTGAGGGAATACTTCCCCCAGCTTGGGATTCTTCGTCTTCTATACAGAATCTCGCCTTTGATCGGGTGCCCATATAGACTCCTTCAGATGTTATAGCCTGTTGGCCATCTTTTGGTAGACTTCGTCTTCTTCTTCTCGTGGAACTTAGAGAGAAAGTTGGGTTCGTGGTCCATTGTCTTTGATTGGGGCTTCCATAAGGAGGACCCCATGAAGCCATGTTGGATGAGACATACTGCAGCTTTTCATCGTCAGAGAAGTGCAGCCGTTAAAAAACAGACTTTCTCTGAGGTACTCTTATTACTTTGGAGCAACAACAGTTGATAACAATACTGGTGCACGGATGTGCACTATGGATTGTTATGTCCTCCCTCGATTTATGCTCATGATTTATCATATCGCATAAGTCAGCAGAAGGGAGTTTTGCCTTACAACCCATGTTGCATGTATCGCCAAGCTTTGCATACAGGTTCGTAAGGAGATTTGGTGCATCTAGACTTAGTTCACGTGCAGGGGCAACCCCCACACCTAAGTTTTGTGATGTCCTTGAAGACAGCCCCGTGCTATATGCGTTGGAGCCTGTCTTTTTGCTGTGGGCACATAGGCCTTGGAGACTGGCCTTGGGCGCATGCTTCTTGACAGCATGTCTGGGTCTTCTTGATGTGGGTGCATAGTATGGATCCAGTGAGCCTGGGCGCATAGCCTTGGGCGCATGATCCTGGATGTCCAGTCTGTTGAAGACAG
Source organism: Iris pallida (assembly GCA_029216955.1). Lineage (NCBI taxonomy): Eukaryota > Viridiplantae > Streptophyta > Magnoliopsida > Asparagales > Iridaceae > Iris > Iris pallida. The sequence continues at coordinate 28,621,339 of JANAVB010025598.1, read as the reverse complement.
AAGCATTCTGGTTGGGGTTATGCGCCCAAACATCCCCTTGGGCGCATGGCTTTGGGCGCATGCTTGGTGGTGCGGCGCTGCTTTCTTCCAGTTTTGCCTCCTTCGTTTATGAGCCTCGCTGGGTTTACCCAGAGTGTCGCACACCTCGATTCTTGGCATCGTAGTGTTTTCCTTTGCCAAGTCTCGAGCATCAAACACTCTGTTGTTGGTTGTGTAGGAAAGAAGTCACTGGGCTAGTAGAGAATGGAACGGTGTCAGCCTTCTTCATTTGGGGAGCTTCTTTGGTAGGGTCATGCGCCCATGTGGCAGAGTCCTCCAGTTGCATATCTGCTATGACACTAGCAGGATATGCACAGCGAGCCTTCGGAAGCCAAGTCTTGTGAGAATTGTTTGGCTTTACTGATTTTGAGGGAGTAGAGCCATCCCTCGAGAGCATCTCTTCGAATGCTTGCTGATCGAATTTTACGATCAACATTTTCTGAGTGCTTCCCACTTTGTCGGTATCGGATTATGTCACCACCTTCTTGTCAGAGGAAAAGGTAGTCCCCAGCAGAGTAGCCATTTTTGTGGACACACACAAAAAAGAAGAAGAAAATGCTGTCTTTTTTTTATTGGCGCAATACACCACAAATCGAGTACGCCTGAGAGATCCTGCGCTGAGGATCCCCGAGTGCAAAAAATAATTCTGGGGAATGGGACGATGAAGATCGAATGGCAGTTGCTCCTTTACTCCGTTGACACTCCGATTACAAAAGTGGAAGAAAACTTAAGAAAATTGCTAACTCTCGGCTCACTGGCAAGAAGTACAGCAATTTGGCTATTAAAAATGCTCTCCGTTCTGTCTTTTGAAGAGGGATGAGACCCCTTTTATAGTAGTTTCTGAGCTGGAAGAAAGTTATGCGCCCACATGAGGAAACATGCTGGTTTTCATGTAGGCACATAGTCCTGCTTTGGGTGTATAGGATGTAGGCGCATGCAGGCTGCGTAGTCGTAGGTTGATCATGGTGCAGACGTGGCCGCATGCTTTGGTGCATGATTGCTTATGGAGACTGACGTGGCCGTACGCTTCGATGCACGTTTTGATCATGGCTTTGACTGAGTCAGGCTTGGGCGCATAGCCCTGTTTCAGGCTATGCGCCCTCCTTCACAGGGGGTGGCTTGGGCACATAAAGCTTCACAGGCTTGGGCGCATAGAGCTTCACAGGATGATGGGCGCATAAGAACTTCACAAGGTGACTTGAGCACATAGGAGCTTCACTTGGGCGCATATGTCCTCCTTTGGCTTGGGCGCATACGGCTTTATTTACTAAAATTTTCAGGCTTCTATATAAGCTTGATAACTCTTGTAAGTCTAATAAATCTCCTCGCCTGGATAACCTGCGGGAACATCTTAATTGCATCTTGTTAGTAACTAAGCTTGTGGTAATCCTAGTTTGCTAACAATAGCAAGCCGTAGGACTTGATTGACCGTGCTTGAATGAATTATCTCATGATTAACATGGGAATTATATTCCATCTCTTGTTTCTTCTACGGCAGCTAATGTTTTATGTTAACTCAGTCCCTCAGGTTATTTAACTATGCTCTTTTATCCGTTCTTCTTTCATTATATGCTGGTTTTTGTTCCTAAGTGAAGCCTCCCTTGTGGCACTTGCTCTTTCTGGGGTCTGACCCAGCTGGTTTTGTATGGCCAGATTTTGGAGTGATACCCGAGGATCTTCCTGCTTATCAGTTAGATGGTGAACACTAGACGTAATCCTGGCAACGAGTGCGTTTCTTATTTTGCTCTCCCATTCTATTATAAATTATTCTTTTGAGGCGTTTAGCCGCCGAGCAAGTGTTAGCTCATGTTGAAACTTAATTTCTGTTTGCCTAAGGGTTGTATCATGATTGACAAATCCTAGGGTTGATCATGTATGACTTAACTCTTGCTAGTCTTACATTTTGTATGACTAGCTTCATGATAATCTGAATTTGTAATATTTGGGATGCCTTATTTTGTATGTCTGATGACCTAACATCTTGTATAATTTATTTGCTTGCTGGAGATTGAGACACTAGGCTTGCTCTTGACCATAGAGACCGATGGATTATAGTTTAACCCTCATGCTTCTAGACAGCCGTGACCATATTGCGAGGTGGGTTACACTTCAATATACGCAACTGGCTGTGTCTGTTCCCCGCTCGCCAGTATTCTGGTTCTGGGGCATGACATGGTTTAAGTGGTGGCCCATGCAGGTCATGTGAATCAAGATATGTGAGGGTTTTACCGGATAGATGTCTCAATCAGTACTCGCCCTTGATCTCTACTCGTGCTTTCTAATCTTCCTGGAATCTTGACCTGATCACATTCTTATATCCTTGATCTATCTTGGTCCTTCCTTAATATTTCCCATGTCATTTTCTTCAGTGGCATTGCTCCTGGTCCTGCCGATCAGCCGAAAGGAAAACCACCAGTAAACCAGCCTCAACAAGGAGACCAAGCCCAGCTCTCAGGAGCAGCCTCCCGAGTTATGCCTTCCGGGGATCCAGAGCCACCAGTTCAGCCAGCTCAGCCTGTAGAACATGACAATGGAGTCCTAGTAGGACTTATCCGAGATTTGCTTGTGTCATAGGATCGTCGGGGCGATGCCCCACACCAGACAGTACAAGATGCTATGGACAGAGTTGGTTATTAAGGGAACAATGCGGCTAACAGCTTCAAGTGTCTGAACCATCCTTTCTTTGATGAAACTAAAGATGCTATTGCTGCTGATGCATGGCTTCAAGACACAGAGGTTATCCTGGAAGCAGCAAGGATTTCTGAGGGTGAGAAGGTGACCGTAGTGCGCCTGCAGTTATTGGACTTAGCCCGCAGCTGGTGGACGATGCAAGCAGTTGGATTGGCGACGCCTGTCTTATGGGCAGTATTCAGCGACAATTTCTAGACGAAGTAGTTTGATGCAGCAGCTCGGTATGATCTGCAGACCAGATTCAGCAAACTCAAGCAGATGGGAAGGACGGTCGATGGATATACGGTCGAGTTTTCTAGGATTAGTCGATTTGCTCCCAGCAGGGACTCCACCTAGAGAACATTATATCAGTGGAGCAGTTTGAGCACCAGACGTTTGATGTCGTCTTGCAAGCAGCGAAGAGGCATGAGTATACCTTCCAGAGGATATTAGACCGAACTGGAGGATGGAATAGGTCTTATGGACAGTTTTCCCAGTCATCAACACCAGCCCTGACAGCTAGGGCTTTGACCATTGGAGCTCCTAGGAGGGCGACCACAGTTTTGTCGGTTCAGCACTCGACACCGTCAGCAACAGAAGCAGAAGTAGAAGCAGTCTTCCGTGATGGGCTGCACTCATTGTGGGAAGCCAGGACACATAGTCTCAGAGTGTCGCAGAGCACAGGGGTTGGGCTTGGCTTGTAGGACACCGGATCACATGATAGGGTCATGCCCGCATAGAGCCAGTTCCTCTTCCTCAACCCTAACCAGTCCATCGGTTAGGGGACCAGCACCAGTATAGCAGCAGTACCAGCCTCCGAGGCTATTACCGCCTCAGGCTCAAGCTTTCCAGCAGCAGAGGCCGCAGCAGTATGCTCAGTCCCAAGCTCAGATTCAAAACAGATAGAGAGGTCACCAACAGAGGGGACCAATACCGAGAGAACAAGGTCAAGCTATGGCTCTGACTGTGGCAGAAGAATTGGCATCAGGTGAGGTGGTGGCAGGTACCATTCTCGTCAACTCTTTTCCAGCATCAGTATTATTTGATTCGGGTGTATCGCATTCATTTATGTCTGCACGATTCGCTACACGAATGGGACTGGAGCCCGAGTCATCGTCAGTAAGGCTCAATATACTTACTGGTAATCGTCTTATGGGAGTAGATAGAGTCTTTTCCTCGTGTCAAATCGTAGTTAGTGGTAGAGAGTTTTTCACTAGATTGATAGAATTTTCGATCGCCGACTATGATGTGGTCCTAGGAATGGATTGGTTGAAGGATCAAAACGCAAGAATAGACTGCCATGTTGGCATAATTATTTTTGGTATTCTCGGCAAAAAAGAGTTTTTATTTTCCAGAGGCGAAGTAGAACCTTCTCCACAGTCTTGCGGATGGCAGTGGCAGAAGCAGTTCAGTTTCCCAGAGCGGTAGAAGAATTTCCTGATATATTTCTCGAAGAACTTCTAGGCATGCCCCAGAGAGAGATAGAGTTCACCATTGATTTGCTTCCAGGGACGGCACCATTGAGTCTATAGAATGGCACCATCAGAGTTGGAGATCATGTACAAGATGATTGAAGAACTCAGAACCAAGGAATTTATTCGTGCTAGTAGATCACCTTGGGGAGCCCCAATGCTTCTTGTGAAGAAGAAGGATGCTACATCAAGATTATATATTGATTATCGTACCTTGAATTATTTAATAATTAAGAACAGATATCCTCTACCATGGATAGATGACTTGTACGATCAACTTAGTGGGCAGAAGTATTCTTGAAGATTGACTTATGGTCGGGGTACCATCAGTTCACAATCAAAGATCAAGACCTTCCGAAGACAGCATTCAGATCTAGATATGGACATTGGGAGTTTCTTGTTATGCCCTTCGGAGCGACCAATGCGCCAGCAGTATTCATGGATCCCATGAATCGCATGTTCGTGCCCTATTTGGATCAGTTCGTGATAGTGTTCATAGACGACAACTTAGTCTATAGTAAGAATGAAGCAAAGCATGAGTAGCATCTCCGAATAGTCCTACAGATTCTCAGAGAGCACCAGTTGTACGTGAAGTTCAAGAAGTATAAATTTTGGCTTGATCACATTTCGTACATAGGTCACATCATCACCCGGGGTGGAGTGGAAGTGGACCCCCAGAAGATAGTTTCCATAGAGACATGGCCAGTTTCCAGCACCGTCGCAGAAGTTCATAGTTTCCTAGGATTGACCGGCTATTACCGACGATTTGTGTCAGACTTTGCTCGGATTTCGGCACCATTGACGCAGTTGACCTGCAAGGATGTGCAGTTTGCTTGGACAGTAGAATGTCAGAGTTCATTCGAAAAGTTGAAGCAAGGATTGATGACGGCACCCATTCTCACACTTCCAGATGGGACTGGATGATTTTTAGTTTTTTGTGACACTTCCGGCAGAGGATTGGGATGTGTCTTAAAACAGCATGGTAAGGTAGTAGCTTATGCGTCACGTCAGCTTCGTGACCATGAGAGGAATTATCCTACCCATGACTTGGAGTTAGTAGCGGTAGTTTTTGCACTTAAGTTGTAGTAGAATTATTTGTATGGAGATCGGGTGGAGATTTTCACCGACCACAAGAGTCTTAAGTATGTGTTTACTCAGAAGGATTTTAACATGCGTCAGAGGAGATGGCTAGAGCTACTTGTGGATTACGACATCAACTTACAGTATCATCCTGGGAAGGCCAACGTAGTTGCAGATGCGTTGAGTAGAAGAAGAGGAGCTTATTTTCTAACAACACAGCTAGAGTTATTAACAGATCTTCAGAAGATGGGAATAGAGATAGTTCTTCCTACCAATGTGGCATTGATGTCCAGTATGCAAGTTCAGTCCAGTATAGTTGAGAGGATCAAGATAGCTCAATCAACGGATTCCAAGCTTCAGCGGCTTATGGCAGAATGTGAAACAGAAAGGAGAACAAAGTTATGTATTCACAAAGATGGTACTCTTCGACATGGAAGGCATCTTTGTGTACCCAGCGGTGGTATCAGACAAGAGATCATGGCAGACGCTCACAGTTCGTAATATTCAATTCATCCCGGTGGTACGAAGATGTATCGTGATATCCGTCAGTATTTATGGTGGAATGGCATAAAGAGGAAGATAGCCCGGTTTATCTTTCGTTATTTAGTTTGCCAACAAGTTAAAGCTGAACATCAGAGACCAGCCAGACTTCTTCAACCTTTACCGATCCCAGAATAGAAATATGAGCACATTACCATAGATTTTGTAACTGGATTACCTAAATCTCCAACTGGGAGAGATGCTATCTGGGTTATAGTTGACCAGCTCACAAAGGTAGCTCATTTTATACCTTTTAGAATTGGCCAGTCAACGAATCAGCTTACAGAGATGTATCTTAGACAGATAGTCAGATTGCATGGAGTGCCAGTCAGTATCGTATCCGATAGAGATTCATGATTTATATCGCACTTCTGGCAGAGTCTTCATGAGAGTTTGGGAACTCGTCTCAAGTTTAGTTTAGCTTATCATCCACAGACAGATGGTCAGTCGGAGTGCACGATTCAAACTCTTGAAGATATGTTGCGATCATGTACACTTGACTTTGGTGGTTCATGGAAAGATCACCTGTACTTGATGGAGTTCTCTTACAATAACAGTTTTTAGGCCAATATCCAGATGGCACCGTTTGAGGCACTGTATGGTAGAAAGTACGGATCACCTTTAGCCTGGGACGATGTAGGCGAGAGGCAGATGCTTTGTCCAAAAATGGTTACTCGGACTATCGAGGTTCAGACAAGTTAGAGATCATCTTCGAGTTGCAGAAGATCGTCAACGTCATTGGGCCGGTTCTCATCGACGTCCTCTTGAGTTTTCTATTGGCGACAACGTATTCCTTAGGATCTCGCCTACCCGTGGCGTCATTTGATTCGGCGTACGGGGAAAGCTTAGTCCTAGGTATACAGGGCCGTTTGATATTCTCGAGCGAGTAGGCGATGTGTCCTATCGTCTCGCTCTTCCACCGTCGTTATGTGAGGTACATGACGTATTCCATGTATCCCAAATACGACGATACATCCCAGATCCAAGCTATATCCTTGATCATTCGAAATTGGTTGTTGGTACCAACCTTTCGTATGAGGAAAGGTTCGTATCCATATTGGACCAAAGAGAGAAGGTACTCAAGAACAAGACTATTAAGTTAGTCCGTGTTACTTGGGATCATCACTCTTTCGGTGAGTCAACTTGGGAATGTGAGGATGATATCCGATTACGATATCACACATGTTTGACTCATGAGGTATAATGTCTTTCTTATGCCTTATGCTCTTAACTCCTTACTTGCATAAATGATTGCTTGATTAATTGCTAGTCGTAGATTGTCTGTGGTTAGAGTAGCTTGCCCCGACATCTCTAGCCTCTTAATTAAATTCCGAGGATAAAATTCTTTTAAGGTGGGTAGAGTTGTCACTCCCATTTCCCGTTATACGTATTTTTATTATACGTGTTCGGATTTCTGACATTTCTCAGGTGGATCATAGTTAGACTTGTCTTGCTTAGCCTAGTCTTGGTTTAGTCTTGCCTTGGTTTATTTGGTTTGGTTCAACATGACTTGGCTTGGCTTGGTTTGGTTTGAGATGAGAAGGGGTTGATATATAAGTCAACTTCTCTCTCTTTCCTCCATAACTTTCATTTACTTCTTCATCTTCTTCATTTACTCCTCCCACCTACACCCAAGCCCTAGGCAAATGCAACTTGCTTCATGATGGATCTCATATTTTACTTTTCCCTTGTCTTCCTTACTTGATTCTAAACCTCTATGGAACTTGTCATTTTTGGTTTTGATTGATAGATTTTTGTAGATCTAAGTTTTAATTTTTTTTCATTCTTCTTGGTTTTGATCTACTAAAACTTGGTATTTTTGAAAACTAGTTGCTTCGTGTTGTTGGAAATTTCGTCCTACCTAATTTTGACCTTTGAAAAGTTAAATTTTGATTTATTTTGAGGGAATTATGGACTTTTGAAGTTCATGGGTTCAACCAAGCATTTTTATGCTGGTTGGAGAAGATAAACAGTGGTTGCACGCACATTTTAGTACCGCACCATCAGGTTTCACGGGTTCTGGCGCAACCTAGCTTGGCACAACCTAGCTTGGCACAACCTTGCTTGGTGCAACCTGGCTTAGCAAAACCTAGCTTGGCCCAACCTAGCTTGGCACAACCTAGCTTGGCACAACCTAGCTTGGCCCAACCTAGCTTGGCACAACCTAGCTTGGCGCAACCTAGCTTGGCGTAACCTAGCTTGGCACAACCTAGCTTGGCACAACCTAGCTTGGCTCAACTTGGCTTGGCACAACCTAGCTTGGCGCAACCTAGCTTGGCACAACCTAGCTTGGCACAACCTAGCTTGGCACAACCTGGCTTGCATAACTTGGCTTGCACAACCTGGCTTGGCGCACTCTTGACTAGTAACAAGTGAACTTGAAATGACATGTATAATCTTGCTAGTGGCCCGTCGAGGCGTACTTCTGACAAGCAATCTTGACAAGTAACAAGTAACCTGACATGACATGATAATTTTGAATGCTGTTGCGACAGCTACCCTGACTTGCTAAGTAACTCTTGTCTTGACACCGTGGTTGATTTTCTTGATTGTGCATATAAAAACTACATGTCTCGTCTTGCATCATGTCTAGGACATGGATTCCTAGTTACCACGGTCAGGGATTCATAACGAATCTGACTAGGTTAATGACTAGATTAATCAAGTAGTTCATATAGAGAGATTTTCTTAGTTACAGGCGATCCCGTTATCCCGGCCACACCAGAAGGACTTATAGCCTGCCGACGAGTAAGGCACATTTCCAGCTCACTATCATGTGGGGCACTTCTTGAAAACATAAGTACTGAAAGTACAGTAGTAAGCTTGATAACTCTTGTAACTCTAATAAATCTCCTCGCATGGATAACCTGGATAGTCCACAGGGCTTGTGACTACGGGAACATCTCAATTGCATCTTGTTAGTAACTAAGCTTGTGATAATCCTAGTTAGCTATAATAGCAAGCTATAGGACTTGATTGGCCCTGCTTGAATGAATTATCACATGATTAACATGGGAACTATATTCCACCTCTTGTTCCTCCTACGACAGCTAATGTTTTATGTTAACTCAGTCCCTCAGGTTATTTAACTATGCTCTTTTATCAGTTCTACTTTCATTATATGCTGGTTTTAGTTCCTAAGTGAAGCCTCCCTTGTGGCACTTGCTCTTTCTGGGGTCTGACCCAGCTGGTTTTGTATGGCCAGATTTCGGAGTGATACTCGAGGATCTTTCTGCTTATCAGCCAGATGGTGAACACCCGACGTAATTCTGGCAATGAGTGGGTTTCTTATTTTGCTCTCCAACTCTATTGTAAATTATTCTTTTGAGGCATTTAGCCGCTGAGCAAGTGTTAGCTCGTGTTGAAACTTAATTTATGTTTGCCTAAGGGCTGTATCATGATTGACAAATCCTAGGGTTGATCATGTATGACTTAACTCTTACTAATCTCGCATTTTGTATGACTAGCTTCATGATCATCTGAATATGTAATATTTGGGATGCCTTATTTTGTATGTCTGATGATCTAACATCTTGTACAATTTATTTGCTTGCTGGAGATTGAGACACTAGGCTTGCTCTTGACCATAGAGACCGATGGATTATTTTTTAACCCTCATGCAGCTAGACAGCCATGACCGTATTGCGAGGTGGGTTGCACTTCAATGTACGTAGCTGGCTGTGTTTGTCCCCCGCTCTCTAGGATTCTGGTTCTGAGGTGTGACACTTAGTCCCTCGGTTCAACAAGAGTTGTTAGATGTTAATCCTTTATCGATTTGTATTGACCTTTTTCTTCTCCAGAACCTCCACCGACTCGTAAACCTGCTCCAGCTGCTGTAGTGGATGCCCCTCCGATGACTGTTTTGGAACCAGTAACCGTTGATGCCAATGTTACCCTATCTGCAAAGACTGTCACGGCGCTTACTTCAGCTAGTCTGACGTCACCACCGGCCTTCGATGACGCTTCAAGTGCCACAGTTCCCGAGGAGTCGTCAGTTCTAAAGAAGGCTGCTACGAAAGTTCCAGCACCTTTTATAATCCAACCTCCAGTAGCCCCTACGCTACACGAAATACCTTCTCGAAATAATGAAGAGATGATAGAGGCGTACAGGACTTTGATTTTGGGGACGAGCAGATCGAGGAGGACCCTGTTGATGCTGCCTCCGACCTTAAAAAGGCTGAATTAAGCCCAGGTCAAGCAGTGACCCAAGAGGGTCAGAACTTGGTGGCCAAGGATGGCCAGATTACAATCAAGGGTAATAAGCATCCTGCTGAAGATGAGGGCGACCAGAGCCCTAGTGATGATGATTAGAGTCTTGTTGAATCGCTAGGCGATAAGGACTATGATGCTGAAATTTGGGGCAGCAGATGCCCAGTTGATGAAGATAAGGGTGATGTGGGCCTCGCTGAAGGTATAAAAGGCCCCGAGGGTGATGACAACCCCGATGCTAAAATTGAGGGGATTCCTTCCCCTATTGAGCACGTTTTTGCAACGGAGAGGGCCGAAGTGGCAGCCCAAGGAGGATAGGTTGAGACAGGGCCAGAGGAAGCCATGTGGGCTGGGAGCAGCTGCTTTATGTCAGGAAGTCTGAGGCAGGAAGCAGCCAAACAGGTGCAGCAGTATCGGCTTCTATAATAGAAAGACTCATTACAAAAAGAGATATTGCACCTACTGACACCCAATATGTTCCTACCAGTCTAGGTAAATTTCTGACCTTATCTGCTATTGCTTTTTATTCTTTATTGTGTGATATAACGATTTTGATTTGAATTACAACAGCACATATAGGAACGATAACTGAAGTCCCAATAGTCCCTACCGTATTTAGCCTCAGTTCAACCATGGCTCCCTTGTATATCGGAATACATGCCATGGAAGGAAGCTCGTCAGGAAGACCTGTAATAAGACCTTCAAGTGCTGATGTTGCGCCGATCGCCAATATTCCTCCAGTTTTGGTAGAAAGAGAAGTTTCAAATATAGCGACAACACCTGGTATGGAGGTATTGATGAGCAGTTTCATCCGTACTTATACGGATACCTGTAGAAGCATGGAAAATATTGCTTTTAGTCCCACATCGGAAAGGAGAAGAAGAAAGGGCTCACCCCATTCTATAAATAGAGCCCCTTGCCTCCTTTGAAAAGGGCACCAACTTCCCTTTCCTCCTTCCAACTTGGACTCTCCCTACTACGCACCTTCGGGTGCTAAGTCGAAGAACTCTAGGGCAGTGCGGGCTCAACAAGCCTAGGCAACTGTCCAAGCTGCTAACCGTCAGTGGGCACCGTTAATTGTTATACGGGCTCCTGATGGAAAGTTATATAGGACCAGCCGCGTCCAGTCCCCCAGGGCTAACGGATAGGGTGGGTCTTAGAAGTCTTCCAACAACGATCGAGCGTAATGCTTTACTAGCCTCGGATCAGGGAGCAAATATGATGGTCCCAAAAGTCTCCCTACAACGATCGAGAGCAGTATTTTACTAGCCTCAGATCAGGGAGCAAATATGATGGTCCCGAAAATCTTCCTACAACGATCGAGAGCAAGTGATTTTACTAGCCTCTGATCAGGGAGCTAATACGATACCTACGCACCCGGGCGCTCGGGATACCCGGGCCCACAAAACGGATGCAAAGGTAGATCAATCTGCTCTCAACTTGCGAGAGGTGGTCATTCATAAACGCAAGGAGAGAGAAGCAACATTGATGTGTGAGGAGCTCTTTCCAGGACATCACTGCACCCAAGCCGCCATCAACAACTGCTGCCACAAGACAGTGGCTCCACCACCAAGGCAGTCTGTGTTCCAGCAACTGTGACCTACTGCACCTTTTCAACATCACCTCGGAAACATGATGCCAAGTGAAGACGTGGTAACGTCCTACTCTCAACTAGATGTATTACTCAGATGTCTCAGTTAAGCGCATCGTCTCAGTCAAGCGCATGACAATCTTCTGAAGGAGTCCACCATCAAATCTTCTTCGAACAAGGAGATCCATAATCCATAGTGCCAACACTCGCCAAGGAGGAGGGTCTGTCAAATTTATTCTTTTCGAGAAGTCAAGAGGGAGACAAACGAAACTCTCTTAAATCGTGACATTCGGCGCAGCACCTTCTCCTAGGGCCCCCTTACCCATCCAGCCAGAAGATATCCTTCATGCGGCTTAGTCATGAAACATTCCTCATGCGGCTCGATCATGAGATGGCCTCAGGTGGCTCGATCAGAAGGCATTCCTCATGCAGCTCGGTCATGAGACATTCATCATGCGGCTCGGTCATGAGACGTCCTTCATGCGGCTCGGTCAGAAGGCATTCCTCATGCGGCTCGGTCATTCCTCATGCGCTTGGTCATAAGACATCCTTCATGCGGCTCGGTCATGAGACATTCCTCATGCGGCTCGGTCATGAGACGTCCTTCATGCGGTTCGGTCATGAGACATTCCTTCATGTGGCTCGGTCATGAGACATTCCTTCATGCGGCTCGGTCATGAGACATTCCTTCATGCGGTTCGGTCATGAGACGTCCTTCATGCGGCTCGATCATGAGACATTCTTTCATGCGGCTCAGCCATGAGACATCCCTCATGCAGCTCGGCCAAGAGACATTCTTAATGCGGCTCGGTTATGAGACGTCCTTCATGCGGTTCGGTCATGAGACATTCTTCATGCGGCTCGGTTATGAGACGTCCTTCATGTGGCTCGGTCATGAGACATTCTTCATGCGGCTCGGTTATGAGACAGTCCCTCATGCGGCTCAGCCAGAATATATCCTTCATGCGGCTCGCCATAGAATAGTTGTTGTGACACGTGGCAGAGATTGACCAAGTCTTAACAGTTCAGATTTACTACAACAAACAGATCATGATCAATCTCAACCAACCCCCAGCTGTCCACCATAAATCGAGTCTCGAGGCACAGTTACGACGATGTGGCCCGAAATTTGCCACGGGGCTGTACATCCCATTCCTTATGAATTCCAATAAATAACAAGGTGCTATTCCCTTGCAACAGAGGCATAGATAGACGCATAGGAAAGCACACAAAGCTCAGAAGCAGACTCTTCCCGTCGTATCTTCAGAGAGCATTTCTCACCGGAGCCGAGGTTGCGTTCGATCGTCCAAGGAGTAAGGCAGAGTTGATAATACTTTCCCGAGCCTCTACTGTCACCCCCTAGAATCAAAACTAAACAATTGTACTTAGATTGCTTTTTCTAGGTTTTGTTCCTAGGCTCTCTTTTGTACAAGCGAGTTTATAATTGTGAGTCAATTTCAGTCCTCTTATAAAATTGTTCTGTTCTACGATGATCAATGGCAAACACGATGGCGACTCTGCTGGGGACTAACTTCTCCACTGCTGATAAGTTGGTGATGCAATCAGATGCAGCCAAACTCGACTCCACGTAAGAAATGCTTATTGTTTGTTTCGATCAGCAAGCGTTCGAAGAGATGCTCTCCGAAGGGAGCGCTAGCCCAATCAAGAAGCGAGCCGACCCAAAGAAGGCCGGTGGGGCATGGAGGCCTAAAACCGTTGCCTCTTTCCAAGCTCTGGAATAAACTTCTTCTGCTGCTCAAGACGACGAAAAAGACTCACATGCGGCCCCACTTCAGGCCGCAAAGGACCCTGCTGTCCCTAAATCTAGGAAAGGAAAACACTACGATGCTGGATTTATGGGGGCAAACGGGAACTCCATGCGGTCCAAGAAGAATCAGCATAAGGGTGTGGGACGCAGGAAGAATGCATATGCGGCCACCAATCCCAACCGCAGAAAGAACGCATATGCGGCCAACAATCCCAACTGCAAGGAAATGACCTATGCGATATTCAATCCCAGCCGCCAACCATCTGCCCTATGCGGCTCGAGTTCAATCTTCGACCGCCTCTCATGCGGGCCTGACCTCAGAAGCTCCAATGAGGATGTGCCATATTCTATGCGGCACAGCTTGGACTCTTCCTACTAGAACCCTCGGGTGCTAGAACGAAGAAGTCTAGGACAGCACGAGCTCGTCGAGCTCAGTCAGCTGTCCCAACTACTGACCATTAGAGAGTCCCACTAACTGTTATGCGGGCCTCTGATGGAAAGTTGTACAAAACCGCCCGTATCCAGCCCCCGGCGACAAATGGACAGGGTAGTTCTCAAGAGTCTCCCAACATTGGTCGAAGGCAAGTGCTTCTACTAACCCCGCATCAGGGAGCAAAGATGATACCTACGCATTCGTATGCTCGGGATTCCCGGGCCCATAAAACGAGTGCAAAGGCAGATCGAGATGTCCTTGACTTACGAGATGTGATCCTTCACAAGTGCAAGAAAAGAGAAGAAACCTTGGTGTACAAGGAGTCCTTCCAGGGACGTCACTGTACTCAAGTCATTGTCAATTGCTGCTGCAACAAGACAACAGTACAAGTGGACCGGCAGTCCGTCTTCCAACGACTGCAGCAGCCAGGACCGATCCTACAAAAAAGCTCGGGGGACGAGGCGCTTCCTTTCGCCTCCTATAACTCTACCCGGAAGGTCCCTACCGGCAAGGAAGAAAAGAAAATAAATATATCCAGCCCGACAATCTCAACCAGCACGACCAAGAAACTCTCATCTAAGGGGTCGTCCAAAGCCGTCACAGGAGGGGTTTATCAAGGTACCCGCTCAAAGACGAAATCTTCAACACTTGGAGATTCGTCATCTACATCTCTGGGGACAGTTGGAGTTGGAGGTAGCACTCCTCGGAACATCCACAACAATTCGGCATTTCAGGAAGATGAACCAGGGGAAGCAATCCCCCCAACAGATACAACAGACTCAGATGCCCCTGAAAACGTCCACAAGTGCCAAGACGAGGCAACCTCCTATGCAGGGGGTAGCACTTCCTCCGAGTCCGAACCAGAAGAGAATATTCCCATATACCCTGACGACTTCTCTATGCGAGAGTATGATTCGGAGGCATATCTTCTACAGTTCCTTCCACTTCTCCTCACGTGAAGACAGTATTCATGACTGAGAATGACCAAGACGGTTCCAGGGATCGACAACGCCTTGACACTCTTGAGGCTATACTCCAAACCTTGGTTAAGTCAGTGGACGAGATCAAGGCAGCCCTACCGGCTCTACAAGCAAGGACACCTGGTTAAACAAGCTTGGGTCCCGCCGTCAATGCGGACCCAAATACGACCGCGCCAACCCCGGGCAACATTCCACACGGAATATCAGCTCCCACTGCTATAGAAGAGGTTAGGGAGGCGAGCAGAGAAGTCCAGGAGCTACGTACAATATTTTACGCCCGAGAATCCTCTCAGGACCTTAGGATATGACAGCCGTATCTCGTTGCATGGAGAGATGTCCCCTTCCCTCCACGATACAAACCGTTCAATATCAATCCATATGACGGAAAGACCTCTGCGAGCCGGTACATGACCTACTTCGAAGTCACAACAGACCATCTGTCGTATGACGACGCCATCTTTACGCGGTTATTCATCGGGGCATTAGAGGGGTCGCATTCGATTGGTACCGCAACTTACCGGATAACTGCATCTATTCCTTTGTCGGCTTCAAATATATGTTCTTGGAAAGGTTCTGGACATTGTACAAGGGGAAAAAGAACTGACAAGGAATTACATCGAGCGATTTCGCCAAACCATGATGAAATTGCCCTCTGGTAACCCGGACTCTTCTTTAATTAAGATTTGCCAAAAGAGGCTACTCCCCACAATCATCCTCTGGATGAGCGATAGTCAATTTAAAGACTGGAAGGCCTTCATCATCAGCGCCACTAGCGCAGAAGCAAAATTGAAGAAGGCTCGCCAACTGGGGATACATATCTCGGATGGAGAGGATAAGAGCAAACGCCATAATACCAACAACAACAACGACGGTAGTTCTTCTAATAACCGGGACACCAAAGGCAAATAGGCTATGGTGGCCGATACAGCCCAGAAGCCTGAACCAAAGAAGGTAGAGAAGTAGTGGCCTCGGGTGACCTACTCCTTCGAGGATAGTCATGTCAAACCCATCTTTGACATGCTCTTGCAAGGAGATAAAATTCGGCTCCCTCTACCGAGACGTGAACCTCGACCTGCAGAGATGGAGAGCCCGAAGTACTGTCACTTCTACCGCTACATTCACCATGCTACTCAGGACTGCTTCCAATTGAAGCGGTACATCCAGAACCTCATCGATTCTAAGGCTCTGGCCATTGATTTCGAGGAGGTAACCATGGCTGCCAACATGGTGTCGGTCCAATTCGGCAGCTTCCCTCCAACGAGGACTCAAGAAGGCGTAGTACCCAACCCCCGGGCAATGATGGAGGTCACTAATCTTCCACCTCCCCGAAACCAGACGACTGGATGGTGCCTCTCACCATATCATGAGGGTAGGTCATGTGGGTCCACCCGGACCTGGTACCTGAAGTAACCCAGTCAGCATCATCCTCCACCGGTAAGAAGAAGGACGGGAAGGCTAAGTCTTGCCACACAATCTCAGCCGGATCCGAAGAAGCAACAGCTGTCGTTACCCGGTCCGATGCACAATCTCAACCCATACCGGGTAACTCGGATGATGATCGTCAGCCGGCCACTACTGATACCCCAGGACCTTCTCAACCTCCACCAGCCGACAAGCCTAAGCCAAAGGAGACCCGCTTCGATAAGCCACTCCGTAAAGACGCACCTCAGGGGCTGGAGAGGCCTTACAATTTTGACATCCTGGCACAATTGGCCAACATACCAGCAAAATTGTCATTATACGAGCTCTGGAGACTCTTCAAGGATATTTGCGTCACACTGAGCGAAGCACTCCAGAATGCTGACGATTATTTGGCTCAGGTCAAGCTTACAGGAGAGAGCTCGCCCGCAGATTTCCAGGACAGTGCTTGTACAGGTGCAATGCCCAACATTGTGTTCACTCCGCAGGATATGCTCATTAAGACCAACCTGTACGATCGCCCTCTTTATTACACTGGATACATCGACGACATTAAAGTAGATCGGATGCACATTGATTCCGGTTCTTCGATAAGCATCATTCCGAAGAGCTTGCTTCACCTCCTGGACATCCCTATGCATTGGCTGACACCTACCAATACCGCCATCTGCGGTTTCAATTCAGGAAGAAGCTACTATTATAAAGATTCGTCTGAAATGCCAAATTGGTGACCTCCAGTTGGAAGTGACTTGCTACGTCATAGACGCAGATACGTCCTACAATATTCTCCTAGGGCGTTCTTGGATACACGATTACATGATCGTTCCCTCCACATTGTACCAGTGCTTCAAATATGTCGACAAACACGGCTTCGTAAGAATGGAATTCGCCGACGTCGATCGCTTCAAAGGGGTTGAATACTACTATTCGAATGCCTGCTTGTACGAGAAATCGAAAAAGCACCTGGTCGAAGAGGATAATCAAGATCAAACAGAGGCTACAATGGGATTAGAAGAACCTCTGAAGATCCATCTCCAGGCCCACAAATCAGGTAAAACTGTACCTCTTGTAGCCACTCTGCATAAAGAAGTAACCAGTCTACCGGTGCTCACTGCGCAAAAGGAGCAAATAGTTATCCGACTCCCAAGGTCTAACCAGGGGCTGAGACCCATTATGGAGCCATTGACAATCAGACTGCCAAGGGCCGGCCAATAACAATCAGAAGAGATAAATCCATCTGTTAAGTCGATGGTCATTCGTCTTCCCAGGACAAATCGATAGCTCAGTACTGTGCCAAGGACCGTTAGTGAGCCAACGACCCCACGCCCAGCACCACCAGTGGAACCCTTGATGATCAAGCTGCCCAGTTCATCATCATCCCTGAGCAAACTTCCTGGTCCTGATTATCGTGTGTCACGTCTATATTACCTCTGATACCCATAATCTTCCAACTTAACACCTGTACCCCAACCCGGGATAAAAGATACGGTATTAAGACCACAAAACCTATTACCTCTATTGGGTTTTGTTTCAAATCTATTACCCGTACCACCAGTGCATAGAAGGGTAATAGGTCCATAAAAGTTATCCGAATCTATTACCCGCACCACCAGTATGCAGAAGGATAATAGGTCCATAAAAGTTATCCTAATCTATTACTCACACCATCGGTGTACCAATAAGTAGTAGATCCACAAAATATTATTCAAATCTATTACTCGTACTACCAGTGCACAAAAAGGGTAATAGGTCCACAAAATTCCCCATTGGGAAAAACAACCACGTCTATATTACCTCTGAGTTATTTTTCTGTCCATCATAAACCACCCAATACATAGAACTTCCACGTTGATAGCACCTCTGAGTTATTTTGTGTATCCTTATTAGGCCCACTCCTACCACGTCCTCATTACCTCTGAGTAGGAAGGCTCTACTTTAGAACCATATTTACCATGTCCTCATTACCTCTGAGTAAATATGTTGGTTTTCTCTCCACTTATTACCCGTACTCGCACTGCCAGTACACAAAAAGGATAATAGGTCCACAAATGTCCACTGTTGACCACAAATGCTGTATTAGGTCCTCTAGTACATGTACCCCTTTTTCACAATCATATGCTTCTAGAACCCAGTTGTCCCGTGGCATTCATTACCCGTTACGTAGAACTTCCAAGTCCATATTACTTCAGAGTTGTTCTATGTATCCTCATCTGAGTCTACTCCCACCACGTCCTTATTACCATCAACCCCATATTTACCATGTTCTCACCACCTCTGAGTAAATATGATGGTTCTCTCTCTCATCTTATTATCCATACCTAAAACCAAGGTACGCCAAGAATTATAAGTCCACAGAAAATCTCCAGCAGAAGTACCAAAACCTATCACGTCTATGCTACCTCTGATAGGATTGCCACACTAAAACAACTCTACTTTCCATGCTTCTTATTCAAAGTATTACAAATTTGCAATTTGAAAACTTTGAAGGAGGTCTTGTAGAAGCATGGAAAATATTGCTTTTAGTCCCATATCGGAAAGGAGAAGAAGAAATGGCTCACTCCATTCTATAAATAGAGGCCCCGTGCCTCCTTTGAAAAGGTCACCAATTTCTCTTTCCTCCTTCCAACTTGGACTCTTCCTACTACGCACCTTCGGGTGCTAAGTCGAGGAAGTCTAGGGCAGTACGGGCTCAACAAGCCTAGTCAACTATCCAAGCTGCTGACTGTCAGTGGACACCGTTAACTATTATACGGGCGCCTGATAGAAAGTTCTATAGAACCACCCGCGTCCAATCCCCCAGGGCTAACGGACAGGGTGGGTCTTTGAAGTCTCCCTACAACGATCGAGCGCAGTGCTTTACTAGCCTCGGATAAGGAAGCAAATATTATGGTCCCAAAAGTCTCCCTACAACGATCAAGAGTAGTATTTTATTAGCCTCAGATCAGGGAGCAAATATGGTGGTCCCGAAAGTCTTCCTACAACGATCGAGAGCAAGTAATTTTACTAGCCTCAGATTAGGGAGCAAATACGATACCTACGCACCCGGGTGCTCGGGATACCCGGGCCCACAAAACGGATGCAAAGATAGATCAATCTGCTCTCAACTTACGAGAGGTGGTCATTCACAAACGCAAGTAGAGAGAAGTAGCATTGATGTGTGAGTAGCTCTTTCCAGGACATCACTGCACCCAAGCCGCCATCAACTACTGCTGCCACAAGACAGTGGCTCCACCACCAAGGCAGTCTGTGTTCCAGCAACTGTGACCTACTGCGCCTTCCCAACATCATCTCGAAAACATGATGTCACAACCCGCACCCACTGTGAGGGTACGAGAGCGTAACAACGCCCATCCTACGCCATAGTGTCGGCGGTAGAACACTGTTCTAGGTCATGAACTATAACTAACATAATATGAATACTCTCCATAAGGAGGCCAATACAGAGGTACAACTCAATCACAATCTAGAGATAGAATATGGCACGATAAAATAGATAAGAGAATCCTCAACTGAGGTACAACAGAAATAAAATACAAGTCTAATCATCTCTAAAAATATACAACTCTGAATCAAGAACAACGACTAAACATAAAATGGAAAAACAGTCTAAGCTATCTATACTAAGCAGGGTATCGTCCTCAGCAGCTGCCTGAACCTCCCCAGGGGTCCAGGTCGCGAGTGTCATCTAGGCAAGCTCCAAGTAAGGGTTGCAGGGTTCCTCATCATCCTCTGTAAAATTTTTATCAGGTCCAGTCAGGACGGGAGCGAGCACAGTACATCTCAACAGTTCATAGCAGGTTAGAAATATAATCATGCAGTAAAGTAAGATATAGATACTGAAGAAAATGCAGTATGTAAACAGAGAGAGAACTATAATAGAAATATCTACTATAAGTAGAGAGCTACCAGTGACTAGTGATTTAGAGTACAAAGTCGACATGTGAACGGCTTGATTTGTACATGGCTATACTAAAGAGGCGTACATGGCTATTCTACTTTGGAAATTGTTCACATGGCTATTTATACTCCCCCGTACCCGCAACTAATACACAAGGATCCAAACAGGTTATGTTATGATTCTATGTAACAGCCCCCGAAGGGTGATAAGCCCCCAAAGGTGATAGACCCCGAAGGTAATAGACCCCGAAGGTAATGGACCCCGAAGCTAATAGACCCCGAAGGTGATACATAGTAGTCCCAAAGATGAGGATTTTGATAGACCCAATAAATGGGATAAGGATTCAAAGAAGACTCTGTGATCATATGAGTATATGTCACAAGTGATCAAAGAACCAAAGAAGCATATGATACGCTATGTAAGTGAAACGCACAGAACATAGAGTGCCCGATGCTCCCTGAAGGGATAACATCTCAAGAAGGGATCCATATAGTACTAATCCGTGTGACCAATGTGACAGTATCAAGTAAAGTAATTTAAGGCAGGAAATAATTCTAAGCAGGATATGAAATGATCAGAGAATGTACTCGCCTCGTATCTGAATGTCTGAAATAAATGTACTGTCCGAGATGAGGTACCTGACTCCTAGTTAGAGCAACAGAAGTCAAGATGTACACAGGAAATGATAAATATAATCTACAACGCATCTGCATGTTGTCTAGGTTAAACTAGACTAAAGTCAACACTTGGTCAACTCCAGTCAACTAGACTAGTCAAACTAGGTCAACTAGGTCAAGTCCTAGCCCAACAAGTCTAATAAGTCTCACTAGGCCTAACCAAGCCCAGTCTAGCAATCACACACCAATCACAAGGCTATACAAGTCTAACTAGACACTCACTATGCATACAGACACACCCATAGGCCATGAGCCCTAGGCTATAGGCTATATCTTGCCTATAAACCAACTCACAATCACATATACACATAACAATATATATATATCCAATATATATTGTACACACATTAATAATAGGCTACCTAGATGTGCATCACACATATGTATATATATATACATGTACATATGTATATACACATATATATAGAGAAAGGGAAAGTGGAAAGGTGATGGTGTACATGTATTTGTGTTTATGTGTGTGTGTTTGAGGTGACATGAGAGTGTCACATGAGAGTGTATGTTATCATAGAATGAGTGTTAGGCAAATGTGTCAAGGGGGTGTTAGTGAAAGAGGGTGTGAGGGTTATTTGTGAGAGGAAGACATGAATGAAGAGTGGGTTACATGTGTAGGAAAACAGTGAAGTACAATTCCTGGAAAATTAGTGTGCTAATCATGTGAGATTTTGTGTAAACCTGTGGACAGTGTCATCTGTGTGCAGTGGTATGGGAAAACAGGGCAATACCAAAACAGTGTGGTGTTTTAACCTGGAAATAGTGAATGGTATCATATGTACAGTGTCAATGGAAGAATCAGTGTAATATTAATTCCTGGAACTGTGAGGCAATATATGAGATTGTGTGAGTGTGAAATCCTAAAAATAGTAGAGTAGTAATAGGAATCACATGACAGGTTATTAAGGAAATGAAATGACAGTTGTAGCAAGGTGAATAGGAATCAATCACTGGTATTCAAAATAAGGAAATCAACTCTCAGCTAATGGAGATTGACAGTAAGCATATCTATCAACCCACACCAATTTGAATTCTCTTAACAAAACAAAACCAATGCAATGCATAGAGAATAATCATTCAATATTCAGTTTAAGAAATCATGTGACTAGTTCAATAGGGATACAAACTCAGGTATTAAGAAGGAATGGAAATCAATGTCAGGTTTTTATAAGAACTATTGACAGTTTCTTATGAAAACAGTGAGCTAATACATGGTGTAAACCTGTGTGTGTACAGTGAGTGTTAGGCATGACAGTTAACATCGAGAACAATTTGCAGTTCTTAATATACCTTTTGACAGTAAATAGGAAATGAAATCAATTTGACATTTCAATAGGATTAAGGAAAGGAAATCAACTCAGGTTTTAAGAGATGGAAACAATTCTCAGGAATTGACAATTCCTGGAGCCTAATGATAGTTAACATAGGTTATGGCCTGTTTCTCAGGTTTTTCAAAAAAAACAACTTGACAGTTCAAAAGGAAATTCAAAACCAATTCGAATCCTATCCCCAAGTTAACACCAATCATTCAACACAACATCTCAACACAGGGATCGAATCATCATTTAACATATTCAAATCTTTGAGAATATCAAGTCTAAACATTAATTAAAACTGGTACAATTACAGTGTATATTCCAACTTAAATTTGAATCCTTAACTAATTGGAACCCCAAATGGCCCAAGGCAAACTCGAAACTAAATTTTCAGTTTTCAGGTTGTGTATAGCAGTTAGGAATAGTGAGTATCACAAGGAAATCACATTGACAGTTTATAACTAGAACAAAATGACAGTTCAATAAACAATTTCAAAACAATTCACATAAATGAATCTAAAACTCAGTGATTGTAATAAACAAATCCCAGTTTAAAATCTACATCATGCATAGCCTAACCTGTTCTCAGGAATAACATATCACACCAACCAAATCTCAGATTTCTAAAATTACTGAACCATCTCATGTTTTTGCAATGACTTGATAATCATTTCAGAACTAAATCAAGAATTTCAAATCTCAGTTATATACAACAACTCATGCTTGCTTTTCCTATTTTGGATTGAACCCACATATGTAAATCTGATCATAATTCAAAATCTACATTTAAACTTCAAAATTAATAATTTAAATGTCATTTAAATTCTGAAAATGAAGAACTTAACATGGTATCAATGAACATTTCGAAAAAACCCAAATTTGAATATCAAAATATGATAAAAACCCAAAGCAAAGATTGGTAAACATTGTGTCATGCATACACGTGTCAAACATGGTGTGTGTGTCCAAACAAGGGGACACAAATGTGTCCAAAACCAAAACAAACATGTGGTGTGCACACAGTGTACATGACCCTCGTGCAGGGGTTTCGAGTCGTCGTAGACACAGCACACGACACGTGTGACCACGTGGTCATGTCCACGTGTAGCCCGCGTGTCAGGCTACACGTTAGACACCCTGTGAGGTGTCCACGTGGTGTCTACAGCGGATACGAGACCGCGAGTTGCGCGTGTCTTTGCGTGCTCAGCCGCCCGCATGCGACAGCGCGCGGCCAGTACGGCCCCGATTTTTCAGTGCACAGCCCACGAGAAGCTGCCAAACTTTGGGAGCTTGGTGGCAGACATTGCCCCAAGTTCCCCCCAAAATTTGAGGACACGACGTATCCTGTGTCCAGAGAAATGGACCCCGTGATGCAGGATGCGGCCTACGGGCCCGTGCTGCGTGTCCACACGAAATGCACGACACACAAGGACACGAAACACCAAACATCCTTCACAAACATTCATACACACACCTAGATCTACAAACCTATGTAATTAGTTTTACAAAAATCGAAAATCGAATCCTTAGTGGCATTTCTACAAACACCTAGGTTTCCTATTGGATACGTGTCCGATACGGACACGAAATGGACACAAAACTTAGCAATACCTATACCAGTAGTTAGGGTATTCCTAGGGCTTCCTATTCATGCAATTAAATCTCTATTTTATGGAGATGATTAGGAATTACCTAGGTGTGTGAAAAAGCCCAAAAAGCTTCAAAGAGGGGTATTTCTCTTGCCACCCAAGCTCCTCCAAATTGCTCCTCCACTGAAATTTCTCACCAAAGTCAGGAAATACACAGAGATTAGGATCTATTGCAAGAAATTAGAAGAAAAAAGGAGTTGAAATGGAGAAGTTATGGATTGGGGAAGAAAGGGTTTTACCTCTATTTCCAAACTTTGCTATTTCCTAAAGGAGGCTAGCCCTAAGTGGTAGAGACATTAAATAGGAGTGGGGATGATCATAATGACCAGCCATGGGCTAATTAGAGTTAGGGTTAGCTACTTGGGTGGGCCTATGGGCTTTAAGTCTCAATTCATTAATCATGACTTATGAAGTCATAAGCCATATTAGTCAAATCAACTCCAACTTTCTCCAAACAAGTTCCAATGGCTTAACCCTCACTAAATTAGGTCAAACCAAGTTTACTTAACCTAACCAAGTGGTCTTAACCTAGGTTAGTCACTAGGTTAGCCTTCTAGTCAACACTAGTCAACCCTCAATTAAACAATTCCAAAATAAATTCTAAAAATTTCCATAAATTCAAATAAATTATAATAAATCCAAATAACCCTAAAATGTCAAAAATATCCTAATCACATGGCTAGGCTCTAGGGTAGGCAGTCTCTATTGTTCACTAGCACAACACCAAATCATAAGTCATGATTTAAATAATTTTAAAAAATTATCAAAAATTACCAAAAATTATATTAAAATTTTAAATACCATAATTAAATAAATTAAATACAAAATTTCAAAATTACCCTCATCTGGAAAACTGGGTGTTACAATCCTATCCACCTTATAAAAATTTCGTCCTCGAAATTAAGATGGTAGCAGGCCTTCTAGGTCAAACACCCCACAAACAAAGTCTCAAACATACCATCAGATAATCATATGCGTCTGTCCAAATCATGATACTCAGAATCTTCGTCGTGCTAGTGAGCAAGGCTACGATAATCACAGAGTCCTCGACTAAGGCACATATCTCTAGAATCATGGTATTTAAAATTTTTGCTTTGCCGTATGCTTGGCAGCGAAAACCTTAAATTCCCACACCCGAGAAATACGTCCTAAATCTGACTATATGTCCTCACTATGCCAGCTAACACGACTATCAAAGATTCTAGATTCCATAACTGGGTGACCTAGCCCATATGATTCATCTCAAAAATAAATCAAACATAACACGAGAACAACAGGACAAAATTGATAAATCAACAAGGAACAGAGGGAATCACGATTTCAAGACAGTTATAAGAGGCAATTACAGAATTTGAGTCAAAAGAACGTAACCTGCAACTAGATCTCCAACGGCCTGAGCATCCTTGACTGTCCTGGCAAAAGCTCGTCCATGCTGGCCTCCCCTGGCCTGCTGCTGATGCTGCATGTACCTCTGCTGCTGAGTCGGTAAGGGTAATCCTGTCTGCTGGCCTACCGAAGCCCTAACTCCTGTTCCCTGAACTGTCTGTCCCGATGACTCGGGACACTCTCTCAGACGATGATCGGATCCTCCGCAAAGCAAACATCTGCCCAGCCTCTTCTGGCATTCGCCCCAACTATGCCCTGGTCTCTTCCAAAAAGGGCAAATGATAACAAGCTGCTGTCCCGGGGTCTGCTGCTGGCCCTGCGGCTGCTGCGCCTGCTGAAAGGGTACACGGTCTTAAAACTGCCGCTGCTGAAGGTAGACCCTCGGCTGCTGGTACTGCTGCTGAAACTGTAGAAGTAGCATTTACTGCTGAAACTGTAGGGGTGGCATCTGCTGCTGAAACTGTGGCTGAATCTACAAGTGGGGCATCTGATGCGGATACTGCTGCTGAATCTGTAGATGGGGCATCTGATGCGGATACTGTTGCTGAATCTGCAGGTAGGGCCTCTTGGCCGGGCCCGCACTGCCACTAGCTCCCTGAGTGTCTCGCATCCTCTTCTCCTTTAGCCCAAGATCGTCCTCCGCTGTCATGGCTCCTACCAGAATCTACTCGAAAGTGGCGTCGCGGCCGCTCTTGGTATATGACTTGATCTCCTTGATCAAACCCCTCCGGAACCTCCTCGCCTTCCCGACCTCGGTAAGGTCCTCGATCAATCTGCTCAAACGGCTGAACTCTCCAGCGTACTCCTCAACGGTCTGGTTCCCCTGAACCAAACTCTCGAACTGTGCCTCCAAAGCACGGAGTGCGGTATCGGGAAAGAATTTCTCCTTGAACAGTTTCTTGAACGCTGCCCAAGTCTGACCGGCTGTACCAATCCTCGGGTCCGTCTGGTACCAGGTACGGGCTAAGTCCTGCATCTGACTGGCGGCTGCCTCGATCTGTAATCCTGCTGGTATCTGTGCCAATCGGAATATCTCTCCAATGTGCTCTATCCAATTGTCAGCGTATATGATGCCCTTTGTACCCTTGAAGTCTCGGGGTCCCATCTTCTTGAAGGAATAGATGTCTGGAGTCCTCGGCTGATGCGGCTGTATCTAGCCTCCCTGTGACTGAGCAGCTACCAGCTCCACTGTCGTCCTGACCAACTGGTGAGTATCTTGTATGCTCCGTCGGATATCAGCAGACTGGCTCTGCTGTATCTGTTGCTGAAACTCCATGAATCATTGGAAGAGGGTAAACATCTGAGCCGTATCTACTGTCCCTGGAGGTACTGCTGCTGAGTCATATCTGGAATGATGGGGGAAGACCTCCGGACAGGTGGAGGTGCACTCTCAAAGGCTGCAGAGGCTCCTATATGAGCAGAAATAGGGGGTGCTGTGGTCCCAGCGTCCACGATCAGGCGAGGGGTTGTATGCCTCTCACCAGCGTCTGCTGAGCCAAAGCGATGCGATCGTGTCTCGATCACCATCCTGGAGACAGATCAAACAAGAAATCAATACTGAGATAGAATCGATAATTCAAGGAAGGACAGTTATCCAAGGAAGCAAATTTTCAACAGGAATTTAGATGGCAGGAATCCAGTTAAGAATTTTTCCTAATGTGATTGAGTACCTCAAAAATATCCTAATTTCTACTGCAGGCTGTAGTGATACTCTAATTCGAATACCACTACACAAACTTGACCTGCATGGGCCACCACTAAAAACGTGTCACGACCCGTACCCACTGTGAGGGTACGAGAGCGTAACAACGCCCAGCCTACGCCACAGTGTCGGCGGTAGAACGCTGTTCTAGGTCATGAACTATAACTAACATAATATGAATACTCTTCATAAGGAGGCCAACACAGAGGTACAACTCAATCACAATCTAGAGATAGAATATGGCACGATAAAATAGATAAGAGAATCCTCAACTGAGGTACAACAAAAATGAAATACAAGTCTAATCATCTCTAAAAATATACAACTCTGAATCAAGAACAACGACAAAACATAAAATGGAAAAACAGTCTAAGCTATCTATACTAAGCAGGGTATCGTCCTCAGCAGCTGCCTGAACCTTCCCAGGGGTCCAGGTCGCGAGTGTCATCTAGGCAAGCTCCAAGTAAGGGGTGCAGGGTTCCTCATCATCCTCTGTAAAATTTTTAACAGGTCCAGTCAGGACGGGAGCGAGCACAGTACATCTCAACAGTTCATAGCAGGTTAGAAATATAATCATGCAGTAAAGTAAGATATAGATACTGAAGAAAGTGCAGTATGTAAACATAGAGAGAACTGTAATAAAAATATCTACTATAAGTAGAGAGCTACCAGTGACTAGTGATTTAGAGTACAAAGTCAACATGTGAACGGCTTGATTTGTACATGGCTATACTAAAGAGGCGTACATGGCTATTCAACTTTGGAAATTGTTCACATGGCTATTTATACTCCCCCGTACCCCCAACTAATACACAAGGATCCAAACAGGTTATGTTATGATTCTATGTAACAGCCTCCGAAGGGTGATAAGCCCCCAAAGGTGATAGACCCCGAAGGTAATAGACCCAGAAGGTAATAGACCCCGAAGGTAATGGACCCCGAAGGTAATAGACCCCGAAGGTGATACATAGTAGTCCCAAAGATGAGGATTCTGATAGACCCAATAAATAGGATAAGGATTCAAAAAAGACTCTGTGATCACATGAGTATATGTCACAAGTGATCAAAGAACCAAAGAAGCATATGATACGCTATGTAAGTGAAACGCACAAAACATAGAGTACCCGATGCTCCCTGAAGGGATAACATCTCAAGAAGGGATCCATATAGTACTAATCCGTGTGACCAACGTGACAGTATCAAGTAAAGTAATTTAATGCAAGAAATAATTCTAAGCAGGATATGAAATGATCAGAGAATGTACTCGCCTCGTATCTGAATGTCTGAAATAAATGTACTGTCCGAGATGAGGTACCTGACTCCTAGTTAGAGCAACACAAGTCAAGATGTACACAGGAAATGATAAATATAATCTATAATGCATCTGCATGCTGTCTAGGTCAAACTAGACTAAAGTCAACACTTGGTCAACTCCAGTCAACTAGACTAGTCAAACTAGGTCAACTAGGTCAAGTCCTAGCCCAACAAGTCTAATAAGTCTCACTAGGCCTAACCAAGCCTAGTATAGGAATCACACACCAATCACAAGGCTATACAAGTCTAACTAGACACTCACTATGCATACAGACACACCCATAGGCCATGAGCCCTAGGCTATAGGCGATATCTTGCCTATAAACCAACTCACAATCACATATACACATAACAATATATATATATCCAATATATATTGTACACACATTAATAATAGGCTACCTATATGTGCATCACACATATGTATATATATATACATGTACATATGTATATACACATAAATATAGAGAATGGGAAAGTGGAAAGGTGATGGTTGTTTTCCATAAATAAATTCCTTTATTTATTGTGTATCTGGGAAAATTACAACTGTGGGAATCTGATCTAGAAGACGATCATTTTATCCCTTGGACTATGCGAAGAAGAAAAGCTCTCAAAATTTTGACAGTAAATAACTATGTATCCCTACAATGAATGAGAAAAAGAACTCTATTTATAGAGTCAAAAATAATAACTGAAAAGATAACTGTCTTCACAGCCTGTGCTTAGTTGAAAATCATGCAGGATTTAATATACGCAAGACTGTGAGCAGTTACTGGACGTGGCCTGTAACTGTTGGACACATGGCAATCATGCATGAGTCGTGTGCAAGTTACAGGACACGCAGGCGAGAGATCAGTGGCATGGCTGCCACGTACTCCAATTTGATGAAATCCACACAGACTTATTGAAGATAAAATCCATGCAGACTCGGGGTAGAAAGCTTCAAAATCTACGCAAACTTGGGGCAAGAAGCTTCAGAATCCATGCAGACTTGGTGAAGACGAAATCCACACAGACTCGGGGTAGAAAGCTTCAAAATCTACGCAAACTTGGGACAAGAAGCTTCAGAATCTACGCATACTTTGATGAAGAAAACTTCAGAATCCACGCAGACTTGAGGAAGAAAACTTCAGAATACACGCAGATTTGGGATAGAACTGCCAGCTGTTATGATTCAGCGTGCCTCGACTGACACAAAATCTCTGGTAGTGATTGCTTTTGTCAGTCACACTAAATGACAAGAAGCTCTTTTGGTACGCCAACTTGACGAAGGTTGAGTCTTGCTGAAGAAGATTTCGAAAATCACGCAATAGACGGCTGTGATCTCTCGAATTCTGTGCATACGTGGCATACGAAGAGACATTCTTCGACTGTTGTGCTGTCAGTCATAATTACTCTCTGACAAATGATGAGCTGTCTCCCCAGCGTGATTTGTAAATATTGTCTGGATCAACTGAGCGTGACTTTTGACTCTGTCCTGATCAACTCAGCATGACTGTCATTTTTAAAGGCCTACAAGACCCCCTTCAAAGTTTTTAAAAAATTGAAAAGACTTCAAAATTTTCGAAATACTTTGAAAATAAGATGATAAAATGAAATCAGTCACGCTGAGATGACTTCAAATTTTTTGGAAGTCGGAAAGACTTCGAAGTTCTTTGAGAATATTCAAATGAACTTATTAAATGTTATGATGACTCTTCATTTTCCGAGACTGATTACATCCAGTTTATGGTAGAATATGAACCGCCGGATGAACGTGACGTTTCATTATTTGTAGAACTTATGCCTATAAATATAGCAGAAATTTGACAAGAACGAACACTTCTTCTTTCGAACATAAAAATGTCGTCTGAAGAAGCATTCAAGAAAACTGGAATTGCCTCAAAAGTTCAGAAAGGCACTGAAGAACACCCTGCTGTTCCAGTTCAATCGAAGAAGACGGAAGCAGGCGAAGGTTCGTCTGCACCCAAGCCACCAAGGGACATTCTGGATTTCCTGCTCGAACCAGAAAAGACTGAAGAAGAAGAAGCCATGAGGATGGCCGTTTGCAAGTTCCTCGTGGGTTCTAGCAAGGAGGTTCTCGACTCTTTTGCTGATCACGTCTTCGAGAAGGATGGCAGTGGCCCACATCCAAATGTAGAAAAGGATGATAGCGATCTTCTTTAATATCATGTATCATCATTCATGATAAAAATAAAATAAAAATTTTATTTCTAAACATGAAACTGTCTGATGATTACAAGCATTTACATTTATACATAGTACTTTTTAAGGAATTTGCCATTAATAGGTATCAAAACTTTTCGACCATCCAATTCTGAGAGTTGATAAGCTCCATTTGAGAAAACTTTGCTCACAATATAGGGTCCTTCCCACTTTGCGTCAAATTTGCCCTTGCTCATATGAGTCATAGTCATAGGACGTCTGACAGTTAGAACAAGTTCTCCTTTTTGATACGCCCGAATTCTGACTTTCTTATTAAAAGCTTTTGAAATTCTAGCTTGATAGAATTCAATATTCTGTTGAGCAGATAATCGCTTTTCATCTAGAGCTTCTAATTCTTGAAGTCGAAGACGATCATTATTTTCTGCAGTGAGTTCATTAGCGATTACTATCCTTAAAGAAGGAATTTGAATCTCTAATGGAAGAACGGCTTCGCAACCATACACCAGAGAGAAGGGTGTACATTTAGTAGCATTACGAACTGTAGTGCGATAAGCCCACAAACATTCACCGAGCTTCTCACTCCAATTACGTTTGTTAGTAGAGACAAACTTCTTTAGGAGTTTGATGATGGTCTTGTTGAAAGCTTCTGCTAATCCGTTAGCTGCCGGATTATATGCGGTAGAAGCCACATTGTTGATCCGGTGATCGTCACAGAATCGAGTAAACTTCTGACTGACGAACTGTGGTCCGTTATCATGAATAATGCGTCGAAGAACACCGAATCTGTAGATGACGTGGTGTTTAATAAAGCAAATGACATTGGACGTCTTAACTTCAGACAAAGGAATGGCTTCGGCCCATTTGGAGAAGTAATCGGTTATTGCAAGAATAAACCGATGACCCTTGGATGACGGCGGATTGATCGGACCAATAATGTCCATGCCCCAAGCTTCGAAGGGCCATGATGCTGCCGTCAGATGTAGAAATTCCGAAGGTTGATGAATAAAATCCGCATGGATTTGACAGGCTTTACACTTCTTTGCGTATTCGATGGCATCAAATACCATAGTAGGCCAATAATAACCCATACGTCGAATACGGTCTTGAAGTTTTAGTCCAGGCTGATGTGCACCACAAATTCCATCATGTGCTTCACGAATAATTTGTTGAGCCTCGTCATCGGCAACACATTGGAGAAGTAAACCATCATAGGCTTGACGATATAAGGTCTTTATTGTATGATTGTAATAGAATCTGAGTGATCGTCGTCTGATAGATGCTGCTTCATTCGGATCATCTGGAAGAATATCATACAATACAAAATCTAAGAAAGGAAGTCTCCAATCTTTATCCGTATTCTGATTCTCGGCCGAGTTACTGAAGATGAATTCCATACTGGAATCAGAAGAAGATGACATCGATTTACGACTGAATCCAAATCCTCTTGTTGTATTGACATCATGAGATGTTGATTCTTCAATGTCAGCTGGAAGTCCTAGGGTCAGATTGTTTTCGAGATGAAATAATTTTCGATTGCGAACAACAATAATTTGTTGACGTCTGATTGGAATAGCCAACACTGCCGCAAGATTGGCAAGAGCATCAGCTTCTGTGTTACATGCTCGTCTAACATGTTCAATGAAGATTTCTTCAAACGAAGAAGCCATAGATATAGCCGATCTATGATAAGGAACCAAATCTTGATTGCGAACTTCATAAGTACCCCTTATCTGATTGACAATGAGTTTAGAGTCTCCGTATGCATCCAAATGTTGAATATTCAGATGTTTAGCGAGTTGAAGACCAATGAGCAATGTATTGTATTCAGCTACGTTGTTTGAACATGGCTGATCAAGAGAATAGGCTCTTTGGATAGCAAGACCTTCTAGCGATACAAGAATGATTCCAACTCCAGCGACAATATCACCATTAGGACCAATTCTTGAAGCTCCATCAAAGAATAGACGCCAAGTAGGATCTTCTTCAGCAATTTGGTTTGAATCTAGGACTTCATCTAGAATTTTGTCATAGAGTTTTGAATCTTCTGGAATTGAATGAGCAGCCAGAAAATTAGCTAAAGCTTGTCCTTTGACTGACTTCTGAGGAATATAATGCATGTCATACTGTACAAGCAGGATTTCCAGTTAGCTAATCGAGAATTCAAAACACTGGGTTTTTTCATCATGATCCGTATAGGATTGATCCTGGAGATGACATGAATAGTCTGGCCAATGATATAATGTCGTGTCTTTTGAACAGCGAACATCAAGGCTAGACATTCTTTTTCGACCGGTGAATATCGAGGTTCAGCTCCGGTCATAGTACGACTGAGATAGTAGATGGCTTGTTCATGACCATTTTGATTCTTTTGAGCGAGTAATGCACCCAATGAATGACTCATTGCTCGAGTATATAGGAGAAATAGAATTCCTGAAACGGGAGATACCAATACTGGAGGGCTCATCAGATATTGTTTTATATCATCGAATGCTTTCTGACATTCATCATTCCAGACAAAAGAAACACCTTTCTTCATAAGTTTATTGAATGGTCTGCAGCGTCCTGATAAATTAGAGATGAATCTCCTGATATAAGCGATCCTTCCTTAAAATCCTCGTAGCTCTTTTAAGGTGTGTGGAGGACGCATCTCTTGGATGGCTTTGATCTTCTCGGGATCCACGTGTATACCTTTAGAGGTAATGACGAAGCCGAAAAATTTACCACTAGAGACGCCTAAGAAGGACTTAGTAGGGTTCATCTTTAATTGATGCTTACGCATTAGATCAAATATAGTCTTCAAATCTTGGATATGATCCTCCTTTTGTCGACTTTTGACTGCAATATCATAAATATAGCATTCGACTATTTTCCGCAAATGTTCATGGAATATAGTGCTCATAGCTCGTTGATAAGTTGCTCCTGCATTCTTGAGACCGAATGGCATAACTGTATAACAGTATGTACCGATCGGCGTTCTGAAAGAAGTATGCTTCTCGTCATCTGGAAACATTTTAATCTGATTGTATCCAGAATACCCGTCCATGAATGACATCCGTTCAAATCCATGGGTATTATCAATCATGACATCAGTGATTGGTAGAGGGAATTCGTCTTTAGGGCATGCCGCATTGAGATCGTGGAAGTCTATGCATACTCTGATCTTGCCAGTCTTTTTAAGGACAGGAACTATGTTAGCCACCCAATCGGGATGTTGTTCCTCTCTAATAAACCCGAAGGTTATGAGTTTATTGACTTCAGCTTCAATTGCATCCATAATGTCTGGACAAAATCGTCGTTGTTGTTGTTTGACCGGTTTAACATTCGGCAAGATATTGAGCTTGTGAGTTGCAATTTGTGGATCAAGTCCTGGCATATCTTCATAACTCCAAGCGAAGACATCGATGTAGTCACGAATGAGTTTGATCATGTCTTGCTTATCAGTTTCAGAAACACTTTCACTGATGAATATTGGTTTGGGAGATCCCTCTTCACCAACATCTATTTGAACAAGTTTGTCTTCAGTCGGAGGTTCTTTTTGCTCGAAACAGAACTCCTATTGATTATCTAATCTTTGGGCCCATTGTTTTGATTCAGGTGAGATTTCAAACTCTTCTTCGTCTTCATCACTTTCTTCAGAATAGTCAATGGAAACCATATTGGAAGACAGAATATTGCAGTAGAAGTCCCCGATACTTGTATCGGAATCCCAAGAAGTGTTACTAGAAGAATCAGATCTCTTATCTTCGTCAGACTCGGGATCTTCATGGATAATATTGATAAAAGGAGTAGGAGCTATATAGCCCAGTCCGCATTTTGTCCTTCCATATTTCAGAAGAGGAATACGAACAGGCATTTTTCTTCCCTTTCTACTATTGAGGCCAGTCCTGAAGTCATAGCCCATATTTTTGATGATGTCTTTAGATTGCTGACTATAACGACGTAGTTGTAATCTTCCAGTGTCATCATTTTTGTCTTCATCTTCTAAATCAGAAGGACTTTGGGGCCCTTTATAGAAGAATATTGGAATGTCTCCTGGCTTTCTGCTGGGAACTAGAAAGTATGAAGATTGTACAGGTTCTAGGGATACATCTGTATGAACAGTCTGTACAACCCCTATGGTTATTATGTTCAAGTCATCTAACAAATATAAATAACTATGAACATAATTACACACATCAGCATACTGCAAAGATGGAGACTTTTCATTAAATGTAAAAGCAGCAGTATTTACATTGGGAGAAGGCTGAGCCTTAGAGATTTTAGCCAAGTCAATGACTAAAGGGGAAGAAGAAGAACGAGAAGAAGCGTTGTT
Source organism: Iris pallida (assembly GCA_029216955.1). Classification (NCBI taxonomy): domain Eukaryota; kingdom Viridiplantae; phylum Streptophyta; class Magnoliopsida; order Asparagales; family Iridaceae; genus Iris; species Iris pallida. The sequence goes on along the minus strand of JANAVB010025598.1, from coordinate 28,586,706 downwards.
TCGATTGAGATCAATAACAAATGGCTCAGAAGAGGTGAGCTCCCTTGAAGCTTGAGATGGAAGAATAATCCGCCCTCCAACTGGAATGATCAGAGTATCTTGAGTAGATGACTGAGATAGTGGAGAGATCCGTCCACTCACTGGAATGATTAAAGAACCTTCTCCAGAGAGTTTGGGAGATTGTTGTTTGAGTAGTTCGACCTTTAATAGGGATTATTAAGGTCTCACTTTGTGAATCCTCTTTCTCCATGGCTTGTATGATCCTTGTATACTCTTCTTTGTACATCCGGGAATTATTGAAATAAGCTTCAACCCTATGGAAGGGATTTATATCAGCAACTTCTTTTTGTACTCTTCTATTGCTGTCAATGTATTTAAAACACTGATGAAGAGTCGAAGGCACCATATTATTTTCATGAAGAAAGGGCCTCCCCAGAAGAAGATTATAGGATCCCACGATCTCGATCACATAGAAAGTGACTTTGGATCTGAAATCGCCTATCTGAAGCTTCAGATGAATCTTTCCCAAAGGCTCGCTTCGGCTTTGATTGAATCCCAGGATAGTAGTAACCGTCTTGGAGAGTTTGTGAAGAGGGATTTTTAGTTCATCCAATAAACTCTTTGGCATGATGCTTATAGCAGACCCTGGATCAATGAGGATACGATCTATCTTCATTGTATCGATATAACCGGTGTAGTAAAGAGACCGATCATGTCGATTATCCTCCAATAGCATGTCATCTTGTGTAAAGGTGATATTTGGGATAATTTTCAATACACTGTTGCAATGTAAGCAAGTGGCAGGTTCTGCATCTGGCTTCTTCAATTGTGCAAGAGAAGAGTCAGCTTGTAGAAGTGCTTCACTTAATGTCTCCCGAGTCTCTTTGGAAAGACGTAGAAGTTCAAAGAGGGACATTCTAGCTGGAGTATTAGCAAGCTGAGCTAAAATGTCGAAATTATAAGGCTTCTGAAGTCTAAGAGGAGAGGACTTCTTGATTGGCTTATCAAACCGAGCCTGTTGTTTGCCTTTCTCCAGAGCTGTAGGCTTGGGAGGAACAGGTTCAGTGGATGATTCTTCTTCAGGAGGAACATTAGAAGCATCTTTATCAGCTGGAGGGATATCAAGAGGATACTCAAGATTTTTGGAATAATCCTTTAGATAAGGTTTCCCCGTTCGAGTAGCACTAACAAATGCTTCTTCTTTCTCTTTTGGCTCTGTGTCAGGAATAGATCCAAGAGAAGTCATATGACATGATTTAATCTTTCCAGCCTTCTTGGACTTTCGAGAAGTAGTCTTTTGAGGAGAAGACGATTCAAAATCTGCCACTAGATCAGGATGGATCCACATGATTTCTCCAGTTTTCAAAGTGATTGGCACTAATCCTTCAGACCGTGGAGGAGGAAGATTCACTATGTCAAGAGTTGCCTTGGAAATAGGAACGATCCCACTTTCAAGGAGTTGAGGAGGGAAATCTCTGAATTGCATAGAGACGACGTTGGAGGTGACGGTCTTCTCTTTTGGAGTAAGAGAGATAGCTCCAGATTTAATCATTTCTTGGATCTTTCCTTTCAGTACATAACATGTACGAATTGTATGACCCAACATTCTATAATATGGGCAGTATTTGGGATGATCTGTTTTACCAGCTTCATCAGGTTTCTTGATCTCAGGTAATTGTATCTTATTACCTTTCAGCAGACATTCAAAGATACCAAGGACATCGTCGTCATCGAAAGAATATTCTTCTTTGGGGCGAGGTGTTCTTAGTTGTTGAGTTGTAGGAGAGGTTTGAACAGTTGATGCATCTTTGCTCTGAAGATTAACTTCGAGAGTTTCTTTTCTGTTGCGAGCATTGTTTTTATTGTTAGTACCTTGACCTGTCTCTTTAGGAGTCATCTGCACTCCTAAACCTTTGAAGGTTTCAGCACTAATTTCTGCGGCCTTGGCACTAACTATGAAAGAAGGCCAGTCTTGGAATTGAGTGGATCCTGTCCACATGCTAATGATTGGCAACAAGTTTGATTTGCATGTGTCGATGGTAACAGCATCAGGAGTTCCAAGAGGCATCTTCAGGGCTTTTCTTCGAAACCGTTCAATGTACTCTTCTGTAGTTTCATTATTTTTCTGCTTGATTCTAATAAGAGCAGACATAGTCATGTCATTGAGCCCTTCATAGAACCGTTCAAGAAACATCTGTTTGAAACCGAAAAATGAGGTAATGCTCCCATCTGGGAGACTTCTATACCATTCATAAGCCGTTCCCTTGAGACATCCAACAAACACCCGAGTAAGGAGGGCGTCGCTTGGTTGCAGCTGATCAGTCATCACTTCAAAGTGATTAATGAACTGACTTGGAGAAGTGGTTCCATCATAGAATGAGATAGTGGGAGGCTTGTATTTAGGAGGATACGATACTTGCTTCCATTCTATCGGATAAGGTTGTTTGATGCCTAACCTTTGTAAACCATCCTTCTGTTTGAATGCCTCGAATTGAGTTTTGAGATTCCTCAATTCTTCATTAACAACTCCGGAAGATTGTGGAGTTGTAACTTGTAGAGAATAGTTGGGAGGAGGAACAGCATTGTAAGCACTACCCCCCAGCTCCAGAGAGACTAGGGTTTGGTTGAGCTGGTCCAGGAGTATTAGATTGTACTGCTGGAGGAACTTGTACTGGACTCATATCAGTATCAGTTGGTATGGCATCTGGTACAGTCTGTCGATTTTGCATCTGTGTTGCCATGAGTTCATACATCGACTTCATAGTATCAGCCATAGACTTCATTTGTTGTTCCAAAGAAGCAATTCTTTGATCTTGAGGAGTCAAGGAAGAAGAAGGTTCATCAGTATTCCCATCAACCATATAAGTCGTGACTGTACGAGGAATTATTGATGAACTGGTAGATGTTGTTTGTTCTGAATCATTGCTTTGTGCATCAAAGTCAATTATAGGAGAACTACCCCCAGTAGGAAGAGGTGGGAAGTTAGATTCTCCAAGGAATTCAGAATCATCTTTAGAGATCAAATTTCTTTGACTAGAGGCCAGGACTCTTGCTCTGGTATTTCTGTATACTCCATCTGGACTATCAACTCTACCTCCAGCATCCCGAGAGGTCATATTGGCAGAAGCAAACAAAGGCTCATCTTCATCAGGCATAGGTTCACACTGAATCCGATTGAAGACAGATTGTCGTTTTGTTTGACATCTGTATTGCATTGTGATTCTTGGCTGGAAGTCATATTCATGATTAACATGATCATGAGCCATTGATTGACATCTGCATTGAATTATGACTCTTGGATAGAAGTCACATTCAGCATGGTCCTTTGACACAGAATCACTTCTTCTCTTCTGTTGAAGATATTCTCGTAAATCTGTTTGTGAAGATTGAGGAATATATTTCCTGTTCTTGGGTCTTGATGGCTCTTGATTATATAGAGAATGATTAATATGAGCCACATAGTTTCTTGCATACTCTGCATCTGGATCTCTTATCCTTGTTTCCAACTGGTATGGTTTCTTAACACCAGAAGTGTTAATTTTTGTTCTTAGATCAGTTGGAGGTAATACATTGGTTTTGGACACATGGAGTTTTCCTTATATTGATCTGGATATTTGCAGAGAAGGAAGAGTTGAACCACCCCCTTGATTAGGGGTTGGTAACAGACCTTTTCTAGACAAATTTTGTGCCCAATTCGAAGAAGTCATAGAAGAAAACATTAAGGAATGTTTCTTCTTAGACTCATTCAAGTTTTGAGACATAGAATGTCCAGAAGGAAGAGTAGTCAAAAGACCATCTCCTTTTCTTTGACTAACAAAATTGTCAGTCAAAGCTGTTCCTGAAGTAAAAACTACAGGAGCAGAAGAAACAACTAAAGAGTTATTTCTTTTCGAAGGGACTTTGTGTGGAAGACCACCCCCAGTTCTGGTAGAACTTGGCAAAGAGGAAGAGATAGCTAAAGAGCTATTCTTCTTAGATGAAATACACGCTGAAATAGGCTTGGTTAAAGAACCAGTGCTGTTGGCGTGACTTTTGACTTTGGAAATACACGCTGGAATAGATTTGGCTAAGGAGCCAGTATTGTTAGCGTGATTGTTGAGGTTGAAATTGCACGCTGGAACAGATTTGGCTAAGGAGCCAGCACTGTCAGCATGACTTTTGAGGTTGAAATTGCACGCTGGAACAGATTTGGCTAAGGAGCCAGTACCGTCAGCGTGACTTTTGAGGTTGAAATTGGACGCTGGAACAGATTTGGCTAAGGAGCCAGTACTGTCAGCGTGACTTTCAACTTTGGAGACACACACTGGAACAGATTTGGCTAAGGAGCCAATACTGTTAGCGTGATCTTTGATTGCTGTCATCTTCGAGCGCACAAGAGTGTGCGTGCTTGCAGTAGAGTTCTTGCCAGTGTTAGGAGCAGACACTGTGGCAGAGACTTCACCATTGGCTGCCAACTGATTCTTAGGGACATAGATAGAGTGTCCCTTCGACTTGGCAGTGATGATGGAGGCTGTAGTGGGCTTACCACTCTTAGCCTGCTGCATTTCTTCATAGGCGAGTTGATCGAATTGGATCGTCATCACCTTCTTCGTCGAGCCGATTGACGAAGTATCGCATTGAGTTGTTGCCATCTCAGAAGAGGAGATGGTTTTCCCCAGCAGAGTCGCCAATTTGTTTTCCATAAATAAATTCCTTTATTTATTGTGTATCTGGGAAAATTACAACTGTGGGAATCTGATCTAGAAGACGATCATTTTATCCCTTGGACTATGCGAAGAAGAAAAGCTCTTAAAATTTTGACAGTAGATAACTATGTATCCCTACAATGAATGAGAAAAAGAACTCTATTTATAGAATCAAAAATAATAACTGAAAAGATAACTGTCTTCACAGCCTGTGCTTAGTTGAAAATCACGCAGGATTTAACATACGCAAGACTGTGAGCAGTTACTGGACGTGGCCTGTAACTGTTGGACACATGGCAATCATGCATGAGTCGTGTGCAAGTTATAGGACACGCAGGCGAGAGATCAGTGGCATGGCTGCCACGTACTCCAATTTGATGAAATCCACGCAGACTTGTTGAAGACAAAATCCACGCAGACTCGGGGTAGAAAGCTTCAAAATCCACGCAAACTTGGGGCAAGAAGCTTCAGAATCCATGCAGACTTGGTGAAGACGAAATCCACGCAGACTCGGGGTAGAAAGCTTCAAAATACACGCAAACTTGGGGCAAAAAGCTTCAGAATCTACGCAGACTTTAATGAAGAAAACTTCTGAATCCACGCAGACTTGAGGAAGAAAACTTCAGAATACATGCAGATTTGGGATAGAACTGCCAGCTGTCTTGATTCAGCGTGCCTCGACTGACACAAAATCTTTGGTAGTGATTGCTTTTGTCAGTCACACTAAATGACAAGAAGCTCTTTTGGTACGCCAACTTGACGAAGGTTGAGTCTTGCTGAAGAAGATTTCGAAAATCACGCAATAGACGGCTGTGATCTCTCGAATTCTGTGCATACGTGGCATAAGAAGAGACATTCTTCGACTGTTGTGCTGTCAGTCATAATTACTCTCTGACAAATGATGAGCTGTCTCCCCAGCGTGATTTGTAAATATTGTCTGGATCAACTGAGCGTGACTTTTGACTTTGTGCTGATCAACTCAGCGTGACTGTCATTTTTAAAGGCCTACAATGGTGTACATGTATTTGTGTTCATGTGTTTATGTGTGAAGTGACATGAGAGTGTCACATGAGAGTGTGTGTTATCATGGAATGAGTGTTAGGCAAATGTGTCAAGGGGGTGTTAGTGAATGAGGGTGTGAGGGTTATTTGTGAGAGGAAGACATGAATGAAGAGTGGGTTACATGTGTAGGAAAACAGTGAAGTACAATTCCTGGAAAATTAGTGAGCTAATCATGTGAGATTTTGTATAAACCTGTGGACAGCGTCATCTGTGTGCAGTGGTATGGAAAAACAGGGCAATACCAAAATAGTGTGGTGTTTTAACCTGGAAACAGTGAATGGTATCATATGTACAGTGTCAATGGAAGAATCAGTGTAATATTAATTCCTGGAACTATGAGGCAACATGTGAGATTGTGTGAGTGTGAAATCCTAAAAATAATAGAGTAGTAATAGGAATCACATGACAGGTTATTAAGGAAATGAAATGACAGTTGTAGCAAGGTGAATAGGAATCAATCACAGGTATTCAAAACAAGGAAATCAACTCTCAGCTAATGGAGATTGACAGTAAGCATATCTATCAACCCACACCAATTTGAATTCTCTTAACAAAATAAAACCAATGCAATGCATAGAGAATAATCATTCAATATTCAGTTTAAGGAATCATGTGACTAGTTCAATAGGGATACAAACTCAGGTATTAAGAAGGAATGGAAATCAATGTCAGGTTTTTATAAGAACTATTGACAGTTTCTTATAAAAACAGTGAGCTAATACATGGTGTAAACATGTGTGTGTACAGTGAGTGTTAGGCATGACAGTTAACATCGAGAACAATTTGCAGTTCTTAATATACCATTTGACAGTAAATAGGAAATGAAATCAATTTGACATTTCAATAGGATTAAGGAAAGGAAATCAACTCAGGTTTTAAGAGATGGAAACAATTCTTAGGAATTGAGAATTCCTGGAGCCTAATGACAATTAACATAGGTTATGGCCTGTTTCTCAGGTTTTTCAAAAAAAACAACTTGACAATTCAAAAGGAAATTCAAAACCAATTCGAATCCTATCCCCAAGTTAACACCAATCATTCAACTCAACATCTCAACACAGGGATCGAATCATTATTTAACATATTCAAATCTTTGATAATATCAAGTCTAAACATTAATTAAAACTGGTACAATTACAGTGTATATTCCAACTTAAATTTGAATCCTTAACTAATTGGAACCCCAAATGGCCCAAGGCAAATTCGAAACTAAATTTTCAGTTTTCAGGTTGTGTATAGTAGTTAGGAATAGTGAGTATCACAAGGAAATCATATTGACAGTTTATAACTAGAACCAAATGACAGTTCAATAAACAATTTCAAAACAATTCACATAAATGAATCTAAAACTCAGTGATTGTAATAAACAAATCCCAATTTAAAATCTACATCATGCATAGCCTAACCTGTTCTCAGGAACAACATATCACACCAACCAAATCTCAGATTTCTAAAATTACTGAACCATCTCAGGTTTTTGCAATGACTTGATAATCATTTCAGAACCAAATCAAGAATTTTAAATCTCAGTTATATACAACAACTCATGCTTGCTTTCCCTGTTTTGGATTGAACCCACATATGTAAATCTGATCTGTAGAAGCATGGAATACCAGAAAGACCATGCGTCAGACATTACATGCGCCAGAACTCAAACAGCAAAGTCAATAGCCAATAGACATTTGAAGAAGGACTTTTCATTTATATATAAAAGTCTATTACATGTCTAGAAAATGTTGTACAAAGGAGAATTTCTACAAAGAAAAGATCCTAAGTCTACAGCCAGCGGCCACCATGCGCCTTCAGATAGGCGCAGCAGTCACCATGCGCCTTCAGTTAGGCACAACAGTCACCATGCGCTGCCAGTTAAGTACAGCAGATACCATGCGCCTCCAACCAGGCGCATCCCACCATCTCTTCAGCAGCCTAGTTATGTGCATCCAGCTCAGTTATGTGCATCCCTTCAGCAGCCCAGTTATGTGCCACTCTTCCAACCAGGCTCACCTGGCCGAGCAGGAGCCCAGTTATGTGCCGCTCTTCCAGCCAGGCTCACCTGATAAGTGCTTCGATTACACAAAGCATTTAACCCTCTGGCTGGAACCAAGGAAGAGAAGAGTACCACAAATCTGTGGCCAGGGGAGGCTTCGAAAGAGCCTCCGAAGGCCAAGGAAGACCGTGATCGAAATACGGTTAAAGGAGCAGCTATCAGAGTGGGCGACACCCACTTTGAAGGAAGAGAGAGCCTAGCACCGCCATTCCGATCTACGGCTCTTTCAGAACAACGGAGACGAGGCCCGAGCATCCCTATCTTTGGATGCAACAGATACCTTTCGCCTGCCTCAGAAGCCCTCGACTCCATCTTTTGGATGTAACAGTCACCTTCAGGAGCATTAACGACGACATGGCATCTCATCTTCACCCTCGGGAGCACTTCGTCAACAGAATGCACCGGAGAACCCGAGTTCATATTAGAAAGACGTGAGGGAATGAGAGGCTAACCTTCTCTCCATGCCACTATTTATAGGCCGGGCAGATCAAACCCATGCGCCAAGTGGATGGCTCTCCGAATTTCGTGCAATGAACTCACATTAAATGGATGTACCAGACGCCTCGACTTCAGCCAAACGGCTATTAAAAGCACTCGAGAAGCGAAATAGCCGCATCATCAAAAATGTGTCGGATGTGCCGGTTGGATAGCGCATCACACCTCTTCAAACATCAAACAGATGCGCCCTGTACCGAGCGCATCACAGGGGATGCGCCCCCATACGTCTCCATATGCCTAGTGGAACGTCAACCGATGCGCCCACTCAGCTGTCCATCGAATGTCACCAACATTAAATACTGAACTGACAGAGTTGGCAGCAAGCCTTCCCAAGTCTGAACGGCTGACAGCTTTTGCAAAAAATGAAGCGTCCACAACGTCAGCATCATCATGACTCTATCCCGACGGCTACTGCCACGTGGCCACTCGACCACCCGCATGTGCCTCCGCGGCCATGCGCCCAAACCTGGATACGTCTCAAAAGCCATGCGCCTCAGACCCTTCACTGATCCCTAAAGACAGAAGAAGTGTCTCCAGTTGAAGCTTTGCATGCGCCTCAAAAGCCATGCGCCCCAGACTGATCTCTGATCCCGAAAGACAGAAGGAAAGTCGCTCGCATGCGCCTCAAAAGCCATGCGCCCAGAACGGCTCGTGACTCCTAAAGGTCATGAGCCAAAATCTCATCATGCGCCCAATCCAAGACGCATCCCACCAAATCATCCCCCCACCAAATCAGAGATCTCCGAGCCATGGGTCGACGACATGTGTCCTTTGACTCAACTCATCCAAGATCTCAGCAACAGAAAGATCTTCTCCTCTACTACGTGCCGGCTCACAATAGCAGTATGAAGAATTTAACCCCACGAGTAGGGCGCATCATCCATGCGCCTCCATCAGCAATCTCCACGTGGCGTCCCCACGTACCGGCGCATCCTACATATGTGCGCATGAGCAGCCAACCTGCCCAGCTATAAATAGAGGGACCATTTCCTTCTGACAGACAGAGAGACATATACGAACAATCCAGACAGATATCACCAGAGAGGCAGATACAGACACTCAACGTCTTCCTCCTCTCAGCCAGCTCCAGCACCCAGAGCAATCTATACCTTCAGAGAATCGATAACCGTCGTCAGCCCGTCAACGGAGTCAATGCATTACCACTCGCTCCATTGACACTTAGGACCCAGATTAAATAAAAGTGTACTCCTAGGACTACATCTAAGTCCTATATTATAACACTGTTCTGTTTGTATTAAGATTTGCAATCAAACGATTTTAATGGTAAACAAGCTGGCGACTCTGCTGGAAACTTCTTTCTCCTCTTCCGAGAAAGTCGTGTCACAGGCCGACGACGTGAAGGTGGGCTCCTCCTACAAGACGCTGGCTGTGCGCCTCAATCAACAGGCGTACGAGGAGTTCATTTCTGAAGGAAGCGCGAGTCCTTCGAAGCGGCTGTCGAAGCCGAAAAAGACCCGCCGTGTCTGGGTGCACAAAGTCGACGCCTCGGGCACCACCACTGAAGGGGATGCGCCAATCCAGCCCTCCCTTCCTGCTGACGTTCTCAGCAACCAAGGTGCGCCCGCTGATGCAGCGCATCTCTCGGGGAAACGTACGGCTGACCACATTCCCCAGCCATCTCCCTCTCAGCCGAGGAAGATGCATCGACGGAGCAGGGGCACAGCCAAAGCCCCGCGCATCACCTCTGATGCGCCATAAAAAGTCTCTGTCTTTGACAGACTCACTCGCTGTAATGGCGAGGAGAATTTGGATGCTGAGTACTATGCGCCCCAGCGGGCTAGTACAAAGAAATCCAAGGCGGCACGGGCCATGCGCCACAAGCGTGCTATGCCAGCAGCAGGCCAGAGGCATGTGCTCACAATCATGCGCGCTGCCAATGGCAAGCTGTACAAGGTCGACTCAGGTGCTTCGGTACCAAAGACGAGTCGATCTTCAAAGTCCTCATCTCACTTGGGCGCATCTACTGCGTGCATAACCAAGTCGAGTGCGGCAAATTCAGTGGTCTTGAACTCCCGTGCCTCCTCTGGTTGTACGTTTGAGGTCCGTTCAAGTCCCTTCAAATGTTGTTGTTCCCCCACTACTGATCATGATGCCTGCTTGGTATTAGATCAGGGGGCGCAGCACTTACCTGTCCGCCCCGACGTTTGGCCTTGCCATGCGCCTGAAGGGGGTGTGAAGGTAGCACTCTCCTCCAACGACCTGCGTAATGTGATCACTCACAAGCGCCGGTCAGGAGAGTCGACCAACAAGCACAATGAGCCTCCCACGGGGCATACTTGTGCGGTGGTCACTATCAACTGCTGTGGCAAGACGGCAGTACCACCAAGGCAGTCAGTCTTCCAGCGACTGCAGTCATCGACACCCCTCCGACATCGCCTTGGGAAGAAGGTGTCAACAGAAGAGGAGCCAAGAGTTGCTTCATGCAATGTGGTCTCCAACTCCTCATCTCTCCGGAAGGCGACCGGCAATTCCTCGTCCAAAAGCCAATCAAGGAGAACCAAGGCAGCAGTCTCGACCTTTGGGGTGTTCGAAGGCACTCGGTCGAAGAAGAAGTTCTTGGAGGAAGCTGGGGGTAGTCAGACCCTTGTTGAGATTCCTTCCGAAGACGAAGATGTCCAAAGCACAGCTGCGGCGGATCTTCATCCTCGAGGCAAAGTCAGCCTCCCAGAAGCACCTCGAAACGAGGATGTCCCCCAGGACACAGCTGGGGATAGAGACGAAGAGGCCCTTCAAGACGGAGCTAAGGACAATCAGGCCCTGGCAGATGCGTCCATCGGGAATGACCTCCAGAATGTGGCTGGAGGTGGCCAAGGAGAGGTGACTCCCCCACATGAAAGTGAGGTCGAGAGCGAAGCCTCAACCAATCCATCCACTCCTGGCCGTGTCAGGACAGTATACATGGATGGGGATGATGTCGAGTCTGATGCGCCACCGCAGGACATTGTTCAGCGCATAGACTCATTAGAGGGAGGACTCAAAACCCTCTCCGCCTCTATGCAAGCACTGACTCAAGCAGTGTTTGATATTCGGTCGGCCTTGACCAGAACACCTTCAACCGGTCTCGACCCAGGAGTTAATGGGGAGTCGAGTGTACCCCTTCAACGGGCACCTTCCGACATAGAAGCACCTCGGACGTCGGAACCCTCAAATGCTCCACTCCAGATAGTGCCACCTTTCCCGACTCCTAGCTCCACGAAGGATGTGGTCGAAATGATCAAGGACCTGCGAGAGCGCTTCGAGTCCAAAAACAGGCAAGAGGAGCGCCAGAAGATGGGCATTCCCCAGCCTTATCCTCGAGTGGAACAACGTGGTTTATCTTCCAAAATATAAACCACAAACACTCACACCATACGATGGGAAGGACTCTCCGCGTCGATACCTGACATACTTCCAGTCACAAACGGGGCATCTTCCAAAGGAGGATGCGCTCCTCACCAGCATCTTTGTTGGGGCCCTAAAAGGGGTGGCGTATGACTGGTACTGCAGCCTCCCCGATAATTCTATATCGTCCTTCGACGACTTGACGCGCCTCTTCCTCGATCGCTTCTACGACGGCGGGAAGGACATGACGATGGCATCTCTCATAGAGATACGCCAGAAGGAGAAAGAAACGGTTCGGGTGTTCATCGAACGCTTCCGACAAGCCTGCTTCAGGCTACCTCCAGGCATGCCAGAACATGCGCTCATCTCCTCTTGCAGCATGAACATGCTGCCCGCAGTGAAGCTCTGGCTCAACTCTACTCCCCCTCCCGACTGGAGCTCCCTGATCATCGAAGCTGAAGTCGCAGAAAAGAAGGCGGCCAATGCACGTCTTCTGGGTGTCAGCTTCCCCGCCTTTGATGATAAGGGGAAAAGGTCAGCAGCCAACAACTCCGGGCGAGAAGCAAAGGGGAAACAGGCATTGACTGTTAATGCCTCGAAGGGCGCATCTGTGCCTACTCAGAAGCCTCCACTGGCACCGAGACCTAAGGAGGTGTATTCATTCAATGACGAAGACACCCTGCAACTCTTTGAAATACTGAAGCAGGGTGACAAGATCAAGCTCCCGGACCCGAAGCGGCCCGATAAAGTTAGGAAAGTGGACAACCCGAGGTACTGTCACTACCATCGGTTTGTCGGACACCCGACCAAGGACTGCTACGTCCTCAAGAATTACATCCAGCGCATGATCAATGCCGATGTAATCTCCGTCGACTATGAAGAGAAGACGGTGTCAGCCAATGTAGTATCACTTCAGTTCGGCACCTTGCCGTCGACCACCACACAAGATGGCGTCGTCTCCATCCCTAAGGCGACAATGGAGGTGGTGAACTTGCCACCTACCCGTGACAATGTGAGTGGACTCATCCCACTCACCACATCTCGAGGAGAGGTCCTCTGGGTTCACCCCGACCTCGTCTCCGAGGTGACTCAACCGGAGGTACGCTCTACCTCCAAATCAAAAGGCAGGAAGATCAAGTCTTACCGTACGGTCTCTTCTTCAACAGAAGAGGCACTTCCAGTGCAGATGCGTGCACAACAGAACGCTCAGCCCGGTGAAGCTGCCGCCGAGGTGGTGCCTCCTGGCACAATCCCTGAGGAGGCCCCGTCTAAACCCTCAGCAGCCAATAAGCAAAAGCAGGTGGAGGCTCGTTTCGACAGACCTCTACGGAAGGAGAATGCTTCGGGACTAGCCAAGCCCCACAACTTTGACATTCTGGCACAACTGGCCAGTACTCCTGCGCGCTTGTCTTTGTTTGAGCTCCTGCGTCTTTCCAAAGACTCCCGAGAAGCTCTCTGCAAAGCTCTGAAGGACGCTGAATCCTTTCTCAGTCAGGTCAAGCTGCCTGAAGACCTCCCAACTACTTGTGCGTACTGTCATTGTGCGGATGAAGTTATCCCAAACATAACTTTCACCTAACAAGATATGCTGCTCAAGCACCACCGACATAACCGACCGCTGTATTACACAGGGTACATCGGTTCAGTCAAGGTGAGCCAAATTCAGATCGATCTGGGGTCTTCCCTCAGCATTATCCCGAAGACGCTGCTATCAAAACTGGAGATCCCAATGTACCGGCTGGCGCCCTCCAACACAACCATCAGTGGCTTCAACGCTAGCAAAAGCGAGCCACTGGGCAAAATCTGACTGAAGTGTCACATCGGCAACCTCAAAACTGAGGTAACTTGTTATATGGTGGATGCCGAGGTCAACTACAACATCCTGCTTGGCCGACCATGGCTACATGAGTACATGGTGGTGCCTTCCACGCTCCACTAATGCATGAAATATGTATCCACCAATGGCGTCATCCGGACGGAGTCCGCAGACATCGATCTTTTCAAAGGGATTGAGGCTTACTTTACCGATTCTGACTTGTACAAGCCACTTGACGAGGAAGAAGCCAACGATGCTGATGATGAGGCAGAGACGGCAACTGGGCCGGACACGGAGCCGGAGATGAATCCAGATGCCCCACTGAAGGGCAAACCACCCCAGAAGGTGCCTCCAATGAGCATCAAGCTATCAGGGAAAGCACCGACTCCTGAGGCTCCCCTGAAGATACGCCTCAAGGGAAAGCCGCCTCAAACATCGGCTCCTCTGGTGGCGAAATTACAGGGGAAGGCACCACTCACAGGAGGCGCAGTTGAGGCACCTTTGAAGGTGCGTCTTAAGCGCAAGCCCCCGCAGTCATCCAAGATGCCAGAAAGGGCTCACATAGCCCTCTCAGACCCCAAAGTCAAAGCTGTGGTGGATTCTCCTGATCCGACCCCAGTGCTTACAGATAAGGAGCTTGGCGAATATATCTCTGCTGATGTAGATGCACCCTCCTTAGACAATGCAATCCCGTAGGATAAAATCTCGTACTTCATCAATAATAGAGTGTCTTTTAATTATTCTTGTCTTCCATATTGGAATGCCATGTATACATTAGATCATGCTCTACGGTCGTTGCAAACACAAATAACGACCGTCCATAATGTAAACCGAGTAGTCCCGTCTCAAGGAGTCTGTTTCATAAACCCTCCACGAAGCCGAGACGAAGGATCCGTCATTTTTGGCAAAGTCGAGCGTCATCAAGACCTCCCGCCACTCGAGCCTGAACCTGATACCGGTAGAGTACAAGTCTATCGGTATACGGATACAGCAAAGCACATCATCCAGAAGATGGGCTACGACCTGAAAAGCAACAAAGGCCTAAACTATGGCAAGGGTCGACCTCTCCCTCTCCAGCTTTCAAAACCCAAAGGAAGGCCGCAAGACTACTACAACAAAACTTGACGGGGGATAGGCTATGTCACGCCGCCATCAACTCCAGAGAGTTCAGACTCAGAAGACATAGAACATTCCCACTCGTCCGAAGCGTCGACTTGGGATTCTGATACCAGTATCGGATCAGTCTTCAGGAAAGTGCTGTCAGCTAACATGACGTCAGCACAACCTCAAAAAGGTGAAGGCGAAGACCAAACGCCGGAATCCTTCGAAGAAGAAACCTGGGCTCAACGCCTAGTAGAGCAATGGGAGTCTCGTTTTGAGTTACGTGAACCTTCCACCGAAGACGAAGTCGAGCAGATCGACCTTGGGGACGGATCTTCTTCAAAACCCATCTTCGTCAGCAAAAGCCTAGAAGGAGAAGACCGAGAGGCTTTAATCCAGCTGGCTAAAGAGTATATCGACGTCTTTGCCTGGAGCTACGAAGACATGCCAGGACTCGATCCACATATCGCAATGCATAGGTTGAACATCTTACCTGATGCCAAACCTATCAAACAACAACAGCGACGTTTCCGTCCGGACATCATGAATGCCATCGATCAGGAGGTGGACAAACTCTTGACTAGCGGCTTCATCCGTGAGAAACAACACCCAGATTGGGTAGCCAACGTCGTACCTGTCACTAAGAAGAACGGGAAGATACGAGTCTGTATCGACTTCAGGGACCTCAATTCTGCTTGCCCGAAGGACGAATTCCCGCTTTCGATCACCGATGTGATGATCGATAACACATGTGGCTTTGAACGCATGTCCTTCATAGATGGGTATTCAGGCTACAATCAAATCAAGATGTTCCCTGATGACGCAAAACACACCTCATTCAGAACTCCAAAGGGTGTTTTCTGCTACACAATAATGCCCTTCGGCTTGAAAAATGCCGGTGCAACATACCAACGAGCTATGAGCACCATCTTCCGTCAACATCTTCGTAAAACAGTCGAATGCTATGTTGACGACATCGCAGTCAAGAGCTGCCTCAAAGGAGATCACCTACAGGATCTGAAGACAGTCTTTGATCTCATGCGGGCACATCAACTCAAAATGAACCCCGCTAAATCCTTCCAGGGGGTTTCTAGCGATAAATTCTTGGGCTTTGTCATCACGACGAAAGGCATTCATGTTGATCCCGAGAAGACCAAAGCCATCCTCAACATGGACCCTCCGAAGAATCTTCGAGAACTTCGAGGCTTACAGGGACGTCTGGCATACATCCGGAGGTTCATAGCAAACCTCTCCGGTAAATGTCAACCCTTTACTCAGTTCATGAAGAAGGGAGTCTCTTATGTCTGGACAGAGGAGTGCCAGAAGGCTTTCGACGACATCAAAGCCTACTTGACGAGCCCACCAGTCCTGGTGGCACCTGTCGCGGGCAAACCATTTCTTCTCTACGTCCGTGCCATGGATCATTCCCTTGGCGCTCTGCTGGCTCAAAACAGCGATACAGGCTATGAGCAAGCAATCTACTACCTCAGTCGAACGCTCATCGGGGCCGAACACCGGTACAACCCCGTTGAAAAGGAGTGCTTGGCTTTGGTGTTTGCCATCTAGAAGACTCGTCATTATGTCTCGGGCCAGACAATTCATGTCATTTCCCGAGTCAATCCACTCAGAGTCCTCATGACGAAGCCAGGATCATTGAACTCCCGGCTAGCCACATGGGCGATTTTGCTAACACCATATAATATGGTATTTGTCCCGCAAAAAGCTGTTAAAGGTCAAGCTCTGGCTGACTTTTTAGCTGCACAACCCATCCCAGAATCCTCAAAACTCTATGAAGACATCCCGGATGAGGTCCAAGAATCCAACGTCACCGAAGGAAGCTCCGTTTGGCGGATGTTTTTCGATGGCGCTTCGAGAACAGGCCCCAAAGGCCAAATCATCGCAGGAGTGGGGGTAGTCTTAGTCTCCCCCGATCAGTTGGTCATCCAGCGTGCTTACTCACTCTCGAAGCCGTGCTCCAACAATGTTGTCGAGTACAACGCACTCGTCATGGGACTCCAGCTCACACAACAGCTGGGGGTGGACCATCTAGATGCCTACGGTGACTCAAAACTCATCGTAAACCAGATTCGAGGGCAGTATGAGGTTCGCCATGAAGATCTGATCCCTTACCATGAAGTTGTATTGAACATCATTTCAACCTTCACCGGGTTCTTCATCGAACACGTACCTCGTCTACAAAACTTGGAGGTTGACGCTCTGGCTGGCCTCGCAGCCTCATTGGCAGCGCCCTTTGGGACTCAACACTATATCACGGTAACAGGCCGAGACTTGATTTGTCCCAGAAACAACATGTGCTTGCAAGTGGCCCATGCCATGCCGACGAACACTGGTGTTAATGTCCGAGACTGGAGGTTCCCGTTCATCGACTTCGCTGTCTACGGAATTCTTCCAGAGGACCCGAAGGAAGCCGTCTCAGTCAGGAGACACTCTCTTCGATTCTACTACGACACAGCTACTAAAACGCTGTACCGACGCTCCTTCGATGGGCTCCTCCTTCGATGCCTGTCCAACGAAGAAGCAGCCGAAGCTCTCCGAGAAGCTCATGACGGAACTTGCGGAGCTCATCAACCCGGTCCTAAGTTGCAGGATCGTCTGCGACGTATGGGCTACTACTGGCCAACCATGGCCGTCGACGCTGTTGAATATGCTAAGAAGTGTCACGCATGCCAACTCCATGCAGACTTTATACATACACCGTCTGAACCACTACATCCTACAGTCGCCTCCTGGCCCTTCGAAGCCTGGGGCATAGATATTATGGGACCAATCACCCCTCCTTCATCAAGAGGACACCGCTTTATCCTGGCCATCACCGATTACTTCTCCAAATGGGCAGAAGCAGTCCCACTGGCAGAAGTAAAGAGCTCCAGGGTGGTTAGCTTTATCAAACACCATGTCATTTACCATTTCGGAGTACCCCGGCGGATCATTCATGACAACGGTCCTCAGTTTATCAGCCACATTTTTAGCAGGTTCTGTGACAAGAATTGCATTCAAAATGTGGCATCCATCGCCTATAATTCGACAGCAAACGGGTTAGCAGAGGCGTTCAACAAAACCATCATCAGGCTACTCAAAAAGGTCGTGTCATCCAATAAACGTGACTGGGACGAAAAGCTTGGCAAATGCCTTTGGGCCTACCGCACAACGGTACGGACCCCGACAGGCAACACACCATTCTCTCTGGTCTACGGGAGCGAAGCGATACTGCCTCTCGAGATCCAGATACCCTCACTCCGCGTAGCAATAACAAACAAACTCACAGAAGAGGACAATCAACGTCGTCGTCTGCGGGAACTGGAGGCACTCGATGAGAAGCGTCTCCTAGCTCAACAACGCATCGAACTCTACCAAGTCCGTATATCACAGGCTTTCAACAAGAAGGTCAAACAGAGGACTTTCCAAGTTGGCGACCTGGTTCTGGCAGTCAGGAGGCCGATGGTGTTAACTCACAAGACACCAGGAAAGTTCGAGCCCAAGTGGGAAGGACCTTTCATCATAGAGACGGTATACTCAAACGGTGCTTACCGCCTCGCCAAACCCAATGGAGACTTGTTTATGATGCCCATCAACGGCAAGTTCCTAAAGAAGTACTATTCTTGACATCCTTCAGACATGTACTTCCCCAAGGGGATCTGTGGGCCCAATCATCGGGATTCATAAACAATCTCCTTCCACAAACTCATCCTCTTCTGGAACCCAGCTGTTCCGTGGCTTCCTTTAGTAGAAAGACCACCACGTCCACATTACCTCTGAGTTGTTCCTCTACACCCTACAAAGCGAAATCTTACACTACGTAAGCCGTCGCTACCCTTTATGTTTACCACGTCCACATTACCTCTGAGTAAATATCTCGTACAAACAACCCCTGCGTTGTCGTACATTGATCGCAGAACTTCCACGTCCACATTACCTCTGAGTTGTTCAGTGTATCCCCCAGGACTATTCCTACCACGTCCATCACACCTCTGAGTAGGATGATTCTATCATTTGAACCCAATTATTGCCATGTCCACATCACCTCTGAGCAAACATGTTGGTTCCTTCAAACTTATTATCTGTGCCTAAAAACTAAGGTGCGCAAAAGATAATAGGTCCACACAAATCATCAAGTTCATAATAACAAAAATGAACGCATCACAAAAAGTTGCGTACTTCTTTATTTTTCTGAAAGAGAGAGTACAAAAACTACACTATCCCTCGGCAAAGGGTTGCAAAAAAACATAAAAAAGAGAAAAAGCTACAGTCCCTGAACCTCCCCAGGGTGGGCTGAGAGCTCCCTGACTCGAAGTCTTAGGTCGGCTGTACGGGCCTCCACAGTCGCCAGGACTCGTCGCTCAGCTTCTTGGCGCATCAATTCAACAGCCCCAATGGAAGTATCGCTCTCATGCTTCTCATCAAGCTGTTGTCGCTGCTGCGCCAAGGCAAGAGTCCGCTGAGTAAAAGTTGCTTCTTCCTTCTTGAATGCTGCATGTTCAGCCCGGACACGCTCGGCATCTAACTGGAGTCGGGCCCGTTGGTCCTCAAGGCGGCGCATCTGGGTGTCGATCTCCGCGATATCAGCATCCAATGCAGCTCGAGTTTCCGCCGTCGTCTTCATGGACTGTGACAACTGCTCTACCGCAGCCTCAGTCTCAGCCACCTCGCGCTCCCAAAGGCCCACAGTGGCCTGGTATGAAGACTCGATCTCGACAATCAGCTTCCCTTTCTCCGCATCTATCAGGACGGAGAGGTCGTTTCGCTGGATGCGCTGAAGTTCCGCGAGCCGCTCGTCCAGCTCGATCACCGAAGCCTCCAGAATTTTGGCCATATGGTCGTGGCCTTGGTGAATGCGGATCAGCTCGATACAGGGCATTGCCAGAGTTCTTGCCGTCGCAAAGCTCCTATTGGCATCCATCACAGTAGATACACCCTTCTACAGCATTTTGTACACCCCTTCGACGAGGAATTTCACATATTCGTCTGCATCCGCCAAGACCTGCAATGTCATAGCAGGAGTTGGAGGAGCTACTACAGTTTGCAGACCGAAAGAAGATCCGCCAACCTCAACCTGCGAGGCTTGAACCTCGGTATCAATGGGCTCTTCATCAACGGGGGCTGGACTGCTAGCCCGAGGAGCCGAAGGAACAGAGGAAGCCCGTACAGGCGTCGAGATAGTACCCCAAGTAGGAGGGGCAACGGAGGGTTCCACACCCTCGCCCTTCTCAAGCCCGGAGGAACCACCGACGTCAACGGCCACCTCTTCTACCCCCAACGTCCTATCAACAGCTGGTACCTCCCTTGCCAGAATAGGAAGATTATCATTTGTCTCTTGACCCGCCTCAGCGATCGTCACCGGCAGACGGGTCTCGTCACCAAGTCCCTCCACAGGGACAGAATCTGTTGCCACCTCCTGATCGGTAGCCGCCTCAACTTCTACGGTTGAAGCCGGGGTAGGACTCGGCAATGATACAGCCGACCTCCCCTCATCATGATAAGGAGGGGAATCAACCCTCTCCTCTGTCTCAACCATATTTGTTGCCCCCGCAGTAGACTCTTGCGGATCCGCGGCAAAGTCATCCAAGGCCGACGCTGTGGCCTTCATCTTCTCGAAAGCTGCTGCATCCTTAGCTTCCCGTCTGACATAATCCGGAGATGTTGGAATCTCTACAGCAACATCCTCGGTGTTCTCTTCCAAGGGAGATATCATAGTGGGCGGAATACGCACTTCAGACGAGCCCGCCGCCTCCCTTGGCCTGCTCCCACCAAATCTTGGAGTGCGGGGCTTTCTTTTCAGCGGCTCCTACACAAAAAGAGAGAAGCATGATTACATAAGAAGCTGAACTTGAAATCAAAACCTTACGGGACACCTTACCTCTGCAGATGCTGAGTCTGAGGACACCATCGGTGACGACGCCCTTTTCTGCTTTTTCGATACAGGAGAGTCGACCTTTGTATCTGCACCCCTTTTCGTTTGATCAACCGAAGGTTTTACCTGACCCCCGATAGATACAGCGGGGGCGCCTCGATAACCCAACTCGGGCGGACGGTACGACCGAGCCTTCGCCGAAGTGTCTGCACCCGCCGCTAAATGGGTGCCTGCAATAAAACTGGTCTCCCTATCTTATCCGGTGGGCGGAGCAGCCATAGCACAGTAAAATCTGGCGGCTGAATAGAGAATCGACGGCCGTGGATTCTGGACAGGGAGCGTAAAGCGGGCTCCAGTACATCCGGCATTATAGTAATGCCAAGCTCGTGCACCATCCAGCAAACTCCTAGCATACCCCAAGGTAATATTGGGATTATCCAACATCAATTGGCGTACCCGAATTGCCTCACAAAGCGGCTCGGCAGATACGGTTCCAGGTAACACTGGTTCCTGTTCCGATATACCAAATGGGACGGCCGAATACTTTGCAGCCAGCGAAATCCCCATGAAGATAGAGTGGTGGCATCCTCACCCGAGTCCACCAGATCTTCGTTGGCCTCAAAATCAGAGAAGACAGGACCAACTTTGGCGATATCCCATCCCTGAAGATGGGATAAAACTTTTCTGCAAGCAGGAACACCAGTGTGCGACCAATTCCTCCGGTGGAAATGCCGGAGGAATGCATCTCCGGACCTGTGGTCTTCCTCCGAACCCGGGCTCATCACATTGGGATGGTGTAAAATTAACCACCCCATCTAATAATGAAACGGCAGTTCGGCACGCAGGAAGTTGTTGTTTTTGCCCCGCTCGTGAACGACATCTCCCGCAAACTCTCGAAGACCCCGCAACAGATTACACACCATTGCAGGGAGTAAAGCTAAAGGACGGCCGAAGGCCAACTTCACGGCCGGCAGAATTAAGTTCCGAGTCACCCTCTCTACAGAGCCAGACCCGCCTGAAAAGACGTGGTCCCGGAGCCAAATCATAAGATACGCGACTAATACTGCTTTTGGCGACATCCGATAGGTGAGATGCCAAAAACAGCTATAGGAGCGTTCATCCGACTGCTGGTCCTCGTTCTCCAAGGGATTCTTCTCGCCTAACCTGCTCATTTCAGAAAGCACCTCATTAAAAAAAGTGCCGGCGGAGTAGAAAAATGGGAAGGATCCTCTTTGTCCTGCCTAAAGATGTGATCTCTCCAAGCAGTCACATGAGGCTGCGTCCCGCCCCTGTCCTTCTTCTGCATATAGTAGTGATGACTCGCTACTTCTTTGAAGACAGCCATCATCTCATCAGCTTTGTCTCCCAAGACCTGGAATTCTTCATTGGTCGGGAAGTACTCCTCGTAAGGCTCCGATCTCCTGGGGAGTTTTGATACCTCGTACATCTCATGAAGCGCGAGCCCTCGCTCCCCCACTGGAGTGAAGAAGGTCTCGGTATGGGTATCAAACATCTCCAAAAGTGCAAGGAACATGTGCCTATTAATCTCTACACCTGCCTGAGTGGCACGGATCGCAGCGGTCAGCCCAATCTCTTCGAGCTCAGTCTGAAATCGCGACAAGATCCAGTGTGTCAGTTTGTCCTATTTTGAGACATAATGGCACCAACCCTCTATCCGAAATTCTCCCTTGGGGTATGATTGTTCCATCAACAACATGCGACGAGCAAAAGTCGAGGCACCCAAGGCAAAAGTATTAACGGGAAAATCGCTATAAATACTCCCAGGACGAAGAGTCTGCCAGGTGTTAGAGGTACCAGCTCGCGAGGCGGTCAGAGTATCCCTCTGATCAGAAGAAGAATCAATTCTGATGACGCCTGCCACCGCTCCTCCTTGAGATGGAGTAATGTCCCAGGACATTCTCCTTTTGGAAGCAAGACGACAGAAGGTTAACAAAGGCCATTGACGTTCAAGCTGCCTGACGGTCATATGCACACCCCTGGCTGTAAAGAACCAGTCTTCTTTGACCTTCAGCACCGTGGCTTCAGTAGAAGAAAGGCGGTCTCCGAACAGGAACTCAGGATTTAAGAAGGTCACTTTTTCGGAAGTGGCAGATTTCAGAACGCCACGTTCCATCATCCGTTTAAGGAACCCGTGATGTTGTTCCCGAATTTGAATCATTCTTTCGGGATGCTGATCCAACATAATAGCCACTTGAGCAGGGTTTATCACCTCTTCATCATAATCTACTCCCATCTAACAGAGTGCAGCGTCCAGGAGCACTTCGTTCAAGAGTGGGATAGTCATCGATACTGACACAAAAATGCAAAGATATTAGAGACGACACAAAGATCAGAGCTTCATGCTCGTCAGATGCGCGTATCAAGCGCATCTGAAAAAGGAGCCTCAGTGCATCATCAGGGTATAAACCCATGCGCGTTAGCGGTAGAGCCTCGACGCATCGTCAAGGCGTGAGCCCATGCACGTCAGCGAAGGCTTCGGCGCATCATCAGGGTGTAAAACCCATACGCGTCAGCAATTAAAGCCACAGTGCATGATAAAGGCCTGATCCTATGCACGTCGGCGGGAAAGTTTTCCACATCGATAGGAGACAATAAAGCTCACCGACTACCGCCGGCCGAACTTCGACAGGCGGGCGAGGAATGTCACTCACGACAGCCTCTACGGGCTCTTTCTCCTTCCCCTTTCCTTTGTCGACACCGCCGCGAGGAGTCTTGGGAGCCATTCTAACACAGAGGAAGAAGTTAGGGTTTTGAAGAAAGAACTCTAAAGGAGGCAAAGACACAGAGTAGAAGAACTCTCTCTCTCCACCTCTTACCTATTTATAGGCCGTGGTCGAACGCGTGAACCGATGACGAGTGATCTCAGCCGTCGCCTCGGGTCTTGTGAAGATAACAGCAGATAAAACCAAAAGATCATCATTAATCTTTTCGGTTACCGAGACATTATCATATCCATTAAATGAGAAGAGCATGCGGCTGAATAGGCATGCGCCCCAACAGTCATGCGCCCTGATCGCCATGCTTCTTATTCAAAGTATTCCAAAACTTATTCAAAAGTTTTAAAAACTTTGAAGGGGGTCTTGTAGAAGCATGGAATACCAGAAAGACCATGCGCCAGACATTACATGCGCCAGAACTCAAACAGCAAAGTCAATAGCCAATAGACATTTGAAGAAGGACTTTTTATTTATATATAAAAGTCTATTACATGTCTAGAAAAGGTTGTACAAAGGAGAATTTCTACAAAGGAAAGATCCTAAGTCTACAGCCAGCGGCCACCATGCGCCTTCAGATAGGCGCAGCAGTCACCATGCGCCTTCAGATAGGCGCCGCAGTCACCATGTGCTGCCAGTTAAGCGCAGCAGATACCATGCGCCTCCAACCAGGCGCATCCCACCATCTCTTCAGCAGCCCAGTTATGTGCATCCAGCTCAGTTATGTGCATCCCTTCAGCAGCCCAGTTATGTGCCACTCTTCCAAGCAGGCTCACCTGGCCGAGCAAGAGCCCAGTTATGTGCCGCTCTTCCAGCTAGGCTCACCTGATAAGTGCTTCGATTACACAAAACATTTAACCCTCTGGCTGGAACCAAGGAAGAGAAGAGCACCGCAAATCTGTGGCCAGGGGAGGCTTCGAAAGAGCCTCCAAAGGCCAAGGAAGACCGTGATCGAAATACGGTTAAAGGAGCAGCTTTTAGAGTGGACGACACCCACTTTGAAGGAAGAGAGAGACTAGCACCGCCATTCCGATCTACGGCTCTTCCGGAACAACGGAGACGAGGTCCGAGCATCCCTATCTTTGGATGCAACAGGCACCTTCCGCCTGCCTCAGAAGCCCTCGACTCCGTCTTTTGGATGTAACAGTCACCTTCAGAAGCATTAACGACGACATGGCGTCTCATCTTCACCCTCGGGAGCACTTCGTCAACAGAATGCACCCGAGAACCCGAGTTCATATTGGAAAGACGTGAGGGAATGAGAGGCCAACCTTCTCTCCATGCCACTATTTATAGGCCGGGCAGATCAAGCCTATGCGCCAAGTGGATGGCTCTCCGAATTCCGTGCAATAAACTCACATTAAATAGATGAACCAGACGCCTCGACTTTAGCCAAACTGCTATTAAAAGCACTCGAGAAGCGAAACAGCCACATCATCAAAAACGTGTCGGATGCGCCGGCTGGACAGCGCATCACACCTCTTCAAACATCAAACAGATGCGCCCTGTACCGAGCGCATCACAGGGGATGCGCCCTCATACGTCCCCATACGCCTAGTGGAACGTCAACCGACGCGCCCACTCAGCTGTCCATCGAATGTCACCAACATTAAATGCTGAACTGACAGAGTTGGCAGCACGCCTTCCCAAGTCTGAACGGCTGACAGCTTTTGCAGAAAACGAAGCGTCCACAACGTCAGCATCATCATGACTCTATCCCGACGGCTACTGCCACGTGGCCACTCGACCACCCGCATGCGCCTCCGCGGCCATGCGCCCAAACCTGCATGTGCCTCAGACCCTTCACTGATCCCTAAAGACAGAAAAAGAGTCTCCAGTTGAAGCTCTGCATGTGCCTCAAAAGCCATGCGCCCCAGACTGATCTCTGATCCCGAAAGACAGAAGGAAAGTCGCTCGCATGTGCCTCAAAAGCCATGCGCCCAGAACGGCTCGTGACTCCTAAAGGTCATGAGCCAAAATCTCATCATGCGCCCAATCCAAGGCACATCCCACCAAATCATCCCCCCACCAAATCAGAGATCTCCGAGCCATGGGTCGACGACATGTGTCCTTTGACTCAACTCATCCAAGATCTCAGCAACAGAAAGATCTTCTCCTCTGCTACGTGCCGGCTCACAACAGCAGTATGAAGAATTCAACCCCGCGAGTAGGGCGCATCATCCATACGCCTCCATCAGCAATCTCCACGTGGCGTCCCCACGCACCAGTGCATCCTATATATGCGCGTATGAGCAGCCAACCTGCCCAGCTATAAATAGAGGGACCATTTTCTTCTGACAGACAGAGAGACATATACGAACAATCCAGACAGATATCACCAGAGAGGTAGATACAGACACTCAACGTCTTCCTCCTCTCAGCCAGCTCCAGCACCCAGAGCAATCTACACCTTCAGAGAACCGATAACCGTCGTCAGCCCGTCAACGGAGTCAACGTATTACCACTCGCTCCATTGGCACTTAGGACCCAGATTAAACAAAAGTGTACTCCTAGGACTACATCTAAGTCCTATATTGTAATACTGTTCTGTTTGTATTAAGATTTGCAATCAAACGATTTTAATGGCAAACATGATCATAATTCAAAATCTACATTTAAACTTCAAAATTAACAATTTAAATGTCATTTAAACTGAAAATGAAGAACTTAACATGGTATCAATGAACATTTCGAAAAAACCCAAATTTGAATATCAAAACATGATAAAAATCCAAAGCAAAGATTGGTAAACATTGTGTCATACATACACGTGTCAAACATGGTGTGTGTGTGTCCAAACAAGGGGACACAAACGTGTCCAAAACCAAAACAAACATGTGGTGTGCACACAGTGTACATGACCCTCGTGCAGGGGTTTCGAGTCGTCGTGGACACAGCACACAACACGTGTGACCACGTGGTCATGTCCACGTGTAGCCCACGTGTCAGGCTACACGTTAGACACCCTGTGAGGTATCCACGTGGTGTTTACAGCGAACACGAGACCGTGAGTTGTGCGTGTCTGTGCGTGCTCAGTCGCCCGCACGCGACAGCGCGCGACGAGTGCGGCCCCGATTTCTCAGTGCACAGCCCACGAGAAGCTGCCAAACTTTGGGAGCTTGGTGGCAGACATTGCCCCAAGTTTCCTCCGAAATTTGAGGACACGACGTGTTCTATGTCCAGAGAAATGGACCCCGTGATGCAGGACACGGCCTACGGGCCCGTGCTGCGTGTCCACACAAAATACACGACACACAAGGACACGAAACACCAAACATCCTTCACAAACATTTATACACACACCTAGATCTACAAACCTATGTAATTAGTTTTACAAAAATCGAAAATCGAATCCTTAGTGGCATTTCTACAAACACCTAGGTTTCCTATTGGATACGTGTCCGATACGGACACGAAATGGACACAAAACTTAGCAATACCTATACCAGTAGTTAGGGTATTCCTAGGGCTTCCTATTTATGCAATTAAATCTCTATTTTATGGACAGGATTAGGAATTACCTAGGTGTGTGAAAAAGCCCAAAAAGCTTCAAAGAGGGGTGTTTCTCTTGCCACCCAAGCTCCTCCAAATTGCTCCTCCACTAAAATTTCTTACCATAGTCAGGAAATACACAGAGATTAGGATCTATTGCAAGAAATTAGAAGGAAAAAGGAGTTGAAATGGAGAAGTTATGGATTGGGAAAGAAAGGGTTTTACCTCTATTTCCAAACTTTGTTATTTCCTAAAGGAGGCTAGCCCTAAGTGGTAGAGACATTAAATAGGAGTGGGGATGATCATAATGACCAGCCATGGGCTGATTAGAATTAGGGTTAGCTACTTGGGTGGGCCTATGGGCTTTAAGTCTCAAGTCATTAATCATGACTTATGAAGTCATAAGCCATATTAGTCAAATCAACTCCAACTTTCTCCAAACAAGTTCCAATGGCTTAACCCTCACTAAATTAGGTCAAACCAAGTTTACTTAACCTAACCAAGTGGTCTTAACCTAGGTTAGTCACTAGGTTAGCCTTCTAGTCAACACTAGTCAACCCTCAATTTAACAATTCCAAAATAAATTCTAAAAATTCCCATAAATTCAAATAAATTATAATAAATCTAAATAACCCTAAAATGTTAAAAATATCCTAATCACATGGCTAGTCTCTAGGGTAGGCAGTCTCTACTGTTCACTAGCACAACACTAAATCATAAGTCATGATTTAAATAGTTTTAAAAAATTATTAAAAATTACCAAAAATTATATTAAAATTTAAATACTATAATTAAATAAATTAATTACAAAATTTCAAATTACCCTCATCTGGAAAACTGGGTGTTACACATGATGCCAAGTGAAGACGTTGTAACGGCCTGCTCTCAACTAGCTGCATTACTCAGATGTCTCTGTTAGGCGCATCGTCTCAGTCAAGTGCATCACAATATTCTGAAGGAGTCCACCATCAAATCTTCTTCGAACAAGAAGATCCATAATCCACAGTGCCAACATTCGCTAAGGAGGAGGGTCGGTCAAATTTATTCTTTTCGAGAAGTCAAGAGGGAGACAAACGAAACTCTCTTAAATCATGACATTCGGTGCAGCACCTTCTCCTAAGGCCCCCATATCCATCCAGCCAGAAGATATCCTTCATGCGGCTTAGTCATGAAACATTTTTCATACGGCTCGGTCATAAGATGGCCTCATGCGACTCGGTCAGAAGGCATAACTCATGCAGCTCGGTCATGAGACATTCGTCATGCGGCTCGGTCATGAGACGTCCTTCATGCGACTCGGTCAGAAGGTATTCCTCATGCGGCTCGGTTATGAGACATTCCTTATGTAGCTCGGTCATAAGACATCCTCCATATGGCTCAGTCATGAGTCATTCCTCATGTGGCTCGGTCATGAGACGTCCTTCATATGGCTCGGTCATGAGACATTCCTTCATTCGGCTCGGTCATGAGACATTCCTTCATGTGGCTCGGTCATGAGACATCCTTCATGCGGCTCGATCATAAGACATTCTTTATGCGGCTCAGCCATGAGACATCCCTCATGCAGCTCGGCCATGAGACATTCTTCATGTGGCTCGGTTATGGGACGTCCTTCATGCGATTCGGTCATGAGACATTCTTCATGCGGCTCGGTTATGAGACGTCCTTCATGCGGCTCGATCATGAGACATTCTTCATGCGGCTCGGTTATAAGACAGTCCCTCATGCGGCTCAGCCAGAATACATCCTTCATGCGTCTCACCACAGAATAGTAGTTGAGACACGGCACCCATTCTCACACTTCCAGATGGGACTGGAGGATTTTCAGTTTTTTGTAACACTTCCGGCAGAGGATTGGGATGTGTCTTAATACAGCATGGTAAGGTAGTAGCTTATGCGTCACGTCAGCTTTGTGACCATGAGTAGAATTATCCTATCCATGACTTTGAGTTAGTAGCGGTGGTTTTTGTACTTAAGTTATAGTGGAATTATTTGTATGGAGATCAGGTGGAGATTTTCACCGACCACAAGAGTCTTAAGTATGTGTTTACTCAGAAGGATTTTAACATGCGTCAGAGGAGATGGCTAGAGCTACTTGTGGATTACGACATCAACTTACAGTATCATCCTGGGAAGGCCAACGTAGTTGCAGATGCGTTGAGTAGAAGAACATGAGCTTATTTTCTAATAACACAGCTAGAGTTATTAACAGATCTTCAGAAGATGGGAATAGAGATAGTTCTTCCTACCAATGTGGCATTGATGTCCAGTATGCAAGTTCAGTCCAGTATAGTTGAGAGGATCAAGATTGCTCAATCAACGGATTCTAAGCTTCAGCGGCTTATGGCAGAATGTGAAGCAGAAAGGAGAACAGAGTTATGTATTCACAAAGATGGTACTCTCGGACATGGAAGGTATCTTTGTGTACCCAACGGTGGTATCAGACAAGAGATTATGGCAGAGGCTCACAATTTGTAATATTTAATTTATCCCGGTGGCACGAAGATGTATCGTGATATCCGTCAGTATTTATGGTGGAATGGCATAAAGAGGGAGATAGCCCGGTTTATCTCTCGTTGTTTAGTTTGCCAACAAGTTAAAGCTGAACATCAGAGACCAGCCAGACTTCTTCAACCTTTATCGATCCCAGAATGGAAATGGAAGCATATTACCATAGATTTTGTAACTGGATTACCTAAATCTCCAACTGGAAGAGATGCTATCTGGGTTATAGTTGACCAGCTCACGAAGGTAGCTCATTTTATCCCTTTCAGAATTGGCCAGTCAACGAATCATCTTACAGAGATGTATCTTAGACAGATAGTCAGTTTGCATGGAGTGCCAGTCAGTATCGTGTCCGATAGAGATTCAAGATTTATATCGCACTTTTGGCAGAGTCTTCAGGAGAGTTTGGGAACTCGTCTCAAGTTTAGTTCAGCTTATCATCCACAAACAGATGGTCAGTCGGAGCGCACGATTCAAACTCTTGAAGATATGTTGCGATCATGTACACTTGACTTTGGTGGTTCATAGGAAGATCACCTACACTTGGTGGAGTTCTTCTATAATAACGGTTTTCAGGCCAATATCCAGATGGCACCATTTGAGGCACTGTATGGTAGAAAGTGTGGATCACCTTTAGCCTAGGACGATGTAGGCGAGAGGCAGATGCTTTGTCCAAAAATGGTTATTCGGACTATCGAGGTTCAGACAAGTTAGAGATCATCTTCGAGTTGTATAAGATCGTCAACGTTATTGGGCCGATTCTCATCGACGTCCTCTTGAGTTTTCTATCGGCAACAACGTATTCCTTAGGATCTCACCTACCCGTGGCGTCATTTGATTCGGCACACGGGGAAAGCTTAGTCCTAGGTATATAGGGCCATTTGATATTCTCGAGCGAGTAGGCGATGTGTCCTATCGTCTCGCACTTCCACCGTCGTTACGTGAGGTACATGACATATTCCATGCATCCCAAATACGACGATACATCCCGGATCTAAGCCATATCCTTGATCATTCGGAATTGGTTGTTGGTACCAACCTTTCGTATGAGGAAAGGCCCGTATCCATATTGGACCAAAGAGAGAAGGTACTCAAGAATAAGACTATTAAGTTAGTCCGTGTTGCTTGGGGCATCACTCTTTCGGTGAGTCAACTTGGGAATGTGAGGATGATATCCGATTACAATATCCACACCTGTTTGACTCATGAGGTATAATGTCTTTCTCATGCCTTATGCTCTTAACTCCTTACTTGCATGAATGATTGCTTGATTAATTGCTAGTCATAGATTGCATGTTGTTAGAGTAGCTTGCCCCGACATCTCTAGCCTCTTAATTAAATTCCAAAGATAAAATTCTTTTAAGGTGGGTAGAGTTGTAACTCCCGTTTCCCGTTATACGTATTTTCATTATACGTGTTCGGATTTCTGACATTTGTCAGGTGGATCGTAGTTAGACTTGTCTTGCTTAGCCTAGTCTTGGTTTAGTCTTGCCTTGGTTTATTCGGTTTGGTTCAACATGACTTGGCTGGGCTTGGTTTGGTTTGAGACGATAAGGGGTTGATATATAAGTTAACTTCTCTCTCTTTCCTCCATAACTTTCATTTACTTCTTCATCTTCTTCATTTACTTCTCCCACCTACACCCAAGCCCTAGGCAAATACAATTTGCTTCATGATGGATCTCATATTTTACTTTTCCTTTGTCTTTCTTACTTGATTCTAAACCTCTATGGAACTTGTCATTTTTGGTTTTGATCGATGGATTTTTGTAGATCTAAGTTTTGATTTTTTTTTTATTCTTTTTGGTTTTGATCTACTAAAACTTGGTATTTTTGAAAACTAGTTGCTTCGTGTTGTAGAAAATTTTGTCCTACCCAATTTTGACCTTTGAAAAGTTAAATTTCTATTTATTTTGAGGGAATTATGGACTTTTGAAGTTCATGGGTTAAACCAAGCATTTTTATGCTGGTTGGAGAAGATAAACAGTGGTTGCACGCACATTTTAGTGCCGCACCATCAGGTTTCACGGGTTCTAGCGCAACCTAGCTTGGCACAACCTGGCTTGGCATAACCTAGCTTGGCACAACCTAGCTTGGCGCAACCTGGCTTGGCACAACCTAGCTTGGCCCAACCTAGCTTGGCACAACCTAGCTTGGCCCAACCTAGCTTGGCCCAACCTAGCTTGGCGCAACCTAGCTTGGCGTAACCTAGCTTGGCACAACCTAGCTTCGCACAACCTAGCTTGGTGCAACCTGGCTTGGCTCAACTTGGCTTGGCATAACCTAGCTTGGTGCAACCTAGCTTGGCACAACCTAGCTTGGCACAACCTAGCTTTGCGCAAGCAAGCTTGGCACATCCTAGCTTGGCACAACCTGGCTTGCATAACTTGGCTTGTACAACCTGGCTTGGCGCACACTTGACAAGTAACAAGTGAACTTGATATGACAAGTATAATCTTGCTAGTGGCCCGTCGAGGCGCACTCCTGACAAGTAATCTTGACAAGTAACAAGTAACCTGACATGACATGATAATTTTGAACGTTGTTACGACAGCTATCCTAACTTGCTAAGTAACTCTTGTCTTGACACTGTGGTTGATTTTCTTGATTGTGCGTGTATAAGCTACATGTCTCGTCTTGCATCATGTCTAGGACATGGATTCCTAGTTACCACGGTCAGGGATTCATAACGAATCTGACTAGGTTAATGACTAGATTAATCAAGTAGTTCATATAGAGAGATTTTCTTAGTTACAGGCGATCCCGTTATCCCGGCCACACCAGAAGGACTTATAGCCTGCCGACGAGTAAGGCACATTTCTAGCTCACTATCATGTGGGGCACTTCTTGAAAATGTAAGTACTGAAAGTACACGAGTAAGCTTGATAACTCTTGTAACTCTAATAAATCTCCTCGCATGGATAACCTGGATAGTCTACAGGGCTTGTGACTGCGGGAACATCTCAATTGCATCTTGTTAGTAACTAAGCTTGTGATAATCCTAGTTAGCTAACAATAGCAAGCTGTAGGACTTGATTGGCCGTGCTTGAATGAATTATCTCATGATTAACATGGGAATTATATTCTACCTCTTGTTCCTCCTACGGCAGCTAATGTTTTATGTTAACTCAGTCCCTCAGGTTATTTAACTATGCTCTTTTATCAGTTCTTCTTCATTATATGCTGGTTTTAGTTCCTAAGTGAAGCCTCCCTTGTGGCACTTGCTCTTTCTGGGTTCTGACCCAGCTGGTTTTGTATGGCCAGATTTCGGAGTGATTCCCGAGGATCTTCCTGCTTATAAGCCAGATGGTGAACACCTGACGTAATTCTGGCAATGAGTGGGTTTCTTATTTTGCTCTCCAACTCTATTGTAAATTATTCTTTTGAGGCATTTAGCCGCTGAACAAGTGTTAGCTCGTGTTGAAACTTAATTTCTGTTTGCCTAAGGGCTGTATCATGATTGACAAATCCTAGGGTTAATCATGTATGACTTAACTCTTACTAATCTCGCATTTTGTATGACTAGCTTCATGATCATCTGAATATGTAATATTTGCGATGCCTTATTTTGTATGTCTGATGATCTAACATCTTGTACAATTTATTTGCTTGCTGGAGATTGAGACACTAGGCTTGCTCTTGACCATAGAGACCGATGGATTGTAGTTTAACCCTCATGCATCTAGACAGCCATGACCGTATTGCGAGGTGGGTTGCACTTCAATGTACGCAGCTGGCTGTGTTTGTCCCCCGCTCTCCAAGATTATGGTTCTGAGGTGTAACACTTAGTCCCTCGGTTCAACAAGAGTTGTTGGATGTTAATCCTTTAGCGATTTGTATTGACCTTTTTCTTCTCCAGAACCTCCACCGACTCGTAAACCGGCTCCAGCTGCTGTAGTGGATGCCCCTCCGATGACTGTTTTGGAACCAGTAACCATTGATGCCAATCTTACCTTATCTGCAAAGACAATTACGGCGCTTACTTCAGCTAGTCTGACGTCACCACCGGCCTTCGATGACGCTTCAAGTGCCACAGTTCCCAAAGAGGCGTCAGTTCTAAAGGAGGCTGCTACGGAAGTTCCAGCTCCTTTTATAATCTAACCTCCAGTAGCCCCTACGCTACACGAGATACCTTCTCGAAATGATGAAGAGATGATAGAGGCAATGCAGGACTTTGATTTTGGGGACGAATAGATCGAGAAGGACCCTGTTGATGCTGCCTCCGACCTTAAAAAGGCTGAATTAAGCCCAGGTTAAGCAGTGACCCAAGAGGGTCAGAACTTAGTGGCCAAGGATGGCCAGATTACAATCAAGGGTAATAAACATCCTGCTGAAGATGAGGGCGACCAGAGCCCTAGTGATGATGATTAGATTCTTGTTGAATTGCTAGGCGATAAGGACTATGATGCTGAAATTTGGGGCAGCAGATGCCCAGTTGATGAAGATAAGGGTGATGTGGGCCTCGCTGAAGGTATAAAAGGCCCCGAGGGTGATGAGAACCCCGATGCTAAAATTGAGGGGATTCCTGCCCTTGTTGAGCACGTTTTTGCAACGGAGAGGGCCGAAGTGGCAGCCCAAGGAGGATAGGTTGAGTCAGGGCCAGAGGAAGCCATGTGGGCTCGGAGGCTGGGAGCAGCTGCTTCATGTCAGGAAGTTCTGAGGCAGGAAGCAGCCAAACATGTGCAGCAGTATCTTCTTCTATAATAGAAAGACTCATTACAAAAAGAGATATTGCACCTACTGACACCCAATATGTTCCCACCAGTCTAGGTAAATTTCTGACCTTATCTGCTATTGCTTTTTATTCATTGTTGTGTGATATAACGATTTTGATTTGAATTACAACAGCATATATAGGGACGATAACTGAAGTCCCAATAGTCCCTACCATATTTAGCCTCAGTTCAACCATAGCTCCCTTGTATATCGGAATACATGCCATGGAAGGAAGCTCGTCAGGGAGACCTGTAAGAAGACCTTCAAGTGCTGATGTTGCGCCGATCGCCAATATTCCTCCAGTTTTGGTAGAAAGTGAAGTTTCAAATATAGCGACAATACCTGGTGTGGAGGCATTGATGAGCAGTCTCATCCGTACTTATACGGATACCTATAGAAGCATGGAAAATATTGCTTTTAGTCCCACATCGAAAAGGAGAAGAAGAAAGGGCTCACTCCATTATATAAATAGAGCCCCTTAGACTCCTTTAAAAAGGGCACCAACTTCCTTTTCCTCCTTCCAACTTGGACTCTTCCTAATACGCACCTTCGGGTGCTAAGTCGAAGAACTCTAGGGCAGTACGGGCTCAACAAGCCTAGGCAACTGTCCAAGCTGCTGACCGTCAGTGGGCACCGTTAACTGTTATACGGGCTCCTGATGGAAAGTTATATAGAACCACCCGCGTCCAGTCCCCCAGGGCTAACGGACAGGGTAGGTCTTAGAAGTCTTCCAACAACGATCGAGCGCAATGCTTTACTAGCCTCGAATCAGGGAGCAAATATGATGGTCCCAAAAGTCTCCCTACAACGATCGAGAGCAGTATTTTACTAGCCTCAGATCAGGGAGCAAATATGATGGTCCCAAAAATCTTTCTACAACGATCGAGAGCAAGTGATTTTACTAGCCTCAGATCAGGGAGCAAATACGATACCTACGCACCCGGGCGCTCAGGATACCCGGGCCCACAAAACGGATGCAAAGGTAGATCGATCTGCTCTCAACTTGCGAGAGGTGGTCATTCACAAACATAAGGAGAGAGAAGCAACATTGATGTGTGAGAAGCTCTTTCCAGGACATCACTGTACCCAAGACGCCATCAACTACTGCTGCCACAAGACAGTGGCTCCACCACCAAGGCAGTCTGTGTTCTAGCAACTGTGACCTACTGTGCCTTTTCAACATATTCTCGAAAACATGATGCCAAGTGAAGACGTGGTAACATCCTACTCTCAACTAGATGCATTACTCAGATGTCTCAGTTAGGCGCATCGTCTCAGTCAAGCGTATCACAATCTTCTGAAGGAGTCCACCATCAAATCTTCTTCGAACAAGGAGATCTATAATCCACAGTGCCAACACTCGCCAATGAGGAAGGTCGG
The DNA here is from genome assembly GCA_029216955.1 of Iris pallida. NCBI lineage: Eukaryota > Viridiplantae > Streptophyta > Magnoliopsida > Asparagales > Iridaceae > Iris > Iris pallida. Next base: position 28,551,459 of record JANAVB010025598.1, on the reverse strand, counting down.
TCAAATTCATTCTTTTCGAGAAGTCAAGAGGGGACAAACAAAACTCTTTTAAATCGTGACATTCGGTGCAACACCTTCTCCTAGGGCCCCCATACCCATCCAGCCGGAAGATATCCTTCATGCGGCTTAGTCATGAAATATTCCTCATGCGGCTTGATCATGAGATGGCCTCAGGCGGCTCGATCAGAAGGCATTCCTCATGCAATTCGGTCATAAGACATTCGTCATGCGGCTCGGTCATGAGACGTCCTTCATGCAGCTCGGTCAGAAGGCATTCCTCATGCAGCTCGGTCATTCCTCATGCGCTTGGTCATAAGACATCCTTCATGCGGCTCGGTCATATGACATTCCTCATGCGGCTCGGTCGTGAGACGTCCTTCATGCGGTTCGGTCATGAGACATTCCTTCATGCGGCTCGGTCATGAGACATTCCTTTATGCGGCTCGGTCATGAGACATTCCTTCATGCGGCACGGTCATGAGACGTCCTTCATGCGGCTCGATCATGAGACATTCTTTCATGCCGCTCAGCCATGAGACATCCCTCATACAGCTCGGCCAGGAGACATTCTTAATGCGGCTCGGTTATGAGACGTCCTTCATGCGGTTCGGTCATGAGACATTCTTCATGTGGCTCGGTTATGAGACGTCCTTCATGCGGCTCGGTCATGAGACATTCTTTATGCGGCTCGGTTATGAGACAGTCCCTCATGCGGCTCAGCCAGAATACATCCTTCATGTGGCTCGCCACAGAATAGTAGTTGAGACACGTGGCAGAGATTGACCAAGTCTTAACAGTTCAGATTTACTACAACAAACAGATCATGATCAATCTCAACCAACCCCCAGTTGTACACTATAAACCGAGTCTCAAGGCACAGTTACAACGATGTCGCCCAAAATTTGCCACGGGGCTATACATCCCATTCCTTATGAATTCCTATAAATAACAAGGTGCTATTCCCTTACAACAGAGGCATAGATAGACGCATAGGAAAGCACACAAAGCTCAGAAGCAGACTCTTCCCTTCGTGTCTTCAGAGAGCATTTCTTTACCGGAGCCGAGGTTGCATTCGATCGTCCAAGGAGCAAGGCAGAGTTGATAACACTTTCCCGAGCCTCTACCGTCACCCCCCAGAATCAAAACTAAACAATTGTACTTAGATTGCTTTTCCTAGGTTTTGTTCCTAGGCTCTCTTTTGTACAAGCGAGTTTGTAATTATAAGTCAAGTTCAGTCCTCCTATAAAATTGTTCTATTCTACGACGATCAATGGAAAATAATACCTTTTTCACCTCTCTACATTCCTTGATTTAGTTGGCTATGGAGAAAAATTATCTTTATGAGTTTGTAAGGAGGTACTCTCTTTATCCAATTGAGTCCATACACAAATTTAGGGACATAGAGAGGGCAGCGACCTTAGAGAAAATCCTATCAGAGCTAGAGGAGCCAATCCAGTCTTACCAGGATATGGCCAGAGGAAACATAAATCGGCTGGTGGATGCTATCCTGCTTACCACCTACTGTCTGTAACCCCCTATCATGTTGTACCGACACTTAGACACATCATACTACTATTGGCACTGCCATGCCAAAGGGGTAATTCCCTGCCTTGAACAGGGAGCAGCTCCCTAATCCCTGCTGTCAAGGGACCAAGTCCCCTCTCTCATGTGTGTTACACTCACATTCCCTCACAATATCACATAGGAACACAATACGGTAGCCTATACACTCACTGTCACTTAGGGACAACACCTATCTTACCTTACTCACATGCATGTCTTAGTTCACACACATGTATAAACTAAACTGCCATTTGCCACGTATCACTCACATAGTATCCACTTGAAACACACACACACACACACACACATGTATACACTAAACTGCCATTTGCCATACACACACACACACACACACACACACACATATATAAATATATATATATATATATTTTATATATATATATATATATATATATTAAATATATATATATATATATATATATATATATATATATATATATATATTTTATATATATATATATATATATATATATATATATATATATATATATATAGACACACACACACACACACACACACACACACACATATATATATACATATTTAACCATCCTTCTCTGATGCAAGCTCTCCCTCCTCTCCCCCTTTCCTGCAGCGCCCATGGAAGCGTGACGCAAGCCGCTCCCGTCGGTCGCCCCCGGCGACGGGGCCGGGCCCGTTCATCCCAGGCGGCTCTCCACCCCCCACACTTGTACCATCTCCAGCACTGGGCTCGCAGCGCGTCCGTCGCCCGCAGTCACGCCTCAGACTGCCCCATCCGACCCCGGCTTGGACCCATCACAGCTAGCCTTAGTAGCCTTCTCCTCCGTCGGGATCGCCCCGAAGCTACGTTGGCCGCCTTCGGCCAGCGACCAGGAAGCTTCTCCTGCCGTCGTCGGATCCCCGCCCCAAGCGGCTGCTCCACCTGGCGCTTACAGAGGAGCTCAGCCCCCGCGATCTCCCCCTCTGGTTTAGCACCTCCTCTCCGGTAGCCCCTGCCCACGGTAGCGTCTCGCGGCCTCAGCTTTCAGAGGGGCCTCGTGGACTCTGTCGCCTGGGACTCCGAGCCTTTCCGTTCGGTTCGAATTTGAATTTTGTAAATTCGAATCTTCCGCCAGTGCATGCGCCCCCTTCCCTCCTCGGGGCCATGCGCCCGCACCCCTGCCGTCGAGATTATGCGCACTCCTTCTCCGCGCGTGCGTATGCTCTCAACCACCTCACGGTATCATATGCGCCCACGTCGCCATCTGGCGACCATGCGCCTAACGGTACGGCAGGGCACGCGCCCCAGCCCAGCTGCCATGCGCCCCCACATTCGCCTTCGGTTATGCGCCAGCAAAGCCAGCTCCAAGCATGCACCCGCGGGTCTGGGCTGTGCGCCCCCGGCTTTAGGGGACCTCCCCCCTCTCCAATCCTCTACTGTTGGTTGTTCGCCCGCGGGACCTGGCCGGGGTGTATGCGCCACCATCCCCGCGGTAGTATTTGCACCCACGTCGACATCTGTCGACCATGTGCCCAACGGCCTGGCAGGGTATGTGCCCCAGCCCAGCTGCCATGCGTACACCGCATCTGCCTTCGGTCATACGCTGGCATCAGGGGGCCTTCTCCATCTCATATCCTCTGCAGTCGGCTATGCGCCTGCGGAAGCTGGCCGGGGAGCATGCGCCCCGACCCCACAGGGTTTGCATGTGCCAGCACCTACTGGTCTTGCGTGTAGCCCTCTCTGTCAGCCTACGGGACCCAACTCTGAGAAACCCGAGTGGCATAACGCGCAGCCCGGTGGATCCCCCCCGGCTCACGGCACAGCATTCACTCCATCCAACAACCTTTATCCCTCCCCACCCGGGCAGCAGCCGTCACCCTTCTCCGGTCGTACATCGACGCCATCTTTTGCAGACATATTGAGACCAGATCGAGTAGCACAGTTGCCTTCCGTCACGAAGGAACTCGAACTTCCTGAGATCGAGTTCACTACCCCACCTGAAGGCCAAACCATCAGAGTGCCGTTCTACCCCGACGAAATTTCCTTATTATCCTCATTTTTTTCGAAGACCTTTGTGCTGAAATTCCAGACCGGATGCCCTGAACTGCCCGTCGCTAAAGAAGCCATCGCAGGTTGAGGCCTCTCATCAGCATACAAGGTCGCACCACAGAACACAAAACACCTCCTCCTCCACCTCTCTTCTGATCCCGACTGCTTCCTGGTTTGGGCTAAGGGCACCACCAACATCGGATCAATCAGCGTGAAGATCGCTAAATGGTCCTCCAGTTTCAACCCTAATGTCGAATCAAAGATCATCTCGATGTGGATCACCTTGCCGAAACTCCCTCTGGTCTACTTTGTACCCGCAGCACTCAAGAGAACTGCCAGCTCCTTCGAGACCCTATTAGCCATCGCCGAAGAAACCAGCAATCTCTCCAAAGACAACTACGCTAAGATTTGTGTAGAGATCAACCTATCCCTCGACCTCCTATCACTCATTCAACTCGAGCTTAGGGGACAGACCCAACTCTAGCCTCTTGAGTACAACAATAGCATTAGCTTCTGCAAGTACTGTTAGATCAGAGGTCACATTTCGAAGAATTGCTTTAAAGCCCTCCCGGAACTCAGGAAGAAAGCACCACAAAAGACCTTATCCTCGAGGTCAACCCAACTCCCTATACCAGGCACTATCCTTCCCCTCCCTAACTCACACTCGCACTTTGCTGAAAGTGATAGCTCCCCCAGCCCTCGTGTTCCCACGATATCAAACATTTGTATGGCTCCGAACAAGCCAACAGATATTACCCTCCTTAATAGATTCGAGATCCTAAGCTCCTCTTCTGAGGTCAAAGACCAATCGAACCCCCTCTCCAACAGGTCAACGCCTGATGAAGATGGAGAGATTGTCGACGGTCTGGCCGTCGTTGACTCGGGCGTATCAGGGGATCCCAGGTTGGCGCTGACTTTCCACCCTACCCTTGTTGACCCACCCACCTCCTCCCTCCCGGTCGAGGATGTGCAGTCATTGGGACCAGAGTATGAGGCCAGGATCCGACAAGCTCAGGATTCCGGCTTTCTGAACCCCAACAACTCCCTCAACGCTCTGGCCGAGATCGAGACAGAACTCGTCGACCCCCCGAAGAACGCAGTAGGAACCGGGGCTCCGTGCCACCGAGACTCGAAGGCAGCCACCCCCCCCAGTATCCCAAAGGGCCCCCACTATCCATCAAAATAAGAAGAAAAAGAATCAAGCCAAAGCGCCCTCGTCCATGACCACACGGTCAGCCTCAAAGCTCAACCCCACCCCCAATCGCAATCATGCTAATGCTTAATATCCTGACATGGAACATCAGAGGGCTGGCCAATAAACCAACCATGAGGAGACTAATCTCCCTCATCAAAACCTACCGGATTGACATTATAGTTATCATCGAACCCAAAATCCACCAGAGAAAGCTCAAATCCATCCAACTTCAGCTTGGTTTCCCGAACGCCATTGTTGGGTGTCAGGACATCTGGATCCTCTTCTTCGATGAACGCCACTTCGGTACCGTCCTCGACTCCAACCAGGTGCTCTCTTGCTGGATCGAACACCCCATCCTCCCCTCTAGATCCCTTATTTTTGCTGTCTACGGCAGCTGCGACTACACTGAGCGCAAATAGCTATGGAACACCCTTATGGACACTCATAGCTCCCTCAACAGTTTCCCGTGGCTATGTCTTGGGGACTTTAACACGATCGTAAACATTAAGGAAAAGTCGGGGGGTCGCCCTCACCAACAACCAGCCATGAACGGCTTCAACTCCTTCATTTTTCAAGCAAACTTACACCCCCTCCCCTACTCTGGTAACTCCTTTACTTGGTGCAACATGGAAGAAGGAGATCGTCGCCAATATTCCTGCTGGACCACGTACTCGTCGACAACCGGTGGTCCGACATTAATCTTATCTCCAACCTCTCCTACCTTAACTCCACAGAATCCGATCATTCTCTCCTCCTTATTGAGGTCAGCAACAACTCCAACCCTATTTAAAAACCCTTTAGATTTCTAGACTTCTGGAGACACCATCCTCAATTCCATAACATCGTGGCTGACGCCTAGAATTCGGCATATAATCCAGACCCCTCATCAGAGTAGCTGTGAAGCTCAAGGCCACCAGCAGCGCTCTTACTTCCTGGAGCAAACTCACTTTTACCAATATCTTCTAAGAAATTAAAGCAGCGTAGGACGACATCACTCATACTGAGATTAGATTTGCTACGGATTGCTCCTCAGATAACCGAGCCACACTGAACCTTAACAAGGCTATCCTTAAATCTGGCCAGAAAGTTGAGACAGAATTTTGATAGCAAAAAGCCAGGTTGACTTGGGACATCGAGGGCGACAGAAACTCTACTTTCTTCCATGACTGCATTAGGGGATGCAGACATCAACTCACTCTTTATCAAATCTCTGACGATAATGACAACTTACTCAAAAAACAACGGAGCATCCAGGCGGCTGCCACCAACTTCTACTCCAAACTCTTCACTAAAGATATCGTAGTCCAGGATGACATCTTCCTGGCTAAGTTCCCTCCCTTAATTGAAGAGCAGGACAACGAACTTCTATTAATCCACACTTCACGGAAGAAGTTAAGTCCGCGGTCTGGGCTCTTGACGAACACAGCGCTACTGGTCCAGACGGATTCTCTGGGGTTTTCTTCCGGTCGTACTGGAACATCATTCAGACCGTTGTGATCGAAGCCGCAACCGCTTTCTTACAAGGAGCGTGCTATCATAAAGCCTTATCTCGGGCCAACCTCATCTTAATCTCCAAAAAAGATAACCCGGAGACCTTCAAAGACTTACAGACCGATCAGCTTATGCACCTTCACCAATAAAATTATCTCTAAGATCATCGCCACCCGCATGGCCCACATCCTCCCCAAGATTATCTCCGAGAATCAAAGCAGCTTTGTCCGGGGGCGGAACATCGCTGATAATATCCTCCTAGCCAAGGAAATGATAACATGCATGAAATTCCCATCCAGGGGGGTAATATAGCTATCAAGCTTGATATAGAGAAGGCTTACGATCGCCTGGACTGGCAATACATGATTTGGGTTCTCAAGGTATACGGGTTTTCCAAAACTTGGATAGACATCATATACAGATCCATAAGCAACTCATGGTTCTCTACGGTCATCAACGGTCAAGCGGACGGCTTCTTCAAATCTAGCCGAAGTATTCGTCAAGCTGACCCTCTATCTTCCACCTTATTCATTATTGCCGCCGAAGCCCTCAGCCGAAACCTCAACGACATGGTCAACATCCCCAGATTCTACCACTTCTATACCACCATGGGCTGCCCCCTAATCACCCACCTGGCCTACGCCGATGATATCCTCATCTTCTCCTCCAATGATGTCGGCTCTATGGTGGTGGTCTGTAACATCCTGGATAAATACACTAGATGTTTCGGTCAATGGATCAACTACGACAAAAGTATCATCTATACCCACCACAAAGCTGACAGGAGCCATTCGACCACTCCCACCAATCTCACCTCCTTCACCACAGCATACCCGTCGTTCACCCACATGGGGTATCCATTGGTTTACGGTAGATCTAATTCGGGCATCTTCGGCGGGCTTGTTAACAAAACTTGAAAGAAGATCGAGGGGTGGTACAACGCAACTCTATCTCCAGGAGGCAAGATGATCCTCATCAAGCACATTCTGTCTTCTATCCCCATCTACACCCTGGCCGTTACCTCCCCGCCTTTGAAGGTTTTATCCTCCCTGGAGGCACTCTTCGCCAACTTCTTCTGGGGATATCAAGATGGTAAGGATAAGCATGACTGGGCCAGCTGGGACATGATGGCCAAACCTACGGATGAGGGGGGCCTCAGATTCATCAGATTAGCGCATATTGTGGACGCATGCTCCATGAAATTGTGGTGGAAGTTTAGATCGCATAACTCTATCTAGACGCGGTTCATGAAAGCTAGATACTTCCAATACTCTCACCCTACGACGGCAGAGGCCAACAACCGTTCTTCAGCTTCCTGGTGTCGTATTCTTCACGGACGTCAGCTAGCGGAACCCTTTATCCGCATGTGACTTGGCAACGGCTCCTCTTCGCCTTACCATGAACGGTGGATTGGGAACGCGGTCTATCATCTCTCCTCGACCGTTCCCCCAACTGTATGATCCAGGATCTATGGGACCCCGCATCGGGTTCGAAATGGGACCGAATTAGTGCGTAGATTGGGCCGGCGGCGATGACCGAGATCAAAGCTGTGGACGTTCGGATCAACGATCTCCCAGACGCATTACTTTGGGCTCCCTCCGTCGGAGGTTCGTTCACGATGGCCTCTGCCAGGTGCAAGGTGAGGGGCGGCGGCATATCTTTCCCATAGATCGCTCCTTTTTGGCAATCATGCATACCCATTAAGTGGTCAATTATGATATGGAGAGCTCAGCGCAGGAAGCTTCCGACCGACGACTCCCTAACCACCATCAATTTTAGACTCGTATCCAGCTGCCACTGCTGCACCTCCCACAAACCAGAAACAGTAGAACACATCCTGCTCTCCGAAGATCTTGCTAATCAGATTTGGTATGACCTTGCTCGACGCTGCTGGAAGACACATCGGCTCGGGGGCTTCAACGATCTCCTGGTCAACTGGGGCGATTCCTATTATCATCAAATCGCTGCAGCCGCTGGTATTTGGGTACTCTGGAATAACCGAAACAAATTCAGGTATGAAGAACGCCAATACAACCCGGCTCAACTGATCCGCGAAGTCCTCCGTCAAATTTTTAAACTCAGGGCCCGCTGCTCCCACTCCACTAACCAATTTTGGGAAGCTCTGTGTTAGCCCGTCAGCAGCGCCTAACGGTGCTCGATTTCGTTTTTAGCTTTTGTGGTCTCTTCGTGCTTGGCGTGCTTACTTGTATAGGCATCTGCATTTTGCGCCTGATACATCAATAAAAGTTCTTTTTTGCCAAAAATAAAATAAAAATAAAAATAAAAATAAATAAAATATATATATATATAGTGTATATGACACACATACACACCCATATACATTATATATGACACATTCATATATAAATCACATACACAAGCCTATGTGAAACAATTGACACACACTACATTACATATATTATATCTAGATACATTTGACACACACACACACATATATATGAATATGCACACTCATGACACATGTATACTAAATTTAACCGTACGAATCATGAGATACCATGAAATAATACCACGTATCCTATTTAGGACACGTACCCCAAATCTTGACTCAAATAGGACACAAATTTTTTTATAAGGACACGTATCGAACACTTGGTGCACAAGCTTGCGATATGCCTAAGATACTCTACTGAACCTTGTCAGAATCCTACCAAACTTCATAGGAAAGCCTAAAATGACAATTAGAAGCTAACTAGAGTGGTGTCTAGCTAGTGCAATATGTCATATAAAATATGACATGTATATGACAAGTGTAGGAGGAGTAAAACTCCCAAATTATTCTCGTGTCCTAGTGTAACATGACACAACCCATTAGTATCCATTTATGGACACATATCTTGCCTCATACATCATTCACATGTCCATTTAATTTGTGAAACCAAATGACAAACACTTGGTTTACCATTCTCAGATTTTTCCAAAGATGGCTCAAAAAGCCTATGAAACTTCTACCAACATGGTCATTAGAGCCTTGCCCTTCCCCATATGGGTACCTCTAGTCTATGGTGAGTTCCTAATAGTGTCATGCAAGAAAATATTGTAAACGAGGTGAAATGACAAGTACTTTATATATTGGGAGATGGATTCCCAAAAATACATCCAAAGAGGACTCAAGTGTCAAGTAGGACACAATCCTTCAAGCTTTTGGCCTCCTCTTCTTATGCTCCTTGGTCTCCAAGCTCCGAGCCTTCTAGGATGAAGAATGGGTAAACATTTGAGAGAGTTTGGAGGGATTTTAGTGGAGGAATGGATGGGAAATGGAAGAGCACTAAAACTAGGGTTTTGAGCTCCAAAATGAGAGGTGGAAGAATGAAACCTCTCTCCCAATTGTGGCTAGTCATAAAGCCCTAATTTTGCCTATTTGAAATATCTAAAATGCCTTCTCAAGTTGTCATGAATGTTTGGTTGACCTATGGAAGGTTTTAGCCTAAGTGGTTGATTAGTCCTAACCCTATTCATGACATATTATGACTTAAATGAGTCTAATTGTGCCTAACTTAAAATGTTGGTCCAAGTATCATGACAAGTTCAAAATTGGTTCACTAACCATGGGTCCAATAAATAGTCTATTCTACTAATAAATACAACCATCACATTAAATTAAATAAAAATACACAATATAGATAATATAAATTGACAAAAATATCCCTGTTTGGAAATGTGGTAGTGACAATCTTACCCCCTAGAAAAATTATGTTCTCAAAATTTAAGTTGGTTGTACCCTGTCTAGGTCAAACCCCTAGCAATCATAGTCCAAGAAACCTATTTAAATAATACACCTAATTATGGTCGTACTGGTCATTAGGGGTGAGCAAATACCGACCGATACCAAAAAATCGACCGAATACCAATTAAATTTTTTTTGAAAAACCGAACCGAAATTATGTACCGATACCGAATTGTCGAACCGACTAAATTACAGTATAATGGTAATGGTAACGGTTTGAGTGTAATACCAGACCGAAAATGCCGAACCGAACTGACACACACACACACACGTATATACACACACACAGGCACACATTTTTTTAATGTTGTTCATGATTAATTTTACACTACTCATTTTTTATTTTTATCTTTGTTTTGGTTGGTTTCCTAGAACTTGGAATGGATTTTAGTAGACTTGAATTTTTGTTAAGAATGCTAAGAATTGAGTTTTTGATCTTTTGAGCTTATGTTTTTTGGCTCTCATAGAATTTTGAAGTGAATTTTGGTTACTTAAACTTATACTAAAGATTAAACTTAGTGACCGCGTTTGATATTTTAAGCCCATTTTTAGGTGTTTGCGACTTGTTACATATTGTTCTAATAATTTTGATTAATTGTTTGGTTGGTAGAGGCTTGGCTTTAAAATTAATGCTTCCAAAATAGAAATATATATATATATATATATATATATATATATATATATATATATATATATATATATATATATATATTATAGGTTAAGAGGTTCTACAATATTAAATGTGTTAATTGATCAAATATTAATTGGTAAAATACCGATACCGAATAAAAATCGACCGAATACCGATTTAACCGAAACCGAAAAATTGATTCTAAATGGTACGATATTGGTATTAAATTTTCAAATATCAATTTTAAAAAATCCCAAAAAATCGACCAAATACCGACCGATTATACCGACGCTCACCCTACTGGTCATGATGTCACAGTCTAAATCAAAGTCACCACACTTTCAAAAGAAGCTGCCTCAAAACTAATAAAGGTGAAGCCCAATGAGGAATTAAACTAGAGAAACTAAAAATATCTCTACCCTGATCTAATAGGGTGATGGAATAGAACTCAATGATAACAAGGTAGAATGATACAGATGATATGTTAAGAACCAATGAGGATGGATATGTTGTTAAGAACTCAATTCTAGATACAATCTGATAACCATACACGTTTATCCAGAATCATGTTACCCAAAATCCCTTCCACGCTAGTAAGTATGGCTACGATAAACTATAGGATCCATAACTAAGGTACATACTCTAGAATCATAGTAACTAAAAATTTTGCCCTACCGCATGTGTCACGACCCGCACCCAGTGTGAGGGCACGAGAAGTAACGAACGCCCAGCCTACGCCGCAGTGTCGGCGGTAGAACGCTGTCCTGAGTTACCATATCTAACACAATCTAACCAAGCTATGAATAGAGAGTAAATAATACGTAACTCAATCACAATACTAAGATGGAACAGAAGAATAATCTCAAGAAAGTCACTATAAAGGTATAGGTGTAAACCACCAGAAATATCTTAAGTACAACTCATAAAAGTCTCAAAAGAAAATGCAAAATAAAGTACTAAGTCTCAGCTAGACTATGGGCAAGTCCTCAGCGACTGTGGGATCCTCCTGTGGGTCCACGTCGCCAGTGTCATTTAAGCCAATGCCAGAATAAGTAGGACAGTACTCCTCATCATCACCTGTAAAATTTTCAACATGCCCAATCAGGACAGAACGAGCACATATCTCTCACAATAGTTCATATCAGGAATGGACACATAAAGCAAGCTATAGAAAACTATACATGAATCGCTGTAAAGAGAAATCAACATGAGAGAAGATATAACTGAGATATAAATATGATAAATAGAGAATATAACCTTCTACGTGAAACAGAGCATGAATTGGTTATGTAAACAGTTTGGGTCGCACATGGATACAACTACGGAAAGAACATGCATAACAACTACTGGGGATAATGATCACATAACCAACTACACTCTCCCTGCCCCCAACCAATACACAAGGATCAAAGCATGTTATGTTATTGCACATGGATAACAACTACTGTATACATGGAGCTCATATGGTCATGAGTGTATATGAATAACATATGAGTGCACATGGATATAAGTGAATACATGGAGTACATGATGAACATGATAAAGCACATGAAACATGACATACTCGATGTATCCGAGGGGATAACATCGCATGAAAAGATCCATAGGGTACCGATCCGTGTGAATGTCGTGTCAGCATCAAGTACACTAGTCTATAACAAGAGTACATGTCCAAAGAAGCATGAAAAGATCAGAGAATGTACTCGCCTGGCAATCCGAACTGCTGATGATGAAAAGTGACTGGACTGGAGTAATACGATCCTATTTAAAACAACCACATGTTATCATACAGTCTAAAATATCATAAAAAAAGTCTTCAATGCAAATTCTACATGAATTTGGTCAATCTAAGTCAAAGTCAACCTTGGGTCAACTTTGGTCAACCAAACTAGTCAAACTAGGTCAATGTTGGTCCACTACTAGTCTTAGAGTTGATTTGGTATGTGTTGGTGGTATCTTAGGTTTTCAAGAAGTCTAATATCAACAATCAATGAAATTCAAATAGCACTACTTTAACACACAATACCCTATGTTTAATCCCCATACTTAGACTAATATCTACTAAATTCTAGGCTAGGATATCTTTTAGGAATTCTCTAGTTTAGAATAGGGTAATCTAAATTCTTGAATCCTCACCACACAACCCAATGTAACCACACACTTGAACACATGCACTTGACATGCTGGTGTTGCTACTGCCATTGCAGTTGGCTATTTATTTCAGCCCTGCTACTATGCAGCATGCCATTGCTGCTGTTGCAAGCCTCACTGCTTGCTTACTTCCTGAATTTCATCACAAAACATCAGCCTATCTAACCAATACACACATACATATAAACCTTAAAACCAAATCCTACTCTAACTACAACAACTAGTCCTTAGTAACATCTAAACTGGACTGGACATTACTAATTCCTAACTAACAATCAGCTAACATTGAACTAACTGTCAACAAAACTGGAAATGAAACTGGAACAGGAAAACTAGAAAATCTAACAACACAATACCTATTGCTAACCCAAATGGATCCCAGCCCTATTTCTATTAACAAACTACTAGGTATCACTTATATATGTCTAATAGGTTCTAAAAGGGAAACTGAACTATTAAGGAAAACCCTATACTAAGTGTCAACCCAATATTGATCAAGGTCTTAACCCATTGCAAACTAGCAAGTAAACTCTCATATAGGCCAGAAGGGATCTATGGGTTGCCTACATGATTTCACATGACAGGAAAATTTGTGAAATATGAAACAATGGGAACTGACAGGAAAACAGGAACTTTCAAGCAACCTGCTACTTGAAACACAACCTTCAAATTCAACTCTCGATACTACAACCTAATAGGTATTTACCTAGATATGTATAATAGGATCCTGTAGGTCGATTTACACAGAAAATACCTGGAACCGAACTGGAAAGACTCAATACTGCACAGTGAAGAAAAACTGGAATTTAAAGACTCATCTAACCTATGGCTACTCAATTTCGGATACAGCCTAAACTTTGATTCACACTAACATGCATCACCTAGAGGGGGTCAAAAAGGATTTGTAGGTCGAGTTTTGATCAGGAACCACATTCGAAAACTGAGCAAAATACTAAACAGTACAAGAAAGAAAACTAGAACAGTAAATCTGATACCAACTGATACTCTATGCCAACCCAATTCGATCACAGCCCTACTCTTGATACAATCTAATAGATACTCCAAGATATGGTAGTGTAGGACCTGTAGGTTTGATTTATACAGCATATTGTATCGGATTATGATGGGATCAATAATCAGGAAACTGAACAGGAAGGCAAATTGAAACTGAAAATCTGACTTAACTTGATACTCAACCAATTATCTAATCATGACCTAAAACCCTTGAAAAACCCAATGATGTTTGAAACTAAAGGTTGGTAATGATTCCTGCGTGTGTGTAGGTGCTACCCAGGTCGTGTCGTGTCCTGAAGACAAGACACGACGTGTCCAAAAACAAATCCTAGAGTGGTTGAAACTCAAAGAACTAAACATCGTGCACGCGTGTCACACGATCTAGGGCTCGACACAGAGCAAGGTAAGACACGTGGTTGCTCGTACACGTAGCCCACATATAGGGCTACATGCCCACGTGTCTGTACTGGCCATTCGACGCGTGTTCGAGTCGCACGACACGCGTATCGGACGCCAAAAATTGGCGCGCGTGCGACAGTTCAAAATCAGTGCCACGTCGATTTCTCTCTCTACGCTCCACGAAATCCCACGAAACATTACGAGGGTGTTGTCAGTCGTGGGGCCTAGATACAGACCAAAAATCTTGGGTTGAATTGCTGTGTCCAAAGAGAAAGGACACAGCAGTAGCAGGACACGCGCGCGGTCCTTGTGCTGCGCGTGCGTGTCTTGTTTCGGACACGAAAACGTGTCGATTCAACCAAGAACCTAGGGCTTAGGAATCCTGACCTATAGGGCTATAAATTCATGAAATTAGATCACAAAATAAACATGTTTAAAATCTAATAGGAATTTCATCGAACACCTATAAACCTAATCCGATACGTGTCCGATACACCTATCAAACGGACACGAAACTTAACCAAACTTCATAGGTAGTTCTAGGGTACCTAGGTGCATACTAATATGAAGAAAAATTAGAAGAAACTATGGTGTTTGGGTGTTTACCTATTGAGAGTTGAAGTCCCACGATCACAACGCACTTCGTTTGGGGTAAAACGGAGGTCGGATGAAAAAGTTATGGTTTTGGAGAGCTGGAAACTAGGGTTTTGTGAAGGGGGTGTCTATTCCAATGCAATGCTTATATAGGGGATGGGGGCTTCCTGTTTTGGCCAGCCATAGGAGTCCTAATAGGGTCAAGGATGGTTTATGGGTCCCACTCCTCTATTTAAGTTGAGTTTAAGCTCAATTAACCAAAGGCTACAAAGGCCAATTAATTAATTAGCCTAAAAATAGCCAAATGGCTTCTAAATTACACCAAAGCCTAAAAATAAAATCTAATTAGCTAGATACTCATCATAGGTCATGGTTAGTCTCTAATGTGGGTTTACTAAGTTAGACCAAAGGCTAAATCAATCACAAGTCAATAATATCTAGAAAATCACAAAATGACTAAAATGGCTAAAATGACTAAAATACCCTTATTTCAAAAAGTGGGTGTTACAAGTCTACCCTCCTTAAAATAATTTCGTCCTCGAAATTAAAATGATCCTACTCTTTCTAGGTCAATCCCCAACAATCATGGTCTCAAGAAAACTTATCTAAATCATGCAGTTGAAAAGAAATCATACAGGGTTATGGCAGGCAATCAGTCTGGAGTCTCGTCTAGCTACTAAAGTCATACTAGAACAAAATTAGTCATAAGGTATCAAACATACAAATATTATGGTAGGGTACAATAATCATCAAGATAGGATAAGGTATGGGTCAAGAACTCACCTCTACTAGGTCTGGTAGCTGGAACTCTCTCTCCTGGAGGTAGGCCTCGTCTAGGGACAAGTGTAGTAGGACAGTCTCGTATCTTGTGTGCAGCTGACCCACAAAATAGGCACAATCCTAGTCTCTTCCTACAGTCCTTCCATTCGTGCCCAAGCTTCTTACAGAAGGCACAGGTAGGCACTCGCTCAGCTGATCTCTGCTGGACAGGAATCTGAACTGGATAGGCTGGTCTAGGTTGAAAGCCTGGGTACTCCTGAGGCTCTGGGTATAAACTGCTCCTTACTCTCTTGGGACTAGGCTCCTCCCTCGAATGAATGTAATCCCGCAACAGTTGGATACTGAGACTCTGCTCTCTCACAAGCTCAGCCTGAAGTCTCTGTACTTCCCGCAAATCCTGAAGAAATTTGTGAATATGAGCTTCAACAGGAATGGCATGGGGTACCGCTCCAGGAGGCAAAGGAAGGCCCTCAGTCCCCGGCTGAACTGCAGTCCCCTTCTGAAGGACTGGAGATGGAGGGGAATTCTCTGGTGAGGCTGCTAACACCTCCTGGGAAATAGAAAGGGAAGGTACAATCTCGGTCTCATCCGGAATTACAGCTGTACACTAGGGACAAACTCTGGTCATGGGTGCCATTCTGGAAAAGATAAGGGTAAATAATAAATCATTGGGCTGTAAGGCAGTACATCATCCTATACAAATACTGGTGAAAAAAACACAACTGAGATTAACCATAAAGCATTAATATTCTAACGATGATCAAAATTGAAAGTTTAAAGCACGACTGTCAATAACACTGAAATCCAAGCACACTATATATATATATACAAGAAATTTTAGTCTCAATATGATCTAAGTTAATCCAATCCAGAATGAATAGAGGTTTGGGCAAGATGGAGAACGAGGTCGTTGAAGTCTCGGCACGAGTATCCAAGATTTGAAATCCATGTCACAATTGAATTAATTCAATTGAATAAGGTTCCAAACATTGGACGATAAAGGAATGACCAAGTCGACTGGTCGCGATCGAGGGTTTAGAATTCAACACTATTGAAATCCTAAAGGATACTGAGAGGATATAGAATTAAGCCACTATCCTCCTTTTGATGAGGAAGCTAAACGTGATACTCTGGGTTGACCTATTAAGTACAGTGCCTTGCCTTTCTGAAATATGTGAAAGACAAAAGCAAAAGAGTTCAAAGACGATATTATTGAGTACAATACGTGGTTCATAGACGACGAAAATAGTTCAAGGAGAATTGCCAAACTGTCGTGGATGAGACAGATGCTCTAGAGTCTCATCCACGTAGAGTAATATATGAAAGCGAACCAATGTGCACTAGGTTGATCAGACCATCATACACCGGTTCTGATTAGACAATATGTTAGTGGGTCGCGACCCAATAAAATATGTCATGATCAAGCTCAAAAAGGGATAAGCTTGCAAAACTAAGGCTAAATTAGCAACATAAGGTAGTCAAGTATAAGTAAGGGAGGTAATGATGAAGAAGAAAAGAACCAGTCCAAGATCCTTAACTAAGCTGGTCAAGCAATCAACATAAGGTGCAATGTTAAGCATTTAAAGAACAAGGAGAACTCCATCCCATGTCGGGTCGAAAGAATTGAGTCATGGTTGAATCTCGAATTTAAGTCAGAAAGTATTTTAGTATCATGGTAAATGTTCAAGAGGTGACAACTAATACAAAAATAAAGAAAATCAAGTTGAAGCATGGAATAAATTTAATTAAGAATCTAGTGAAATAATCTAGGGACACAGTACTAAAGGCGAATGCTGTTAAGGAATGATCAAATACAAATAGTTAGAAGTCACAATAAAGATCTAGATTTGAGGGAAGGTTGAGTAGGTCAAGATTTGAGATACAGTCCCATAGTTTGGCGGACGACTAACAACACTAGAGCATATACTACTATCATAGTCATGAGTGATATGGCAATTAGTGTGGAACACTTCTATCTCATTAAGGTTACCTTGGTGGCCTACCTTTACATTCCTTTAAAAAAATTTCCAGAAATAACTACCTCAATTTGTATTCACTCTAGGCCTTCCAATCTAACCACGACTAACATTTAAATCCTTTTCATAAATCTCATAATAACTTTTATCTCGTTACTACTAACCTTTCCAAATTTAACATTCTAATCCAACTTTAAACTCCAGAGTTAATAAATCATGAATCCATAAAATTCTATATCGCTTCCTAAATTTAAAAACTCCCAATTTGTCTCAATTAATCCTCAAGATAGACACTCAGCTTATCACGGCAATCTAGCAGTTACAGCTCAGTATTTTAACGCGCTTATCAACCATAATTTCTCCTTCTTAGTCATTGAAACATAATCACTACTTCTTAAACAAAAATCCAAATAGATTTTTAAATCTTCAATCAATTGACATGATTCCAAATTTTTAAAAAAAAATTTCCAAAACAATCGTTTTCATATCTTCCCGATCTTCTAAACCAAAATTTTTAATATCATTGCTTCCACTTAAATTTGAAATTCAATAATCATATACATCGCAATTCGTACGACTCAATTTAATAGTTCATACTGTCACTTTTTTTTTTCAAACCAATCTATATACGTTCAAGAATGTACAATCATAATCCAATAATTCATGAATCACATCAATTCCTGAAATCAATTTATATAGATTCTAACTAATTTCCTCCAGTATCAAGATATAATTTTATAATCCTCTGGTGATTACTACTTAAAATCATCAAGATAAATTTTCTTGATAATATCCCAACTTACAAATTACTAATCATGAAAGCATCCATTTAAAAATGCCCTTATATCTTAATCAAAATCTCCGTGTATCCTAATTCCTTAATGTAATCCTCCTAGCCATGCGTTTGACCAATAAGTATATAGCAGTGTAGCCATCTTCCTAACCATTATTAAACACAAGAAAGTAAGGGTATTGGTGAAAAGAGTTCAAACAAGATGCAAGAATCGAGGGAGGAAGGCGAACTAAAGTTAGGGAAAAGGAATTTAAATCGAAGCTCAAAATGAGATTCTCAAGGGTCGTCCCAGAAATCTCTCAGGAATTCCTAATAGTGATTGAGTACTTTAACTTATTCCTATATCCTACTGCAGGTTGTAATGATACTCTAGTTCGAGTACCACTACGAATCACACTAGTTGTGATTGCGGACCTGCATGGGCCACAACTAAAAACGTGTCACGACCCGCACCCAGTGTGAGGGCACGAGAAGTAACGAACGCCCAGCCTACGCCGCAGTGTCGGCGGTAGAACGCTGTCCTGAGTTACCATATCTAACACAATCTAACCAAGCTATGAATAGAGAGTAAATAATACGTAACTCAATCACAATACTAAGATGGAACAGGAGAATAATCTCAAGAAAGTCACTATAAAGGTATAGGTGTAAACCACCAGAAATATCTCAAGTACAACTCATAAAAGTCTCAAAAGAAAATGCAAAATAAAGTACTAAGTCTCAGCTAGACTATGGGCAAGTCCTCAGCGACAGTGGAATCCTCCTGTGGGTCCACGTCGCCAGTGTCATTTAAGCCAATGCCAGAATAAGTAGGACAGTACTCCTCATCATCACCTGTAAAATTTTCAACATGCCCAATCAGGACAGAACGAGCACATATCTCTCACAACAGTTCATATCAGGAATGGACACATAAAACAAGCTATAGAAAACTATACATAAATCGCTGTAAAAAAAAATCAACATGAGAGAAGATATAACTGAGATATAAATATGATAAATAGAGAATATAACCTTCTACGTGAAACAGAGCATGAATTGGTTATGTAAACAGCTTGGGTCGCACATGGATACAACTACGGAAAGAACATACATAACAACTACTGGGGATAATGATCACATAACCAACTACACTCTCCCTGCCCCCAACCAAAACACAAGGATCAAAGCATGTTATGTTATTGCACATGGATAACAACTACTGTATACATGGAGCTCATATGGTCATGAGTGTACATGAATAACATATGAGTGCACATGGATATAAGTGAATACATGGAGTACATGATGAACATGATAAAGCACATGAAATATGACATACTCGATGTATCGGAGGGGATAACATCGCATGAAAAGATCCATAGGATACCGATCCGTGTGAATGTCGTGTCAGCATCAAGTACACTAGTCTATAACAAGAGTACATGTCCAAAGAAGCATGAAAAGATCAGAGAATGTACTCGCCTGGCAATCCGAACTGCTGATGATGAAAAGTGACTGGACTGGAGTAATACGATCCTATTTAAAACAACCACATGTCATCATACAGTCTAAAATATCATAAAAAAAAGTCTTCAAAGCAAATTCTACATAAATTTGGTCAATCTAAGTCAAAGTCAACCTTGGGTCAACTTTGGTCAACCAAACTAGTCAAACTAGGTCAATGTTGGTCCACTACTAGTCTTAGAGTTGATTTGGTATGTGTTGGTGGTATCTTAGGTTTTCAAGAAGTCTAATCTCAACAATCAATGAAATTCAAATAGCACTACTTTAACACACAATACCCTATGTTTAATCCCCATACTTAGACTAATATCTACTAAATTCTAGGCTAGGATATCTTTTAGGAATTCTCTAGTTTAGAATAGGGTAATCTAAATTCTTGAATCCTCACCACACAACCCAATGTAACCACACACTTGAACACATGCACTTGACATGCTGGTGTTGCTACTGCCATTGCAGTTGGCTATTTATTTCAGCCCTGCTGCTATGCAGCATGCCATTGCTGCTGTTGCAAGCCTCACTGCTTGCTTACTTCCTGAATTTCATCACAAAACATCAGCCTATCTAACCAATACACACATACATATAAACCTTAAAACCAAATCCTACTCTAACTACAACAACTAGTCCTTAGTAACATCTAAACTGGACTGGACATTACTAATTCCTAACTAACAATCAGCTAACATTGAACTAACTGTCAACAAAACTGGAAATGAAACTGGAACAGGAAAACTGGAAAATCTAACAACACAATACCTATTGCTAACCCAAATGGATCCTAACCCTATTTCTATTAACAAACTACTAGGTATCACTTATATATGTCTAATAGGTTCTAAAAGGGAAACTGAACTATTAAGGAAAACCCTATACTAAGTGTCAACCCAACATTGATCAAGGTCTTAACCCATTGCAAACTAGCAAGTAAACTCTCATATAGGCCAGAAGGGATCTATGGGTTGCCTACATGATTTCACATGACAGGAAAATTTGTGAAATATGAAACAATGGGAACTGACAGGAAAACAGGAACTTTCAAGCAACCTGCTACTTGAAACACAACCTTCAAATTCAACTCTCGATACTACAACCTAATAGGTATTTACCTAGATATGTATAATAGGATCCTGTAGGTCGATTTACACAGAAAATACCTGGAACCGAACTGGAAAGAATCAATACTGCACAATGAAGAAAAACTGGAATTTAAAGACTCATCTAACCTATGGCTACTCAATTTCGGATGCAGCCTAAACTTTGATTCACACTAACATGTATCACCTAGAGGGAGTCAAAAAGGATTTGTAGGTCGAGTTTTGATCAGGAACCACATTCGAAAACTGAGCAAAATACTAAACAGTACAAGAAAGAAAACTGGAACAGTAAATCTGATACCAACTGATACTCTATGCCAACCCAATTCGATCACAGCCCTACTCTTGATGCAATCTAATAGATACTCCAAGATATGGTAGTGTAGGACCTGTAGGTTTGATTTATACAGCATATTGCATCAGATTATGATGGGATCAATAATCAGGAAACTGAACAGGAAGGAAAATTGAAACTGAAAATCTGACTTAACTTGATACTCAACCAATTATCTAATCATGACCTAAAACCCTTGAAAAACCCAATGATGTTTGAAACTAAAGGTTGGTAATGATTCCTGCGTGTGTGTAGGTGCTACCCAGGTCATGTCGTGTCTAGAAGACAAGACACGACGTGTCCAAAAACAAATCCTAGAGTGGTTGAAACTCAAAGAACTAAACATCGAGCACGCGTGTCACACGATCTAGGGCTCGACACAGAGCAAGGTAAGACACGTGGTTGCTCGTACACATAGCCCATATATAGGGCTACATGCCCACGTGTCTGCACTGGCCATCCGACGCGTGTCCGAGTCGCACGACACGTGTATCGGACGCCAAAAACTGGCACGCGCGCGACAGTTCAAAATCAGTGCCACATCGATTTCTCTCTCTACGCTTCACAAAATCCCACAAAACTTTACGAGGGTGTTGTCAGTCGTGGGGCCTAGATACAGACCAAAAATCTTGGGTTGAATCGCTGTGTCCAAAGAGAAAGGACACAGCAGTAGCAGGACACGCGTGCGGTCCTTGTTCTGCGCGTGCGTGTCTTGTTTCGGACACGAAAATGTGTCGATTCAACCAAGAACCTAGGGCTTAGGAATCCTGACCTATAGGGCTATAAATTCGTGAAATTAGATCACAAAATAAACATGTTCGAAATCTAATAGGAATTTCATCGAACACCTATAAACCTAATCCGATACGTGTCCGATACACCTATCAAACGGACAGGAAACTTAACCAAACTTCATGGGTAGTCCTAGGGTACCTAGGTGCATACTAATATGAAGAAAAATCAGAAGAAACTATGGTGTTTGGGTGTTTACCTATTGAGAGTTGAAGTATCAAAGAAACTGACTCCTCGATCGATGAGACGACCAGTTTCTACCGAGCAAACGCCACCAAATCCTTGCTAACAATGCTCCAACAAATTCTCCTCCTTCCCACGATCACAACGCACTTCGTTTGGGGTGAAACGGAGGTCGGATGAAAAAGTTAGGGTTTTGGAGAGCTGGAAACTAGGGTTTTGTGAAGGGGGTGTCTATTCCAATGCAATGCTTATATAGGGGATGGGGGCTTCCTGTTTTGGCCGGCCATAGGAGTCCTAATAGGGTCAAGGATGGTTCATGGGTCCCACTCCTCTATTTAAGTTGAGTTTAAGCTCAATTAACCAAAGGCTACAAAGGCCAATTAATTAATTAGCCTAAAAATAGCCAAATGGCTTCTAAATTACACCAAAGCCTAAAAATAAAATCTAATTAGCTAGATACTCATCATAGGTCATGGTTTGTCTCAAATGTGGGTTTACTAAGTTAGACCAAAGGCTAAATCAATCACAAGTCAATAATATCTAGAAAATCACAAAATGACTAAAATGGCTAAAATGACTAAAATACCCTTATTTCAAAAAGTGGGTGTTACAGCATGGTTGGCTGCAAAAACTCTAAATTCCATAACCAAAAGAAATATATCCAAAATTAGGCTGTATATTTTTGTCACGCCAGCTAATATGGTCGCGGTTAACTCTAGACTCCATAACCAAGATGGGCGGCTGCAATCCTCACTTCCTCGCCTAGTATGTACTACCAGAATATACCATCAAAGTCAAAAATCGAACATCAAAAGTCGATTTCAACGACAAACCAGGGTAGATGAAAACAAGTAGAAATAGATTTTGAGATAGGGTTTATATTAATATTCTCAGGGGCCATTCCATGAATCTCTCAAGAAGTCCTAATTGTGATTGAGTACTCTTTTATCCTAATATCCTATCTCCTATATCCTATCGCAGGCTCGCAGTAGTACAACTAAGCCATTGCAGTACCACGACATTGCTCTATTGTGAAGCTGGACCTGCATTGGCCACCACAAAAATGTCTCACGACCCGCACCCGATTTAAGGGCACGAGCACGTGGGTACGTCCAACCGATCTCGTAGTTTCAGCGGTAGAACGTTGTATTGGTCAACTACACTATATAAATAATATAACAGATATAAAAACAACCTGTCAATAGTGTATCTTATCTCTGTACGGAGGAATAATACAACATCTATAAACACATATACTCAATCACATGAACTAGAGGAAGATAATAGCATGAAGAGATATCAGATAATGAAATGATGAAATAGAGTAGTAGCTTAAGTCATGTACAAACAGTCTAGAAATATATGTCAAATAATACATCTCCTGAATAAATATAACATTCCCCTAATATATCAAACTGGATACAAATCCAGCACACCTAGCTACTAGCTAAAGTACTACTAGAGGTGCACCCTTAGCGAGCACCGGCTCTAAGGAAAATCTCCTAGGCATGGTCGTCAGTCTTCTAAATCCTCTGAAAATATTACCCGGTCAGGATTGGAGCAAAGTACAAACACTAATAGCAGTTCCATTTAATTGATAAAAACTATAAAACAGTGATAAAGAAGATGCTATATACGATGAGAAACAAAACTGATACAAAAAGTAATAAAAAAGACATGCAATATAATCAATAAAATGTAATCAGTACAAGCAAGAAATGGAAGATACACCGCAATATCAGGGACAGAGCAATATAACCGATAAACTGAATACGAAAACTATAATAAACAATATATTTTGAGATACCAAATAGATATGTGATCGACTTGGAAGATTCAATGATTTACACTAAGGAAATCTAGCTAAACCATACGTGAAGTGTATTAGCCAGCAGCCGATGATTTACACAACTTGTCGATAGTTTTTTTATCATACACCTAACTAGTATTTCCTCCTCCCTAACTGATATAATGGATCCAACCATGACATGTTACTAGGTAATGTATCCAATGTTAACCAATATTATTAAATATTATCCAATACTAGCGAGGAGCAGTATCCAATACCATTGCGATGAGTCAAGGTAACATCTCATGACTGAAGATCCAATGACAATACCAATCCATGTACCATCGTGTCATGAATCACAAGTAACATTTCTAAATACTTTGAATTATTATAGTAATCAAATAATAGAGAATGTACTCTCTAGCAGTCCTGAGTAGTAAATATGAACCGAGGCCCAAGTAGAGTTATATATATATATATATATATATATATATATATATATATATATATATATATATATATATATATATGTAAAATATATATATATGTGTGTGTGTGTGTGTGTGTTTGTTAAACATGGATATCGAAAGTGTAATATGCATTCTAAATCAATTCTAGGTCAAAACTTGGCTTCCATGGTCAAATTAGGTTAATTTGACTTCAAGGTTGACTTTTAAGGTCAACCGGTCAACCTTGGTCAAATTGAGTCAAACCTAGGTTTCTAGGTCATGACCTTGTTATACCAAGGTAATCCAGTCAATACTAGGCCATACCCTATGTATCTTACCTATAATGTACATACATATACTATATGATATAATACCTTAGCCTTCACCTCATTATCTATATATATTACCAAATGCACATATGTATATATGAATACCCCTATATCCATTACCTAGACATATCCATAGGGAGACTCATATCCTTTACACATTTGGACTGACATACCCAATCCTCATGTTACCCTGTTATGTCCAATTTCTCATTGCCTATGCTCTCATACTGATGTCCCTACTGAATTGCCCATTACCCACACACTCTACATGTATACATATACTCTAATTTCCTTACAATATATATGAGTTTATATATATATATATATATATATATATTGAATCAACCTACCATTTATTGAAGAAGGCCGAAATGGCCGAACCTTTACAAGTATACCTAGAGGCGCAAAATGTCGATGCCTGTACACGTATACTAACAAAAGAAGAGGTAAACTAGAAACAAAATGACTAAGCTGAGGATAGGAGAGAGTTCCAGAAGACCTCCTAGCCGTGCCTACAGAGGGGTCTTCGTTTGTGGCATTGACGAATGGTCTCCTAAATTAGTTGGTCTGTATTATACTGGTGGCCTTCTTATCTAGCCTTGTTCCGATTTTTCCAGATAACCCACGTAGCGGCCGCAGCGATGATCTGGTGGCCATGGGATGCTGAGGCCCAAGTGGCCATGAGGTGGTGAAAGTTGTCGCCTCCATGAGGCAATCTGTAACGCTGGGAGAGAGCTCCCCAGACCTTGACGGTAGGTCCCCCTGATTGAGGATGTGGTTGGCTATTTCCGATTGTCGATCAGGGCAGCATATGCACGCAGAGGCAAGGCAGAACACGATTTTGTTGAGGTTGTCGTCGATGGGGAGGATATTGCGAAGGGCTCTCCAGATGAGGAACGACCACTTCTTGGGGATGTACGTCTTCCAGAATGAGGCAATGGTAGGGTATGGGGCCGCGTTGCCCAGGATAACGCTTCTGGCAGACTTAACCGAGAAGGCGCCAGCACCGTCGGGTGACCACACGAGCTTATCTGCGTCTGGTCCGATCCTCAAACCGCTACGACGTATGTGGTCGGTCGCTTCGGGCCCAGCCCATGACCTGACTTTGGTCCAGTTCCAGGTGTTATTAGGAGGGTCCCATAGGTCCTTGATAGTGCTGTTCCTAGGAGCCGTCGGAGTGTTGGAAAATAAGAAATTGCCCACCCAGCGCTCCAGGAATGGTGATACTTTTCCGATGCCCACCTTAAGACGAATCGCTGGTTCGGCAAAAGACTACCCGCGAAGGATACGGCACTTGGCCGCGGATGATCTGCTGTTAGTGATAGCCATGGACGGGTGGATATGCTTGAAATATTTGGCCTTCATGAATTTGGACCATATGTTCTTACTGGTGCGAAGCGTCCACCACAATTTCATCGAGAAGGCGTTAACAATGTGGAAAAGTTTGGTAAAACCCAAACCCCCCCCCCTCCGGTGGGGTACGCCATGGTGTCCTAGCTGGCCCAACGGTGCTTTTTGTGGCCGCCGCTGTGTCCCCAGAGAAAATTGCTGAAGACGCTCTCGATGTCGGATAGGACTTTCTTGGGGGGGGGAGCACGCTGCCAAGGTATAGATGGGAATGGAGATGAGGACGTGATTGATGAGGATAATCTTGCCTTCTGGGATAGGGTGACATTGTGCCAGCCCTCGAGCTTTTTTCTGATGCGATTGGTCAGATTCTCGAAGATTCCGGCATTGGATTTCCCGTACACCAGGGGGCACCCGAGGTAGAGGAATGGAGGGTGTTTGATGGAAAATGATGTGGTGGTTGATATGCTAGCCGCTTGCTCTCTCTTGATATTGTGGTAGGTGTAGATAACACACTTATCCGGGTTGATCTTCTGTCCAGAGCACCTTTCATAGATCTCGAGCGTATTATGGACGACATCCACCGATCCTGCGTCTCCGGATGAGAATATAAGGATATCGTCAGTAAAAGCCAGGTGGGTGATGATCGGGCAGCCGCTAGTCGTGTGGTAGTGCTGGAAGTTGGGGGAACTTGACATCTTATTAAGGTTTCTGCTCAATGCGTCTGTCGTAATGATGAGGATGGTGGATAATAGTGGATCCCCTTGTCTTACCCCGTGAGTTGATTTAAAGAACCCGTCCGCTTGGCCGTTAATAACTGTGGAGAACCACGAGTTGCTGATCGATCTCCATACAACATTGGTCCAGGTTTCGGAGAAACCGAAGGCTCTGAAGACCCAAATCATAAATTACCAAACTAAGCTGTCGTAGGCTTTCTCCATGTCTAATTTGATAGCAATGTTGCCCCCTCTTGCTGGGAATTTCATGCAGGTGACTAACTCTTGAGCCAGCATGATGTTGTCTTGGATATTTCTTCCCCGAACAAAGCTACTATGCTCCTCCGAGATGATCTTAGGGAGAAGTCCTGCCATGCGGGAGGCGATGATCTTGGATATTATCTTGTTGGTAAAGGTGCAGAGACTGATAGGGCAAAAGTCGCAGAATGTCTTGGGCTTTTCTTTCTTTGGGATGAGGATGAGGTTGGTGCTCGATATGGCTCTGGGGTAGGTTGCTCCCTAGAGGAAGGCGGAGGCCACGTTGTGGATGTCAGTCTTGATGATATCCCAGCAAGTACGAAAGAAGACCCCCGAAAAACTATCTGGCCCTGGGGCACTATGCTCGTCGAGGGCCCAGATTGCTTCTTTCACTTCTTCCTCCGATGGTGGATGTTCAAGCCAAAAATTATCTGTGTCGCTGATAAGGAGGGGAACCTCGTCTAGGAAGGTATCGTCTTTAAGAACCGTCTCCTTGGAAAAAATTCTTGAATAGAACATCGCGGCCTCCTCTTTAATACCCTTTTGGTCGGTGATACTGGTGCCGTTGTCAGCGATAATCTGATGGAGAGTGAGCTTTTGTCTCCGCCCGTTGACGCGGGCGTGGAAGAAGCTAGAGTTGTTGTCCCCTTTGCTGTCCCATTTGATCCTCGCTTTCTGCTTCAAAAAATTGGTCTCAATCTTCAGTCTAAATTTGAGGATGGCTTTGGTGAGATTCAGCGCCTTCCTGGTATCAGGTGAACAGTCGGCCATATATTTCGCTTTAGCACGAGTCACGTCGTCCTCCTCCTCGCGAATGGCTTGGAAGATATCTCCATAAGCTTGCTTGCTCCATGCTGTCAGAGCTTTCCTCGTAGCTTGGAGCTTAATGGCCACACGATTAAGGGGTTCTATGGAGTCCGCGCTGTTCCACGCTTCTGTGATGACCCCTAAGAATTGGGGGTGCTCACTCCAGAAGTCTAGGAAGCGGAAGCTCTTTCTGGAATGGTTGGAGGTACTAGTGATACCAACCAGCAGAGGGGCGTGGTCGGATTCGGTAGCGTTAAGGTGAAAAAGCTTGGAGGTTGTCCCCGTATCAAGCCAGTGGGCGTTCGTTAATGCCCTATCAAGGCGGAAAAATTTTTGCCGGTCGCCTTCCCGCATGTTGCAACAGGTGCATGCGTTGCCGGTGAACGGGACGGAGGTGAGGTGAGAGTTGAAGATGAAGTTGTTGAAGTCTTACATGGCGGAGAGAGGGGGAGGGCGGCCTCCAATCTTCTCTTCTTTGCAAGTGATGGCATTGAAGTCTCCGATACAAAGCCATGGGAGGTTGGGGTTGTGGTTGTTGGTGTCCATGAGGTTGTTCCATAGGTGTCTGCGTTCCACAATGTCACAATTGCCGTGAACCGCAGAAAGGATGGCATGCTTGGGAATTAAGGGATGTTCCATCCAGCAAGATAGGACTTGACTGGAATCATGGATGACGCCAATTTTGACGTCTTTGGAATAGAGAATCCAAATGTCGTGCCTATCGGCAATGGCCGAGTGAAAGTCTAACTGCAGTTGAATGGATTTGAGTCTCTTGTATGAGATTTTGGGTTCGATGATGATCAAGATATCGATCTTGTGAGTTTTCTTAAGGCTGGTGATTCTCCTCATTGTTGGTTTGTTTGCCAGTCCGCAGACATTCCATAAGAGAATGTTCAGCATTAATGGAGCTTTGGGAGGGGTTGGTTGGACCACTTCGCAACGGACCTGGTATGCATGGACGGTGATTTGGCGGTCCCTTTTTTGACCACTTTCCTGTTAGTGATGGATGGATCCCCCGCCATTTAGGGGAGGTGTCGAGGGAAGAGTGTAACGCCCCAGTCCCAAAATACGTAGGACTAGGAACGTAGACATGCCAGCTGTATTCATACGAAGTATACTCCAATATATGGAAACCTCGTATGGATACATAAGCTGTAAAATACAGTAGAACCATAACTAACTAATCTCATCCATAAATCAAAGAATAAAAGATATCATATATCAACTATGAATTTGTCTTGATACAATATGTTGGGCGGAGACAAATCCACTACCAACAAAATAAGAAAAAGTACATAGAAAATGAAATGAGTGGCGAGCGAAGCGAAGACGATCCAAATGCAATCATCCTCGAAGAAATAGCGAAGATCACGGCTAGAGCTAGAACACCTGCGAAAGATAATAGCACACACCTGGCAAGACAACCAGGTCCTCATAGGGACGTAACAAGACACATAATATCATGCCATATAAACTGAATAAATACTGCTCAAATAAATAAGTAAATCGAATTATCGCATGTTCCAATACGCACCTACTGAACGAGCGTACCATCCCCCCAACCAAACAAGGACAGGAGATGGTAAACTAATTCACGGCGACGTATCTTTCCATGCTATGAATCCAATATGGTATCCGAACCCCAATAAGGTTCAATACCTTCTCATCGAAGTAGTAAGTCACACCTACAACCAAACAAGGACAAGATGTGACGAACTAATCCACGACAAGTTATTGTTCCAAGCCACGGTCAGATACAAGTACCCAAACCAAAAGTACTCGTACCTAACGGATAAGGTAGCCTACCGTTCTAAGTGAAATGTATTTAAGAACAATCTTTCCTACGCATGGGCCCTGGCTGAATAGGATCGGCGTAGTCCCCCCTTTGGGCACCAGAGGCCCCATCAGTAAGAGCATGACGTTCCGCAGAATCGTCAGTGGCCGTCAGTAATCATGGGTCATCAACCCCGTATCTCCAGCGGAGAGTCCGGGTCACAAGGGAAGTGCATCGAAGCCCATACGCTAAGGAATTGTCCTTCCCGCCCAATGCCTACTATGTTGTATCCGCAACATTAACCTCTATAACCGCTAAGTCAAACTAGTATGCAACCTCTATTAGCGGTTATTCCTATCGCACGGCTTGTACGTACTGGTGGCCAGCCAATCACGTACTTCCGTGTCCTATATGCGACACACAACTTCGTGTTTACAACGTGTCAAGGCCAATGAATGCAACACACAAGGAGGTCCCTTAATTCTAGGTTTAATGTAAGAAAAATAATACATAGCAGGAAATATAAATGAACAGTAAGTTCTAACAGTTATGCCATGTATCACAGTTTATTTTGCATAAAGAAAATAATGAACATGCATGAAATATAAGCTAAAATAATTAAACAGCAAATGGCAAGGTGTCTTGCCTGGTAGTACGCCTGGTGTGCTGCGATGATCAAGGTGGTACACACTGCGACTTCGGTGCAACAACTATACATGAAGACCTCGGATGGTGGTACGGACAGTTTCATTGGGTCCAGAAGGGTCAATTTAGTTTGGGTGGACATAAGGTAGTCACGGATTGGGCGAAGGAATAGGAACAATAGGACTTGGATACGGATAGAAGAGAATCAAAGAAAATAAATATTTATATATACGAGTTTTAGTAAATATTAATAAGTCCTAAAAGCAAATTTGCACGAGTCGAAATATTTATAGGAAAAATACAAAAAGTACTTTAAAGTCAAGAAAACCGTTTTCGGCAAAAACTCTAAGTTTGTTAAAGTAGTATTTAAGACTAAACCCATATTTTTGTAAAAATAAAACTTTGGTAAAGGCTATGCTTTTTATTTACTATTTTGAAAATCAAGGAATATTTATAACATTTTAAAACTATATTATATTATATGTATGACTCTTCAAAAGTAATAGTGTTCGCAATCAAACCAAAATACTAATATTAATCTCACAAAAATGCTAATAATAATAATTATTATTATACACCATGTGAAATATATATGTATATAACTAGTTTTCTAAAAACAATAATAAAGCAAAAGAATCACATTATAAAAATAATAATAATAATAATAATAATAATAATAATAATGATAATGATAATGATAATTATAATAATAATAATAATACTAATAATAATAAAGATAATGATAATAATAATAATAATAATAATTATAATAATAATAATAGAAATAACAGTATTAATAACTAATGATAACTATTAATAATAATAATAATAAAATGAGAAGAAAAATAACAATCAACCAAACCTTTCAGTCTTTCGAAAACACAGTAAGGGAGAGAGAGAGAGTATAGAAAAAAAGAGGGTTCGAGAGAGAGAGAGGGTCGCGTGGCGGTGCTGGGCGAGGCGGCCGACGGAGTGAAAGGGGGCGGTCGGCGGAGGCTCAGGGAGTGAGGGAGCGGTGAGCGGACGGAGGAAGTGGAGGCGGCACGGAGAGAAGAAAGGGCTAGGGAAGGAAGCGGAGGAACCGCGACGAGGTTTCCGGCGGTTCGAGGCGGTGGCGCGTGGTCGGAGAGGGTCGGGGGAAGTCGGCGGAGATAGATCGGGAAGAGGGTTTTCGCGCGCTCGGCGCTGATGGCCGGCGGCCATGGTGCGAGAGAGAGCGGGCGGCGAGGACTAGGGCATGGCTCGGCGAGGGTTGTGCGGCGACGGCGGTGCGCCGCTTGCGGAGGAGAGCTCGCGGTGGAGGAGCACGCCGGACGCGCGGGCAGCGGCGGATCCAACGGGAGGCGGCCATGGCGGCAGATGAGTCTAGTTAGGGTTTATTTATGTGGTTTTCTTGGGGATTGATGGTCTGGTAGTGGCGCGGTGATGCTAATGGTGGTGGTTGTCGGCGGCCAGGGTGGCCGTGACGGCGGTGACGGTGGTGGTGACGATGTGATTTTTCCTTCTTCTTCTTCTTTTATTTTTATTTTTGGGTTCCTGTTTGGCTGGGTGGCGGTGGTTCTCGGGGTGGTCGGGATCAGTTGAATCCGGTGGTAGATGGTTGTGGTCAGGCTGGACGGGGTATGGATGACGGTCGGGCGGAGGAACGGGTGGCCGGACGATCGGTTGGGGCTTGCCATGACAGTGACGAGGTTTGGTCGGTGCTGCGTTTGGCCGGAAGGAGGTGCTGGCTTCGACGTGTTGGCCGGTGAGCAGGTGTGGCGGCTTGGCAAGGCTGTGGGCGATGATGGCTGGGATGACGGAGGTCGTGGTGGTACGTCGGAGGTGGTGGTGTCAGCGGGTGGCTGTTGTGGTGGTGGTTGGCCGGTGGGATCTGACTTGGGTGGTGGTGACGGGAACGACCGGGGTTGGGATAGATCGGGCTAGGGATAGGGTTAGGATTTGATTTGTGTCGGGGGTGTCCGATACGGAAGAAAATAATATAATTGTAAATGAATTGGAATAAGAATTTGATGGTGGAACACGGACACGAGGCACGCACAATTTGTTTATGGAATTTGGTGGATGAATAATGAAAAGTTGGAAGAGTACCTGCCTATTTATAGGATGTGAGAATTTCCAATTGGATAGGAACTAGGAATAGATTTAAAACCCAAAAATTGATAACTTGCAATTTAATTTAAAATCAATCAAATCTAATCCAAATCCAATTAAAATCAAATTAAATTCCCTTAGTTAAAAATCAAATCTATAATTCAAATTTCAATTATTTAACTATTTAAATAAATACATAAGTTCAAATCATGATTTAAATTGCCATAATAAATTCAAATTAAGTTTTCCAAAAATACTAATAATAATAATTTTGAAAATTGTATTTTTATTTAAATTAAACTAATAAATATTTATGAGCTATATGTATGCACAAATAATGTTCTAATAATTATGCTTTTCTAGCATACAAATAAAAATATTATTTATTATTAGTAATTGCGAAAATGTAAGGTTTTATAAACAAAATAACAAACTTGGAAATAATTGGAACGATAACAAAATAATTATTATGTATATTATTTTGAAACTTCAAAAATAGAAAAATAATATTTTCAAAAATATGTACGCTCACACATATTCGCACTCGTCGAGCAATTTCGAAAAACAAAATTTCGTGCGCGACGTATAATACGACTACGTGGCGTACAATACAAAATTTTAAATCCATGCAAATTTAATAATAAAAAAAAATAGTAGAAATTTAGGGGTTTTACATCCTACCCAACTTAAAAGAATTTCGTCCTCGAAATTAAGAATTAGTAGGGGGTGAGAGGACACAAGGGGGTATCAATGGGGATCCAACGATGACAATGTTTTCACAAAATCATGTCGTAAGAAATCGCGATCTAGGTCGTAGAAAACAATACGGTATGGTCATGGGTAATAATTGAGGGTCACGATTAAGAGAATGAAAAAGATTCACTTAAATTAAGCGACTAGAGGGTCTTGATAGGGCCGAGAGAAGGACGAGTAGTTTAGGATGAAGATATAACAACATTGAGTGAGAATAGTCATAGTAGATAGAAGGTTCTAGTATAATGCCTTCGTATTTCTAAAATAGGCGAAGGCGAAAGCAATATAGAGTTCGAAGGAGGCGTTATCGAATACGAATACGTGATTCAAAGACGATCGAATAATTTCAAAAGAATTTTCAAGGCAGTCGTGGATGGAATTCTAAAGGCCAAGTTTACTTATGGTCCATCCACGCAGAATAATAAACAAAAGCGAACCAAAATGCACTTGGTTGATCAGACCATTATACACCGGTTCTGAGTAGACAATACGTTAGTGGGAGCGACCCAATTAATATATGCCTTGGACAAGCTCGATAAGGAATAAGCTTACAAAAACTAGGCTACATTAGCATCATTAGTCAAAATGGTAAATACCTAGGCACGAGAGATTAAAATTTAAAGAAGGTAGAATGATTCTAAGTCATACAGTCGTCCTATAGTCTTCTTGTCCAAGTCCTTGGTTGGCTAGACGGGTTAGGTCCTCTCTAGATTCTAGGATCTAAATAAGCTTTCTAATATAGGTCACTAGGTCAAAGGGGTTGCTAGTTCATAAGGCTAGTTCATAAGGTATTCTACCCAACTTAAAGAATTAAACTAATGGTGTTTTGGGACAACTAACTAGTAGGGTCAATCTCTAGCAAGCACGAAGGAAAGATAAGAATAGGGATGGAAGGAAGCAAGCAAGATGCAATTGATGAGTCAAACGGTAGATAAAATCAAGGAAAGAGGTCAAGTATGTGGATGAGATCCTAGACTTCTAATCATATTCGCAGGCTTGTTTGGTACGGTAAAGTAACCAAACAATTTATCTTGACCTGCATGGGCCACCACAAAAACATGTAACGCCCCAGTCCCAAAATACGTAGGACTAGGAACGTAGACATGCCAGCTGTATTCATACGAAGTATACTCCAATATATGGAAACCTCGTATGGATACATAAGCTGTAAAATGCAGTAGAACCATAACTAACTAATCTCATCCACAAATCAAAGAATAAAAGATATCATATATCAACTATGAATTTGTCTTGATACAATATGTTGGGCAGAGACAAATCCACTACCAACAAAATAAGAAAAAGTACATAGAAAATGAAATGAGTGGCGAGCGAAGCGAAGACGATCCAAATGCAATCATCCTCGAAGAAATAGCGAAGATCACGGCTAGAGCTAGAACACCTGCGAAAGACAATAGCACACACCTGGCAAGACAACCAGGTCCTCAGAGGGACGTAACAAGACACATAATATCATGCCATATAAACTGAATAAATACTGCTCAAATAAATAAGTAAATCAAATTATAGCATGTTCCAATACGCACCTACTGAACGAGCGTACCATTCCCCCAACCAAATAAGGACAGGAGATGGTAAACTAATTTACGGCGACGTATCTTTCCATGCTATGAATCCAATATGGTATCCGGACCCCAACAAGGTTCAATACCTTCTCATCGAAGTAGTAAGTCACACCTACAACCAAACAAGGACAAGATGTGACGAACTAATCCGCGACAAGTTATTATTCTAAGCCACGGTCAGATACAAGTACCCAAACCAAAAGTACTCGTACCTAACGGATAAGGTAGCCTACCGTTCTAAGTGAAATGTATTTAAGAATAATCCTTCCTATGCATGGGCCCTGGCTGAATAGGATCGGCGTAGTCCCCCCTTTAGGCACCAGAGGCCCCATCAGTAAGAGCATGACGTTCCGCAGAATCGTCAGTGGCCGTCAGTAATCATGGGTCATCAACCCCGTATCTCCAGCGGAGAGTCCGGGTCACAAGGGAAGTGCATCGAAGCCCATACGCTAAGGAATTGTCCTCCCCACCCAATGCCTACTATGTTGTATCCATAACATTAACCTCTATAACCGCTAAGTCAAACTAGTATGCAACCTCTATTAGCGGTTATTCCTATCGCACGGCTTGTACGTACTGGTGGCCAGCCAATCACGCACTTCCGTATCCTATATGCGACACACAACTTCGGGTTTACAACGTGTCAAGGCCAATGAATGCACACACAAAGAGGTCCCTTAATTCTAGGTTTAATGTGAGAAAAATAATACA